>CM077147.1:108112591-108712591 GCA_039583875.1 Platanthera guangdongensis | reverse complement strand
AATTGATTATAAAAAGAATAAATCCTTCACCCTGGTAGAGAGAGAATGGGTTGAAGGTTTCTTGATCAGTTCTTGATAGATCTGATTGTGTTAGATCCAACCTGTCTTAGCTTCTTCAAAACTTCTTGAATTTGAACAAAGTAATGTTGATCTTCTTGTGAAGTTGGAGATGATCTTCAATCCAGCTTCCTTCTTCTATTCAGATGTGGCTCTGAATTCTTCTTGCAGACTTGTTCAGAATCTGCCCTTAGAAACTTGTTGATCTCTGAATGAAGACCTCTCTTCTTCTTCTTTTTTTAAATATGTTTCCTTCTGTGTCTTCGCTATCTATCTGATGATAGAACATGTCTTTATATAGATTCTTCTGAGGTTACCGGCTGATCCGGTTCATAACGGCCTTCTGACAGCTCTGACAGATGCAACAGCATTGTTAGTTATGACAGCTGTCAAGTCTTCAGTTGTGACACTTGATCCCTCATTATACTCTACCTCAGCAGAAAAGTGTCGAGACAATACTTCAAATGTATCGACACAAATAGACCATGTGTCGACACAACGCTTAATGATGTCGAAACAGCTCTCATAATGTCGACACAGCTCTTCTTTATCTTCTCAACACAGCTTCTGTGGAATGTGTCGACACAACTGCTTCTAGTCTCGACAAAGTTGGTGTTGACAGAATTCTGGTGTGTGTCGACAAAATTCTGGAATGTATCGACACAGGTCCTGTGTGTCGACACAGTTGTTGTCGACTGATTTTCTGTGTGTCGACACAAGTCCTGTGTGTCGACACAATCTGGCTCCTGGCGTCGACACGGCTTTTTCCAAGTGTCGACACTTGTACTTAGAAAATTTTCCTGCATTTCTTTAACCTGCACATTGAAACTCAACAACTCATCAAATACATATTGATGAATATCATTGAGTTAGGTGAGGCTTCTTCAAATCTGGTATACATTTTTCAATGTACCCAACAATCTCCACCTATTTGGAGAAGTCATAATTCTTAGTCAATGATATACATCACTTATAATAAAGCAAAGATTATGATGTAAACAAGTATTTCAAAGACAAGAGTAACCATAAGCAGTCATAGCATGTATCAATATTATCACAGAATGTGTTATAACATGCATCACGAAATTTTAAGTATCCAATATCACATAAAGACTAAACTAAAGAATTTTATTAATATATGTTCAGAATAACAATGATTTAGTCCAAAATTTTACATTGACCCAAGCCTAGACTATCTAATTTTAGGATTGATCATGCTCCTTGATAACAATTTCTTTGTCAGATTGAATCCTAGCTTGTACATTAGCTTCAATGTCATCAGTCGGCTTCTTTTCCTTTAAGATCTTTCTTCTTCAGCTCTTCAGCCTTGACCTTTTGCCTTTCAAAGTAATGATAAGTCTTTGGAAAGTATTTGGTTGGCTCCACAGAAGTTGCAAGTATCTTTCCAGCTTTGAGATCTCTTCTGAACTGATAAATGACATCTTGTCGCTTCTGATACTTGCTTCATTCTTGTTCAGAATACCACTTGCCTCTATCATGCATGTTGTCTTTAACAGCTTGCCAGTCAGTGAGAATAATGTTTCTGGAGGTGGGACTCCATCTTTCAAAATCAGGCTTTAATTCAGCCTGCTCTCTAAACCTTTTCTTAGAAAGTTGAGCTTCTTGTTCTCTTTTCAAAGCAATTTCAGACATTTCAACCTTCTCAATAATCACATTCTGAACCTCCTGTGGAGTACTGTACATTTGTTATACTGCATATTGAATGCCCACAAAATCAGCAGGTGGAAAAATAATTTGAGCTACTTCCTGCCGAACCCCTTCATTTGAAGCCGGTTGAATGTCTGATTCAGCAGTGTTATCATCATCACACAGGGGTGGATAACCAAGAGTTGCTCTGATAGCATTAGTGATCCGTTTAGCATGATCAGAGCCTGCATTGACTAATACTCTCTCCCCCTTTATGACTTCTCTTTCAATATGGTTTCTTAGATTATCCTTTTGAAATCTAATCTGATTAGCTAGGTAATTGGTGTCTTCTTTATAGAATGATCTGAATTTCTGCAGTTGATCAGCAATCACTTTTTGAGAGTCCTGAATAGTAGTGTGGACATTAGCCAAATCTGCTTTGAGTTGTTGATCAAACTCAGACTTTGCTTTAACCATGTTGGCAGTGAAAGCAGTGGCTTTATTCTGGAGTTCTGTGACAATAACATTGTGGGATTCTGTCAGATTGTCATTCATTCTAATTTGGTTTTTCAGAACATAGTCTTGTTTAACTGCTATGTCATCTATTTGTGTCTTGGCCTCCTGTTGTTGCTTCGCCAAATAGACTACAGCATTACCTTCCTTATGGAAGCAATCTGTCATTTCCTTTTTATGCAAATTCACTTCAAATCTGATAGATTTGATATCTTGGGACAGCTGAATTTGCAATTCCTTATTGCTCTCATCAACATATTTTTCAAGTGCATGTCTTTGTTCATCCATCTTTACTTGCAGTTGCATCAGAAGTGAACTGAAGTCTACTGCTGGAGCTGGAGTTTGTGGAACAGCCTGCAAGGCTTTCTTATAGCTTGAGCTCCTTTTCCTGAACTCCACAATTTTTCTCTTCTTAGCCATGGAGGCTTCTTCATGTTCAGAAGAATCAGATGAACTTGTTATGTCCATAGTGTCTTTTGGACTTGAGGCAATAATGGGCATCTCTTGTTCAATTCTTGAGTGCTCCCCCTCAGTCCTTACTCCTATCAAATCAGGAAATAACTCTTCTAATGTTACTTCTTGGTTTATTTGAACTGGAGGAATAGCTTGCTCTTGCTCAACAGACTGTCCTCCTTCAACTTCAAAAGGTTCTTCCCTGATAATGTCATCCTCAGGGACATTGTCTTGCTTATTTTTATCAATATCAGTCATATGCACATCTAGTGTTTCATTTTCAGTGTCTATAGCAGCATGATTTATGTCCTGCACTACCTCAAGTATTGATTGAGTTGCTGCTTCACTGTCCAATTCAGCTGTTTGGTCAATTAGCTTTTGTACATGAGCTTCTTTTGAAGGTAATGGCAGTGGTTGAGCTGGAACTGGAGAAAGCTCATTGGCTCCCCCTTGATGAGGCTCTTCTTGTACCTGATCCACTGAGATGTTGGTGGCAGGAATCTGCTCCACCTGCAGCTGACTATCAGTCACAGTTTCTTGAGCAGGAGATTTGTTAGTCATTTCTTCTTCTTCTTCATCTGAGTTGAAAACAACCACTTCTTCTGAATCACTGGATGATTCAGTGGTCTTGGAGGTTGTTTGCTTCTTTTTCTGAATCTGCTTTGTTTGTTTCTGAGGAGTAGAAACATCTTTGGACAATACCCTATCCTATCTGGACAGTATCCTTATGTCTATTCTTCTCATGTGATTAATCTTAGAACCTGCAGATTGATTTATCACTTCTGGTATGTTCTCAGCCAGATATAGGCTCAGTATTCTGCCTAGATTAGATTTCTTGATTCATTCTTTGATCTTGTCAAAAACAACAGCAGACCAGTTTGTCTTTACCTTGAATATAATCCTGATCATTAGATTAAACATACTGGCTGAAATCCTATCATGTCCGCTTGCTTTGCACGAATAACTTTCCCTACAATTTCAGAAAGAAATTTGCCCTAGGAATTCATTCCCTTCCTGTTCATAGATGACTCAATCTTGGTAGTGGGATCCAGTCCACACCATTGGAGAGCATCTTTTGTCATAAAGGATGTTATGTCATCCTCTTCCTTAATCTTGGGAAGCTGTAATGTCTTCCTTAAACTCTTCTGGGTGAGTTTGACCTTGGTTCCTTGAACGAATGACTTAATTTTCAGGCCCGTCGAATCCATGGATGCCGACAAGTAGAATTCAAGAACTTCCTTTTTCCATATCCTTGTAGGTTCTGAGACCAATTACTCCAATCCATTTTCTGTGATTAGGGTAATCACGGCTTTGATTTCTGGCGTGGCAGTCTCAAACGCATGACGAACCAGTTCATAACCCTCATTGATGTTCTCTTCCAGCTTTGGCGCCATTAGGGATTAGAGATTGAGGAGAAAAGAGATAAAGGTCTGTCGACACAAAGATTTGGTCTCGAGAATTTTGAGAACGTAGTCAACAGGATTTTACTTCCACCTATTTATATGTTTCTAAACAAAGAAGGTTAAAAGGCGGGTTGAAATACTCTTATTGTGTCGACACTGTTGTGATTGTGTCGACACAGACTATTAAAGTCTAGACAGAGAATGTAAAGGTATTATAATACTATGTGTCGACACCATCTGCGATGTGTCGACACAGACAACCTTAAGAGTTTATACTAATGTCTGTGTGTCGACACAGACGACTGTATATGTCGACACCAATATATAAGTGTAAGGAGAGCTATGTGTTGACACCAAATTCTAAGTGTCGACACCAAATTCTAAGTGTCGACACCAAATTCTAAGTGTCGACACCAAATTCTAAGTGTCGACACAATCTTTTTGATGTGTCGACAAAATTTTCCTTATGTGTCGACACCAACTACTAAGTGCCGACACAGATGTCTTTATGTGTCGACACAAATTTACTTAGTAAAATTTGTCATTCTTATTACAAGTTTAGCATGCCTAATTCAATTTTAAAATAATTGAATTTAGTTTCATCCAGTGGTTTGGTGAACATGTCAGCAATTTGAAAATTAGTATTGACAAATTCTAAACTTATGTCTTCCTTTTCAACATGATCTCTAGGGAAATGAAATCTTATTTCTATGTGTTTAGTTCTGCTATGAAAAACAGGATTTCTAACAATAGAAATGGCACTAGTAGAATCACAAAATAATGGAGTTCTACTTACTTGCATGTCATAATCTTCAAGCTGATGTTGTATCCATAACAGCTGAGCACAACACTGCCTACAGCTACATATTCAGACTCAGCAGTGGAAATAGCCACACTTGTCTGTTTTTTGCTGCTCCATGACACCAATCTTCCACCTAAAAACTGACATGTGTCAGTTGTACTTTTTTTGTCTTCTTTGCATCCTGCAAATTCTGCATCTGAATACTCAGTAGAAAATCTCTATTCTTAGGGTACCAAAGGCCAAGATTTGGTGTTCCCTTAAGATATCTCAAAAAAATTTTAACTGCAGTATAATGAGATTCTTTAGGGCATGTTTGATACCTGGCACAGACACATGTAGCATACATGATGTCTGGTATACTAGCAGTTAAGTATAAAAGGGAGTCAATTATCCCTCTATACAAAAACTCATCTACAGGTTTCCCTAAATCATCTTTACCTATAGGCATACTTGACCCCATTGGAGTTCTCATGGTGGAGGCTGACTTCATACCATATTTCTTAATCAACTTTTTGGTGAACTTAGACTGTGATATGGGCAAGTCATCATCAGTCTGTCTAACTTGGAGTCCCAAGAAGAATTTCAGCTCACCCATGCTGCTCATCTCAAACTTCTCTTGCATAAGTTTTGCAAACTTTCTACAAATATTGTTTTATGTTGATCCAAAGATAATGTCATCAACATATATCTGAACTAGGATGATCTTACCTTTTGATTCACTTAGGAATAGAGTTTTGTCTATTTTCCCCCTTGAGAATTTGTTCTCAATGAGGAATGTAAACAATGTTTCATACCAAGCCCTAGGGACTTGTTTCAAACCATATAGTGCTTTCTTAAGACTATACACATAATTAGGATAGAGAGGATCTACAAAACATGAGGGTTGTTCAACATAAACTTCCTCTTTTAAGTCACCATTCAGAAATGTTGACTTTATATCCATCTGGAATACCTTGAACCCTTGATAGGCTGCATAGGCAAGGAACAGTCTTATTGCTTCCAACCTTGCCACTAGGGCAAATGTCTGATCAAAGTCTATTTCTTCTTCCTGTCTGTAGCCCTTTGTCACCAGTCTTGCTTTGTTCTTAACTATAATATCATTTTCATCTAGCTTGTTCTTGTACATCCACTTAGTCCCTATGACATTGTGATTCTTTGGTTTAGGAACCAACTTCCAGACTTTGCATCTTCTTAATTGATTCAGCTTTTCCTGCATGGTAGCAATCCAATTTGGGTCTTGTATGGCTTCTTTAAATTTCTTGGGTTCCATCTGAGACAGGAAACTTGAGCAAAGGACTGTGTTCATGTTCTTGCTCCTCGTCTGAACACCATGACTTGGATCACCAATAATTTGGTGTGCTGGATGATAATTTAGATGTCTTATTGCTGGAAACAATCTATTTACACCTTGATTTTTTTCAATCTCCTCACCATACTGTACTTCATTGTTCTCTTCATCAGCTTGTGGGTCTTGTACTCCCCCTGGACAGCATCCATCATTTTCTTCATCCTGCCTCGCAGGTTGGTCTTCACTAATGGTTAGCTTGTCTATCTTTTCCTTCAAACTTGTAGAGCTACAAGAAGTACTAGACAGCTCACAGTTGATTAGTTTTGTTTCATCAAAAACTACATGGACAGATTCTTCTACAACTTGAGTAGTGAAGTTGTAGACTCTGTATGCCCTACTGTTATTGTTGTACCCAACGAATATCCCTTCTTGGGATTTGGCAGCAAACTTAGTTAAATAGTGATTGTCATTATTAAGAACATAACACTTGCTACCAAAGATTCTAAAATACACTAAATTTGATTTTCTGCCTTTCATAATCTCATAGGGTGTCTTCTTGTGGCTTTTGATGATGGAAGCCCTATTGAGAACATGACATGCAGTGTTTACTGCCTCAGCACAGAAATATTCTGGGAGAGAAGTGTCACTTAGTAGGGTTCTACCAGCCTCAATAAGAGTCATATTCTTTCTTTCAGCAATACCATTTTGCTGGGGAGTTATAGGTGAGGAGAACTCTTGATGAATCTCTAGTTCTTCACAAAATCTTGTCATGCATTCAGACTGAAATTCAGTCGCATGGTCACTTCTGATTTTTACCACTGAATTGTTAAGTTCATTCTGAATTTGCCTAACAAAATTGTGGAAGACAGTAGGGCATATTTCTGCCTCAGGAAGAAAACTCATGTAAATCTAGAATAGTCATCCACAATCACAAATGTGTAAACTTTCATACCTAAACTATGAACTGGCATAGGACCAAGTAGATCAATATGCAGGAGGTACAAACACCTCACTGAGTCTTTGGTATGAAGACTGTGGAAGGAGCTCTTAGTCTGTTTGCTTTTTTGACAAGCTGAACACACACCCTCCTGGATACACTTGACCTGAGTACCACTCTTCACTAACTTCATACTATAGAGTTGGCCTATTGACTTGTAGTCCAGGTGAGTCAGTCTCTTATGTCATTTGACACAATGAAAAGCTTTCTCATTTGCAACTAGATAAATAGGAGAGTTCTTATTCTTACAATCAAAGTTGAGACAGTAAACATTTCCTTTTCTATAACCTGACAAGATGACCTCTTGATCACTTGTCCTTCTAATCTGACACTCATTCCTAATAAAAGAAGTGTCATAACCAAGATCACTCAGTTGGCTTATGCTTATTAAGTTATGTTTTAGATCTTTCACATAAGCCACTTGGGTGATAGTGATAGAACTATTGGAAATGTTATCAAACCCTTTGATGACCCCCTTTTCAGATCCACCAAAGATCACTTTGAGTTCATTCTCTATGGGAGAGTAGTCCTTCAGCATCCTTCTTGTTCTCGTCATGTGTCTGGAACATCCACTGTCCAAGTACCATATTGGGGTATGGCCACTTAGACTCACCTGCATCAAATAAAATTACTTAACCTTAGAACCCCAATAATTATTAGTATTTAGGTTCAGGTTAGACTGAAACTTGACATGCTTGCCTGCAGCCTTTCTGACAGGTACGCTGGCATTTTTCCTGACAGTAGTGTTGTGCCAACAATCAATGGCATAATGACTCACTTTACCACAACACCAGCACTCATATCTATTATATCTTCTTTTGAGTACAGTCTTAACAGCATTGCTGTCAGCAGTCCTTAAAGCTGTAGGTACAGTGGTCCTTTTATAGAGTGTTGGGGCTGGTGCAACAAACATTGATGATTCATGAAGAACATGGGGTGTTTGTTTATGGGCAGCCCTATTAGCATTTGCACCCTTGTCATTCTGAACACCAAGCTTATAGTGACCATGTGTAATGTCATGGTTATACTTATTAGTAGGCTGCATCACTTTCCTGAAAGCAATAGGGGGTTTGAAGGCTAGTGGCTGAACTGGGGCTTTGCCTTTTCCTTTAGAATTAGCTGCCCTAGTTCTTCCCTTGAAGTCTAATCCTGTCTTACCCTTTTGGAGGATGAAGACATCAATTAAGGATAAGACTGATTTTGGCTTTGAGAATTTAGCCACAAGTTCCTTCTCTCTATGAAGTCTGACTTTCAGACTCTTGATTTGATCATTTTTGAATGTAATTGTACTCATCTGAATAAAAGTTATATTTTTCAGTTTGACAACTTCATTCATCTTCAAATTCAGCATTTTTGTTGAATCTGATGCAGCCAATTTAAGAGATGCAATTTCATTAGTCTGTTCCTTGTTAAGAATTCTGCTTCTCTTAAGAGATTGCAACAAATCACCATACTCATCAATTAGTTGATGAACATCCCTTTCAGATTCAGAATCATCATCATCTCTTGATGCAGATGCTTCTGATTCTGATCCAGTGTAATAATCAGAAACTGAAGATAGGTTGTTTACCTTGCTTGGACTAGGCTGATCCTGGCACTGATCTTCCTCAGATATAGGCATCAGCCCTTTGCAATAAAGATCTTCAATCCCATTGATGGAGTCCAGCATTTGCAAGAACTCAGATTCTACTGAATCCTCCTCAGTAGTGAACAATCCTATATAGGCTTCAGCTTAAGCTTCAGCTTCAGTCTCTTCTCCTGATTCTGAAGATGAAGAGTCAGTCCAACTCTTCTGCTTCTTTGCAACAAAGGATCTCTCCTTCTTGTTCTTATTTTGTTGTCTCTTTTTATCTTTAGATTCCTTTCTTTTATCAGGACAATCAGCTATGACATGTTCTGCTCTGTTGCAATAATAACAAACAATTTTAGAAGAAGTTTGTTTACTGGGATTAGAGACATACCTGTCATTCTTAAATGTTTTCTTCTTCTTATAATACTCATCTTTAGAGAATGATGAAGATGGCTTTGATCTCCATTTCTTCTTCTTCATAAACCTTTGAAACTGCCTTGTGAAGGTAGCAAAGTTTTCATCAGATTTGTGACTGTCTGAAGTGTGATGTCAGAATTTTCAGATTCAACTTCAGTCATTCACTTGGGAGGAGAAGGTGACTTTCTCCTGCCCTTTCTTGTGCCTTCAGCCTTAAAAACAACTGACTTCTCTCTGTATTCAGACTTATTGCTTTTCTGCTTCTCCTTTCTGGCAGTGAGCTGCATCTCATAGGATAACATTTTTCCAAATAAGGTTGCTGGAGGTGTATCTGCAAGCCTGGTCACCTCTCTGATGGCACATATTTTAGTATCTCAATCCTTGGTTAGAGATCTGAGAAACTTGTCATTTAATTCATAAGTGTTAAAAACTCTTACATATGTCATTAGCTCATTAACAATTTTAAAGAATTTCTTATAGCATTCAGCTATGCTATCTGTTTTACCTTGTGTAAAGCTTTCATACTCTTAATTTAACATAGACTTTCTATCCTCTCTCACTTCTTCTGTTCCCTCCATGTAGACAATCAAAGTGTCTCACATCTCCTTGGAGGTTTTGCAATGGACCAGATTCTGGAATGTAGAGTCATCTATGGCACAATTATGTTATGTGCCCTCTTGTCTAAGGTTGCTAGGATGATCTCTTCATTAGTCATTTCTGAATAACTTTTTGGAGTCTTGAGGTTAGCATCAAGAACTGATATGTTCATAGGAATAAATGGCTCTTCTAGCACTGTGATGTAAATTCTTGTATCAGATGCTTCCATGAACAATCTGATCATTTCTTTTCATATGCCAAAATTTTCTTTCTTACAGATAGAAAGTTTCATAGATCCAAATTCCTTCTGATTCTCACCTGAACCCATTTTGTCTAACTGATAACTGTCTTATAGATCAGCTCATACTGTTAAGTCTAATCTTGAGCAACCTGACTCTGATACCACTTGAAAGAATTGATTTCAAGATATCCTAAACACCTAGAGGGAGGGTGATTAGGTTCAATTTCTTTTTATTAAGGCAGACAGTATATTTTACTAGTAATTAATATATGCAACAACTATCTCAGCACAGCATCAAAACAAACACAGCCAACACAGATTGCATACAGATTTATAGTGGTTCCCTAAGAGATGGATACATCCACTTTCCCCCTTCGCCTATTTAGCAGTATACTAGATTCGGCCTAACTTGCTTCTTCCTTCTCAGATCCTCAGATCTTACAACTCAGAACCCTAAGAGGTTCCTACAGCTCACACTTCACCAAGTGCTACAACTCAGATTCTTCCAGAGAATCCTACCTCAGAGTGAGTACACACTCCTACAACTCAGGCAATCCAGCCCTACCTTAACTTTTTTCACCAGGCCTACAACTCAGAGAAATTAATCACCTACCTCAGGCACTTAGCCCTACCTCAGCCTTTATAGATATAGGCTTACAACTCAGAGAGATAACTCTCCTACACTCAGATCTATAAAAGATCCTACAAAGAAAATTGATTATAAAAAGAATAAATCCTTCACCCAGGTAGAGAGAGAATAGGTTGAAGGTTTCTTGATCAGTTCTTGATAGATCTGATTGCTTTATATCCAACTTATCTTAGCTTGTTCAAAGCTTCTTGAATTTGAACAAAGTAAGGTTGATCTTCTTGTGAAGTCGGAGATGATCTTCAATCCAGGTTCCTTCTTCTATTCAAATGTGGCTCTGAATTTTTCTTGCAGACTTGTTCAAAATCTGCCCTTAGAGACTTATTGATCTCTGAATGAAGACCTCTCTTCTTCTTCTTCTTCTTTTTTAACGTGTTCTCCTATGTGTCTTCGCTATCTATCTGATGATAGAACATGTCTTTATATAGATTCTTCTGAGGTTACCGGTTGATCCGGTTCATAACGGTCTTCTGACAGCTCTGACAGATACAACAGCATTGTTAGTTATGACAGCTGTCAAGTCTTCAGTCGTGACACTTGATCCCTCATTGTACTTTATCTCAGCAGAAAAGTGTCGAGACAATACTTCAAATATGTCGACACAAATAGACCATGTGTCGACACAACGTTTAATGATGTCGACACAGCTCTCATAATGTCGACACAGCTCTTCTTTATCTTCTCAACACAGCTTCTGTGGAATGTGTCGACACAAGTCTTGTGTGTCGACACAACTGCTTCTAGACTCGACAAAGTTGGTGTTGACAGAATTCTGGTGTGTGTCGACACAAGTCTTGTGTGTCGACACAGTTGTTGTCGACAGAATTCTGGAATGTGTCGACAAAGTTGTTGTCGACTGATTTTCTGTGTGTCGACACAAGTCCTGTGTGTCGACACAATCTGGCTCCTGCTGTCGACACAGCTTTTTCCCAGTATCGACACTTGTACTTAGAAAATTTTCCTGCATTTCCTTAACCTGCACATTGAAACTCAACAACCCATCAAATACACATTGATGAATATCATTGAGTTAGGTGAGGCTTCTCCAAATCTGGTACACATTTTCCAATGTACCCAACACTCTCAATTAATTTGTAGTTGTCACATGTAAACTTAATGTGTTAGTGATTAATTAAAATCAAATGGGCAAGCTTTTTAAAATATTGTTTAATTAATTTCACATCAGAAATAAATACATGTTGACTCGTATAGGTGTAATGCATTAGCATCAGGGCAGTTTTCTCTTTGTTAATCATTGCGTCTGCCTACATTCATATAGAGTTAGAGTCGTCGTTCGTCCCTATATATTTGTCATGTTTCCTCCACTTAACTACATGCATCACTACTCTATCATACATTTATTAAGAAGCTGCATTTGGTGAAATTTCTAAGCACAGACTGCATGAACTCAATGACACATAAATTTTACAAGATTATTTTCATCAAATATGCAGACACCTAAAGAAACAGTTTCAAGCTACTTACGAGCGGACTTATGGTGCTTCGGTTTTCTTTTTAATATAGCTTTCCTCTCCGAACCAAAACTAGAATTTGTACCAGCACCACCATCACTCTCCATCTGGGACAGATTCCACAATGAACTATTTCTAACAGCAGCAGCATCATCACCCAACTTCCTCCTATCATCGCCAGAAGTAACCAATTCACTGTGACCAGAATGAACCCCAACCTCCTCCTTTACTAAATCTTCGTTCTCGTCCTGCTCATCAACGTCATCATCAAACCCATCAAAAGAAATAGCCTGCTCAGTCCTACCATCCCCCCGTACTTGTCCGACATTCTTGATAGAGTCCTCATATTTCTTCTTGTAAGAATCCAACTCCATTCGCCCGCCCTCATTGTACAACCTCCCGCCTATGCTCGTCACTTGTGCCTTCTCAACAGAACGTCCTTCCGGAGGCTTCCTTTTTCCCGAATCTCTCCCCAAACTCCTCCCTGTCGCGTCCTCTTCACTGTAATCATCGTCCCGCCGCCGATCATCTCTATCCCAATATCTCGAGTCCCCGCCGCTTCCCCCGGTGAGGTGACCAAACCTGAGTTCCTTGAATGTCAGAGTGCGTTCCAATCTCGGCCCAGGCTCTGTTTTGTTCGTTTGATTGCCCCCGTCGAACCTACTTGGTATTTCTGTATAATTGATTTCATGTAATTCAAATCAGATTGGGAGAAAACATTTCACAGAGGCAACGATGGGATCAGAATGGGAACCTCTGAAGACAGACAAGCGGTGGAAAGCGAGAATGGAGAGATAGAAGCCGATGAGTAAAATCACTCCGATGGCCACAGCGCCGACAGAGAAGCGCCGCGGGGACTTGGCTCTGCGATTCCGGGCAACCTTTTGAGGGATCCGGATGCAGATCTGGTCCCCAGCATTAGAAGCGTCGATCTGGCTCCGAGCAGCGAATCGATCGGTGCCCGATTGCCTGTGCTGGGCCATTTGAACATTGTTCTCCTTACTCACGCGGGTACAAGCCAAGAAGCTCTTCGCCTTACAGCGGGGTCGAGACTCTGAACTCTCTCCCAATCTCTCTTTATCTCTCTATATCTCTCTCAATCTCTCGCTCTCTCTCTCTCTCTCTCTCTCTCTCTCTCTCTCTCTCTCTCTCTCTCTCTCGCTCTCGCTCTCTCTCTCTCTCTCTCTCTCTCTCTCTCTCTCTCTCACGCGTCTCTATTTCTCCCCCTTCAGTGTAGGCGACTTCTTTGATAAGAACTGCAGGCCCGGGGGTAATCATAATCGTAGGAAGAAGACAACGCGTATTAAGAAATACATGTAGGCTCTGTTTGGCGGGGCCCGGGGCGTTTAGGGGTGGGGTGCCGCGGTGTTTGAAGTCGTCCCTGCTCTGTAATCGTCATTTTTTGGCGTTTCGGAGTCGTGAAAAATTATCAAGACTCCGGAAACGCACGAAAGGCGCGATTTCCTTTTTCGCGTGAACCCTAGAGGCATTCCTTCTTCCCGATTTTCGTTGGCTGCCCCCAAGAGGCGATTCCGCTGCTCCGCCGACCCCGAACTCCTTCCCGATTTTTGAATCCAGATAGCGGAAATTTCGCGATTCCGCTGCTTCGCCAACCCCGAACTCCTTCTTCGCGGGTCATTATTGGTAAGTGTAGACCAATATCAGTTTACAATGAGTCACTAAACACAGGACCGTGCAATGTAATCGCTCATTGTGTGACCCATGGTGTTGACTCATGTGTAACTTCTCTATTGGGATACACTTCATTTTCAAGTACTAAAACAACAGAAGAAATGAAGGGTTATTGGTTTTCAACAAGAAGAATTAGTTTTTCAGAGAAAAATTTTCTAAGTATTTTTCTCGAGAAGAAGTGTGTTTCTCGAGAAGTCTAAGTATAGTTCTCGAGAAACATTAAGACTTCTCGGAAAATTCTCAAAAACAATCTTTAAGTCTTTTTATCGAGAAAGCCATGAAGAATTCTCGAGAAGCCAAGTATAGTTCTCGAGAAAGTAAAGTAGTTCTCAAGAAGTCAAAATTGTTTCTCAATAAACTAAGTATTTTTCTCGAGACGTCAAGTTCCTTCTTGAGAAATCAGTTCTTTAGTTCAAAGAATTTGCGTTAAGTATTTTCTCGGGAAGGCTATGTCATTTCTCAAGAAAGCAAATCCTTCTCGAGATATCATATGTCTTCTCGAGAAATAGGGTTGCAGAAAACTTCTTTTTAAACCGTCTGACGGGATTTCGATTTAACCCAAGTTTCTCATGATTGTTCCACGTGGATCCTTTCTTAATGATTTCAGACCGTTAGACGAGGTCCTATAAGAAGTCCTTTCAAAGTAATTTTTAACTCTAACTTTATTCAGAATCGCAATCGCAATTCTAAGATCGGGAGGAGTCGTACCGTCATCGTCGTTCTTCATTGTCGCTCCTGTCTCGATCCAACGATTCCAAGAAGAAAAGATTCGTCAGACCATAGATTCAAGTTCTTCAAACATCTACTTGATCGTGTCGGGTCCTAAGCATTTCAGATCAAAGTTCTCTCGGGATTTCTTCCTCAACTTCTTCACAGAGATTTTCAATTTTTAAGAAGGAAGAACATTGAAGATTTCAGATCTGAAAGTATAAAGTTTTTATTGTTGTTGTAACAATTATTTTAACGCTTGTAGGAGCATTGTCTCCGAGTTTGTAGGAGCTTTGTTCTTCGAGTTTGTAGGAGTTTTGTTCTCCGAGCTTTGTTCTCCGAGTTTGTAGGAGTGTGTTATCTCTGAGTTGTAGGAGCGTTGCTACGTGTTGTAGGATTGTTGCAATCAGAGATTTAGTGAAGTAGTCGAGGCAAGCCGTGGTGCTAGATAGGCGAGGTGGAAAGTGGGCATACCCAAGATTGTGGAACCACTATAAATTCCTTATGTCGTCTGGGTTATGCTTTGTTATTTTTTGTGTTGATTACTCTCAAGTTTTTTATTCCGCAAAAGACATAGAACTCATATTTTTCACCCCCTCTAGGTAATTTAGGTAGGTAACCAAATACTTCAATTTGTATCAGAGGCAGGTTGCTCACAAAAAGGTTCACACCTTAAACAGATCAACATCTAGTTGTCGTAGAGATTATCAAGCATGGACAAATCCAAGGATTTTGCAAAGCTTCCGGTGTGCACCAAGGCTAACTTTTTCATGTGGAAAGAGAGAGTAAGATTCTTCATGGAAGTTGTTGATCTCCGCATCTTCATAATAGTGGAAGAAGGTCCCTATGTTCACATGATTGCTTCCACTATCGATCCAACAAAGAAAGTGCCGAAGAAACTGATAGATCTTGACAAAGATGAGATTGTTCTTGTCTCTCTAGACAAGAAAGCTAAGAACATCATTGCAAGCGCAGTCCATGATTCAATGTTGTAAAACATAATACACTATCAATCTGCCAAGGAAATGTGGCAGTCTCTGATTGTTTTGATGGAAGGCACCGAAGAAGTAAGGGATGATAGAAGATCTCTTCTGAACCAGAAGTATGAGGCCTTCAAGCAAGGCCCCAAGGACACAATAGCTGATATACATGAGAAATTCTTCAAGATCATCAACGGCATGAGGAACTATGGTCGGGTATTCACAAATGGAGAACTAAATGACCAGTTCCTATGATCCTTAACTAAGGAATGAGACAATAAGATTTGTGCTATCAGGGAGTTTGGGAGACTGGCTGACACTGACCCCTAGAACCTCTTCGGGAAGCTTATGCCTTATGAGCTTCAAATCAACTCCAAAAAAGCTGCAGAAGAGGGCAGCAGATCTTCATCAAAAGAGAAGTTTGTTGCACTGAAGGTAGATAGCTCAAGAAAGGCTAAAGCAGCATCTCCTGCTCCCACTCAGGAAGAAAGTGAAGAAGAAGACTCAGAGCAAGCACCTCGGGCTCAGAGTTATCTGATGGAGAGTTCTTTCTTCTCTCCAAACAGTTCAAGAAGATTCTCAGTAAGAAAAAATAGATGAGTGGCAAAGACTCCTCATACAGAAGATCACGTCACGATGGTGATCATTAAAAGAAATGTTACACAAATGACAGGTATAAATCTAAACTGAACAAACATAATTCTACTAATATTATGTGTTATTGTTATAATAAGACAGGTCGCGTGATTGCCGACTGCCCTCATAAGAAGGAGGGTGGAAGAAGAGAAAAGCATAAGTCCTCCCACAGTAAAAAGGAGAAGTGTAACGCCCCAAAATTCGAAAGAAGGACGAGCAGCGTCGAGAGCCAAGTTTGGGTCTTGGTGAGGACCACACGGCCTAGGACACGGGTGTGTCCATGGCCGTGTCGTACCGGGTTCGTCGAGAGCCCGGGAAGTCGATGATTTTTCGCTCGGTTCATCGACTAGTGGGGGACACGCCCTCCGACATGCCCGTATCGGAGCCCGTGTCGCAGGCGTGTTCCCTCGAGTGTTGACACAAGGGAGGTGTCGATACAGAGGTGTCGACACAGTTGTGTAGACACAGAGGAGTTGTCGACACAGTTGTGTGGACATAGAGGAGTTGTCGATATAGTTGTGCCGACACAGTTGTGTCGACACAGTTGTGTCGACACAGGGGAGGTGTCGATACAGAGGTGTCGACATAGTTGTGTCGACACAGGCAGGGAACACAGCGTAGGACACGGGCGTGTCCACGGTCGTATCAAGCGTGTTCGACGAATTTCTACGAAGTCGATGAAGAGGCAGTCGACGATCGTCGAGACTTCGAACACGGCCTGAAACACGGGTGTGTCCCTGGCCGTGTCCTTCTCGGGTTGTAGCCGGGACGTGTAAGGGGTTGGATACGGCCTGAAGCCCAGGCGTGTTCGGGTTGGACACGGCCGTGTCAAATGTGACACGGGCGTGTCATGGACCCGTGTCCTATTTTGGGTGCGACGGTTTCAGAGTCAATTGGGGAACACGACCTTGGACACAGGCGTGTCACAAGCCGTGTTCGGCCCAGGTGTTTTGATTTTCAGTTCGGATCATGGCCGTTCATTTCCTTCTTTTGGTATCTGATGGTCCAGGGTTGCCCTTGCTGAGTTAAGTCCGAGAATAGGGTTTAGAAACCCTCATTCTTCTTCAAACACTCTCTTTCTAAGATCTAGAGAGAAGGGAGAGTAAGGAAGGAGGTGAAGGAGAGATCCGACTGCCGGAGAAGCTCCGGTGCTCCAAATCGCGAGCCGAGTCCAGATCCGTGGAGGCAAGACCGTTGCGAAGGTTTTCATCCGGCTAGGTTGCCATGGCGAGGAAGAGGGGTCGGAAGGTAACGACACTTCTCCTCTTGGTTTTAGGATGCATGTTTAGCATCTTTTACTTTCTAGTTTTTGGGCACTAAACCCTCAAATGCGAGAGGTTTGGGTCGCCAAGGTTCAAGAGGAACCTCCGGGTCGATTGAGTCCGTCTCCGGCATGTTTTTGCATTAGAGATCCGCTTCGTTAGTGGATTAGGCATGGTGGGTTAAACCGTTGTCACGACCATTAGTCCGACTCGGTGATGTTGCATACGAGCTTTAAGGATTTGTAGAGATCCATTGCGGCAAGATGTCGTTTTTGATGTTTGTGATATTTTCCCCTTTTCTTGAGTGAGTATGTGTAGTCAGAATCGGACAAGGTTAGCTCCTCAATGGGGGTAGATGGTTTCCTTGGTGGACAAGGTTAGCTCTGCATTGGTGGTAGATGGTTTCCTTGGTGCGCGGGGACATTGCAGTACGAATGAGGGATTAGGGTGAAAATGGAATTTGGATTGTAATGTGCTAAGGCGTGGCTTTGTCACCATGGTCGGCTGGCTATCCCGTGACGTGCAGGTCATGTGTGGAGAGTGTCTCGGCGAGACTAGTCCCCTTCTGTGTGAGTGACGAGAATGCCAAGCTTGGGGCAAGCCCGGGCAATGAGGCCATGAGCGGGTGGGGTGCAGCAAGGCTTGTTAGAATCAATCAGTGTGTTAGACGAAATCCTGACATGAGAAGTCAGAGCTTGCAGGCAAGCTCGGGTTTAAGACCATGAGCGGGTGGGGCCTTGGCAAAAGTTCCGTGTGGCGGCTCGCATGCCGTTGGGGGAATATCAGTGCCCCTTTGTTTGCGGCTTAATGACAATGGGGAAATGATGAGTACCCAGATGATGTGATGATGTGCTAGATGCATACGCGTTAGGGTGCCTTGGGTGAAGCCCGAGTTTTGCATTCATGCTGCATAGTAGGCCCATTTTCTTTATATGCTCAACAATAGAGAATGTGCGTGTTGTTTGAGACATCCAAGCCTGTTCATTAGTGCTATACATGTTTTTGTATATTGTATACGAAGTGCTGACTTGCAGGTTGGAGGGGTACCCCGGGGTCCGTTGGGGGTGGCCGGGAGGATATGTGTTTGTTACACAGTTTGAGGTCAGCCTTTGCTGACCCACATTACAACCAAATTTTACAGGGGAAGGATCGCAAGCAGGAGCTAGCTCGCCGGCCAGAAAGTCCTAAGCCTCATGAAGTGTCACCATCCATGTTATGGCTTTACTTTTGTGTTATGTATGTTTGATGTTGTTGACTTCCGGATTGCAGGCCGAGGTAGCTTAGGAGTGTCTATGCACTTTGATGTTTATGTATTGTTGGAGATTTGGACTCTCTTTGTTGTAAGGCCATAAGACCGTTTCGAGACTCTTATGGATGTGGATAACTTCTAGTCTTGGTTGATGTTTCCGCTATGTTTTGCTATTGAGTTTTGAGTTTGGGTAGTTATATCATCTTATAATACTAAAGCTGTGACGTCTGTATATTGTGGGGCCCCGACCGGATCCATATTATACGGTCATTACAGGGGAGGTGTTACAAGAAGAGCTTCATTGGAAAGAAGTAGAAGAGCTTCAGTGACACTGACTCATCTAAGACAAGTGAGAATGAAGAAGCCTACTTCGGGCTCATGGATCACTCCGACGAAGAAGAAGCTGACCCCCAGTTTCATGGGGAGGTAAATTCTCACACCATTATTTCGGAGTCTGATGCTCCAGACGATGATCATGAGGACTGTCCCTCTGATGATGAATCAGAACTCATGGCTCAGTATAAAGAGTTAATCAAGGTCTATGACTGTTGTAGGAAAGTTGTTACAACTCTGACCAAGGAGATCAAATCTCTTAAGGCTGTGGAGACCACTTTGAGGGAGAAAGTTATAAGAATGAACTCACTAAGAGAGGAACTCCACACCCTGGCCAACAATAACAACAGTTCACACGAGCTCCTTAACCTAAAAGAAAAAAAATCATCGAGAAGCTGGAAGGACAGCTTGCTGCCGAAAAGAAACTTGTTGAAAGTTTCTCCAAGCCCAATACTATCCTTCCTCTCATAGCTGAATTCTCTGCTCCGACTAAACGAGCTGGTTCAGGTCATGTGGCTCCTCCTAATATGTCTTCTAGGTGAGCTAAGACCAGAAGGATGAATACGGCTGCTATGAAAGCAAGCGCCAAAGCTAATGGTAAAGTACCTAAAAGTCAAATAAAGTTCAAGAAGGTGATATTCCCTTCTAACCCATTTGACTTCGAGACTTCCTATGGACATCTAACCCGACCAACTTATGTTGAGTCGGTTGATAGATACCAAGGGTGGACTCGACCATGTGGCTTCGGCAATAGTGTCTTCAAAGCACCTTATGAAGAGATTACTCTACAGAGTTATGGTATGTATGTTCATGATCCAAATGATAAGAAATCTCCCATGTGGAAATCGGTTGCTCAAAAGCCACTTGAGAAGGAGAAGCTATGTGAGTGCTATCACCATGAGGCTTCTACCTATAAGTCAGCCGCTCCTACTAGACCACACATTCAAAAGGCCAAGCAGGAGACTTGGAAAAGATACAACAGGTTTGACTATTGATGCTGCGGCAAAGTTTGTCACTTTACTGTGGATTTCTGGTTTAATTCCAGAAACATTGAAACTCCTCAAGTTAATCATGCGAGACAGACCACTCGTAATGTTAACACTCATAGGGGAGTATGCTAACAAGGAACCAAGGACACAAATATTATTGGGTTCCTAAGGTAAAATGATCTATGATTGCAGGTATGTCCAACGTCTAACAAAACGTCTACCTGGTATTTGGACAGTGGATGCTCTCGGCATATGACCGGTGAAAGATATGGTACCTAAACACCTAGAGGGGGGGTGAATAGGTGACCTAATCCTTTTTAAACTTAAATGGCAGCAATCAGTTATATCACAGAATACTAACTATTTTATCACAGCAAACACACAGCATGCACAACAACAATCACAGCACAGCATACACAGTGGTTTATAGTGGTTCCCCAAGATATGGGTACATCCACTTTCCCCCTTCGCCTATCTAGCAGTGTACTAGATTCGGCCAAACTCCTCCACTGTCTCAGAACCCAAATTGGTTCCTACACCTCAGGCCCAAAGCCTTACAACTCAGCTTTATCTCAAAGCCTACACTCAGCCAATCAAGGCCTACACTCAGCCAACCAAGGCCTACACTCAGCCAACCAAGGCCTACACTCAGCCAACAAGGCCTACACTCAGAGAACTTAATCTCCTACACTCAGGCTCTCAAGCCCTACCCTCAGCCTTTATAATTATAGGCTTACAATTCACTCAGATCCAAAGGATCCTACAAGATAAAAATGTATTACAAATATTAACTCAACAACTCAGAAATAAAAGAGGGGAGTTGAGAGTTTCTTGATGAGTTCTTGGAAGAACTCAGCTGGATTCAATCTGACTTAGTTTTCTTCAAAGCTTCTTGAGTAGAACTGAATAAGACTGAATCCTCCTGCAGTAGTTCCTTGACCTCTGCCACTTAAGATCCAGAATGAATCTGAATCCTTCTTCTCAGCCTAGTTCCAGAGGCTGATTTCTTGGATGGAGCCCTCTCTCTCCAACTTCTTAGATCTGCACTTGGACTGCAAGATCTTCTTGTGTTGATACTCTATGTACCACTTTAATAACTTGTTCTTCAACAATGTGATCAACCTCAACAACAACGTTTCTGTAAACTGTATGAGCCTATTTATAGGCCTTCTTCATGGTAACCGGCTGGTCCGGTCCATAACTGACTTCTGATATCTCTGACAGGTGCTATAGACCGGCTGGAACAGCAGCTGTCAAGTCATCCAGTCATTTCTTGAAAATCTCTAACTGTCTGAAAGTGTCGAGACTTTCTGTCTTTAAGTGTCGACACTTATAGTCCAAGTGTCGACACATGCTGTGTAAGTGTCGACACAAGTCTACAAGGTATCGACACAACTCCTTGTATGTCTCGACACAGATTCTTCTTCAGGTGTCGACACTAAAATTGAGTGTCGACAAAAATACTTGATCTTCTGTCTTTTACTGAATTCTTCTAAGTGTCGACACATCACCTTTGTGTCGACACATCTTCATGTGTTGTAACTGTTAAGTGTCGACACTGCTTCTTGGTGTCGACACATAGTCTTTAATGTCGATACTTGCTGAGTGTCGACACAGCTCCTTGTGTCGACACACCTTCTTTTTGTTGAGACTTCAGCTGAGTGTCGACACATTCCCTTAGTGTCGACACTTGTACTTAGAATAATTTTGTTGATCTTTCTGATCTTTGCTAAGTGTCGACACAGCTCCTTGTGTCGACACTTTCTTCAAGTGTGGACTCTTCTGTTGAGTGTCGACACTTTGTTCTTGGTGTCGACACTTTCTTCAAGTGCTGACTCTTCTTGTTGTGTGTCGACACATTGTTCTTGGTGTCGACACTTTAACTTAGTTTCTGCAGTCTTTTACTGAGTGTCGACACAGCTCCAAGTGTCGACACTATCAGGTGTAGACTCAGCTTCACTGGGTGTCGACACAGCTCCTTGTGTCGACACTTTTTGTATGCACTTTTCTTCACTGAGTGTCGACACAGCTCCAAGTGTCGACACTTACTGTCTGGTGTCGACTCTTCATCCCAGGTGTCGACACAATGACTCCAAGTGTCGACACTGCTTGTCTGGGTGTCGACACATGGACTTAGAAACTTTTTGCTTCAGTCCAGTGATTACATAACCTGCACAAGTAAACTCAACATACATCAAATACATTATGATGTATATCATTGAGTTGGGTGAGGCTTCTTCAAATCAGGTACATTTGACCAATGTACCCAACAATCTCCCCCTATTTGGAGAAGTCATAACCCTTAGTCAATGATATACACTATTTATAATTAAAAATTACAAAGTGATGTAAAGCAGGATAAAGTACAGTAGAGTTAACATAACATGTATAAATCACACATGTATACACATACATCAACACAGAACAATTAAGAAATAGACATATTCACAGAACAAACATGAATTATATTGATCATATATTGTTCTAACATTTGTCTTATACATTTCCAATAGTTCACAAAAATGTTTTACATTCAAAAGATTACACAATAATCTTCAAGTGAATTCTTAATCTATTTTTGGTCAGGTTCCTTGATAACTATTCCCTTGCCAGCTTGGACTTGAGCTTTGACAGGGGCATCAACAGTTTCAGCATCAGCAGGCTTCTTGCCTTTTAGATCTTTCTTTTTGAGTTCTTCTGCCTTGATCTTCTGCCTCTCAAAATAGTGATATGGCTTAGGAAAGTACTTGCTAGGCTCCACTGTAGTAGGAGGTAGCTTTCCCATCTTTGCCTTCCTTCTATACTGAACTATTGCTTCCTGCCTGATCTCATGTTTTCTCCATTCTGCTTCAGAAAACCATTTGTTCCTGTCATGAGTATTGTCCTTGGCAGCTTTCCAGGCAGTTAAAATTATATTCCTAGAGGTAGGGCTCCACTGTTCAAAGTCTGGCCTTTGTTCTGCTTGTTCCCTAAACCTCTTCTTAGACAACCTTGTCTCTTCCTCCTTCTGTAATGCCTCTTGCATGGCTTCAGTAATAGGCTGAACCACTTTATCCAGAATAACATTAGACTTTCCTTCAGTTAGGCTATACATCTGCTGAATGTCAGCTTGCACCATGTCAAAATCTGGTGGAGGATATATCACTTGAGCTACCTCTGGTTGCTCACCCCCAAGATATGCAGTTTGAATCCCAGATTCAGCAACATTGTCATCATCACAGAGTGGAGGATAGCCCAGTGTAGCTCTGATGAAATTTGATATCCACTTTGCATGGTCAGAGCTAGCTTTGACTAAAACCCTCTCCCCCTTTATGACTTCTCTAGCCATATGATCTCTGACATCATCCTTTTGAAATCTTATTTGACTATACAAGTATCTGATTCCCTCTTTGAAGAATGGTTTGAGCTTTTGAAGTTGTTCAGAGATGGCTTTCTGGGAGGCTTGGATTGCAGACTTAACAGCAGAAATTTCTTCTTGAAAGACTTTATCAAAGTCAGCTTTAATTATAACAGAAGATGTAGAAGGTTCAGCAGCCTTGTTCTTCAATTCAGTGACTATAGCATTATGAGAAGCAGTCAAGTTGTTATTCATCCTTAGTTGATTTTCAAGAACATATCCTTGCTTCAATACTATATCATCTACCTGTGCTTTGATCTTCTCTTGGTGTGTTGCCAAATACACCGCTGCATTTCCACCTTTGTGGAAGCAATCAGTCATTTCCTTTTTGTTAAGGTTCATTTCAAACCTTATAGACTTTATATCTTGGGCCAGATCAAACTGCAAAGCTTTGTGCCCTTCATCTACATAAGCCTCTATAGCTTTTTTCTATTCATCCAGTTTTATCTGTATTGCAATAATTAATGCACTATAATCAACAGTTGGAGCTTGTTGAACTATAGGCTGTGGGGCTATAGATTGCAGAGCTTTCTTATAACTCTGACTTCTCCTTTTAAAGATATACAATTTCTTCTTCTTTGCCCTAGCACTCTCCTCATCTTCAGAGGCAGAAGTGCTGGCTATGTCAACCCTATCCTTAGGGCTTTGAGACTTCTCTTTCTGCACTTCAAGTGCCTTCTCAGTTTCCTGCCTAATAGGCTCTTCCAAAACTTGTACTTGCTCCCCCTCAACAGCAGCATGATCTTTTTTAGCAGCATCCTTGTCCATGTCAAAATCTGCTTGATCTAGATTGAGAAATAAATCTTCCATGGTGTATTCAGGGGGTGAAGAAGCTGGAGACATTCTTTGCTCTTCAACTATTGGATCAGGAATCTCTTCTTGTACAGCAGATGTGTCTTCTATAACAACATCTGGAGCTTGACTAGGCAGCTGAGTTTGCTGAGGAACATCAGACAAATCAGCATCTTCTTTAAGATATTCTAAAGTATTTAGGTCAGTGAGTACCTCTTGTATGATGGTGGTGGCTTGCTCACTGTCCAGTGTAGAGGGTTCTTCTACAACTGGAGGCTCCCCCTGGATCTCAGCAATCTCTTGAGCAGCAGGAGATTTCACTGCAGGCTCTTCCTCATGCTCATCTGGAGTGAAGACAACATGTTCTTCACTCCCAGAACTGCTAGTGGACACTTGTTCCACATGAGTTGTTTTCCTTTTCTTCTTTGGAGGAGTGTCTTTCTCAGTAATTGTCTTCTCTGGGGTTGGCATTTCCTTGGACAACACCCTGTCCCATCTTGAAAAGATCTTTTGATCCATCTTTCTCATGTGGTTTATCTTGCTGCCTGCAGCAGTATTCATTACCTCTGGTATGGTACCAGCTAGGTAGAGACTAATGATTCTGCCCAGATTGGGCTTCTTCAAGCTCTCCTTAATCTTCTCATAAACCACTATAGACCAGTCTGTTTTCAGAGTGAAGATTATCCTTGTCATGATTCCAAACATATAGGCAGACACTCTGTCATGCCCTCCAGGCTTACTGAGTAAGACCTTTCCAACAATCTCAGACATGAATTTTCCTTGATTATTCATGCCTTTCCTGTTAAATACAGAACCAATCTTCATCTTTGGATCAAGTACACACTAGGTTAGAGCTTCCCTGGTCTTGGATGCAGTAATTTCTTCTTCATCTTGAGTTTTTGGTAGCTGGAGCACCTTCCTCAGATTTTTAGGTGAAACCTTGACCTTAGTTCCATGAACTCTGGATTTGATTCTGTATCCAGATTCATCTACTGCAGCTCCATTAAGGAATTCAAGAACCTCTTTCTTCCATATCTTAGTAGGTTCGGAAACTAAGTACTCTAACCCAGAGTCGGCGACTAGGGTTACTACTGCCTGAATTTCTTGATCGGCATCGTCGAACGCGCCGCGCACAAGCTCATGTCCTTCGTTAACGTTCTCCTCAAGCTTAGGTGTCATTAGGGTTTGTAGAATTTGTCTTTAGAAAAGAGAGGTGTCGACACAGTAGTTTTGGTCTCGAAACTTTGAAAGCGTGTCGACAAACAAAGACAGAACCCTATTTATACCTTTCTAATTTTGAAGATGAGCAGGCGGGACAGCTAACTTAAAATGTGTCGACACTGGCAATAAGTGTCGACACTGACTTATAATGTCTCGACACATATGTGTCGACACAAGTTTAGTCAACAGATTTTATGTGTCGACACTTGGTTATGTGTCGACACAACATAACTCGACACATTGTCGAGACTTTACTTAGAAAATTCTGAGTAAAACATAAGTGTTGACACCATATTGGATGTGTCGACACCTACTTGTCATGTGTCGACACTAACATTCTAAAGTGTCGACACCAACATCCTGGATGTGTCGACACCTTTTTCCTGAAGTGTCGACACCACTATTCTGTGTCGACATAGACTTGTCTATGTGTCGACACTTTTTTACTTTGCCAATTTTAATTCTGTAAACTTACTCTAAGTTTAACATTCCTAGTTCAATTTTGAATCTATTGAACTTAGCTTCTTCTAGGGGCTTAGTAAACATATCAGCTATTTGATTATCAGTTTTAACATATTCAAGTAAAATATCTTCTCTTTCTACATGCTCCCTAAGAAAATGATATTTAATTTCAATATGTTTAGTTTTACTATGTGATACAGGGTTATTAGCTATTGAAATAGCACTTGTAGAATCACAGAAAAGTGGAGTTCTACTTACCTGAAATCCATAGTCCTCTAGCTGATGTTGTATCCACAGAAGTTGAGCACAGCAACTTCCTGCATCTACATACTCTGACTCTGCTGTGGAGATTGCCACACTGGTTTGCTTTTTGCTACTCCATGAAATTAGTCTCCCACCTAGGAATTGATAGGTTCCAGTAGTGCTTTTTCTATCTTCTTTGCATCCTGCAAAGTCTGCATCTGAATAACCTGTTAGATCAAAATCTCCATTCCTAGGGTACCAGAGGCCTAGATAGGGAGTGCCCTTTAGATATCTCAATATTCTTTTGACTGCTGTCAAATGAGACTCTTTAGGGCAGGCTTGATACCTGGCACAAACACATGTAGCATACATGATGTCAGGTCTACTAGCAGTCAAGTATAATAGGGAGCCAACTATCCCTCTATACAAGGTTTCATCTACAGGTTTCCCTGCATCATCCTTGCTAAGAGACATACTTGACCTCATAGGAGTCTTCATGGTACTGGATGAATCCATACCATACTTCCTTATGAGTTCTAGGGTGAACTTGGACTGACATATGGATAAACCACTTTCAGTCTGTTTAACTTGGAGACCCAAGAAAAACTTCAGCTCTCCCATACTACTCATCTCAAACTGACCTTGCATAAGTTTTGCAAACTTTTTGCAAAGGCTGCTTTCAGTAGACCCAAATATAATGTCATCTACATATATTTGGACTAGTATAACTTTGCCTCTAGATTTCCCTAAGGAATAGAGTCTTATCTATTTTCCCCCTTGAGAACTTGTTCTCAATGAGGAAACTAGATAGGGTTTCATACCAAGCCCTAGGGGCTTGCTTTAACCCATATAAAGCTTTCCTAAGTCTATAGACATGATGAGGTAGAGTTGGATCAACAAAACCTGAAGGCTGCTCCACATAGACTTCTTCTTTAAGATTACCATTTAGGAATGCTGACTTGACATCCATTTGGTATACCTTAAATCCTTGATAGGTTGCATAGGCCAAGAACATTCTTATGGCTTCCAGTCTGGCTACTGGAGCAAAGGTTTGATCAAAATCAATACCTTCTTCTTGCCTATATCCTTTAGCAACCAGTCTAGCCTTATTCTTAATGATGACCCCTTGTTCATCCATCTTATTCCTGTAGATCCACTTAGATCCTATTACATTGTGGTCTTTAGGTTTAGGAACTAATTCCCAGACCTTGCACCTTTTGAACTGGTTAAGCTCTTCTTGCATTGCTTCAGTCCATTGTGGATCTTGTATTGCTTCTTCAAACTTCTTAGGTTCAACTTGAGACAGAAAACTGGAATAGATTGCAGCATTCTGATTTCTGCTCCTTGTTTGAACTCCTTGTCTTGGATCTCCAATAATCAGCTCTACTGGATGATCTCTAAGATGCCTGTTGGCTGGAGGCATCCTAACTTCTAGTTGAACCACTTCAGCATCTCCATCATGCTGTACTCCTTGTATTTCTTCAGCAATTGGCACATGTAGTTCTCCCCCTGGACAACAGCTACTTTCTTCTACTTGCTGTCTTGCAGCAGGCACTTCTTCTACAGTAAGCTTGTCCATTTTCTTTGTCAAACCTGTGGGGCTGCATACACTGCTAGACAACTCATTATTAATAAGTTTAGTCTCATCAAAAACTACATGCACTGATTCTTCTACAACTTGTGTAGTCAAGTTGTAGACTCTATAAGCCTTACTGTTATTGCTGTACCCAACAAAAATTCCCTCTTGGGACTTGACAGCAAACTTAGTTAAGTAAGACTTTCCATTGTTAAGTATGAAGCATTTGCAACCAAAGATCCTAAAATATGATAGGTTTGGTTTCCTGCCTTTCACAACTTCATAGGGGGTCTTGTTAAGCCTTTTAGTGATGGTAGCCCTATTTATAACATGACATGCAGTGTTAACTGCTTCAGCCCAGAAATATTCTGGCAGTGATGTATCACTTAGTAGGGTCCTACCAGCCTCTATCAAGGTTCTATTCTTCCTCTCAGTAATGCCATTTTGCTGAGGTGTTCTAGGTGAAGAGAATTCTTGAAATATCCCAAAGTCTTCACATAGTTTTGTCATGCTATCAGACTGAAATTCAGTGCCATGGTCACTTCTAATCTTGACCACTGTACTATTTAGTTCATTCTGAATTTGGTTGACAAAGTTGTGGAAGACACTAGGTGTTTCAGATTTCTGTCTTAAGAAGAACAATCAGGAAAAACTTGAGTAGTCATCTACAACTACAAAGGTATAGACCTTCCTACCTAAGCTGTGAACTGGCATTGGACCAAAGAGATCCATATGCAAGAGGTATAAACACCTCACAGCATCTTTGTTTTCTATGCTTCTAAAGGTGGATTTAGTCTGCTTGCCCTTTTGACAAGCTGAGCAAATATCATCTTTAACACACTTAACTTGAGGACCATTCCTCACTAACTCTTTGCTAAAGAGTTTGCTAATAGTCTTGTAGTTAAGATGGGCAAGCCTCTTGTGCCATTTGACACAATGAGAGACTGTCTCATCAGCTACAAGACAAACTGGAGAACCATTGTTCTCAACCATAATGTCTAGGCAGTAGACATTCCTCTTCCTATAACCTGTCAAAATGATCTCTTGATCACTTGACCTCTTGATATGACAACCATTTTTAACAAATGAGATGTCATACCCTACATCACTTAATTGACTTATACTTATTAGGTTGTGTTTCAACCCTTTAACATAAGCCACTTGAGTAATGGTAACCAAGTTTGTAGAAATGTTACCAAATCCTTTGATGATTCCTTTTTCAGAACCACCAAAGGTGACTTTTGGACCATCTTTTACTGGAATGTAGTCCTTTAGTAATCCTTTAGTTCCAGTCATATGTCTGGAACATCCACTGTCCAAGTACCATGTTGGGGTATGGCCACTTGGACTCATCTGCAAAACAGATTAATGAACCTTAGAACCCAAAGAATTCTTGGGTCCTTGGTACTTGTTAGTCTGCAATCTAACAAAGCTACCTACTGTTGGCACTAGCATTGTGCCAACAGTCCACTGCAAAATGGTCAACTTTTCCACAGCACCAACATTCAAACTTATTGTACCTTTGCTTAGGTACAGCCTTGGCTGTCTTGTCTACAGCAGCCTTGTTGAATGTTGGGGCTTTGCCCTTGGACTTAGACTTGGACTGCTCAGTCCCTGCAGGTCTAATAAAGCCCAGTCCAGCCTTGCCTTTATGATGAACAAATTCATCAATTAAAGGTAGCACTGACTTAGGTTTAGAAAACCTAACAACAAGATCTCTCTCTTTCTGAAGATTTATCTCCAGACTCTTGATTTGATCATTCTTAAAGGTGATAGTGCCCATCTGAATCACTGTTATGTGTTTCAGCCTGGCTATTTCATTAAGCTTTTGATCAAATTGCTTCTCAGAATCTGTTGCAGCAGCTTTAAGATCAGCAATTTCCTTTGCCTGACTTTTGGCAAGGGACTTGCTTTTCTTGTAAGATTGCAACAGCACTTTATATTCATCTATAAGCTGATGAATATCATCCTCAGACTCAGATACATTCTCATCACTTGATGAAGAAGAATCTGAATCTGAACTAGAACAAAAAACTGAACTTGAACTTGAACCTTGTACCTTACTGGGTCCTGGCTGCTCCAGGATTTTGGCACTCTCTATCAAAGCCATTAGCCCTTGGCATTGACTGTCTTCTTGTTCATAAATAGACTCCATGATCTGCATGAATTCTTCTTCTTCTTCTTCAGCAAACAGCCCTATGTAGGCTTCAGCCTCAGACTCAGTTTCTGAAGAAGAGATATCTGATAGAGTCTTCTCCTTCTTGGCTACAAAAGACTTCTCTTTCTTGCCTTTGAAGTGAGTCTTTTCCTGTCACTAGATTCCTTTCTCTTCTCTGGACAATCTGCAATAACATGGCCCTGTCTATTGCAGCAATAACACACTATCTTAGATCCAGTTGCCTTGCTTGACTTTGTCCTCTTCCTGTCTTTCTTTGAAGGCTTTTTCTCCTGATAAAAGACTTCCTTTCCCTTTGAAGAAGAAGGTCTTGACCTCCACTGTTTCTTCTTCAAGAATTTCTGAAAGTGTCTAGTGAAGGCAGCAAAGTCTTCATCACTTTCACTGCTCTCAGTGTTTGTGCTGACTGACTCATCTGATTCTGATTCAACTACCTCTGGAGGTGGAGTTGATGACTTATTCCTGCACTTTCTGGGAACTTCTGTCTTGAAAGCAACAGCTCTTTCCTTGTGCTCAGTCCTTGTTGATTTCTCCTCCTCCTTCCTCACTGTCAATTGCATTTCATATGACAACAACTTGCCAAACAGTGTAGGAGGAGGAAATTCTCCCAACTTAGCCATTTCTCTAATGGCATAGATCTTTGTGTCCCAATCTTTGGTTAGGGACCTTAAGAACTTATCATTTAGTTCATAGTTACTGAACTCTCTTCCATAAGACATGAGTTCATTAACTATTTTGTTGAACTTCTTGTAGCACTCAGTTATGCTATCACCTTTTCCTTGTCTAAAACTCTCATACTCCTGATTTAGCAAGGATTTTCTATCTTGTCTAACTTCTTCAGATCCTTCCATATACACTATAAGAGTGTCCCACATCTCCTTGGCTGTCTTACAGTGTATAAGATTCTGAAAAGTTGCATCATCAATGACACTCACTATTATGTTTTGTGCCCTCTTATCCATTGTGGCTAGGACAATCTCATCCTTAGTCATCTCAGAGAAATCCTTTGGAGTTCTCTGATTTGCATCTAAAACTGAAATCTTCATGGGCACATAAGGCCCTTCCTTTACTGTGATGTAGATTCTAGGGTCTGAGGCCTCCATAAACAGCCTTACCCTTTCCTTCCAGATCCCAAAGATCTCTTTCCTGCATATGGGTAATTTCATGGAACCCAATTCCTTGTGATTCTCAGAGGAACCCATGTTTCTTGATATTCTTGAATTTCTTGAATCTGTGATTTGCCTTACACTGAATCTGCCAAACAGGATCTCCTCAGACTGTTAGTCCTTTTTGAGGAACCTCCCTCTGATACCACTTGAAAGATATGGTACCTAAACACCTAGAGGGGGGGGGGGTGAATAGGTGACCTAATCCTTTTTAAACTTAAATGGCAGCAATCAGTTATATCACAGAATACTAACTATTTTATCACAGCAAACACACAGCATGCACAGCAACAATCACAGCACAGCACAGCATACACAGTGGTTTATAGTGGTTCCCCAAGATATGGGTACATCCACTTTCCCCCTTCGCCTATCTAGCAGTGTACTAGATTCGGCCAAACTCCTCCACTGTCTCAGAACCCAAATTGGTTCCTACACCTCAGGCCCAAAGCCTTACAACTCAGCTTTATCTCAAAGCCTACACTCAGCCAATCAAGGCCTACACTCAGCCAACCAAGGCCTACACTCAGCCAACCAAGGCCTACACTCAGCCAACAAGGCCTACACTCAGAGATCTTAATCTCCTACACTCAGGCTCTCAAGCCCTACCCTCAGCCTTTATAATTATAGGCTTATAATTCACTCAGATCCAAAGGATCCTACAAGATAAAAATGTATTACAAATATTAACTCAACAACTCAGAAATAAAAGAGGGGAGTTGAGAGTTTCTTGATGAGTTCTTGGAAGAACTCAGCTGGATTCAATCTGACTTAGCTTTCTTCAAATCTTCTTGAGTAGAACTGAATAAGACTGAATCCTCCTGCAGTAGTTCCTTGACCTCTGCCACTTAAGATCCAGAATGAATCTGAATCCTTCTTCTCAGCCTAGTTCCAGAGGCTGATTTCTTGGATGGAGCCCTCTCTCTCCAACTTCTTAGATCTGCACTTGGACTGCAAGATCTTCTTGTGTTGATACTCTATGTACCGCTTTAATAACTTGTTCTTCAACAATGTGATCAACCTCGACAATAACGTTTCTGTAAACTGTATGAGCCTATTTATAGGCCTTCTTCATGGTAACCGACTGGTCCGGTCCATAACTAACTTCTGATATCTCTGACAGGTGCTGTAGACCGGCTGAAACGGCAGCTGTCAAGTCATCCAGTCATTTCTTTAAAATCTCTAACTGTCTGAAAGTGTCGAGACTTTCTGTCTTTAAGTGTTGACACTTATAGTCCAAGTGTCGACACATGCTGTGTAATTGTCGACACAAGTCTACAAGGTGTCGACACAACTCCTTGTATGTCTCGACACAGATTCTTCTTCAGGTGTCGACACTAAAATTGAGTGTCGACACAAATACTTGATCTTCTGTCTTTTACTGAATTCTTCTAAGTGTCGACACATCACCTTTGTGTCGACACATCTTCATGTGTTGTAACTGTTAAGTGTCGACACTGCTTCTTGGTGTCGACACATAGTCTTTAATGTCGATACTTGCTGAGTGTCGACATAGCTCCTTGTGTCGACACACCTTCTTTTTGTTGAGACTTCAGCTGAGTGTCGACACATTCCCTTAGTGTCGACACTTGTACTTAGAATAATTTTGTTGATCTTTCTGATCTTTGCTAAGTGTCGACACAGCTCCTTGTGTCGACACTTTCTTCAAGTGTTGACTCTTCTGTTGAGTGTCGACACTTTGTTCTTGGTGTCGACACTTTCTTCAAGTGCTGACTCTTCTTGTTGTGTGTCGACACATTGTTCTTGGTGTCGACACTTTAACTTAGTTTCTGCAGTCTTTTACTGAGTGTCGACACAGCTCCAAGTGTCGACACTATCTGGTGTAGACTCAGCTTCACTGGGTGTCGACACAGCTCCTTGTGTCGACACTTTCTGTCTGCACTTTTCTTCACTGAGTGTCGACACAGCTCCAAGTGTCGACACTTACTGTCTGGTGTCGACTCTTCATCCCAGGTGTCGACACAATGACTCCAAGTATCGACACTGCTTGTCTGGGTGTCGACACATGGACTTAGAAACTTTTTGCTTCAGTCCAGTGATTACATAACCTGCACAAGTAAACTCAACATACATCAAATACATTATGATATATATCATTGAGTTGGGTGAGGCTTCTTCAAATCAGGTACATTTGACCAATGTACCCAACAACCGGTACAAGAAGCCTACTTAAAAATTATACTCCAGTCAAAGACAGTCTAAAGGTTATCTTTGGTGGTTCTGACCAGAGAATTACAAAATGCTAAGGTATGATTTCTAATGGTGTAGTCTCATTCACTGATGTGGCTTATGTGAAAGGATTAGAACATAATCTGATTAGCATAAGTCAATTATGTGATAAAGGCTTTATTGTTATTTTCTTCAAGCATCAGTGCCTGATAAAATCGGCATCTACTATGGAGACGGTGTAAACAGGCACTAGGAGTAGAAATATTTTGTCTTAATTTTCAATGTTTAGACACTTCTACCGCATTGTGTTTTGTTGCAAAATATAGTGCATCTCTTTGTGACCAATGACACAAGAGACTAGCACACATTAGTTTCAAAACTGTTAATATGTTGTTTTCTTAAGACCTAGTACGTGACACACCAACTATGAAGTGTATTAAAGAGAGTACATGTCACGCATGCCAAATGGGCAAGCAGACAAGGGCTACCTTTAAGGGTATTGCTGATAAAGATTCCTCAAGGTGCTTGTATTTTCTGCACATGGACTTATTCGGTCTAATGTAAGTTCATAGCTTAGGACTCAAGTCATATATGCTGGTAATTGTTGATGATCACTCACGTTTTACTTGGGTGTTCTTTTTGAAACGAAAGTCAAATACTTTTGATGTGTTCACGAATTTTGTCAGGCAAATTTATAATGAATTAAACTATTCAGTGGTCAGAATCAGAATTGACCATGGAATAGTATTTCAATCTAGTGCCGTGACAGAATTCTGTGGAAGTCTAGGTATCTTTCATGAGTTTTCCTCCCCGCGTACTCCACAATAAAATAAAGTTGCAGAGAGAAGGAATAAAACACTCATTGAAGCATGTACTACAATGCTGACTGGCTCCTCTCTACTAGAGTACTTCCGGGCTGAGGCTGTTAATACAGCTTGTTGCGTGCAAAATAGAGTGTTGATCAACAAGAGTCATCGTAAGACTCACTATGAGCTACTGAAAAGCAAGAGACCGACTGTGCCCTACTTCGGCATCTTTGGCAGCAAATGTTATATACTTAATAATGAGAAATATCATCGTACAAAGTTTGGAGAAAAATATTTTGAAGGCATTTTTGTATGCTATAGTAGCCATAGTAAGGCTTATAGAATTTTTAATAAGAAAACCTTGGTTGTAGAAGAATCTATTAACGTTGTATTTGATGAGATGATCATGCTACAAAGCAGCTCTTCCAGTGTTTTCGTTGAAGATGCAGGTTTTCAAGGCTGAAAGAGTTAAGCTTGGATGAAACAATTGAAGAAAATGCTCAAAAGTTTATCAAGATCACTCCTCCAACCTCAATTGGAGAGGGAGATCACCAAGATGAATAAGTTATCTAAGTTGAGTAAGACACTCCAGAAATAGAAGAAGCTCCTGATGCAAGGACGCTAGAGCTCAAACACTTGAGAGATTACCCGGTTGATCAAATCATAGGAGATCCTCGTGATGGTATAAGAACTCGAAGATGTACGATTAATGAAAATATGCATTTAGTTTTCTCTCGCAAGTTGAACCAAAGAAATTTGAAGAAGCAAATGAAGACGCATCTTGGATAGTTACAATGGAAGAAGAACTCAATCAGTTCAAGTGTTGCCAAGTCCGAAAGCCTGTACCAAGACCCAAAGAAAAAATGTAATTGGAACAAAGTGGGTATATAGGATCAAGTTGGATGAAGACGGAACCATCATCAAAAACAAAGCCATTCTTGTAGCTAAGGGATATAGACAAGAAGAAGGGATCGATTTTTATCAGACTTATGCTCCAGTGGCAAGACTCAAAGCCATCAGGTTGTTCCTCGCATTTGCTACTCTCATGGATTTCATTGTCTATCAAATGGACGTAAATTCAGCCTTCCTCAAATATAAAATAAAGGAAGAAGTGTATGTGGAACAACCCCCATATTTTATTGATCCTAACCATCCTGATTATGTTTATTTATTATTTAAAGCATTATATAGTTTAAAACAAGCTCCACGAGCTTGGTACGAAGTGCTGTCTAACTTTCTTCTTGAGAACAAATTGACAAGGGGAAAAATAGATAAAATATTATTTCTTTGGGAAGTAAAAGGCAAGATTTTGCTAGTGCAAATCTATGTCGACGATATTATCTTTAGCTCTACTGATAACGACCTCTGCAAGAAGTTTTTCAAACTTATACAATGGAAGTTTGAAATGAGCAGTATGGGTGAGCTGAAGTATTTCTTAGGACTTCAGGTGAAGCAATCTGAAGATAGAATTTTCATCTCTCATACGAAGTTCACCAATGATTTGCTAAAGAAAATCAGAATGGAGAATGCAACCTCTATGAGGACTCCAATGGGTTCAGTTATGTCTCTGGACAAGGATGAGAAAGGGAAACCTTTTGATGAAACCAAGTACAGAAGTATAATTGGATCCTTGCTCTATCTTACAACTAGCAGGCCTGACATAATGTTTTCAATATATGTGTGTGCTAGATATCCGGTAAACTCTAAGAAATCTCACTACACAGCTACAAAGTGGATTTTGAGATACCGTAAGGGAACACCAACTATTGGCTTATGGTACCCAAGAAGTAATGATACCGAACTAATTGGATTTTCAGATACAGACTTTGTAGGTAGTAAGGATGATAGAAAGAGCACTTGCAGGACTTGCCAATTCCTAGGAAGAAGGCCCATATCTTAGAGCAGCAAGAAACAAAATTATGTTGCAATCTCAACCGCCGAGTCAGAATATATTTCTGCAGGCAGTTGTTGTGCACAACTTCTCTGGATAAAAAACCAATTTGAAGACTACAACTTGAAATTCAAAGACATCCCCATGTTTTGTGACTCCTCCAGTGCTATAGCAATTGCCAACAATCCAGTTTCTCACAGCCAGGCAAATCACATTAAATTGAGATATCATTTCATCCGAGAGCATGTAGAGAATGGGGATATCAACCTCCAGTATGTTCCAATAGATAGGCAAGTTGCAGATATCTTCACGAAGATACTAGACGCGGCCATGTTCTCCTTCTTCGAGACAGAACTTGGTATGCTTAACAAGGAGTTCTTAAAAGTTCACATTCGAAGTCAAGAGAAGATTCTGCAATCAGCCACTCAGAAAATTCCAAGAGAATTCTTCTCAGCAAACCTTCAGATAAATTCAAGCTCAGAACTTGATTTCTCGAAAACTTATTGGATTTCTCGGAAAATTAACTTATATTTCTTGGAAGAACACATTAAATGTTTTGAGTAGCATTTGGACTTCTCGACTTCTCGAGAAATCAGCTAACATAACTTTTCGAGAAGAATTCCAACCGACATTCCTCTGGTAAACTCTTTTTCATTCTTCAAGATTTTTAATTTAATATAAATATAAAACTCCATAGAAAGTCCAAATCCACACTTTCGAAAAAGCTCTTCCCGAGAAAAACCCTTGAGTTCCGTCGAAGGCCTCCGCCACTCTTCTCACAAACTCCTTCGATTCTTCTCAGGAAAGTCTGAAATCTCTCATCTTCTTCAATCAATGGCTCCCATTGTAAAGATTGACGTCAGCAGTGTGTTTGTTCGCATAAGTATTGAAGAAATTTTCGACGATTTCTACAATGTCCTTCTACTTCTTGAAACTGCCGGCCTCTCTTTCATTCTCGAGCATCCCTACAAAGTCTTGGTTTAAGAAGTTGAAGAGTTCTTTAGAAATGTAAAGCTTAAAAGGTGTGGGAAATTGTTGAAAAACTCTATCAAAGATGTGAAGATCAATATGATGCCGTCCTCCTTAATAAAATTTCTGAGGTTACACTCCATTGACGAGGAAGATTATTTGGAAGAACCCGATTACTCCTGGGCTCTTTCATTTTATGGCATCTCCCAATCCACTACCTCTATTCGCAGACAACACATGAATGATGAAAGCAAGCTTTTGGCCGACATTCTTGGAAAAGTTCTCCTATGCAAGACAGATTCAACTGGATATACCTCCTCAGGCTTCTTTTGCATGATGACTGCTGTGGTTTGTCGCAAGAAGTTCCAATGGGGACACATGTTATTTGAAAAGATTAAGGAAAGCATGAAAGCACCTAATTTTGTAAGGATCATCTCTCTATATCTGAATCAATTAGACCCTGAAGTTTTTGACTTGTCCAAAGGTGTGTCCATTCACCACCTGAAGAATGTCTCACTCTCATCCATCAATAGATGGGAAATCAGAATTAAAAATCCAGGCCAAGCTCCAGCATTTCCAAGGACTGTATTTGATATGGACAGGACCCCATCTTCCCGTCATATTAATACAGTTGGCACATCTGCTGCAGTTGTTGAGGGGGAGCCTGCTTGTTTAGTTCATGAGGAAGATCATCAAGCAAAGGTACCAGACACAGAGTTTCATTCAGATGTTCTTACAGATTAGGTTATAGAGAAAGTTCTTGCTGATGATGTGGTGGTGGAAAAGGAAAACAAAGCTCAGTTTGATGATGAGAAGAGTACCTCTATGGATGATGGTGGGTCAGGTGATCCCCTTTTCATCTCTCCTAAAGAGATTCCAGAAGACTCTCAGCCATGGCATAAATTGAGGTGGAGAATGTGGTTATGCTCTCTGATGAGGATGAAGTTACCCCAGAACCTGTAGAACCTCCTCTCAAGAATTTAAAATTCTCTCTACCTATCATTCTTGGTGAGGAAGGGGATGTGTTGGCATCTTTCCAAAGAGGCAAAAGCTCAGTTGTTATTGAAAAACTACCAGTCTGGACTGCTCCAGCACTACCTCCTCCACTTCCTCCATCTGCAGTCATTACTGATGATTCCCTTTTGGGTAAGATTGATTCTATGTTGACAAAGCAGAGAGAGTACTTTGACAAATCTGTCAAAGATGTAACTGAGAGAGTAACTGCTCTTGACAAAGAAATGAGCAGAAGATTTGCTGAGATTCAGAGTAATACAAATGAATTCACAAAATTGCTCAATATTAATGGCAAGGCTTTGGACCAAACTATCACTAGTGTTGGTGAAGTCATGAATCCGGCAGTTACTGTGGCAAACAATTAAATACTCTTGCTGAATAAAACAAAAACATATAACTTCAAAACCTGTGAAGAGGTCGGGAAATTCAAGGAAGGTGACATAAAGGATCTAACCGTAGAAGTCAGAAAGGGGGAGGATGTAACACCCCAAAACTCGAATATGAACGGGAAGTGTTTTCGAGAGCTTTAGAGCCATTATGGTTTCACACGGCCTGTGACATAGGTGTGTCCAGAGCCGTGTCCTTTTCTGGAATTGGCTGAGTTTTTCAAGTGTTGAACACGGCCTGGGACACGGGCGTATCCAAGTCGGACACGGGCGTGTCCAGGGCGGACACGAGCGTATCCAGGTTTGACACGGGCGTGTCCAGGGATGACACGGGCATGTCAGAAGTCGTGTCTTGATTCAGAGATCGACGAATTCTTGTGCGAAAGTGAGACACGGGCATGTCACAAGACATGTGCTGCACCAGGTAGACAATTTGAAAGGTCAATCTAGGTCGTTCGTTTCATTTTAGAGGGATCCGACGGCCCAGGACCCCTCCTGTTGGTATATAGTCGGGAAATGAGGGTTTAGACCTCATTCCATTTGGCCATTTCTCTTTCTAAGAGTTAGAGAGAGGGGAGAGCAAAGGGAGAAGAAGAAGGTGGATTCCGGCCATTGTTGGAGCTTCGGAGCTCCGAATCACGAGCCGAGTCCAGATCCGCGGAGGCGAGTCCGTTGCGGTGCTTTTCATCCGGCTAGTTTTCCATGGCGCCGAAGCGAACCTCTAGGGTAACAATTCTCTTCTTAGACATGTGAAGTCCTCTTCCTTTTTGCATAGGAAACTCTCTCCCGTGAGTGGGCGGTGAGTACGAGGTATTTCTTCAGCTAGATATGGTTTATCTTCGTAGTTTTGCATATAGAGTCCGGAATCGAAGTACAGGGATAGGCATGATGTGTGAAGCCTATCCGGACATGTTGTTCTGGATCGGTGATGTTTTCATTATGCTTGTATTGTTGGAGAAAACTCCGTGCCGTTTTGTTTTTTGGGTTTCTACACGGTAGATTGCAGTAGGGAGCCTTGGGGACTAACCCCAAGGAGCACCCGAAAAACTGGGAAGAAACGTATTTCTGCCAGGTACCACACGTCGTTAGTAATACCCCCGGCGGATACTCTGTTGTTGTGAGGCCTGTCTCTTTGAGACCTGGGGGCCAGTATTGTGAGGCTGTGTGCTCTAGGAGCCCAGTTTGTTTGGCATGCGAGCCAACTTTGTCCATAACCGGGTTATGTACTAATGTATGATCGATTTGGGACTCGGGGAAGCTTGACCGGCGCCTATGGCTTAAATTCATGTGGCGGTGTGAGCAACGGGTTGAGTGGAACCGTACCCGCTCTATACGGTTCGGTTAAAGAGACCTAAGGTACGTGGCACTTACCGTTGGCGTAGAGGGCGAGTCTTAGGCTTCAGCCGGAAAGGCTAAAATGCTCACGATCTTTGCCGTCCTGGGGGAGGTGGTGGACCGAGTTCACCGAGAATGTGCACTGAGTGCATGGGGTGTGTGGTCGTGCGTGCCGACTCCTGTGGTGAAGTGTGCTTAAACTTTACTTTCACTATCATGTTTGATTATACTGATGAAATGCATGGAAGGAGCACCGCCGCCCCGGTTAAGGGGCAGGGTCGTTATAATTTGGTCAGCTTTAGATGACCGTTACCTTATTTTGCCACCGTGCGGTGGATTGTTCCTATGCAGGAACACGTGAGCCTAGTGGCAAGTAGTGGGCTGAAGCCCTTGATGCTGTGCTGGCCCTTGAAGGCCAAAGCGAAATGTTTACTTTATTATGTTCATGTGTAGCCGGCCTGCGAGCCGATGTTTGTAAGACACTTTTATTGATCAAACTATTGTAAGGCCATAAGGCCATAGTATTGGTGTATGTTATTTTCATTCCTAATGTGACTGTAGTGGACATTCATGTGTTGTATGAGTTCTTATAACAGTTTTAAAAGCCTCCTCTAGAATGCTTTGAGTTACGATGCGTATTCTTATGTTGTAAATTTGGTATTCTTATGTTACTCCATTAACTATTTGTGGAATATGGCGTGGGGCCCCGGCAGGACCTTTTGTTATATTTCATGTGACGGATGGGGGTGTTACAATTTGGTATCGGTCTTTTAAGGGGTGGTGAACATATGTGTGTGCGTCATCATTATAACATGAAAAAAAAGCTAGGAATGTCCACTTAGGAATGAAAATACACGTGTTTGAGAAACCTGTGTGTTCCTATAATTGCTTTTTGCAATTTTGTTTGTTCGCTTGTGTAAGACCCCCCTCCCCCTTACCAAGGAGGGCTTCCGGTCTTATGCCCAGAACCGCCGTCTTACGGTGGCACTAACACACGGGTTAGTCGACACCACAATACGCAGATTCTGCCGGCTAATACGATCATAAAACATGTAGGCCAAAATGAGAAATAGAAGTATAGCGGTAAAATAAACCACAACTAGTCCACAGTCACAACACACATATATATAAATATATGAAAGGAAAAGATCAGTCCAAATGAGTACAAAAATAATATGAAGAGTAATAAGGGCTTATGCCCAGTACATCATATCAAAATCTATCTCTCTCATCTCTAAACAGCGCAAGATATCTATCATCACCAAGTCGTACTCATCCCACCTGAGGCAACTCTATAGTAGTAGTAGTAGGTGGTGGTATCAGCTCCTCACGTCCTGCCATCTCGTCCCGCCGGTCGTGCTGGTTCTCCATCTCCTCGAGCTCCTAAAAATAGTTTGGCCACTGACCATTAGTCAAAAAGACTAAGTCTTTTCCTCCACAACTCGCCCCACAACTCCTAGGCACCGTGCGGGAGTATGAAGCGGAGGACAATAAGGGGTAACAAGTGTAAACAGGTGGCAGTGACACTACACTAACAAGTATATGAGGAGTAATAGTAGTTCTACTCTAGCAGTTCTATGAAGAAGTACAAGTGTAGTAAGTAAAGTATAGAACTGAAGTAAGTAGAACAAATGAAGTAAAACGTAGTACAGTAAAGTAAGTAAAGAACTGAAAGTAAGAGCAGGAAAGTAAAACTATGCTATCACTACTCTACCATCACAAATCGTACCTTAACTTATAAAAATGCCCATACAAATTTATAAGTTAAGGTTTCCAAGAAATTTAACTTATCATATAAAAGAGCTCATACTAATTTATATGATAAGGATCTATGAAGCGTATGACCGAATATCAATGCATGTTTATGATGTAATTTATGCAATAGGCAAGTGCAACTCACACACAACGACTCTGTGATCACAGACTTTTAGTTCCCACTTTTTGAGAGCTCGCTTCACTCTCGGGTACCACCGCTGTGGCTACAGTAGCAACAGAGCGGGCATCTCCACTTCTAGGCTGGTTTGCACACTATCAAACCTTATACCCCTCTCATACGCCTCTGTACACGCCCCAGGTGCACTCTAGAGTCTATGCGTACGTACTTTGCTGATAACCCATCAGTCTTGTTGGGTCGGGTGTGTGTTATCGGGGATCGTCCTCCAGACCGCAGTGTAAAACAACCCACTGGCCCCTCAAACCCTCACACCCTCCTGGTTCACCGTACTGCCGTCGGTGTGACGATCGGCCAGTACCATATGACCCGCCACTAAATTTATGCACATGCAAGTATTTCATCCCGAGCCTTCAGCTCGCAGCACCAACCTCTCCTGAATCCCTCAAACCCTTCACGGGTGAGCCTGCAACATATATCCCTCCAACCCATCTCGGGTGAGAACGCACAATAGTGCATTTATTCAAATCCCTCAAATCCATCGCGGGCGAGAATGAACCATGATGTCTTATCCTATTAGACTACTCTTGTCCACGGGTTATTATACTTAGTAATTTAAGGTTAATCCCAGGACTGCTCAGGGTATAGCCAGTGAAGGGCTCTCGGGGGCACTAGGAACTATGATGGGATTACGCCCCAAGCTCCCTTTCTCAAGGATATTTATTTTAGTTGATGACTACCCATAATTCACCCCCAACTCTCGTTATTACTCTTGAGTGATCCTAATGACTTAAGATGTTCTCAGAAGGGCGACGATCTTCTGCCGGCCTCCACTCCAGTTGCTATCCAAGGATTTGCACTTTTACTCTCGTCACTAAGACAACACTATCCATCAAGGTTATTCTCCAATTGTAACCTCTAGTGCAACCGTTGATCTATCCCCCGGTGGTTCTTATAGTATAACCTACTTACACTATGCGCAACCCATGACCTAATACTACCCCGAAATGGAACTTCCAATTCCTTGGGCCACCTGCCCCTAATTATTTATCCTAGGATGGTATGGACTAATGAAGTGAGCCTATTGATTTTTATAATTTTCTTAAGTAATTAAGGCCTCTAATTAAATCATTTAATTAATCCCCTAGGTCATTTAATACATGAAGTATCACAAATTATAATCCACTGACCTAAGGAATTTTTCATGAGTTATATCTTGGTATAATAGTGCTGTTTACCAAAATTCATAATTTTCCTTTGAATATTTCTATTTATTCCTTAATTAATACAAAACTCACATAATAGCCATTTTCCAAATGAAGTATTAGGAATACATTACTAAAAATTCTAAGAAACTCACAGAGCATATATATCATTACGTTAAGGCTAATGACAGAGTTTCATCAACTTCTATAATGTAATGGCCTATCAAATTCAATTCTTAATAATTTACCAAAATGCCATTATAAGTTTTTAAAAATTACTGAGTCATCCACAAATGCTAAAAATATTATACAAGGTTATTCATACTCAGATATAGCATCAAAAAATTTTCAAAAATTTTCTACTAAGTATTTTCACCAATTTACTAATTAAGTAAAATGAGGGTAAAAAGGTAATTTCCACATAACTCCTATCAAAATTCTTCAATCAGAGACATAAAACTTTCAGGAGTTAAATATAACATAATATTGACCTTGACAAAAATTGGGGATTTTATCTCAATGATAAGCCTATTTTTACATTTAGTTTTCAAAAGTTCAATTATTTCAAAAATTCCAAATAATGGGATTTTTGCTTCCAAAAATCCCATTATTGCAATGTGGGGTCTAATTCACCCTAATGAGCCTATGAAATTAATACCATGATTTTTGGATTTTCCAAATAGGCCTAATACACAATATTTCAAAATTAGCTCTTTGCACCCCAAGCATATATATGATCAACACATGCAAGTGAGTTTACCCAACATACATTTGTCCAAATGTGCTGAAATTTTTACCATGCACATGAATAGTCACCAAGTACATGCCACCAAAATTTGGGTCCATTTGGAGCCATAACACTCCAAATATGTTATTTATTTAATTTTGTGTATTATGAATAAAACTATAGAAACATTTTTCCCAAAATCTCTCAATTTTTGGCAGGTGCTAAATATGCCCTAAACATGCATGCACCCAATATTTGGGGTCATTTTGATTACTGGTTTGGTTTGGGCATCAAATTGAAGTTATACCCTTGCCTAGGACCAGTCCTAGTAAAACTGACCTACAGGGCAGTATACTGCTCCAAATTACAAGATTAAGGTGGAAATTTAAAGTTAAGAGGTTATGCTACAACTTTAATTTAAGGTTTATATCCTGGAAATGCATCTACGAGGCCTAAAAATAGCTTGCAATATGACTGAAATAGTGTGACAAAATATAACGAATACTATAGTTTTTATTTTAATTTCATTAATATCAGTTTAGCACGAATCTTGACGTAGAACGGACGGGATCTGGTCATCGTCCCCAAACAGCCAACGACCTAGATTGATTCTTGCTGGGCCACCTTTGCTGGCTATTTCCGGCCAGTTGAGCCACCACCACCGCCGGCTGATGTCGCCACCACCTTCACTGAGGTGGTGGCTAGAGATTTCCGGCGATGAGGCCGCCAGAATTGGCTCCTCCGGCGAACCCGAGCACAAAGAAAAGCTTGGAAAATTCTCATTTTTCTCACATGGTATCGGGCTCGATTGAGCCCGATGTCTCTCCTAAAGAATCTAGAAATCTAGTACGAGTAGAGGGGAGGCGAAACAGACCCGAATGGCGGCACGACGGCGAGGTTGGCGGCGGTTGGCCATGGTTGAGCTGCTCCGGCAATCTCCTGCTCAAAATCCCGATTCTCCACCAAAAGCTTTGCTCCAGGAATCGTTCTCCACTCGATTCCACTCACTGAAGCTGGTGGTGTGGTCGGTTTGAGCTAGAAGTGGCTGTATAGGGAGATACAATGAAGGTGAGCTCGGTTTGGGGCTTTGGAGGCTTCACCCTTGGTGCCAAGTGGCCACCATACTGCCAAATTCTCTGGAATTTACTGAGGAGGCCAACCATCATCATTTTGGGCAGATGGAGCCAAGGCCAAGTGGCCTCTTCTTCTTAACTCACCTTCTCTCTCATCCTTTGGGTAAATTCTCCAAAATGCCCCCATGCATGCACTCTCTCTCCAAAACCAGAGGGGTAGGGCTGGTATTTGTCACTTGGGCTGGCCATGGGCCAAGTTTGGTGGGCTTGGCCCAAGGAGAGTGAGCTTAGCCCTCATTTTCTCCTTTACGTCAATTATGTTGACTAGGTTAACTTGAGTTGACTTGGTCAACCATGATGAGTGGGCTGACCCCACTTGGTGGTCATGGGTATAATGGCACCACCCAACTTGGGTTGACTCAATGTGGTTCCCTACTTGGTCTAATTGGGCCTATAGGTATAGGTTTGACCAAATTAGGGCCATGGTTGACTTTGGTCAATTAGGGTCAAAGGGTTGACCTAATGACATGCCCTAGGGTCCACTTAGATTATTTTAGGATTAGGGCAATGTGGTGGGGTCATGGTGTGGCTAGGGTTCCTATTTAGGCTAGTTTGACAGGGTTTGACTTTGGCCCCTCAGTGGGCCCCACATGGCTACAACCCACTACCTAGGGTCAAACCTAGCTAATTTCCCTATCACCCACCCCATGCCCAACCCAATCTAAGTTAAGGGGGTCTAGAAGTAACATGGGATGTTACAAATCCCAATAAACAAAAAAATAATTTCGTCCCCGAAATTCAAGTTCGGGTCTACGGGGTTTTACTTACAAGAATTATAAAAAATTTAAATGCATAAACCTAAGCATACCTGAAGTGAATAGCTCCGGGTGTTGCTCCATCATCAGATCCCTCAGTTCCTAGGTGTGCTCCTCCCGTCCATGATTGGACCACAACACCTTCACGAGAGGGACCTTCTTCTTCCGCAACACACAGACATCTGTATCATCAATCTGGATCGGCTCCAATCTGACGGATCTGTCTGGCGCTATCGGACTAGCTGTAGTAGTAACGTGCTGCTACGGCCGTAGGAGAGCTCTTCGCAAGGAAGAGACATGGAAGATGTCATGTAGGGTACCCAACTCCGGTGGTAGCTGCAGTCGGTAAGCTAAGGGGTCGATCCGCTCCAGGATCAAGTATGGCCCCATGTATCGAGGACTGAGCTTCTTGTGCCTCCGCACCCGAGAGACACCGTGTACCAGATGTATCTTCAAGAAAACTCTGTCTCCAACCTGGAACTCTACCATCCGGTGCCGAGCATCATAATACTTCGCCTGTCTACTCTGTGCCTCTAGCAGCCGATCCCTGATCAAATGAACCTGAGCCTCCTTATCCTTCACATAATCAGAACCAAGAGCCTTGGTATCCACATCCTGAACCCATGACAGCGGTGTCCGACACTTCCTCCCGTAAAGTGCCTCATATGGAGCCATCCTGATGCTAGCCTGGTGGCTGTTATTGTAGGAGAACTCGATCAATGGTAGTAGCCTCTCCCAAGGCTTCCCCGTATCCAATATGCATAGGCGGAGTCGATCCTCCATGGTCCGGATGGTCCACTCGGTCTATCCGTCGGTCTGCGAGTGGAAGGTAGTACTAAAAGTAAGCCGATAGACCAAATAAGCATGCACAGCCCTCCACTCGCTCGAAGTGAACCGACCATCACAGTCCGAAACAATCGTCCTGGGGATGCCATGGTATTTGACGAACTGCTCCACGAACAATATCACCAAAACTGCAACTGGAGCATCCTTCCTGACTGGAATAAAGCGCGCCACCTTGGTCAGTCTGTCTACTATGACCCATATAAAATCATGCCCAGAGTGGGAGCGAGGTAGTCCGTGCACAAAATCCATAGCAATGTCCTCAAACTTCCACTCTGGGACTGGCAATGGCTGTAATAAACCTCCCGGGCTCTTGCATTCCTCCTTAACGCGCTGGCACGTCTCATAATGTGTTACAAAGTGGGTGATCTCCCTCTTCAACCCAGGCCAATACATAGTCTTCCGTAAATCTGCCAACATCTTGGTGATGCCGGGATGCACTGAATATCTGGAGCAATGTGTCTCTCTAAGTATATCATCCCGGATACCGCCCACTGCTGGTATATAAATGCGTCCACGGAATCGAAGGAGATCATCCTGCAGTGTGTAATACTCAACCTTGCCCCTTTCCAGGGCACTGAAATTCGGCTCTAATGCAGCATCCAGCCTCTGATGCGCCATAATGTGCTCCCGAATGTCATCATCTCTGATCAATGAGCTCAGGTACTCTCGATACCGTACTGGTTCGGCCTCAAAAACCATAGTAATATACATGTCGTCCATCACCTATATCAGCTCCATAGCCATCACCCGAGGCTCCGGCCCAGAGGTGCCGACCCTCCTGCTCAATGCATCTGCTACTGTATTTGCCTTCCCCGGGTGGTAGTGAATCTGGTAATCATAGTCACAGAGAAACTCTAGCCATCTCCTCTGTCACAGGTTTAGGTCCTTCTGCGTATCGATGTACTTGCGATTCTTGTGATCTGAGAAAATATCATAATGAATCCCATACAGATAGTGCCGCCATATCTTTAGAGCAAATACAACAGCCCCGAGCTCCAAATCATATACCGGATAGTTATGCTAGTGCTTCTTCAAATATCTCGAAGCATAAGCGATAACATGTCCGTGTTGCATCAGTACAGCACCCATCCCTTCGTATGAGGCATCCGTGAAAGAATTGGTTCCTAAACACCTAGAGGGGGGGGGGGGTGAATAGGTGCAATTCCTTTTTACACTAAGGCAGAATATTTATTCAGATAATCAAATTAATCTACCAGTTCTAGAGCTACGACAATCACAGAATTCACAGAAATACACACAGTCATAGATTGCACACAATTTTATAGTGGTTCCCCAAGGTCTAGGTACATCCACTTTCCCCCTTCGCCTATCTACCAGTGTGCTAGATTCGGCCTAACTTCTTATCTTCACCTCAGATCCGCAGATCTTACAGCTCAGAACCCAAACAAGGCTCCTACAACTCAGAGTGAGTCCACACTCCTACAGCTCAGGCAATCTGCCCTACCTCAGCCTTCAACAAGGCCTACAACTCAGAGATAACAATCTCCTACAACTCAGGCTCACAGCCCTACCTCAACCTTCAACAAGGCCTACCACTCAGAGAAAATAATCTCCTACAACGCAGCCTTTATAAAGCAGGCTTACAACTCAGATCTTATAAAGATCCTACAGAAAATAGATTTAAGTTTGTAATTTACCACCACCTTGGTAGAAAGAGAAAGGATGTATAGTTTCTTGATCGGTTCTTGGAAGAATCTGATGACAGAGAACAACCTCTCTTAGCTTTCTTCAAAGCTTATTGAATCTGAACTCAGTAGGGCTGATCTCCTTTGAAGTTGATCTTCAATCAGCTCCTTTCTTGAAATTCAGAAATCAATCTGAATCCTTCTTGGCAGACTGGTTCAAACTCTGCACTTTAGAGACTTGTTGATGTAAGTCCCTTTCTTCACTTGAATAGATGGAGCTCTCTCTCCAACTTCTTCTGAAGATTCTTCTGAATTCTTCTTTGAATTCACTTGACAAAATCTGAGTAGAACACCACTTCAGAATGTCTTCTTAGATCTTTTATTGAAAATCTTCTTCTGGTTTTTCGTTTATCTTATGTGTGTAATAATTCTTATGATCAATCTCTTTTTCCGTTGATAGAGAATGTCCTTATATAGACTTTCTCCATGGTAACCAGCTGATCCGATTTCTAACAAACTTCTGACAGCTGAGAGAGTTGTAGTAGACCAGTTGGTTATGACAGCTGTCAAGTCTTCCAGTCACTTCTTGAAACTCTGTCTCTGTCAGCAAAGTGTCGAGACTGAACTTCATCATGTGTCTATACAAGTAGACTAAGTGTCGACACAAGCCTTGGAGGTGTCGACACAGCTCCCTTGGTGTTGATACTGCTTCTGTAGAATGTGTCGACACTAGTTCTGTGGTGTCGACACAATCACTTCTTCTCTTCACATAAATTGACTTTGTTGAAACTCTGCCATGTGTCGACACAAGTCCTGTGTGTCAACACAGTTGATGTCAACAAAGCCTTTTCTGTGTGTCGACACAGTTGATGTCGACTAAGCCTTCTCTGTGTGTCGACACTGCCTCCGTGTGTCGACATAGTTGATGTCGACTAAACCTTCACTGTGTGTCGACACTGCCTCTGTGTGTCGACACAGTTTCTTCTGATGTCGACACAGCTGAATCCAGGTGTCGACAAAGCTTTTCTCTAGTGTCGACACAAGCCTGCATAAGTGTCGACACATGTTTTTTGGTGTCGACTCATGGACTTAGAAACTTTTTCCTGTATTCTTGCATTTTCTTAACCTGCACATATAAACTCAAAACAATATCAAATACACCTTGATGCATATCATTGAGTAAGGTGAGGCTTCTTCAAATCTGGTACATATTTTCCAATGTACCCAACAATCTCCCCCTATTTGGAGAAGTCATAACCCTTAGTCAATGATATACACCATTCATAACAAACACACAATATGATGTATAAGAATTTTTCATGACAGGGTAACTAATAAACAAAACATGTATAAAAAGACATCACAGAAATGATGCAAACATAATGAGCATTAGTCATTGTTTTGCTTAAACTTTCAAAAGTTTCTTATCAAAAGTTTACATATATTTTTAACACTAAAGATTACAATGTTGTAAAATTTAGTAAATCTATCCTAAGGCTGCTCAGGCTCCTTGATGACTAATCCTTTGCCTGATTGGATCTTGGCTTGTATTGGAGCATCAGTATCTTCAGCTGGCTTCTTGCCCTTTAGATCTTTCTTCTTTTGTTCTTGAGCCCTTATTCTTTGCCTTTCAAAATAGTGAAAAGGCTTTGGGAAATACTTGCTAGGCTCCTAAGCATTAGGAGGTAGCTTCCCAGCTTTTACCTTTCTTCTATATTGTAGAATAGCTTCCTGTCTAGCTTCATGCTTTTGCCATTCTTGCTCTGTGTACCATTTACCCCTATCATGGGTCTTGTCTTTTACAGCTTTCCAGACAGTCAATATAATATTCCTGGAAGTTGGACTCCACTGCTCAAAATCAGGCTTTAACTCAACCTGTTCTCTGAATCTTTTCTTTGACAGTTGAGCTTCTTGCTCCTTATTCACAATTGCCTCTGACATGTCAACTTTCTCAATGATAACATTTTTATTACCCTCTGGAGGGCTGTACATAAACTGTACTTCTTACTGAATCATCTCAAAATTTGCTGGAGGGTAAATAACTTGAGCAACTTCAGGTTGAACACCTTCTAAATAAGCAGGTTGCACACCTGACTCAGCTATATTATCATCATCACAGAGGGGTGGATATCCAAGGGTGGCTCTGATGCTATTAGATATCCATTTAGCATGATCTGAGCCTGCTTTGACTAATACTCTCTCCCCCTTTATAACTCTCTTTCAATGTGATCTCTAAAGTCATCTTTCTGAAATCTCACTTATTCATCTAGATAATTAACACCATCCTTATAAAATGACTTTATTTTCAGTAACTGATCAGAAATAATCTTTTGAGAATTTTTAATAGCTGTTTGTACAGCAGCTAATTCTTCCTGGAAGTGTTTATTAAAATCTGACTTGGCTTTAGCACTTGCTTCAGTCTGGGCAGCAGCAGTATTCTTTAATTCTATAACAATCACATTATGTGATTCAGTCAGATTATCATTCCACTACAAGAAAAAGCATAATTAGCAAGGAGCTGAATACCTTGCTAATTCTTCAAATTCATTGCTAATTTTAATTAGCAACGAATTTAGAAACAAAAAAATTTCGTAGCTAATATGCTCCTACCTAATTTTAGCAACAAAATTTTTTCTTTCTATATAGCAAGGATTATTTAGCAAGGTATTTTATCCTTTCTAAATTACTAAGGAATTCTGTTTTTGTTGCTAAAAAACTCATTTATTTAATTGTAGATGTTAGGTTTCGAACACTCAACCTAATCCAAACAAACAACCATTCTTACCAACTACTCTAACTTAATTCTTTGTTTTTAAGTAACAATATTATTTATATGTAACGTATGCATACATAATTCATAAAATAATGTAACCAAATATAAATATATAATATATATTTCTTTATATAACATATATATATATATATTTATATATATTTATTATTTATATATAATATATTTATATATATTAATTATATATATAATATTTATTTATTATATATATAATGATATTTTTTTTATTATATATATATGTGTGTTTCTATATAATAAATGAATATAACTTTATAATATATTATATATATGTATAGTTATTTATATTATATATTGTTCATATAATTTATATGTATTATAATTATAATTAATTTGTTGAATACTAACAATCTTTATTAATTTATAAATTTATATATACGAATTTAAATAATAGATAAAAATATAAAATTGTATAAATAATTACATATATATTATATATTAATTATTTTGTTGAATGTAAATAATTTACACTATTTATAAATATATTAAGCAACAATTATGTTTTATATATGAGAAATGATAATTTTGTAAGAAAGTGTCATGTCATTTTTTGGAAAAAAAATTAATCAATAAATATTTTGAAACAAAAAAATCGTTGATGTTTTGCAACATAAAAATTCATTGTTATTTTAACGACATAAATTTTGCACCGCTGGAAGACGGCGAGGAGAAAGCGCGGAGAGGGGCGAGCGAGGTGGCCCGGAGTGGAGCTGGAATGTTGAGTCGAGCTGGAAAGCCAGGGCATATTTATTAATTAAGTAAAGATGTTATATATGTTTATAAATATTAGTGAAATAGAAAATAATTTGGAGGGAAATGAAGTTTTTCCCTCCATCATATTTTAATCTGAATTAATTAGAAAGGAAATTTTGAAAGGAAGTTTTTTCGTTTCTAATTAGTAATAAATATTTTGCAACGAAATAATTCGTTGCTAATTTTGCAACAAAATAATTCGTTGCTGTTTTTGTAGGTAAAAATAAAACTCATAAACCTAGCTAAATTTGATGCTAATTAGCAACAAATATTTGAGCGTTCCTAATTTTCCTTGCTAATTCATGTTTTTCTTATAGTGTTCATTCTTAGTTGATTTTCAAGCACATAGCCTTGTTTAACAGCTATATCATCAACTTGAGTCTTTATGCCTATTTGTTGTTCGGTAAGATAGACTACAACATTGCCACCTTTGTAAAAGCAATCTGTCATTTCCTTCTTATTCTAATTTAGTTCAAATCGTATGGATTTGATATCTTGTGCCAAGGAGAATTGTAGATCTTTATGGGTCTCATCCATATATTTCTCCATGGCTATCCTTTGTTCATCTAACTTCACTTGTAAGGATATTAACAAAGAACTATAATCAGTTGTTGAGGCAGATTGAGGAGCAGTTTGTAAAGCCCTTTTATAATTTTGGCTTCTCCTTTTGAAAACCATCAACTTTCTCTTTTTGGCTTGAATTTCTGCTTCATCTTCTGAAGCTGAGGTACTGACAATATCAACTCTTTCCTTAGGACTAGGAGGTAATTCCTGTTCAGTCCTAGGTAGCTCCCCCTGAGGCCCTTGCTCCTCCCCCTCAGTCCTGATATACTCCCCCTCAATGTTAGCTTGCTCCTCCCCCTCAGTCTTGACTTGCTCCATTTCAGTGAATAACTCATCTAGGGTAAAGTCTTGTTGAGTTGGGAATTGAGGCACTACCAACTCAGGAGCATCAACAACTATAGATGTATCCTCCATGATAACATTCTGTGCTTGAGTGTTGAGTTGAGTGGACTGGTCAGCATCAATCAAGGACTCAGTTAGTATTTCATCCTCATTATGGAAAATTGATTGATTTACTTCTTGAATTACCTCAAGAATAGTTTGTGTAGCCATTTCACTTTCCAAGTGGGTTGGCTCTTCCTCAAGATGAGGCTCCCCCTGCACCTAAGCACCATCTGTAATGTTTTGTGCAGGTGATTTTTCAGGAATCTCTGGCCTCTCTTCATCTGGCATGTCCTTTGTTAGGATTCTATCCCATCTGGAGATTATCCTTATGTCCATTCTTCTCATATGGTTGATCTTATAACTAGTAGTTTGTTCCATTACTTCAGGAATTGTTCTAGCTAAGTACAGACTCATAATTCTTCCCAGATTTGGCTTCTTAATACTTTCCTTAATCTTTTCAAAGATTACTGCAGACCAATCTGTGTTCAGTCTGTATATAATCCTGGTCATTAGGCTGAACATATAGGCAGAAACCCTATCATGTCCACCTAGCTTGCAGAGAATGACCTTGCCAACCACCTCAGAAAGGAATTTTCCTTGCTGATTCATCCCTTTTCTGTTCATTGATGATCCAATCTTCATGGTGGGATCCAATCCACACCATCTAAGTGCTTCCCTAGTCTTTGATGAGGGTACTTCTTCTTCTTCTTGAGTTCTTGGGAGTTGAAGAGTTTTCCTCAACCTCTTCAAAGTAAGTTTAACCTTAGCTCCCTGAACTGTAGATTTGATCTTAAGTCCAGTAAAATCTAAAGTAGCTGCGCTATAGAATTCCAGTATTTCTTTCTTCCATATCTTTGTAGGTTCAAATACCAGAAATTCCAAACCATTTTCTACAATTAGGGTTAGTACTGCTTTAATTTCGGGTTCCGCATTATCAAAGGCATTGCATACCAGCTCATAACCTTCGTTGACATTATCTTCAAGCTTTGGCGCCATTGGGGTTGAGTGAAAGCTTGGATTGAGAAGAGAGAAGTTGTCGACACAGGGTTTTGGTATCGAAAATATGGAGAGTGTGTCGACAGGATATATTGTTGACCTATTTATACCCTTCTAAATCATGAAGGTCAAAAGTCACATTAAAATTCTCTAAATGTGTCGACACTGCTGAAATGTGTCGACACAGACTTCTAATGTCTCGACATCAATTCTATTTGTCTTAGTCGAGTTCGACGATCTGAGGTCGATGAATCTGTGCTCGATGATATGTGTCGATTCTGCGCTCGACGAAATCTGCATGTTTACTCTAAGTGTCGACACCACTTCTGGATGTGTCGACACTACTTCTCTGAAGTGTCGACACCAACTTTCTGGATGTGTCGACACCACTTTCCTGGAGTGTAGACATTAACTACTATGTGTCGACACAGACAACTTTTTGTGTCGACACAATTTTACTTAGCCAAATTTGTTAAACTAATTTATGTTCAACATTCCTAATTCAATTTTGAAATTATTGAATTTAGTTTCATCTAAAGGCTTTATGAACATGTCTGCAATTTGTAAATTAGTGTTAACAAATTCTAAAGAAATATCTTCTTTCTCTACATGATCTCTAAGAAAATGGTATCTTATTTCTATATGCTTTGTTCTACTATGAGAAACAGGATTATGAGCAATAGAAATAACAATAGTAGAATCACATAATAAGGGAGTTCTACTTACCTGAATACCATAATCTTCTAACAGATGTTGTATCCACAATAGCTGTGCACAACAACTTCCTGCAACAACATATTCAGACTCAGCTATGGAAATTGCCACACTTGTCTGCTTCTTACAGCTCCATGACACCAGTCTTCCTCCTAGAAATTGACAGGTACCTGTTGTGCTTTTCCTATCTACTTTGCAACTTGCAAAGTCTGCATCTGAATAGCCCATTAGTAAAAAATCTTTATTCCTAGGATACCAAAGGCCTAGATTAGGGGTGCCCTTAAGATATCTCAAAATCCTTTTGACATCAGTAAGATGAGATTCTTTAGGGCAGGATTGGTACCTAGAACAAACACATGTAGCATACATGATATTTGGTCTACTAGCAGTCAGATAAAGGAGGGAGCCAACTATCCCTCTATATAAAGACTCATCTACAGGTTTCCCTGCATCATCTTTGCTTAGAGACACACTTGTCCCCATTGGAGTTCTCATGGTAGTGGATGACTCCATACCATACTTCTTAATTAACTCTTGGGTAAACTTAGACTGAGATATGGACAAGCCATCATCAGTCTGTCTTACTTGGAGACCCAAGAAGAACTTAAGTTCTCCCATACTGCTCATTTCAAATTTCCCTTGCATAAGTTTTGCAAACTTTCTACAAAGGTTACTTTCAGTAGAACCAAATATTATGTCATCAACATATATTTGGACGAGGATAATCTTTCCTTTGGATTCTCTAAGGAATATAGTCTTGTTTATTTTCCCCCTTGAGAATTTGTTCTCAATGAGGAAAGTAGACATGGTTTCATACGAAGCCCTTGGGGCTTGTTTCAACCCATACAAAGCTTTCCTAAGTCTATAGACATACGTAGGATTGAGTGGATCAACAAAACCTGAGGGTTGTTCTACATAGACCTCCTCTTTTAAGTCTCCATTTAAGAATGCTGACTTAACATCCATTTGGAACACTTTGAAGCCTTGATATGCTGCATAGGCAAGGAAGAGCCTGATTGCTTCCAACCTTGCCACTGGAGCAAAAATCTAATCAAAGGCAATGCCCTCTTCCTGCCTGTATCCTTTGGCAACTAGTCTTGCCTTGTTCTTCACTATGATCCCACTCTCATCAAGCTTATTTCTATAAATCCACTTTGTCCCTATGACATTATGGCCCTTTGGTTTTGGAACCAAATCCCAGACCTTGCACCTTCTAAATTGATTTAACTCCTCCTGTATAGCATCAATCCAGTGAGGGTCTTGTATAGCTTCTTCAAATATCTTGGGTTCCATTTGAGATAAGAAGCTAGAGCAAAGAATTGTGTTTAAGTTCCTGCTCCTTGTTTGTACTCCTTGTCTTGGATCACCAATGATCTGGTGTACAAGATGATCCTTCAAATGTCTAACTGCTGGAGGTAATCTATCAGCAGTTTGACCTTCTCCAATCTCTTCATTATGCTGCACCTCATGGTCTTCATCAGCATCTTGAGTGTCTTGTACTCCCCTTGGATAGCAACTACCATTTTCCTCATCCTGCTTTGCAGTTGGATCTTCTTTGATAGTAAGCTGGTCCATCTTCTGCTGTATACCTGGAGAGCTACAAGAACTACTTGGCAACTCACTGTTAATAAGTCTAGTTTCATCAAAGATGACATGAACTGACTCTTCTACAACTTGAGTAGCCAAATTGTAGACCCTATAAGCCTTACTATTGTTACTGTACCCAATAAATATCTCATCTTGGGATTTGGAAGCAAACTTAGTTTAGTGAGATTTGCCACTGTTAAGAACATAGCACTTACAACCAAAGATCCTAAAATAGGATAAGTTTGGTTTTCTGCCCTTCATAACCTCATAGGGTATATTTTTGTGGCTTTTGGTGATGGAAGCCTTATTGAGCACATAGCATGCAGTGTTTACTGCCTCAGCCCAGAAATATTCTGGGAGAGTAGTGTCACTCAATAGTGTTCTTCCAGCCTCAATCAATGTCCTATTCTTTATTTCAGCAATGCCATTTTGCTGAGGTGTTCTAGGTGAAGAGAATTCCCGATGAATCCCAAATTCTTCACACAACCTTGTCATACTTTCAGATTGGAATTCAGTTCCATGGTCACTTCTGATTTTGACCACTGAACTATCTAATTCATTCTGAATTTGTTTGACAAAATTGTAGAAGACATTTGGGGTTTCAGATTTCTGCCTCAGAAAGAATACCCATGAAAATCTAGAATAGTCATCTACCACCACAAAAGTATAGACCTTCCTACCTAGACTATGAACTGACATAGGACCAAATAAATCCATATGCAAGAGGTATAAGCACGTCATTGAATCTTTAGTTTCTAGGCTATGAAAGGAGGATTTAGTCTACTTGCCTTTTTGACAAGCTGAACATATTCCATCCTTATAACACTTAACTTGAGGACCATTCCTCACTAACTCTTTACTAAAGAGTTGGCCAATTGTCTCGTAGTTAAGATGGGCTAGACTCTTGTGCTATTTGACACAATGAGAGGCTTTCTCATCAGCCACAAGACAGATAGGAGAATTCTTATTCTCACACACAAAATCTAGGCAATACACATTTCTTTTTCTATAGCCAGTCAACATGACTTTTTGATCACTTGACCTCTTGATAAGACACCCATTCTTGACAAATGAAATGTCATATCCTAGATCACTCAGCTGGCTTATGCTTATTAGATTATGTTTCAAACCCTTTACATAGGCACTTGAGTGATTGTAATTGAGTTGTTAGAAATGTTACCAAAACCTTTGATGACTCGTTTTTCAGAACCACCAAAGATTACTTTAGGCCCATTCAGCATTGGTGAGTAGTCCTTCAGCAATCCCCTTGTTCTAGTCATGTGCCTGGAACATCCACTGTCCAAGTACCATATAGGGGCATGGTAGCTTGGACTCATCTGCAACAAAGATTACTTAACATTAGAACCCAAATAACTTTTGGGTCATTGGTTCAAGTTGGCCTGAAACTTAACAAATCTGTCTGCAACTCTTCTAACAGGAAGACTGCTATTCTCCTTGACACTGGTGTTGTGCCAACAGTCTAAGACAAAATGGCCTATCTTACCACAACACCAACACTCAAACTTATTATACCTCTTTTAGGTACAATCTTAGCTGTATTGCTGACAGCAGATCTTTTGTTTTGTGATGGGGCTTTGCCTTTATTATTGGACTTAGCAGCCCATGCAGTTCTCTTAAAGCCTATTCCTGCCTTACCCTTTTGTGACACAAAGTCATCTATTAAGGGTAGGATAGATTTTAGCTTAGAGAAACTAGCCACAATCTCCTTCTTTTTCTGAAGTCTATTTTCCAGATTTTTAATCCGATCATTTTTGAATGTGATTGTTCCCATCTGAATAACTGTTATATTTTTCAGCTTGGCAATCTCATTCATCTTTTGATCCAACAGCTTCTTTGAATCAGATGCAGCCAACTTAAGAGCTGCAATTTCCTTAGCCTGATGTTTGGCCAGGTTTTTGCTTCTCTTGAGTGCCTGCAGCAAATCCATATATTCATCTATCAGCTGATGAATATATCCTTCAGATTCAGACCCATCTTCATCTCTTGATGTAGATGCATCTGATTCTGACCCAGTGAAGTAATCAGAATCTACAGATACACTTTTTACCTTACTGGGGCCAGGCTGATCCTGACACTGGTCTTCTTCAGACATTGCCATCAATCCTTTGCACTGATGGTCCTCTTGCTCATAGATAGAGTCCAGTAATTGCATGAACTCATCCTCTTCTTCTGTTGCAAAAAAAACCAATATATACCTCAGCCTCAGATTCAGATTCTGAAGTTGATTGATCTATCCAACTTTGCTCTTTCTTAGCTACCAAGGATTTCTCCTTCTTGCTCTTGTGATGTGACTTCTTTTTATCAGCAGTCTCCTTCCTTTTATCTTGACAATAAACCACAACATGTCCTGGTCTGTTGCAGTAATAGCAAATAATTTTTGATGTAGTTGACTTGCTGGGCTTTTTCCCGCTCTTGTCCTTCCTGGATGATTTCCTCTTATGATAATAGTCATCCTTGGACTGAGATGAGGATGACTTAGATTTCCACTGCTTCTTCTTTAAGAATCTCTGGAACTGCCTTGTGAATGCTGCAAAGTTTTCATCAGAATTACTGATATCTGTACTGTGATTATCAGAATTTTCTGAAATCACTTCTGCATCTTTCTTAGGAGATGATGGAGACATTCTCCTATTCTTCCTTGTGGCTTCTACCTTGAAGGCCACTGACTTTTCTCTGTAGTCACCCTTTGTATTTTTCTCTTCCTCCTTTCTGGCTAATAGCTGCATCTCATAAGACATCAATTTTCCAAACAGTGTTGGAGGTGAAATCTCTGCCAGTCTGGCCACTTCCCTTATAGTACAGATCTTTGTATCCCAATCCTTAGTCAAAGATCTAAGGAATTTGTCATTCAGTTCATATGTACTGAATATTCTTCCATAAGACATTAATTCATTTACAATCCTGAAGAACTTCTTATAACATTCAGTTATACTTTCAGACTTGGCATGTCTGAAACTCTCATATTCTTGATTAAGCATTGACTTTCTATCTTGCCTAACCTCTTCAGAACCCTCCATGTAGACAATCAATGTGTCCCACATCTCCTTGGAGGTTTTGCAGTGAATTAGATTCTGGAATGTTGAATCATCAATGACACTCACTATAATATTTTGTGTTCTTTTATCCATTGTAGCCAAGATGATCTCATCCTTAGTCATCTCTGAAAAATCCTTTGGAATTCTTTGATTGACATCAAGAACAGAAACCTTTATTGGAACATATAGTCCTTCCTTAACTGTTATATAGATTCTAGGATTAGATGCCTCCATAAATAATCAGACCCTTTCCTTCCAAATACTAAAGATTTCCTTCCTGCAAATAGACAATTTCATTGCACCAAGTTCTTTATGGTTTTCTCCTGAACCCATTTTCTTGAACTTATTCTGCCTCACAGATCTCACTCAGACTATTAAGTCTATCTTTGAGCAACCTCGCTTTGATATGACTTCAAAGAATTGGTTCCTAAACACCCAGAGGGGGGGGGGGGGTGAATAGGTGCAATTCCTTTTTACACTAAGACAGAATATTTATTCAGATAATCAAATTAATCTACCAGTTCTACAGCTACCACAATCACAGAATTCACAGAAATACACACAGTCACAGATTGCACACAATTTTATAGTGGTTCCCCAAGGTCTGGGTACATTCACTTTCCCCCTTCGCCTATCTAGCAGTGTGCTAGATTCGGCCTAACTTCTTATCTTCACCTCAGATCCGCAGATCTTACAGCTCAGAACCCAAACAATGCTCCTACAACTCAGAGTGAGTCCACACTCCTACAGCTCAGGCAATCTGCCCTACGTCAGCCTTCAACAAGGCCTACAACTCAGAGATAACAATCTCCTACAACTCAGGCTCACAGCCCTATCTCAGCCTTCAACAAGGCCTACCACTCAGAGAAAATAATCTCCTATAACTCAGCCTTTATAAATCAGGCTTACAACTCAGATCTTATAAAGATTCTACAGAAAATAGATTTAAGTTTATAATTTACCACCACCCTGGTAGAGAGATAAAGGATGGATAGTTTCTTGATCAGTTCTTGGAAGAATATGATGACAGAGAACAACCTCTATTAGCTTTCTTCAAAGCTTCTTGAATCTGAACTCAGTAGGGTTGATCTCCTTTGAAGTTGATCTTCAATCAGCTCCTTTCTTGAAATTCAGAAATCAATCTGAATCCTTCTTGGCAGACTGGTTCAAACTCTGCACTTTAGAGACTTGTTGATGTAAGTCCCTTTCTTCACTTGAATAGATGGAGCTCTCTATCTCCAACTTCTTCTGAAGATTCTTCTGAATTCTTCTTTGAATTCACTTGACAAAATCTGAGTAGAACACAACTTCAGAATGTCTTCTTAGATCTTCTGTTGAAAATATTCTTCTGGTTTTTCGTTTATCTTATGTGTGTAATAATTCTTATCATCAATCTCTTTTTCTGTTGATAGAGAATGTCCTTATATAGACTTTCTCCATGATAACTGGCAGATCCGGTTTCTAACAAACTTATGACAACTCAGACAGTTGTAGTAGACCGGTTGGTTATGACAACTGTCAAGTCTTCCAGTCACTTCTTGAAACTCTGTCTCTGTCAGCAAAGTGTCGAGACTGAACTTCATTATGTGTCGACACAAGTAGACTAAGTGTCGACACAAGCCTTGGAGCTGTCGACACAGCTCCCTTGGTGTTGACACTTCTTCTCGACACATCTTCTGTAGAATGTGTCGACACTAGTTCTGTGGCGTCGACACAGTCACTTCTTCTCTTCACACAAATTGACTTTGTTGAAACTCTGCCATGTGTCGACACAAGTCCTGTGTGTCAACACAGTTGATGTCGACAAAGCCTTTTCTGTGTGTCGACACTGCCTCTGTGTGTCGACACAGTTGATGTCGACTAAGCCTTCTCTGTGTGTCGACACTGTCTCTGTGTGTCGACACTGCCTCTGTGTGTCGACACAGTTGATGTCGACTAAGCCTTCTCTATGTGTCGACACTACCTCTGTGTGTCGACACAGTTTCTTCTGATGTCAACATAGCCTTTCCAAGTGTCGACACAGCTGACTCCAGGTGTCGACACAGCTTTTCTCCAGTGTCGACATAAGCCTGCATAAGTGTCGACACAGCTTTTCTGGTGTCAACTCATGGACTTAGAAACTTTTTCCTACATTCTTGCATTTTCTTAACCTGCACATATAAACTCAAAACAACATCAAATATACCTTGATGCATATCATTGAGCAAGGTGAGGCTTCTTCAAATCTGGTACACATTTTCCAATGTACCCAACAATCTGTGTAAATCTGAAATCCCTCACTCCCAGATGGGAGTGCAAGGATAGGGGATGAGGTAAGTAGGTCCTTCAACTCCTGAAACGCTGTGTAGCACTGCTCTGTCCAAGTAAACTCTACATCCTCGTCAAGGTCGTGAGAGGGAGTGTTATCCTTGAGAACTCCTCCACGAACTTATGATAGTAACCTGCAAATCCCAAGAAGCTGCGAATGTCTGACGCTGTCTTCGGCCATGGCCAATCTCTCATTGTCTCTATTTTAGCTGGATCCACCGCCAATCCAACTCCTCTAATCATATGCCCCAAGAAAGCCACCTCCTGTAGCCAAAACTGGCACTTAGAGAACTTCACATACATCTGGGACTCCCGCAAGCTCTGTAAAACCTGTGTCAAATGCTCTGTGTGCTCCTCCTGAGTCCGAGAATAGATCAGAATATCGTCGATGAATACAATGATGAAGCGGTCCAAGAAGGGCTCGAATACACGGTTCATTAGACTCATGAACATGGCAGGGGCATTCGTGAGCCCAAAAGGCATCACCTTGAACTCGTATAACCCGTATCGTGAGCTGAAAGCCGTCTTCGGGATGTCTTCCTCTCTGATGCTCAGCTAATAGTAACCGGATCTCAAATCCAGCTTAGATAACCAGAAGGCCCCCTGAAGCTGATCAAATAACTCGTCTATCCGAGGCAGTGGATACGTATTCCGGACCGTCAACTGGTTCAGCTCCCTATAATCTATGCACAACCGCAATGATCTATCTTTCTTCTTCACAAAGAGAACTGGTGCTCCCCACGACGACGAACTCAGCCGCACAAATCCTGAGTCCACAAGCTCTTGAAGCTGAGTCCTGAATTCTGCCAACTCCCTGGGAGCCATCCTGTAAGGTGCCCGGGACACTAACCTCGCCCCAGGCACCAACTGAATCCTGAAATCCAAGTCCCGAGCTGGTGGTAGTCCGGGTAATTTCTCCGGGAATACATCAGAGAAATACCGAACCACCAGGATATAAGATATAGAACTCTCTGCCGCCACCATCTCGAAGCAGATGAGGTACACCTCTTCCCCCTGCTCATAGGCCTTGACAGCCTGTACAAAAGATAATGATAGATGGGGGATAGGTCGGATACCTTCAATAGTAACATAGGAGTCTCCATGGCTGAGTGTGATCCTCTTAGAGGGGCAGTCGATCTGGGCATAGTTCCAATGAAGCCAGGTCATGCCCAAAATCAAGTCAAAGTCCGACAATCTCAAGACCGCTGCCGGAGCTTCGAATGTCTTGCCTCCTATCTCGGCCTCCATGTTGTAGCTATCCGTGGTCCGTAACTCCGAGCCATCAGGAAGACGCATCCTCATCTCTATGCCAGGGAATCTCTCCACACCCTCTAGTCCTTCAATAAAAGTGTCCGACACGAAAGAGTGCGAAGCACCTGTGTCGAAGAGGGTATGAGCGGTCTTACCGCTGATCATAACTATCCCTGAGATTTATTTGAGTTAAAATGGAGGTTATATCTATGGTTTTCAAGGCACTACTAAGGTTGAAATTTCTAAATTAATAATAATTTAAGTACCTGTTGTAACAACCCCATCCGTTCATATGGTATATACTAGAAGGTCCGGCCGGGGCCCCACAACATATATCACAAAACAGGCGATGAAGGTACATGATGATACCAGAGTAGCGTAACGAACCTTAACACATTGCATTCTAGCGGAAGCCTATACTAATACTTGAACTCCACACGTGAATGTCCAACATATAAAATAACTCCACATTGTATAGATATATATATAGGAATGTCTTACAACAGTACAAAAGTTGTCCTTATGACCTTACATGGCTTTCACACAGTGGCCTAAACATTGGTACGCAGGCCGACCACATAAAACGAAAACACAACATTCATTCCAAATAGCCTTCGATGGCTAGCAGCAGGGACATCAATCTTTATGCATCCCGCTTGGCTCTCCAGCACCTGTACAGGGACAATCCACCCAACGGTGGCAAAAAGAGGCAACGATCAGCATTCAGCTGACCAAATTATAACGACCCTACCCCTTTTATCGGGGCAGCGATATTCTTCCCTGCAGGCATAGCATTCACAAGCATGTATATAATTCATACAAATGTGCTCTCACGCACACACATGCCATCACAATCGTCAGCCACCCAACCCGACGATCCGTGCACTCAGGGCACATTCTTGGTGTACCGGCGAACCAGTTTCCCACCACCATATCAGGGCCATAACCCAACGACAACTCTCTTGAGCATTTACTCCATGGCGTGCAACCGGAGTTCTAGTCTTAAAACACCGGGATGGCCCGTAGCCCCCCATTGTGTCATGGCACGCAAGACTAAGACTCTCGCTATGCGCTCCAACAGACCGCACCTTTTGGTCCACGTCGGACGGACATAACATAGGTCGGATCCTCCACCCCCCGTTGCTCAAATCGCCTTGCATTCACCGAGTACGGCGTACTCGCGGCTTAATCAAAGGCATGGGTCGGTCTCACCAATCCTGTTCTTGGCATTCAAGCCTAGGTATTTCTCGTACACCCATTCATCTCACAACATCAGCGAGTCTTTCCTGGGCACACCAGTACTTCCTGTTACTCGTTCACAGGTATGACACCGCAATATCACAAATGTCAGGGGTCTTTCCTGGGCACACCAGTACTTCCAGTTACTCTCTTTACAGGTATCACCTACGACATTAAGCATCACAAAGGGCCTTTTCTGGTCCCACCAGTACTTCCTGTTGCTCATTCACAGGTACGACCCAATAGCGCAAACATAACACTAATATTTTCCTGGACTACCTCTCCAGTACTTCCTGCTACTATCCTTCACAGGCATAATCCGTTGACTCCTTAAACTACACATTTATCACGGAGTCTTCTCCGATTCGTATGCAACATCACCAATCCAGACCAACCTGTCCAGATGGGCTTCACACAACATGCCTATTCCGTACTCCATTTCCGGATCTATATGCCAACAAAGGGGATTTCATGAATCACCCAAAGATTCCCAAAAATCAGCCACCTCTTGGTGTGGGAAATCACAAACATATGCCAAAAAGGAAGCCTTCACATGGCTAGGAAGAAATGTCATTACCCTTGAAGACCGCTTTGGTGCCATGAAGCTCCTATCCGGCTAGAAAGAGCTTTTCCTCCGCAAAAATGGCCTCGGATCACCGCTGGATACGCACAAGCTCCAGCACCGAACAACCATCTTCTTCTTCTCCGACTTCCTTTCTCTTTCTCTCTCTAAAGTTTTAGAAAGATGAAGTCAAAAGCAAAATGAGAATACGATCTCTGATTTTGGGCTTAAGGAAGCAGGAAAGAAGCTCAGCCCTTGGATCCAGGCTGAGAAAAATGGACATCTACGAAAAATCGGGAAAACTGATTTTCGCGTCCGACACACCCTGTGACACGCCCGTGTCATAGGTCGTGTCCTCAAAGCGGCGCTTAACCCGCCTTATCCCCAAAATAGGTCACCGCGATGGGACACACCCCGTGTCAGCCAAGTCACGCCCGTGACCCAGATCTGCGCTCGACGATCTGCGTTCGACGATCAGGCAGCGATTGTCGAGCTCGCCAGCGATCGTCGAGCCCGCCAGCGATCGTCAAATAGCGCGTTCGACGATTTCCATTCGACGATCTCGCGCATTCGACGATATCCATTCGATGATCGGGCAGCGATCGTCGAATTGGCCCAGCGCTCGACGATTGGGCCCGCGTTCGACGATCTCCGTTCGACGATTCCGCGCGTTCGATGATTTGCCAGCCCACGAAGCCGATGCTAAATCGTCGAGCTCAATTCGTCGAACACCGCATTTCGTCGAGCTGACGCCGAACCCGAGCGGGACACGCCCTCTGTCACACCTATGATCCAGGGCATGACCACCCACGCACTTTCCGTCAAATGATTTTCGTCGACCTCGACACGACTCCGCACCCGAGCAGGACACGCCATGGGACACGCCCGTGTCCCAGGCCGTGTCACCCGAAATTTTGCTTGCTGATAGAATTGGGCTGTTACAACTCTCCCCTCCTACAAGAAATTTCATCCTCGAAATTAGTACACAGGAAGGCAACCAGCAACCAACAACAAAATAGTTATAACATTAAAATTCTCATGTTACAACAACATATGCTCACTCTCCACTCATTACAGAAACAGTTGAGGAAACTCCATTCGCATGGTTTGCTCTCGCTCCCATGTAAGTTCCTCACGGCCGCAGTTGTCCCACCGGACTTTAACCATCCCGACCGTCTTGTTCCGCAACTGTTTCTTGGCTCGATCCTCGATCTGAATGGGTGTAACTCTCATTGTTAGCTCATACTCCACCGGCACAGGATCATCCGCGATCACTTGAGCTGGATCTTTAACGGCCTTCCGAAGCACCGAGATGTGAAACACATCATGTAATCCACCCAAGTCTGCCGAAAGAGCTAGCCAATATTCCGCTTCTCCGACTTGCTCAACCACTTCAAATGGACCCAAATATCTTGGAATCAACTTTTTCAACCGTTAAATCCTAGAGACACCTTTGAAGGGCTTGATCTTCAAGTAGATCCAATCGCCAACCGCGAATTCCACGTTCCGGTGCTTGGTGTTGTAGTACTTTGCTTGACGATCTTGAGCAATGAGTAGATTCTCTCGAATAGTCCGTATGGTTGAGTTTGCTTCATCGACCTCATTAGGTTTATAAACTCGAGCTTCGCCCTCTTCTACCCAAGCCAAGGGAGTATGACACTTCCTTCCATATAGCGCTTCACACGGTGCCATCCCAATGCTCTCCTGGTAGCTGTTATTATAGACAAACTCCACCATGTAGAGATGATCTTTCAATCTTTTTCCAAAGTCGAGGGCGCACATCCGGAGCATGTCCTCCATAGTTCTGTTGGTATGTTTAGTTTGGCCATCCGTTTGGGGATGAAAGGCCGTACTGAATGCCAATTTCGTGCCCAATAGTCGGTGAACTAGCCTCCAGTCATTTAACGTGAACCGCCCATCTCAATCACTTACGATGCTCCGAGGAACACCGTGAAGCCTTACAATCTGATCAACATATAATTTTTCCAAACTTTCGACCAAATCATCCCACTTGTTCGGGAGAAAATGTGCCACTTTAGTTAGCCGGTCAACAATCACCCAAATGGAATCATTTCCTCGCTGCGATCTCGGCAACCCGTGCACAAAATCCATGAAAATATCATCAAATTTCCATTCTGAGATCGGCAGCGACTTCAAATAACCACCCGGCTTTTGGCATTCCGCCTTCACCATCGCACATGTTTGGCATTTGGCCACATAAAGGGCAACATCTCTCTTTAGCCCTGGCCACTAGAATAACTTTTTCATGTCATTGAACATCTTCGTGCTCCCGGGGTGAATGGAATACTTTGTATAATGTGCTTCATACATCAGTTCTTCCCTCAATTTACCCACATTCGGGACGCACAAACAGCCCTCTTTTCGTAAAAGGCCGTCATTCCAAGAGAATTTGCCTTCTGGCCCCTCGTTGACATAGCGTAAGAGATCTTCATCTAACCCCATTGCTCGTCGAATCCGGTCTGTAAGGTCACATTGCACCTCCGTCCAGTTCAGACATGCATTGGCGGTAGAATTCTTGTCAACACAATAAATCTCCAACGCTTCTAGCTCCTGGATGAGATGTTCATCATGCCGTTGTAACCAACTCGCTCTAGCCGGAGCTCTCCGACTCAAGGCATCCACGACTATGTTTCCCTTTCCGAGCGTATAGTGAATCTCGAAAGTGTAGTCCCCAAGGAACTCCAACCACCGTCATTGTCGCATGTTCAAGTCCTTCTGCTCCAATAGGTACTTTAAGCTCTTATGATCTGTATAGATCTCCACCTTCACTCCATAAATATAGTGTCGCCACAACTTCAGTGCAAAAAATCACCGCCGCCAACTCTAAGTCATGGACGGGATAATTTTGTTCGTGCACCTTCAAATGGCGTGAGCCATAAGCAATTACCTTTCCATTCTGCAGAAGAACACAACCTAAGCCGCTCCCTGAGGCATCACTATAAATCACAAATCCATCGGTCCCACTTGGTGAAGACAACACCGGCGCCGTGGTCAACCGAACCTTCAGCTCTTCAAAAGCTCGTGTGCACTCTGGCGTCCAAACTAACTTCTGATCTTTTCTCGTCAGCATGGTTAGCGGCAAAGCAATCCGCGAGAAATTCTCAACAAATCTTCGATAGTAGCCTGCAAGTCCAAGGAAACTCCTGACCTCGACCACAGAAGACAACACTGGCCACTCCTGTATGGCCCTTATCTTCGCTGGATCCACTACAATGCCCACTCCACTCACCACATGGCCTAAGAAAGCCACTAACGATAACCAAAACTCGCACTTCGAGAACTTGGCATAGAGCTGATTTTGCCTCAATGTATTCAACACCAACCGCAAGTGAGTCTCATGCTCAGCTTTTGACTTCGAGTACACCAGGATGTCATCAATGAACACGATCACAAACAGATCTAAGTACTCTCGGAATGTGCGGTGCATCAAATCCATAAACACCGATGGCGCATTGCACAGTCCAAATGGCATGACTGTGAACTCATAATGCTCGTAACACGTTCCAAATGCAGTTTTGGGAATGTCACCTTCCCGAATTCTCAACTGGTAATACCCAGACTTCAGGTCCAATTTCGAATAGACGGTCGAGCCCACCAGCTGATCGAATAACTCATCAATCCGGGGTATCAGATATTTATTCTTCTCGGTCAGCTTATTCAGTTCACGGTAATCAATACATAACCGCAACTCACCGTCTTTCTTCTTCACAAAAAGCACAGGCGCGCTCCAAGATGACATGCTTGGGCGTATATAACCTTGCTCCAGCAATTCTTGTAGTTGGACCTTCAACTCAGCCATCTCCTTTGGGGCGACGCGATATGGCGAGCGGGCCACAGGTTTCGCACCTGGCACCAACTCGATCGTGAAGTCAATCTCCCGCTGGGGTGGTAGCCCAGGGAGATCCTTGGGAAACACATCTGTAAATTCCGACACAATCGAAACCTCGCACACACTGGCCTTAGGCTCAATAGCCTGAATTAGTGCGAATTAACACTCCGCACCCTTCCGAACAGCCTTGACTACTTGGACTGCAGACATCAACGTCCCGCCCACTCCTCGCATACCCGCGAACTTTGTCTCCTGTTCGGTATTCTATCCCAACGTGATATCTTTGGGCTGGCAATCAATCATAGCATGCTGCTCCGCAAGCTAATCCATACCAAAAATCACGTCGAATTCCGATATCGGCAATACAGATGCAGTCAAACTGAAATCCCGACTTCCTATTTGGACCGCCACATCGCAAGCTTGATCCACAAGCATCCAACAGCCGGCAACACCATTATGACACTATCTGTCTTTGCAAGACTAGGTATCCCAAGCCGCGCTATGAACTCGCTAGACAGAAAAGAATGTGATGCACCTGTATCAAACAGTGCTCGCGCCAGCATGTCCCGAATCATCACAAAGCCTGTGACACTCATGTCACACACAAACAAACCGCAAACACATATGCACTAAGTAAAACATACAAGCAATATCATCTGCAAAACTAAACTCATACCTGTGACGATGTTACTCTGCTTGATGGCCTCCTGCAGGCCAAGATTGTAGACCCGGGGCTGCGCCTGCGAGGCAGAGGCGTCCACTACTGCCTTTCCCTTCTACGCATACGACGCTCCCACCTTATTTTCACTCTTTGGAGGCACCCGACAATCTCGAACTATATGCCCCACCCGGCCACAATTGAAGCATGTACGAGTATTCGGCCTTGAGGTAGCCCCCGACGTTGCTCCCGGTGCAACTGATGAAGGAGCTTGTCCACTTGTCTTGGACTTCTTGCCCCATTTCTTCTTATAAAATGGTTTCCCAGGTCGGGGCACCTTCCACTCCGGTTGCGTCACAGCCAAAGCCCTCTTCCCCTGCACCCTCTTCATATCTTTTTCCAGCGCGCTCGCAGTGTCGACCAACGCCTGGAAGCCTTGGTTCACAGAACTAGAAAACAGGAACCTCAACTCGTCCTGCAGTCCTTCATAGAACCTATTTATCTTCCTCTGCTCATCAGCAAAAATAGAACCCGCATAACGCCCCAAGCGTGTAAACTCATGAAGGTACGCGTCAACACTGCCATCACCTTGCGTTATCCTTTGGAATTCCTTCTCCATGGCTATCCATTGCGCCGCAGGAAGGTGCTTCGCTAGGAAGAGTCGGGAGAATTCTTCCATCGATACTTCTGTTAAGGGATGACCCGCCAAGTGATGCAACTCCATCTCATCCCACCACAATCTAGCTTCTCCTTCAAGCAGGAAGGTAGCTAAGGTGACTTTCTGATGTTCCTCCGATCCAATTGCCGTCATGATTCGCTTGACGCGCGCTAGCCAATCCTCAGTCAGCGTAGGAGTTCCCGCTCCCGAAAATGTAGGCGAATGGAAACTCATAAACCGCGTCAACTGCTTCTCAGCCGCTCGAGGAGCCACATCCACTACAGGTTCAGGCCTTGCCGCCACCTGTTCTGGCCTCACAGTTGGTTGTTCCTGCCTAAGTGGCTGTCCTTGGATCATGGCAAACAAAGCCTCAGCAACTAAACACACATGTTCCGTAGATGGTGGAGGTGTAGGCACCGCGGCTGGTGTCATACTTTCATCATAATGCTGGGGCTCTGACTGCCCAGCTCCACTCCGTGTTACCTAAAGGTTGACAAGACACACACATTAGCGGCCTTACACAAGCAAACAACATAAAATAGGAACACACAGGTTCCTTCAACACATAAATTTGCATTCCTATCATGGACATTCAGGAGTTCAATCGCATAACTTGGTTTGCACAGACACGTGCTCGCCACCCCACAAAATAAGTCGACCACGACTTCGAGAGAAAAAGACCGAGACAGCTGATACCAAAAATGTAACAACCCCATCCGTTCATATAGTATATACTAGAAGGTCCGGCCGGGGCCCCACAACATATATCACAAAACAGGCGGTGAAGGTACGGGATGATACCAGAGTAGCGCAACGAACCTTAACACATTGCATTCTAGTGGAAGCCTAAACTAATACTAGAACTCCACATGTGAATGTCCAACATATAAAACAACTCCACATTGTATAGATATATATATAGGAATGTCTTACAATAGTACAAAAGTTGGCCTTATGCCCTTACATGGCTTCCACACAGTGGCCTAAACATTGGCACGCAGGCCGGCCACATAAAAAGAAAACACAACATTCATTCCAAATAGCCTTCGAGGGCTAGCAGCAGCAGCAGCAGGGACATCAACCTTTATGCGTCCCGCTTGGCTCTCCAGCACCTGTACAGGGACAATCCACCCAACGGTGGCAAACAGAGGCAACGGTCAGCATTCAGCTGACCAAATTATAACGACCCTACCCCTTTTCTCAGGGCAGCAATATTCTTCCCTGCAGGCATATCATCCACAAGCATGTATATAATTCATACAAATGTGCTCTCACGCACACACATGCCATCACAACCGTCAGCCACCCGGCCCAACGATCCGTGCACTCAGGGCACATTCTTGGTGTACCGGCGAACCAGTTTCCCACCACCGTATCAGGGACACAACCCAACGACAACTCTCTTGAGCATTTACTCCATGGCGTGCAGCCGGAATTCTAGTCTTAAAACACCGGGATGGCCCGTAGCCCCCCATTGTGTCATGACACGCAGGCCTAAGACTCTCGCTATGCGCTCCAACAAACCGTACCTTTTGGTCCACGTCGGACAGACATAACGCAGGTCGGATCCTCCACCCGCCGTTGCTCAAATCTCCTTGCCTTCACCGAGTACGACGTACTCGCGACTTAAACAAAGACGCGGGTCGGTCTCACCAATCCTGTTCTTGGCATTCATGTTGGGTTTTCTCTATAGGGTTGGCACAACGCTTGTGCACGCAGCGGAAAGAAAAACATCAAGAAGACCCAAAGAGATGCGGATCGAGCCATGACGGTTGAATCAAGAAGTTAGCAAAACTAGGCAAAATTACCTCGTTGGCGTTGAGTCACAACTCAACGAAGAAGCTCCAAACTTTATCTTCTTCCTAGCGGCGAGTTCTACGTGGAATAGTGTCCACGTTTCTGCAGAAGTCCACACGAGCGGGAGAACGCCGAGCTTTCCGTCACACGGAAGATCGGGAAGGAGAAGACCGCAACTTTGCTTTCCCACGGACTGCTAGGTCCGCGCCAGGGAATGCAGCGCCAGCGACGATCGCTGGAGAGAAGGTGGTCAACGGAGCAAACACGGCGGCGGAACTCTTCCGACGGCGGGATCGGGATCGGCGGAGCGAACGCGGAACTCCTTCCGTCGGGTTCGATTCGCACAGAAGAGACAGATCGCCTATCTTCCCGAAACCCTAAGTGTTATATTTATACTTAAAGTATAAAATAAACTCAGGAAAATCGCTATCCACAGACCACTCGAAATTAGGGTTCAGAATCGGCGAGTATGAATCGGTGAGAATCGGCGACAATCGGCGAGAATCACTGAGCAGGTTCGGCGAGAATCGTTCGACGAGTATCACATTGGATCGGCGAGAATCAGAGTACAATACTCGACGATTCTCGCCGATCGTCGAGCTACGCTAGACGACACATAATGATACTCGACGATCGTCGAGCCGCGGTCGACGACAATTGTCAAGGTAGTCGATCGTCGAGAATCAACAATTGATTCTCGACGATTCTCGTCGATCGGCGAGAATCAGGGAGACGATTCTCGCCGATCGGCGGGAATCAGAAGACCATTCTCGACTAATGTCTTTGACCCTTGGACGACGAACCTAACCAGCCCTCCAAGGCAACATTTGCCCAACCCGATGATCCTATAAGGCAACACTTTGCCCATAACCCTATTCAGGTCGGTGATTGGTAACCTTTACCAACACAGTCAGTCACCCAACTTCTCCACATCTCTTATGTGCGACCCTGCAGGCTCATATTGCGTTGGCAGTGAGATTACATGTTTGACCACTTCCAGATCATCATGGTAACTCCAACAGACTCCCACTTGATCTCGAAAGTATCAAACCAAAAACCTCACAAACAATGAGCGGCATCTAGCAATGCATCATTGCTCCCCAAGCAGTAAGAGTAAATAACTCATAAGCCTTTATGACCAATGTATCAGCGTTGTCTTTGTCCCTTTGTCCCTTACATCCGGAAAGAACTAGAGGCATGGACCGTGTCACCCTCGTAATAGCTCAATCCAAGTTTTCTTGATCCAGGACGGACTTCCAGAGAATGGTGAGTCCAATATCACATATTGACTCAACCAAGCATGGCCATGCATTTCTCAGTCCAGTTCCATCAAGGGGCCCATGGATGCAACTTCTGTCATATAGGAGGACAAATTCCATATCTGCTCACACACAAACACCCAAATGATTCGTAACATGCCCAACAACCACTCTTATCATCAACCTTTCTCAAGGAAGACTTTAGATGGCATCAAAGCACGCCCTTCCTCACTTGATGAATGCTGTGACTTCAGGTCAAAGGACCACAACACCATTGTCAAATGAGACCTACTCGTGACACGATTGGATGACAATCCACAGAGTAGTCTCAGGTTGGGTCTGTCCAGTACAACTTGTTCACTAACAAGTACCCACGTGATGACTTGATATCACAATATCATGACCTATGAGAACCAGTCATCAGTCAACACACGCGCTAGCCTTCATGCATCATCATCACCCTTAGCATCTATGATGATACTCGACCAGGGACCTTTAAGAATGAAGCTTCAAATAAATCATAGGCTCTCACATTCAAGTCACGTACTTGATGTCCTATGGAAGCGAACATTCTAAGGGTATCTATTATGTTAACATTTAACTATCATATATAGAAAAAGTCACAATAAAAGAATTTGCCATTAATTATAAAAGAAAAACTAGGTACACAGTTCATCATATGAACAAACAGCCAACAAAATACATATTTACATACAATCCACAAGATCCTCGCTAGAGTTGATCGTTTAGGTATCGCATACCCATCAATCTAGTATGACCATCATGCTTTCTCTGCGCGAGAGGCTTTGTCAGCGGATCCGCAATATTTTCCTCAGTCGGCACTCTGCAAATGTTTACATCTCCTCGTTCGACAATCTCACGAATTAGATGAAACCGCCGGAGTATGTGCTTGGAGCGCTGATGAGATCTAGGTTCCTTAGATTGTGCAATTGCACCATTGTTATCACAGTAGAGAACTACGGGACCAACAATGCTAGGAACTACATCAAGCTCGCCGATGAATTTCCTAATCCATACAGCCTCCTTCGCTGCATTAGCTGCGGCGATATACTCGGCCTCTGTTGTAGAATCAGCAACTGTCTCTTGCTTGGAACTCTTCCAGCTCACAGCTCCTCCATTCAGGCAAAACACAAAACCAGTGACTGAGACTTGGAGTCGTCTCTATCAGTTTGGAAGCTAGCATCCGTGTAACCGCTTACAACGAGCTCTTCCTCTCCACCATACACCAAGAACACGTCCTTAGTCCTTCTCAAGTACTTTAGGACATTCTTGACTGCAATCCAGTGACACTCACCGGGGTCTGACTGATACCTGCTAGTCATGCTCAAAGCAAAGGAAACATCGGGTCGAGTACATAACATCGCGCACATGATTGATCCAATTGCCGAAGCATATGGAATCAACTTCATGCGGTCCTTGTCTTCACAAGACTTTGGACACTGGTCCTTAGAGAGATTCACACCATGAGACATGGGCAAAAATCCTTTCTTGGACTCAAGCATGTTGAACCGCTTCAACACCTTTTCGATGTACGTACTCTGGGTCAAACCCAGCAACTTCTTCGATCTATCTCTATAGATCTTAATACCAAGTATATAAGTCGCTTCACCCAAATCCTTCATTGAAAAGCAGTTCCCTAGGTTGTTCTTAACAACTTTCAGGGTAGGAATGTCATTCCCAATCAACAGTATGTCATCTACATACAATATCAGGAAGACAACAATGCTCCCACTGATTCGCTTGTAAACATAAGGCTCATCTTCATTCTTGATGAAACCAAACTCTTTGATTTTCTCATCAAAACGAAGATTCCAACTTCGAGAGGCCTGTTTCAGTCCATAAATGGACTTATTCAGCTTGCATATTTTAGTGGCTTCATCTGGGGATACAAAACCCTCGGGTTGTGTCATATACACTTCCTCAAGGAGGTTTCCATTAAGGAAAGCCGTTTTGACATCCATCTGCCAGATCTCGTAGTCATAATACGCAGCAATAGCAAGCAATATCCTAATGGACTTTACCATGGCAATAGGGGAAAAGGTCTCATCATAGTCAATACCATGAATTTGCTTGAAACCTTTAGCCACCAGTCGCCCTTTAAATGTCTGTACATTCCCATCCATGTCGGTCTTCTTCTTGAAGACCCACTTGCACCCTATGGGTCGTACCCCTTCAGGTGGTTCCACCAAGTTCCAAACTTGGTTTGCATACATGGAGTCCATTTCAGATTTCATAGCCTCAAGCCATTTGTCGGAGTCTGGTCCATTCATAGCCTCTTGGTAGGTTGCTGGTTCATCATCATGATCCATAAGCAACACATTACCTATTTGAGACACGAGAAATCCATATCTCTCAGGCTCAAACCTCGGTCTACCAGATCTACGTAGGACTTGTGTTCCCTGAGCAGATTCTCTAGCTACAACATCTTGTAGTCCTGACTCAGAATCCAATTCCGATTCATTCACTACATGTGGTTCTTGAACTTCTTCAAGCTCTACCTTTTCAGTCTTTCTTGATAAGAACTCTTTCTCCAAGAAGACACCAGTCCTTGCGACAAACACTTTGCCCTCGGATGGTAGGTAAAAGTAATACCCTTTCGTTTCCTTAGGATATCCCACCAGATAACATTTATCCGATTTGGGTTCCAGCTTGTCAGGCATTTGACGTCTCACGTATGCCTCACAGCCCCAAATTTTAATGAACGACATACTAGGACGCTTCCCAGTCCATATCTCATATGGTGTCTTCAGAAACCGTTTTAGTTGGAGCGCGATTCAATGTCATTGCAGCAGTCTCTAAAGCAAAACCCCAAAAGGAAACAGGCAAGTCTGCATGACTCATCATCGAACGTACCATGTCTAACAGAGTACGATTTCTCCTCTCAGACACACCATTATGTTGTGGTGTTCTAGGTGGAGTGAGCTGTGATACAATACCACACTCTTTCAGATGATCACGGAACTCATGACTCAGGTATTCGCCACCTCGATCACATCGGAGTGCTTTAACCCTCTTACCCAACTGGTTTTCTACTTCATTCTTGAACTCTTTGAACTTTTCAAAGGTCTCGGATTTGCACTTCATAAGATACACATATCCGTATCTACTGAAATCATCAGTAAACGTAACAAAGTAGAAATACCCACCTCTAGCTATGGAACTCATGGGTCCGCATACATCACTATGTACAACACCCAAGAGATCCTCAGCCCTCTCAGTATAACCAGTGAAAGGAGCTTTAGTCATCTTGCCTAACAAACAAGATTCGCATCGCTCAAATGATTCATAATCAAATGAGTCCAAAAGTCCATCTCTATGGAGCTTGGATATGCGCTTCTCGTTGATATGGCCCAAACGACAATGCTAGAGAAACGTAGGGTTCGAATCATTTGTTCTTAGTCTTTTATTATTTTCTACATTATAGATCAGATGGTCCAAGTTCAAAACGTAAAGACCATTAAACAATTGGGCTACAACATAACAAACATCATTCTTAAATATAGAACAACAATTGTTCTTAATTATAAAAGAAAATCCAATCATGTCCAAACATGAAATAGATATAATGTTTCTAGTTATCGTCGGAACAAAATAACAGTTATCTAATTCTAATACAAGCCCACTGGGCAAAGAAAGACGGTAAACTCCTACGGCTACAGCAGCAACTCTTGCTCCATTGCCGACGCGGAGGTCCACCTCCCCTTTACTCAGCAATCTTCTCCTTCCCAGTTCCTGCACATTTGTACAAATGTGAGAACCACATCCGGTATCCAATACCCAAGATGAAGGAGCAGAAAGGTTTATCTCTATAACGTAAACATTAGAAGCGGAAGTCATACCTCCCTTCAATTTCTGCAGACCCTCAATATACGAAGGACAGTTCACTCCGCCAATGACCAGCCTTGCCACAGTGGTGGCATTTCCCTTCCTTCACCGTGCTCTTCTTCTTCATCAGTGCTGAAGACTTGGGCTCAAGATATGACTTAGGTCCCACCTTTGTCTTCTTGGAGCCCTTGGCTTTGCCCTTGCCCTTATGCACCATCAGTATGGGGCTGGCAGGCTTGGCCTTCTTCATGTTGATCTCGGCAGTTCTTAACATGCCTAGGAGTTCGGGCAGTGTCTTGTCTATCTCATTCATGTTGTAGTTCAAGACGAACTGCTCATAACTGTCCGACAACGATTGCAGGATCAGATCTGTGGCCAACTCTTGACCAAGAGGAAAACCCAGCCTTTCAAGGTTCTCTATATACCCAATCATCTTGAGTACGTGAGTCCCTACTGAGTCTCGAACTCCCATCTTGCACTGAAATAACGCTTTCGTGATGTCGAACCTCTCTTGACGAGCCTTCCCCTGAAACATTTTCTTGAGATGCTCGTCAATCTCCTTGCACCCCATGTTCTCATGTTGCTTCTGAAGCTCAGAGTTCATGGTGACAAGCATAAGGCATAGCTCGACATCCAAAGCATCATCAGTATACTTCTTATAAGTATCCTTCTCAGCACGGGAAGAGTTCCCGGTCGGCACCTCGGGGGCTTATTCTTCCAAGACATAGAGCTTTCGCTCTTGCCTGAGAACAATTCTCAGGTTCCTATACCAGTCTATATAGTTTGTCCCGCTGAGCATATCCTTCTCAAGGATGGCTCTCAGAGACAGCGTGGAGTGTGAAACGCTTGCCATGGAATTCTACAAGAATTTATGCAGAATAAAATCAGTACCTAAAATTTCAATTACAATTTATTCTAATTAGGACTTCAATTAAAATACTCCCACTATTTTATTCGAAATGATAGCCCTCACTAACAATAGAGTTCATGCCTACTCTCTTAGTGGACAAGATCCGTATTTCACCAACACAATGAGTCTTTGGCGTTCCTCTCACGATGTGGTTATTTAGGTAAACGCTTGCCAATTGCATCCTCATGCAATTCTTGTATAGTTGGTGAATAACTCCTTATTCGCATCCATCACATGGTGCATGCCAACCCTATGCCTCTAGGCACTCAACCTTTGAGGTCACCTAGTTAAGCTGGAGATGTCGACAGTGTATCACAATTATCCGCTCGCACCCTTACCAAGATAGATTAATGCACCTTGCTTTGGCAAGCCCACATTTCATCGATCGAGGCAGGAAGAGTGTCATCCATCGGAAGGCATCCGAACACTTAATATTAAAAGAAGGGATTTCAATTTTAGGTTAACAATTAACCATGATCAACATTTGATCAATGTGCATATCCAAAGAAAAAATAATTCTAAATCACATGCATCCCTTATGTGCACATCCTTACACCATCAACAATTTGATAGAAGGAAGGGCTAAATCTGAACATCCGGAAATTTCCAAATCCTCAGATTTACATGCATTGGACAGAAGGCAAAGACAACTCAACTTAAGCAGTAGACAATCTCATCTCTCTATGTTGGATTCAAAATCCACAACATACTCGAGGGATGGTTACTGCTAAGGAGACAACAATTTCTAACACTTAGAAATACCACCGAAATTCCAATCGTTCTTGGCGAAGTGCCAAGACTAAATCTAGACATTTAGAACACTTCTAAATCTCTAGGTTTACACGCATTGGAATAAGACAACTTCCAAAGACAACAGTCATGGCCGAACCTGGCTCTGATACCACTGTTGGGTTTTCTCTATAGGGTTGGCACAACGCTTGTGCACGCAGCGGAAAGAAAAACATCAAGAAGACCCAAAGAGATGCGGATCGAGCCATGACGGTTGAATCAAGAAGTTAGCAAAACTAGGCAAAATTACCTCGGTGGCGTTGAGTCACAACTCAACGGAGAAGCTCCAAACTTTATCTTCTTCCTAGCGGCGAGTTCTACGTGGAATAGTGTCCACGTTTCTGCAGAAGTCCACACGAGCGGGAGAACGCCGAGCTTTCCGTCGCACGGAAGATCGGGAAGGAGAAGACCGCACCTTTGCTTTCCCACGGACTGCTAGGTCCGCGCCAGGGAATGCAGCGCCAGCGACGATCGCTGGAGAGAAGGTGGTCAACGGAGCAAACACGGCGGCGGAACTCTTCCGGCGGCGGGATCGGCGATTGGCGGAGCGAGGACGCGGAACTCCTTCCGTCGGGTTCGATTCGCACAGAAGAGACAGATCGCCTATCTTCCCGAAACCCTAAGTGTTATATTTATACTGTAAAGTATAATCAAATAACCCACTCAGAAAAAATTAGGTTCAAACGGCGAGTAGTCCACAAGCAGAATCCAGCAGCATTCTGAGAATTACGGGTTCAGAATCGGCGAGAATCGCAGACGATTCTCGACGAATCGGCGAGAATCACCAAGTGATTCTCGACGATTCGTCGAGAATCGTTTGTGATTCTCGTCGAGAATCACATTGGATCGGCGAGAATTCTCAACGAGTACAATGGGCTGCTTGGCCACTCGGCGGGAATTACAAGATTCTCGCCGAATCTCGAGCTACTTGGACGACACATAATGATACTGACGATGTCGAGCCGCGGTCGACGAAATTGTCAAGGTAGTCGATCGTCGAGAATCACTTGATTCTCGACGATTCTCGTCGATTCGGCGAGAATCAGGGAGACTAGTGATTCTCCCGACCCTGCATCGGCGAGAATCACTTGGTGAAGACCATTCTCGACTCGAATTTTTGCCTTGGATGAATTTTCACAACATCAGTCTTCCACCTAGGAGCGACACCGCAATATCACAAATGCTCAGGGGTCTTGATCCTGGGCCACCAGTGCTCCTTGTTACTCTTCTACCACCTACGCATATGATCACAAAGGCCTTTCTGTCCCACCAGTACTTCATGTTACTCATTCACAGTAAGTGCACTCCAATATCACAGAGAGTACACAGATAGGCCAGGACACACTCCAGATCTGCTCATCCTTCACGAGGCATAATCCGTTGATCCTAAATTACACGTCGTTATCACGCAGTTTTCCCGTTCGTATGCAACATCACCAATACAGACCAACCTACCAGATGCACCAACTGCCTATTCCGTATCCATTTCCGGTCTATATGCCAATAAAGGGGATTTCATGAATCACCCAAAGATTCCCAAAAATCAGCCACCTCTTGTGGAGGAAATCACAAACATATGCAAAAAGGAAGCCTTCACAACTGGCTAGGAAGATGTTTCGTCAAATACATTGTGAAGACCGCTTTGGTGCATGAAGCTCCTATCTGCTTGACAGGTGGCTTTTCCTCCGCAAATGGCTAGGTAATCACCGTGGATAAGCAAAGCTCCACCCAACATCCCTCTTCTTCTTCTCCGATTGGATACCCTTTCTCTCTCTAAAGTGATTTGGAAGATGATGTAAAAGCAAAATGAGGATACGATTACTGATTTCGGGCTTAATCAGCCCTGGATCCAGGCTGAGAAAAATGTATTACGGCTTGAAAAATCGGGAAAACTATTTTCACGTCCGCCCCCTGTGACTAGCCCGTTGTGTCACAGGCCGTGTTCACCCTAAAGTATTGAGCATAACCCGCCCTCTCCACAAAATGATACGATCCCCATTGCGTTAGCCAAGTCCTACCCGATTGCACCCACTGAGATTATATCTGAGTTATCTGAGGAGTCTGAGGCAGTGATCGTCGATGTCCCAAGTGTTATTGTGGATGCCCGCCAGTTACCATCTAAGGGAAGGGTTCGACGATTTCCGTTGGACGATCCCGCACGTTGGTGATATATGCTCGACCCGGATCTGGCAGAGTTCTCGAATTGGCCCATGTCATCACGACGTTGGGCCCGCATTCGAAGTTTTTACTCATTCGATGATTTTATCCCGGGTTTGACAATTTCCGTATCGACCCTTTGCCAGCCCACGAAACGGATGCTAAATCGTCGAGCTATTCGTGAACCAGCATTTCGTCTTAGAGCTGACTTTTTAGCCGACCCGAGCGGGAACGCACTCGGTATCCCCCGTAGTCTGAGTTGTTGCATGTCCACGCCCACACTTTCCGTCAAACGATTAGTTCGTCGACCTCGACACAACTCCGCACCCGACATTGACAAGCCCTGGGACAGCCCGTGTCCCAGGCCGTGTCACCCGATATTACTATGCTGCGCGCACTAGTATAAAATTGGGCTGTTACAACTGTATTCACTTCCTCGGGGTTCACTTTACTCATAGTCATAACTATGTGTCACTTTTGGCAGCTCCTTTTTCTGCGTGCCCGTCTACGGTTCCGTCCCCTACTATGAATGACTCTATTTCTTTGGCGATTGTGCCTCTGGATGTGGTGTCACTTATACATAGTTATATACCACACCCGATCGCACGCATTTACCCGCCGCCATTTGATGACCCTCATTTCCCCATGTTAGCGACTATAGTTGGGTATCTTGAGTTGTTTCGCTCGCAAACCTTTGCACATTCGGGGGCATCCAATTATATTGGTTATGATGCGCGGTTATCCTTGACATATATTCATGCCAAGCGTGAAAATATTAAAATTGAAATTAAGACTGCGGTCAAGTCGTCTCTGAGCCCCGATAAACCTCTTGGCAACCTCCTATCTCTGATCCTATATCCCTATCAACGGCAAGGTAGGAAAACCCCCTGTATTAAATCCACCTGACTGCTACCCCTGCCTGAGGTTCAGAAACCTCCTCTGCTCTTGGGTCAAGTCATGTAGCACATGGATACGAAGTGATCCAAAAATCTCCCAAACTCCTCCCAAGATATGTCTGATATCTAGGCCATTAGTGATTCAGCATTTATGTTTTAGACTCTCGTACATGCACTTCTACCATCCTTTTCACATGAGACTGTCTGATGCTAGATATAGTGATTTGGGTTTAGTCTGGTCAGTCCCCGGGCAGCGGATGCCTTCTGGCTCCGTTAATAAATTAATATGTAGGAATGCCGACCCATCCGTGATTATGAAGAACGTCGGATTTTATGCTTTTACTTTAGATTTTTATATAGCACATGGTGGGAACAGGCTTTGAAGGCACTCAGACATTACCCCGGATTTGGCTGCAAGTTTCCGGACTTTTTACTGTACGTCTCTGTTCCACTTGAGCACCTTTCTCTGTCGTCTCTTCCTACCACTAAATATTCTCTTGGGATGGGGAGTGTTAGTACTGTCGTGTCTATTTTCCATGTTGACTCCTTGGAGGTTCTAAAGGTGGTTAACAGAACTGGTCGGTAAGATTCTTGTTTATGGACTTTCTTTTTCACATGGGCACACCCTTTCGCTGAATAGTTTTCTCGAAAGTCTTGTTGTTTGTGTGGCAGACAGGTTCTCAGTGTTATGGGATGTTCATGCTACGAAGACACGGATTGCGGGGCCATATTTGCCCCATGTTGCTGCTGCTTTTGAAGACGGTTCCCCCCTCACCAAGGGGGCCACTCATCGGTGATGCCCAGTGATTTTGAGCGGGGGAGGATTGATGGCGACGATGCTGATGCGGCCGTGGATCTACAACATCTAGAGTTCGTGGATTGGGACGGTCGTTGCCGCAAGCTCGAAGATGGGAGTCTACCACGATGTTTCTTCACCAACGCCGCCACCGCTACATGTTTTGCTCGACGTCCGCCGCCGCCAATAAATAAAATATATAATTATAAATTACATAATTATAATTATATATTTTATCAATTTTTATTTTAAGCAATTCTATTTTAAAAGTACTTTATTTCATGCATTTTATTTAGTTAGTGAATTGTTTAATTTCATGTATTGTATTTTCATTTCATGTATTATGATGGGTGCCATCATAATTTATTTTTGAATTTTGAATTTTGAATGGATGATGATTGAGTGGTGTAGGCTATATATAGCCATGGTTATGAAGGAATAATTAGAGAATGAAAGAAAGAAATCATAAGAATTCAAATTTTGAATTTCCCCCTCCTTTCTCCTTCCTCTTTGAGAAATTCTCCCCCCTTTCTCTTCTCTCTTGGCCGCCGGCCTTCTATCTCTCCGACTCTTAGTGGCTCGGCCACCTTCCCCCTCCCCTCCTCCTCCTCCTCCCTCTCCAAGGGTTTGTCAAAAAGGAGAAAACGACGAGCATCTTCATCGTCCGGTGCGAATCCGAGGATTTCTGCGTGGAAATAGAGAATATACCACCGTCAACGTGTGTTCCTCCACTCATCTCTGTGGAAGGTTTTCTTGGGATTTGGGTAACGATTCCTACACCACTTTGTGTGATTTCTTCTAACTTATTTTGTGAGGTTTTGGTGGAATCAGAAGGATAGTTTTTAGTCCGGATTTATATTGAAATTAGCGCTTAATAAAATCTTAATTTTCAAGCATATATTTCCCGAATATTTTTCATATAACTTGGAGCGGGTAGATCTCATGAGCACTTGAAGAAATCAGGTTCATAACCTTTGATTTCCCCTTGCGCTCAAGTGATTTGGTAAACCCTCATTTTAATTAATTTGGGATTGAAATTAGGACTTCATTTTAATCGCTAATTTATCCTGGAACTTTCTTTATTGGAATTGTGAATTGCTTGCGCATAATCTAATTTGAATAGCTAACTGTCCGGATCGTGTGGGTCCTTTTCGCTTGAGCGAACATTGGCCTATAGCCCTTGTTAAATCTATAAAAAGGGGTTGCGTCCCTTTGCGTTGATGGTTGTGGAATTTTTGCCTCTTAATGTTTAAGTATTTGATAGTACTAAGTAGAGAAACCGCGCACTAGATATTTAATTAAATTATCGAACAGAAGAACGCGTAGTTTAATCTGTCGAAACCTTGGGCCTACATCACCGTCTTACAGTGGAACTAACGCACGGGTTAGTCGACACCGCAACACGCCGATTCTGCCGGCTAATACGATCATAAAACCTGTAGGATAAAATGAGAAACAGAAGTATAGCGGTAAAATAAACCACAACTAGTCCACAATCACAACGCACATATATAAATATATGAAAGGAAAACATCAGTCCAAATGAGTACAAAAATAATATGAAGAGTAATAAGGGCTTATGCCCAGTACATCATATCAAAAGCTCTCTCTCTCATCTCTAAACAGCAGAAGATATCTATGTTGGGTACATTGGAAAATGTGTACCAGATTTGAAGAAAACTCACCCTACTCAATGATATACATCAAGGTGTATTTGATGTGTTTTGAGTTTATATGTGCAGGTTAAGTAATTGCAGGGAATGCAGAAAAATTTCTAAGTCCATATGTCGACACCTAGAGAAGCAGTGTCGACACTTATGAAGGCTTGTGTCGACACTGGAGAAAAGTTGTGTCGACACTTGGAGTTAATTGAGTCGACACTTGGAAAGGCAGAGTCGACACCAGAATCAACTATGTCGACACCAAGAGGCTGTGTAGACACACAGAGAAACAAAGTCGACATCAACTGTGTCGACACCAAGAGGCAGTGTCGACACCAAGAGGCAGTGTCGACACACCAGAATATTTAGTCAACATCAAATGTGTCGACACCAAGAGGTAGTGTCGACACACAAAAGTATCTGTCAACATCAACTGTGTCGACACACAGGACTTGTGTCGACACACAGCAAAGCTTTAACAAAGTTAAAGTAAAGAAGTACTTGTGTCGACACAAAGGAGATGTGTCGACACTCAGCAAGCTTCAATAAAGTTAAAGTAAAGCAGTACTTTTGTCAACACAAAGGAGATGTGTCGACACACAGCAAGTTTCAACAATGTTAAAGAAAAGAAGGCTTGTGTCAACACACAGAATCAGTGTCGACATATTCTGAAGAAGCAGTATCGAGAAGCTATTACAACAACAAAAGAAGTTGTGTCGACACCACCAAGGATAGTGTCGACACTTAGTCCACTTGTGACGACACTTAGTCTATTTGTGTCGACACATAAAGAAGATCAGTCTCGACACTTTTATACAGAGACAATATTTTCAAGAAGTGACCGATTGACTTGACAGCTGCCATTTCAACCGGTCTACTGCAACTGTCAAAGCTGTCAGAAGGTTGTTAGAAACCGGATCAGCCGGTTACCATGGAGAAAGACTATATAAAGACCTTTCTCCTTCAACAAAAAAAGATGATCTATCATTGAAGAATACAGATTCTGAGCAATAAAGAGAGAAGTAATAATACAGAAGATTTTCTACAAAAGATCTAGAAGAAGTTGGAGAGAGAGAACTCCATCTGAGAAGTGTAGTTGCTGAACCAGGCTGCTAAGAAGAATTCAGATTGTGATCTGAATATCAAGAAGGAAGCTGATTGAAGATCATCTTCACAGGAGATTCAACCCTACTGAGTTCAGATTCAAGAAGCTTTGAAGAAAGCTAAGAGAGGTTGATCTCTGCCATCAAGTTTTTTCAAGAACTCATCAAGAAGCCATCCATCCCTTCTCTCTCTTTCAGGGTGGTGGTCATAAACTTTGTTTAGTCAAATTTCTGTAAGATCCATTATAGATCTGAGCTGTAAGCCTATTATAGATCTGAGCTGTAAGCCTATTTTATAAAGGCTGAGTGTAAGAGATTTAGATCTCTGAGTGTAGGCCTTGTTGAAGGCTGAGGTAGGGCTGTTTGCCTGAGTTGTAGGAGTGGGGATACTCTGAGTTGTAGGAACCTGTTTGGGGTTCTGAGCTGTAAGATCTGAGGATCTGAGGTGAAGTGCAGAAGTTAGGCTGAATCTAGTACACTGTTAGATAGGCGAAGGGGGAAAGTGGATGTACCCAGACCTTGGGGAACCACTATAAATACTGTGTGCACTCTGTGAATGATTGTTTCTGTGATTGCTGTGCTGATAGCTGTAGAATTTGCAATTGTTGCTTAAATTACAGAATAGATTTTCTGCCTTTAAAGTAAAAGAAAAATTACACCTATTTACCCCCCCTCTAGGTGGTTAGACACTAATTATTTCAAGTGGTATCAGAGCCAGGTTACTCAAAGAAGGACTTAACAGTCAGAGTGAGATATTTAAGGCAGATTTAAGAATCAAGAAATAATCAAGAAAATGGGTTCAGGGGAAACTCATAAGGAGCTAGGGTCTATGAAACTACCCATATGCAGAAAGGAGATATTTGGTATCTGGAAAGAAAGGGTCACACTATTTATGGAGGCTTCTGATCCAAGGATCTATATTACAGTCAAGGAAGGTCCTTATGTTCCAATGAAGATATCAATTCTGGATGCAAACCAAATAATTCCCAAGGATTATTCAGATATGACCAAGGATGAGATCATCTTGGCCACTATGGATAAGAGAGCCCAGAACATCATAGTGAGTGCCATTGATGATGCAACCTTTCAGAATTTGATTCACTGCAAGACCTCCAAAGAAATGTGGGATACTTTAATAGTCTACATGGAGGGTTCTGAAGAAGTAAGACAAGACAGAAAATCTATGCTAAACCAGGAATATGGGAGTTTCAGACAAGGAAAGTCTGACAGTATCACTGAGTGCTATAAAAATTTCTATAGGATAGTGAATGAGTTGATGTCCTATGGGAGAATCTTCAGTACTTATGAACTGAATGATAAATTCTTAAGATCCTTGACAAAGGATTGGGACACAAAGATTTGTGCCATTAGAGAAGTGGCCAAACTTGCAGATATTTCTCCTCCAACCTTGTTTGGAAAGTTGCTGTCATATGAGATGCAACTTATGGCTAGGAAAGAGGAAGAGAAGAGTACAAAATGTGAGCATAGAGAAAAGTCTGTGGCCTTCAAGGTTGAAGCCACTAAGAAAAATAGGAGGATGTCTCCATTACCTCCTAAGATTGTTGATGAAACTACTTCAGAAAATTCAGACAACTAGAATTCAGATAGCAGTGACTCAGATGAGGATTTTGCAGCATTTACTAGACAGTTTCAGAGATTTCTGAAGAAGAAGCAGTGGAAGTCTAAGCCTTCCACATCTAAGCCTAAAGATGACTATTATCAAAAGAGGAAGTCATCCAGGAAAGACAGGAGCAAGTCTAAGCCAAACAAGTCCATAACATCAAAGATTGTTTGCTACTGTTGTAATAAGCCCGGACATGTAGTGGCTGAATGTCCAAATAAAAGAAAAGAGTCTGGTGATAAAAAGAAGACCCAACATCAGAGCAAGAAGGAGAAATCCTTTGTTGCTAAGAAGGAGAAGACATTGTCAAATCAGTCATCTTCAGAGTCAGAATCTGAAGCTGAGGCTTACATTGGTCTGTTTGATGCAGATGAAGAAGTAGAGTTTTTACAAGTGATGAACTCTATATATGAACAGGAAGACCATCAGTGCAAGGGACTGATGGCTGTATAAGAAGAAAACAAGTGCACGGATCAGCCTGGTCCCAGTAAGGTACAATGTCTTTCAGATTACAGTACTGAGTCAGAGTCAGCAACATCTGCATCAAGTGATGTGGATGGGTCTGAGTCTGAAGGTGATATTCATCAACTAATAGATGAATATAGAGATTTATTACAGGCACTTAAGAAGAGCAAAAACCTGGCTAAATCTCAGGCTAAGGAAATTGCAGACCTTAAGATGGCTGCATTAGAATCAGAGAAGTTGCTAGATCAAAAATTGAATGAGATTGCCAGATTGAAAAACATAACTGTTATTCAAATGGGCACAATCACATTCAAGAATGATCAGATTAGAAATCTGGAGCTTAGACTTCAGAAAGAGAAAGAGATTGTGGCTAGCTTTTCTAAACCTAAATCTGTTTTACCTTTGATTGATGAGTTTGTACCTCAAAAGGGTAAAGCTGGATTAGGGTTTAAGAAAACTGCATGGACTGCTAAGTCCAAATCCAAAGGCAAAGCCCCAGCTCAAAACAAGAAGCCTGCTGTAGACAATTCAGCTAGGGTTGTACCTAAGCAAAGGTATAACAAGTTTGGGTGCTGGTGTTGTAGCAAGGTAGGCCACTTTGCCCTAGATTGTTGGCACAATTCTAGTGTCAAGGAGAGTAGCAATCTGCCTGCTAGAAGAGCTACAAGTAGGTTTGTTAAAGTACAGACTAACTTGCACCAAGTACCCAAAAGTTATTTGGGTTCTAAGGTTAAGTAATCTGTGTTGCAGGTGAGTCCAAGCTACCATGCCCCAATATGGTACTTGGACAGTGGATGTTCCAGACACATGACTGGAACAAGGGGGTTGCTGAAGGACTACACACCAATCATGGATGACCCTAAAGTTACCTTTGGTGGTTCTGAAAAAGAAATCATTAAAGGACTTGGTAACATTTCTAGTAACCTGATTACTATCACTCAAGTGGCCTATGTGAAAGGTTTGAAACACAACCTTATAAGCATAAGTCAGCTGAGTGATTTAGGATATGACATTTCATTTATTAAGAATGGATATCATATCAAAAGATCAAGTGATCAAAAGGTCATATTGATAGGATATAGAAAGAGAAATGTTTATTATCTTAATTTTGAGTGTGAGAACAATGTTTCTCCTATTTGTCTTGTAGCTGATGAGAGAGTCTCACATTGTGTTAAATGGCACAAGAGGCTAGCTCATCTTAACTATAAGACTATTGGCCAACTCTTTAGTAAAGAGTTAGTGAGGAATGGTTCTCAAGTTAAGTGTATAAAGGATGAGATATTCTCAGCTTGTCAAAAAGGCAAGGAGACCAAATCCACCTTTCATAGCCTTGAAAACAAGGATTCAGTGAGGTGTCTATACCTCTTGCATATGGATCTATTTGGTCCTATGCCAGTTCACAGTCTAGGTAGGAAGGTCTACACATTTGTGGTGGTAGATGACTATTCTAGATATTCCTGGGTGTTCTTTCTAAGACAAAAATCTGAAACTCCAAGTGTCTTATATAGTTTTGTTAAACAAATTCAGAATGAGTTTGTTGGGTACATTGGAAAATGTGTACCAGATTTGAAGAAGCCTCACCTTACTCAATGATATACATCAAGGTGTATTTGATGTGTTTTGAGTTTATATGTGCAGGTTATGTAATTGCAGGAAATGCAGAAAAATTTCTAAGTCCATATGTCGACACCCAGAGAAGCAGTGTCGACACTTATGAAGGCTTGTGTCGACACTTGGAGTTAATTGTGTCAATACTTGGAAAGGCAGAGTCGACACCAGAATCAACTGTGTCGACACCAAGAGACTCTGTCGACACACAGAGAAGCAAAGTCGACAGAATCAGTGTCGACACCAAAAGGCAGTGTCGACACACAGGAATACTTAGTCAACATCAAATGTGTCAACACCAAGAGGCAGTGTCGACACACAGAAGTATCTGTCAACATCAACTGTGTCGACACACAGGACTTGTGTCGACACACAGCAAAGATTCAACAAAGTTAAAGCAAAGAAGTACTTGTGTCGACACAAAGGCATGTGTCGACACTTAGCAAGTTTCAACAAAGTTAAAGAAAAGCAAGTTTGTGTCGACATACAGAATCTGTGTCGACACATTCTGAAGAAGCAGTGTCGAGAAGCTGTTACAACAACAGAAGGAGTTGTGTCAACACCACCAGGGCATGTGTCGACACTTAGTCCACTTGTGTCGACACTTAGTCTATTTGTGTCGACACATAATGAAGATCAGTCTCGACACTTTCAGACAGAGACAGTGATTTCAAGAAGTGACTGGATGACTTGACAGCTGCCATTTCTAACCGGTCAACTATTACTGTCAGAACTGTCAGAAGGTTATTAGAAACCAGATCAGCCGGTTACCATGGAGGAAGACTATATAAAGACCTTTCTCCTTTAACAGAAACAGATGATCAATCATTGAAGAATACAGATTTCTAACAACACAAAAGAAGAAGACCTTCGATAGAAGTTCTAAGAAGTTGGAGAGAGAGAGAGCTCCATCTAAGAAGAGCAGTTGCTGAAGCAGGCTGCAAAGAAAGATTCAGATTGAGATCTGAATCTTAAGAAGGAAGCTGATTGAAGATCATCTTCACAGGAGATTCAACCCTACTGAGTTCAGATTCAAGAAGCTTTGAAGAAAACTAAGAGAGGTTGATCCCTGCTATCAAGTTCTTCCAAGAACTGTTCAAGAAGCCATCCATCCCTTCTCTCTTTCAGGGTGGTGGTCATAAACTTTGTTTAATCAAATTTCAGTAAGATATATTATAGATCTGAGCTATAAGCCTATTTTGTAAAGGCTGAGTGTAAGAGAGGTAGATCTCTGAGTGTAGGTCTTGTTGAAGACTGAGGTAGGGCTTTGTGCCTGAGTTGTAGGAGACTGTGTTCTCTGAGTGTAGGCCTTGGTGAAGGCCGAGGTAGGGCTGTTTGCCTGAGTTGTAGGAGTGGGGACACTCTGAGTTGTAGGAACCTGTTTGGGGTTCTGAGCTATAAGATCTGAGGATCTGAGGAGAAGTGCAGAAGTTAGGCCGAATCTAGTACACTGCTAGGTAGGAGAAGGGGGAAAGTGGATGTACCCAGATCTTGGGGAACCACTATAAAAATCTGTGTGCACTCTATGTTGAATTAATTCTGTGATTGTTGTGTTGTGTAGTAATAGAATTTGCAGTTTCTACTTAAATTACAGAACATATTGTCTGCCTTACAAGTAAAAGAAAAAGTACACCTATTCACCCCCCTATAGGTGGTTAGGCATTAATTCTTTCAAGTGGTATCAGAGGGAGGTTGCTCAAAGAAGTACTTAACAGTTAGAGTGAGATCCTTAAGGCAGATTTAAGAATCAAGAAAGAATCAAGAAAATGGGTTCAAGTGAAAATCATAAGGAACTAGGTTCAATGAAACTACCCATATACAAAAAGGAGATCTTTGGCATCTGGAAAGAAAGGGTCAGGCTGTTTATGGGGGCTTCTGATCCAAGGATCTATATTACAGTTAAAGAAGGTCCTTATATCCCAATGAAGATTTCAATTCTGGATGCTAACCAAAGAATTCCTAAGGATTATTCAGAGATGAACAAGGATGAGATCATCTTGGAAACTATGGATAAGAGGGCCCATAACATTATAGTAAGTGCCATAGATGATTCTACCTTTCAAAATTTAATTCACTGCAAGACTTCAAAGGAAATGTGGGATACTTTGATAGTCTACATGGAAGGTTCTGAAGAAGTACGACAGGATAGAAAATCTATGCTTAAACAGGAGTATGCGAGTTTCAGATAAGGAAAGTCTGACAGTATCACTGAGTGCTACAAAAAGTTCTATAGAATAGTTAATGAGTTGATGTCCTATGGAAGAATCTTTAGTACTTATGAACTGAATGATAAATTCTTAAAATCCTTGACAATGGATTGGGATACTAAGATTTGTGCCATTAGAGAAGTGGCCAAACTTGCAGATATTTCTCCTCCAACTTTGTTTGGAAAGTTGCTGTCATATGAGATGCAACTGATGGCTAGGAAAGAGGAAGAGAAGAGTACAAAAGGAGAGAATAGAGACAAGTCTGTGGCCTTTAAGGTTGAAGTCATTAGGAAAAATAGGAGGATGTCCCCATCACCTCCTCTGATAGTTGCTGAAACACCTTCAGATAATTCTGATAACCAAAGTTCTGAAAGCAGTGACTCAGATGAAGATTTTGCTGCCTTCACAAGGCAGTTTCAGAGATTTCTGAAGAAAAAGCAGTGGAAGTCTAAGCCTTCCACATCTAAGCCTAAGGATGATTACTATCAAAAGAGAAAGTCATCCAGGAAAGACAGGAGCAAGTCAAAGTCAAACAAGTCTACAACATCAAAGATTGTTTGCTACTGTTGTAATAGGCCTGGACATGTAGTGACTGAATGTCCAGATAAAAGAAAAGAGACTGCAAATAAGAAGAAGAGTCAACACCAAAGCAAGAAGGAGAAATCCATTGTTGCTAAGAAGGAGAAGACCTTGTCAGACCAATCTACTTCAGAGTCAGAATCTAAAGCTGAGGCCTACATTGGTCTATATGCAGCAGATGAAGAAGAAGAGTTTCTCTAGGTGCTGAACTCTATGTATGAACTAGAAGATCATCAGTGCAAGGGACTGATGGCTGTGTTAGAAGAGAACAAGTGCCAGGATCAGCCTGGTCCTAGTAAGGTACAATGTCTTTCAGATTGCAGTACTGAGTCAGAGTTAGCAAAATCTGCATCAAGTGATGTAGATGGGTCTGAGTCTGAAGGTGATATTCATCAGTTGATAGATGAATATAGAGATTTATTGCAGGCACTTAAGAAGAGCAAAAATCTGGTCAAATCACTGACTAAGGAAATTGCTGATCTTAAGATGGCTGCATCTGATTCAAAAAAATTACTGGATCAAAAACTGAATGAGATTGCCAGATTGAAAAACATAACTGTTATTCAAATGGGCACAATCACATTCAAGAATGATCAGATTAGAAATCTGGAGGTTAGACTTCAAAAAGAGAAAGAGATTGTGGTTAGCTTTTCTAAACCTAAATCTGTTTTACCCTTGATTGATGAGTTTGTACCTCAAAAGGGTAAGGCTGGATTAGGGTTTAAAAAACCTGTCTGGACTGCTATGTCTAAATCTAAAGGCAAAGCCCCAGCTCAAAACAAGAAGCCTGTTGTAGACAATTCAGCTAGGGTTGTACCTAAGCAAAGGTACAACAAGTTTGAGTGCTGGTGTTGTGGCAAGGTAGGCCACTTTGCCTTAGATTGTTGGCACAATTCTAATGTCAAGGAGAGTAGCAATCTGCCTGCTAGAAGTGCTACAGGTAGATTTGTTAAAGTACAGACTAACTTGCACCAAGGACCCAAAAGTTATTTGGGTTCTAAGGTTAAGTAATCTGTGTTGCAGGTGAGTCCAAGCTGCCATGCCCCAATATGGTACTTGGACAGTGGATGTTCCATGCATATGACTGGAACAAGGGGGTTGCTGAAGGACTACACACCAATCATGGATGACCCTAAAGTAACCTTTGGTGGTTCAGAAAAAGGAATCATCAAATGATTTGGTAACATTTCTAGTAATCAGATTACTATCACTCAAGTGGCCTATGTAAAGGGTTTGAAACACAACCTTATTAGCATAAGTCAGCTGATTGACTTAGGGTATGACATTTCATTTATTAAGAATGGATGTCATATCAAAAGGTCAAGTGATCAAAAGGTCATATTGACATGATATAGGAAGAGAAATGTTTATTGTCTTAACTTTGAGTGTGAGAACAGTGTTTCTCCTGTTTGTCTTGTAGCTGATGAAAGTCTCACATTGTGTTAAATGACACAAGAGGCTGGCTCATCTTAACTATAAGACTATTGGCCAACTCTTTAGCAAAGAGTTAGTGAGGAATGGTCCTTAAGTTAAGTGTATTAAGGATGTGATATGCTCAGCTTGTTAAAAAGGCAAGCAGACTAAATCCACCTTTCATAGCCTTGAAAATAACGATTCAGTGAGGTGTCTATACCTCTTACATATGGATCTATTTGGTCCTATGCCAGTTCTTAGTCTAGGTAGGAAAGTCTACACATTTGTGGTGGTAGATGACAATTCTAGATATTCCTAGATGTTCTTTCTAAGACAAAAATCTGAAACCCCAAGTGTCTTATATAGTTTTGTTAAATAATTTCAGAATGAGTTAGACGGTACAGTGGTCAAAATCAGAAGTGACCATGGTACTGAATTTCAGTCTGAAGGTATGACAAAACTGTGTGAAGAATTTGGGATATTTCAAGAATTTTCCTCACCTAGAACACCTCAGCAAAATGATATTACTGAAAGGAAGAATAAAACATTGATAGAGGCTGGTAGAACTCTATTGAGTGACACTTATCTCCCAGAATATTTCTGGGCTGAGGCAGTAAACACTGCATGTCATGTGATCAATAGGGCTACTATCACCAAGTGCCACAAAAAGACTCCCTATGAGATTGTGAAGGGCAGAAAACCAAATTTATCCTATTTTAGGATCTTTGGTTGCAAGTGCTATATACTTAACAATGGTAAGTCTTATCTAACCAAGTTTGCTGCCAAATCCCAAGATGGGATATTTGTTGGGTACAACAACAATAGTAAGGCTTATAGGGTCTACAACTTGGTTACTCAACTTGTAGAAGAGTCTATACATATAGTCTTTGATGAAACAAGACTGATTAACTGTGAGCTGCCAAGTAGTGCTTGCAGTTCTATAGGTTTGAATGAGAGTATGGACAAGCTTACCATTACATAAGATTCTACTGCAAATTAGCAAGTGGAAAATGATGGCTGCTATCCAGGAGGAGTGCAAGACTCTCTAGATGTTGAAGAACACCAAGAGGTGCAGCTCAATGAAGAGGCTGGAGGTGTACAACCTGAAAATAGACTACCTCCAGCTAATAGACACTTAAAGGATCATCCATCAAATCAGATAATAGGTGATCCAAGACAATGAGTGCAAACAAAAAGCAGGAATCTGAGCACAGTTCTTTACTCCAGTTTCCTATCACAAGTGGAACCAAAGAAATTTGAAGAAGCAGTTCTAGACCCACATTAGATTGATGTCATGCAAGAGGAGCTAAATCAGTTCAGAAGATGCAAGGTCTGGAAGCTTGTTCCTAAACCAAAAGACCACAACATCATTGGAACAAAGTGGATCTTTAGGAACAAATTGGATGAGAATGGGATCATTGTGAAGAATAAAGCAAGACTTGTTGCAAAAGGATATATGCAGGAAGAAGGTATTGACTTTGATCAAACCTTTGCCCCAGTAGCAAGACTGGAGGCAATCAGAATGTTCCTTGCTTATGCAACATATCAAGGTTTTAAGGTATTCCAAATGGATGTAAAGTCAGCTTTCCTGAATAGAAATCTAAAAGAAGAAGTCTATGTAGAGCAGCCCTCAAGTTTTGTTGATCCTCTCAAACCTAATTATGTTTATAGACTTAGGAAAGCATTGTATGAGTTGAAACAAGCCCTAAGGGCTTGGTATGAAACCCTGTCTAGTTTTCTCATTGAGAATAAATTCTCGAGGGGGAAAATAGACAAGACTCTATTCCTTAGAAAATCTAAAGGAAAGATAATCCTAGTCTAAATATATGTAGATGACATAATATTTGGGTCTACTGAAAGTAATCTTTGCAGAAAGTTTGCAAAGCTTATGCAAGGAAAATTTGAAATGAGCAGTATGGGGGAACTTAAGTTCTTCTTGGATCTCCAAGTAAGACTGACTGAAGATGGCTTGTCTATATCCCAGTCCAAGTTCACCATAGAGTTAATAAAGAAGTATGGTATGGAATCATCCACTACCATGAGAACTCCTATGGGGTCAAGTGTGTCTCTTTGCAAAGATGATGTAGGGAAACCTGTAGATGAAACTTTGTATAGAGGGATAGTTGGCTCCCTTCTATATCTGACTGCTAGTAGACCAGATATCATGTATGTTACATGTGTTTGTGCTAGGTACCAAGCATGCCCTAAAGAATCTCATCTGACTGCAGTAAAAAGGATTTTGAGATATCTTAAGGGCACACCTTATCTAGACCTTTGGTACCCTAGGAATGGAGATTTTCTACTAACAGGCAATTCAGATGCAGATTTTGCAGGTTGCAAGGAAGATAGAAAAAGTACTACTGACACCTGTCAATTTCTAGGTGGAAGACTAGTGTCTTGGAGCAGTAAGAAGCAGACCAGTGTGGCAATCTCCACAGCTGAGTCAGAGTATGTGGCAGCAGGAAGTTGCTGTGCACAACTATTGTGGATTCAGCACCAGCTAGAAGACTATGATATTTAAGTAAGTAGAACACCTTTGCTTTGTGAATCTACAAGTGCAATTTCTATAGCTAATAATCCTATCTCACATAGTAGGACTAAGCATATAGAAATTAGATACCATTTTCTTAGAGAACATGTAGAGAAAGAGGACATTTCACTAGAATTTGTTAAAACTTATTACCAAATTGCTGATATGTTTACTAAGCCTCTAGATGAAACCAAATTCAATAAGTTTAAAATTGAATTAGCCATGTTGAACTTAGAATAGTTTAATTAAATTGGCTAAGTAAAATGGTGTCGACACAAGGAGTTGTCTGTGTCGACACATATAAGTGGTGTCGACATTTCAGAGAAATGATGTCGACACATCTAGAAAGTCTGTGTCGACACTTCAGAGAAATAGTGTCGACACATCCAGAGTAGGTGTCGACACATCCAAAAGTGGTGTCAACACTTAAGTTCAATACAGATTTCGTCGAGTAGAGTTTCGACTAATCGTCGAGCTGAGATGTATAAGTGTCGACACATAAATTCTGTCGACTATATTAGTGTCGACACATAAAAGTCAACACTTATGTCGAGACATTAGAAGTAAGTGTCGACACTTTTCAACAGTGTCGACACATTAAGAGTATTATGACGCGCCTTTTCACCTTCGTTTTTAGAAAGGTATAAATAGGTCTTCACCATTATTTGTCGACACGCTCTCAATAGTTTCGAGACCAAAACTTTATGTCGACATATCTCTCATCTAAATTCAAGATTTCTCTAAACCCTAATGGCGCCAAAGCTCGAGGAAAACATCAATGAAGGATATGAGCTAGTACGCAATGCATTTGGCCATGCGGAACCAGAAATTAAGGATATTGTAACCTTAATTACTGAGAATGGGTTGGAGTATTTAGTTTCTGAGCCAACCAAAATTTGGAAGAAGGAAGTACTTGAATACTATGACGCTGCAACTTTAGATTCAACTGGATTGAAGATCACGTCAATAGTTCATGGAACCAAAGTCAAATTTACATTGAAGAGCTTGAGAAAAACTCTTCAACTACCATGAACTAAAGAAGAGGAAGATGTACCTGCTTCTAAGCTAAGGGAAGCACTTCAGTGGTGTGGACTGGATTCCACCATGAAGATTGGCTCAGTATTTAACAGAAAAGGAATGAATATGCAAGGCAAGTTCTTGTCTGAAGTGGTAGGAAAGGTGATTTTGTGCAAGCCAGGTGGGCATGATAGGATATCAGCTCATATGTTCAGCTTAATGACAAGGATCATTTACAGACTCAACACTGACTGGTCAGCAGTGATTTTTGAGAAGATTAAGGAAAGTCTGAAGAAGCCTAATCTGGGTAGGATAATGAGCTTGTACTTGGCTGGAACTATTCCAGAAGTAATTGAGCAAGCTGCTAGTTCTAAAATAAATCACATGAGGAAGATAGATATCAGGATTATCTCAAGATGGGATAGGGTGTTAACTAATGACATGCCTAATCCAGAGAAGGAAGCTCCTCCACAGAAGAAGAAGAAGAAAACCATAATGGCTCCTGAATCCTCCAGTAGTTCAGAGGAGCAAGTAGTTTTCAGTTCTAATGAGGAAGAAGCTGATAATACTGGAAGGTCACCGGTAAGAGATGCAGATGCACAAGTGCAGGGGGAGCAACCATCTGCTAGCCCCATCCACCTGGATCCACTCCAGGGGAGCCTCACCATGAGGAAGTGCCTACTAACTTGGATAGTGAAATGACAACTCAAATAATCCTTGAGGTAATACATGAAGTTAATCAATCAATTTTCCATATTGAGGATGAAGTATTAACTGAATATTTGATTGATGTTGAACAGCCAACACAATTACATAGTCATGCACAAGATGTTATCTTGAAAGATACATCTATTGCTCCAGAGATCATAGTGCCTCAAGTTCCTACTCAACAAGAGTATACCTTAGAAGAGCTGTTTCCTGATATTGAGGGGGAGCATGCTGCTTTTGAGGGGGAGAAAACTGTCTTTGAGGGAGTGCAAGCTAATCTTGATAAAGAGCCACGTAGAACTGAGACTGAGGAGCAAAGGACTCAGGGGGAGCAATCTAAGACTGCACAGAACTTACCTCCTTGTCCTAAGGATAGAGTAGACATAGCTAGTACCTCAGCATCTGAGGATGAAGAAGCTTTAATTGCTAAGAAGAGGAAGCTACATTTCTTCAAAAGGAGAAGCCAGAGTTACAAGAAGGCACTGCAAACTGTTGCTCCACAGCCTGCCCCATAAATTGCTTACAGTTCATTATTAATATCTTTACAAGTGAAGTTGGATGAGTAAAGAATAGTAATAGAGAAGTATATAGAGGAGGCTCACAAAGATCTCCAATTTTCTTTGACTCAGGATATCAAATCTATAAGATTTGAAGTGAATCAAAATAAAAAGGAAATGACTGATTGTTTTCATAAAGGGGGTAATGCAGTGGTTTTCCTTGCTACCCATCAAGAAAAGATAAAGACACAAGTGGATGATATAACAGTGAAGCAGGGATATGTCTTAGAAAATCAGCTTCGAATGAATGATAATCTGACTGCATCCCATAATGCCATTATTACAGAATTGAAAAAAATTGCAACAGCCCAGCCTGCTGATAAGTATACAGTCAAGCCAGAGTTTGATAAGGATAAATTTGATAAAGACTTCCAGGAAGGAATAGCTGCTGTAAAAACTACTATTACAGATTCTCAAAAGATTATTTCTGGACTGCTGCTGAAGTTAAAAGGTTTTTATAAGGATGAAGTTAATTTTCTAGATGAACAGATCAGGTTTCAGAAGGATGATCTTAGAGATCATGTGACTAGAGAAGTCATAAAAGGGGAGAGAGTACTAGTCAAAGCTGGATCTAATCATGCTAAATGGATTTCCAATAGCATCAGAGCCACTCTTGGATATCCACCCCTGTGTGATGATGACAATGTAGCTGAATCTGGAATACATCCTGCTTATTTTGGAGGAGAACAAGCTGAATTTGCTCAGGTAATCTATCCTCCTGCAGATTTTGAGATGATACATCAAGAAGTACAATCAATGTACATCCCTCCTGAGGGTAATAAGAATATTATTCTAGAAAAAGTAGACAAGCCAGTGCCTGAGGAAGTTTTGTCCAAAGAGCAAGAAACTCTTTTGTCCAAGAAGAGGTTCAGAGAACAGGCTGAGTTAAAGCCAGATTTTGAACAGTGGAGCCCAACTTCTAGAAATATTATACTAACTGCTTGGAAAGCTGCAAAGGACAATACCCTAGAGAGGGGCAAATGGTATTCTGAACAAGAATGGAGAAAACATGAAGCCAGGCAAGATGCCATAGTTCAGTATAGAAGGAAGGCAAAACTTGGGAAGCTACCTCCTAATGCACAAGAGCCTAACAAATATTTCCCAAAGCCTTATCATTATTTTGAAAGACAAAAGATAAGAGCTGAAGAGCTAAAGAAGAAAGATCAAAAGGGAAAGAAGCCACTTAATGACTCTGATATTCCAGTTCAAGCCAAGATTCAATCTGGCAAGGGCATTGTCATCAAGGAGTCAGATCAGCATTAGTTTAGATTTACTAGATTTTATCACATTGTAAAATTTAATGTCTAAAATCTATGTAATCTTCTATTAAAGAAACTTTTGTAGTTGAAGCAAAACATGCTTAATGCTTGTTCTGTGTTAGCATTATTTTTATTCTGTGATGATTTGTGTTACATGTTTTGTTTAGTATTTACCCTGTCATATAATGCTGTTATACATCATGTTGTGTATTTGTTATGTATGGTGTATATTATTGACTAAGGGTTATGACTTCTCCAAATAGGGGAGATTGTTAGGTACATTGGAAAATGTGTACCAGATTTGAATAAGCCTCACCCTACTCAATGATATACATCAAGGTGTATTTAATGTGTTTTGAGTTTATATGTGCAGGTTAAGTAATTGCAGGAAATGCAGAAAAATTTCTTAAGTCCATATGTCGACACCCAGAGAAACAGTGTCGACACTTATGAAGGCTTGTGTCGACACTGGAGAAAAGCTGTGTCGACACTTGGAGTTAATTGTGTCGACACTTGGAAAGGCAGAGTCGACACCAGAATCAACTGTGTCGACACCAAGAGACTCTGTCGACACACAGAGAAGCAAAGTCGACAGAATCAGTGTCGACACCAAAATCAGTATCGACACACAGGAATACTTAGTCAACATCAAATGTGTCGACACCAAGAGGCTGTGTCGACATACATAAGTATTTGTCAACATCAACTGTGTCGATACACAGGACTTGTGTCGACACACAGCAAAGCTTCAATAAAGTTAAAGTAAAGAAGTACTTGTGTCGACACAAAGGCATGTGTCGACACTCAGCAAGTTTCAACAAAGTTAAAGAAAAGAAGGCTTGTGTCGATACACAGAATCTGTGTCGACGCATTCTGAAGAAGCAGTGTCGAGAAGCTGTTACAACAACATAAGGAGTTGTGTCGACACCACCAAGGCATGTGTCCACACTTAGTCCACTTGTGTCGACACTTAGTCTATTTGTGTCGACACATAATGAAGATCAGTCTCGACACTTTCAGACAGAGATAGTGATTTCAAGAAGTGACTGGATGACTTGACAACTGCCATTTCTAACCGGTCAACTATTACTGTCAGAACTGTCAGAAGGTTGTTAGAAACCGGATCAGCCGGTTAACATGAAGGAAGACTATATAAAGACCTTTCTCCTTTAACAGAAACAGATGATAAATCATTGAAGAATACAGATTTCTAACAACACAAAAGAAGAAGACCTTCAAGAGAAGATCTAAGAAGTTGGAGAGAGAGAGCTCCATCTAAGAAGAGCAATTGCTGAACCAAGCTGCAAAGAAAGATTCAGATTGAGATCTGAATCTTAAGAAGGAAGCTGATTGAAGATCATCTTCACAGGAGATTCAACCCTACTGAGTTCAGATTCAAGAAGCTTTGAAGAAAGCTAAGAGAGGTTGATCTCTGCTATCAAGTTCTTCCAAGAACTATTCAAGAAGCCATCTATCCCTTCTCTCTTTCAGGGTGGTGGTCATAAACTTTGTTTAATCAAATTTCAGTAAGATATATTATAGATCTGAGCTGTAAGCCTATTTTATAAAGGCTGAGTGTAAGAGAGGTAGATCTCTGAGTGTAGGTCTTGTTGAAAACTGAGATAGGGCTTTGTGCCTGAGTTGTAGGAGACTGTGTTCTCTGAGTGTAGGCCTTGGTGAAGGCTAAGATAGGGCTATTTGCTTGAGTTGTAGGAGTGGTGACACTCTGAGTTGTAGGAACCTGTTTGGGGTTCTGAGCTGTAAGATCTGAGGATCTGAGGAGAAGTGCAGAAGTTAGGCCGAATCTAGTACACTGCTAGATAGGCGAAGGGGGAAAGTGGATGTACCCAGACTTTGGGGAGCCACTATAAAAATCTGTGTGCACTCTGTGTTGAATTAATTATGTGATTGTTGTGTTATGTAGTAATAGAATTTGCAGTTTCTGCTTAAATTACAGAACAAATTGTCTGCCTTACAAGTAAAAGAAAAAGTACACCTATTCACCCCCCTCTAGGTGGTTAGGCACTAATTCTTTCAGAGTTGGACAGTACAGTGGTCAAAATCAAAAGTGACCATGGTACTGAATTTCAATATGAAAGTATGACAAAACTGTGTGAAGAATTTGGGATATTTCAAGAATTCTCCTCACCTAAAACACCACAGCAAAATGGTATTGCTGAAAGGAAGAATAGAACATTGATAGAGGCTGGTAGAACTCTATTGTGTGACACTTCTCTCCCAGAATATTTCTGGGCCGAGGCAGTAAACACTGTATGTCATTTGATCAATAGAGCTACTATCACCAAGAGCCACAAAAAGACTCCCTATGATATTGTGAAGGGCAGAAAACCAAACTTATCCTATTTTAGGATCTTTGGTTGCAAGTGCTATATACTTAATAATGGTAAGTCTTAGCTAACCAAGTTTGCTGCCAAATCCCAAGATGAGATATTTGTTGGGTACAACAACAATAATAAGGCTTATAGGGTCTACAACTTGGTTACTCAAGTTATAGAAGAGTCTATACATGTAGTCTTTGATGAAACAAGACTGATTAACTGTAAGTTGCCAAGTAGTGCTTGCAGTTCTACAAGTTTAAATGAGAGAATGGACAAGCTTACAATTATAAAAGATTCTACTGCAAATCAGTAAGTGGAAAATGGTGGCTGCTATCCAGGGGGAGTACAAGACTCTCTAGATGCTGAAGAACACCAAGAGGTGCAGCTTAATGAAGAGGCTGGAGGTGTACAACCTGAAGATAGACTACCTCCAGCTAATAGACACTTAAAGGATCATCCAGCAAATCAACTAATATGTGATCCAAGACAAGGAGTGCAAACAAGAAGCAGGAATCTGAGCACAGTTCTTTACTCTAGTTTCCTATCACAAGTGGAACCAAAGAAATTTGAAGAAGCAGTTCTAGACCCACATTGGATTGATGTCATGCAAGAGGAGCTGAATCAGTTTAGAAGATGCAATGTCTGGAAGCTTGTTCCTAAATCAAAAGACCACAACATCATTGGAACAAAGTGGATCTTTAGAAACAAATTGGATGAGAATGTGATCATTGTGAAGAATAAAGCAAGACTTGTTGCAAAAGGATATAGGCAGGAAGAAGGAATTGACTTTGATCAAACCTTTGCCCCAATAGCAAGACTGGAAGCAATCAGGATGTTCCTTGATTATGCAACATATCAAGGCTTTAAGGTATTTCAAATGGATGTAAAGTCGGCTTTCCTGAATGGAAATCTAAAAGAAGAAGTCTATGTAGAGCAGCCCTCAGGTTTTGTTGATCCTCGCAAACCTGATTATGTTTATAAACTTAGGAAAGCATTGTATGGGTTGAAACAATCCCCAAGAGCTTGGTATGAAACCCTGTCTAGTTTCCTCATTGAGAATAAATTCTCAAGAGGAAAATAGACAAGACTCTATTCCTTAGGGAATCTAAAGGAAAGATAATTCTAATCCAAATATATATAGATGACATAATATTTGGGTCTACTGAAAGTAATTTTTGCAGAAAGTTTGCAAAACTGATGCAAGGAAAATTTGAAATGAGCAGTATGGGGGAAATTAAGTTCTTCTTGTGTCTCCAAGTAAGACAGACTGAAGATGGCCTATCCATATCCCAGTATAAGTTCACCCTAGAGTTAATAAAGAAGTATGGTATGGAATCATCCATTAGCATGAGAACTCCTATGGGGTCAAGTGTGTCTCTTAGCAAAGATGATGCAGGGAAACCTGTAGATGAAACTTTGTATAGAGGGATAGTTGGCTCCCTTCTATATCTGACTGCTAGTAGACCATATATAATATATGCTACATGTGTCTGTGCTAGGTACCAAGCATGCCCTAAAGAATCTCATCTGACTGCAGTAAAAAGGATTTTGAGATACCTTAAGGGCACACCTTATCTAGGCCTTTGGTACCCTAGGAATGGAGATTTTCTACTAACAGGCTATTCAGATGCAGATTTTGCAGGTTGTAAGGAAGATAGAAAAAGTACTACTGGCACCTGTCAATTTCTAGGTGGAAGACTAGTATGTTGGAGCAGTAAGAAGCAGACCAGTGTGGCAATCTCCATAGCTGAGTCAGAGTATGCAGCAGCAGGAAGTTGCTGTGCACAACTATTGTGGATTCAGCACCAGCTATAAGACTATGGTATTCAAGTAAGTAGAACACCTTTGCTTTGTGATTCTATAAGTGCAATTTTTATAGCTAATAATCCTGTCTCACATAGTAGGACTAAGCATATAGAAATTAGATACCATTTTCTTAGAGAACATGTAGAGAAAGAGGACATTTCACTAGAATTTGTTAAAACTGATTACCAAATTGCTGATATGTTTAGTAAGACTCTAGATGAAACCAAATTCAATAAGTTTAAAATTGAATTAGGGATGTTGAACTTAGAATAGTTTAATAAAATTGGCTAAGTAAAATGGTGTCGATACAAGGAGTTGTCTGTGTCGACACATAGAAGTGGTGTCGACATTTCAGAGAAATGATGTCGACACATCTAGGAAGTCTGTGTCGACATTTCAGAGAAATAGTGTCGACACATCCAGAGTAGGTGTCAACGCATAAATTCTGTCGACTATATTAGTGTCAACACATAGAAGTCAACACTTATATCGAGACATTAAAAGTTAGTGTCGACACTTTTCAACAGTGTCGACACATTAAGAGTATTATGACGCGCCTTTTCACCTTCGTTTTTAGAAAGGTATAAATAGGTCTTCACCATTGTTTGTCGACACGATCTCAATAGTTTCGAGACCAAAACTTTGTGTCGACATCTCTCTCATCTAAATTCAAGATTTCTCTAAACCCTAATGACGCCAAAGCTCGAGTAGAATGTCAATGAAGGATATGAGCTAGTACGCAATGCATTTAACCATGCAGAACCAAAAATTAAGGATGTTGTAACCCTAATTACTGAGAATGGGTTGGAGTATTTAGTTTCTGAGCCAACCAAGATTTGGAAGAAGGAAGTACTTGAATACTATTGCGCTGCAACTTTAGATTCAACTGGATTGAAGATCAAGTCAATAGTTCATGGAACCAAAGTCAAACTTATATTGAAGAGCTTGAGAAAAACTCTTCAACTACCATGAACTAAAGAAGAGGAAGATATACCTGCTTCTAAGCTAAGGGAAGTACTTCAGTGGTGTGGACTGGATTCCACCATGAAGATTGGCTCAGTATTTAACAAAAAAAGAATGAATATGCAAGGCAAGTTCTTGTCTGAAGTGGTAGGAAAGGTGATTCTGTGCAAGCCAGGTGGGCATGATAGGATATCAGCTCATATGTTCAGCTTAATGACAAGGATCATTTACAGACTCAACACTGACTGGTCAGCAGTGATTTTTGAGAAGATTAAGGAAAGTCTAAGAAGCCTAATCTGGGTAGGATAATGAGCTTGTACTTGGCTGGAACTATTCCAGAAGTAATGGAGCAAGCTGCTGGTTCTAAAATAAATCACATGAGGAAGATGGATATCAAGATTATGTCAAGATGGGATAGGGTGTTAATTAAGGACATGCCTACTCCAGAGAAGGAATTTCCTCCACAGAAGAAGAAGAAAACCATAATGGCTCCTGAATCCTCTAGTAGTTCAGAGGAGCAAGTAATTTTTAGTTCTAATGAGGAAGAAGCTGATAATACTGGAAGGTCACCAGCAAGAAATGAAGATGTACAGAGGCAGGGGGAGCAACCATCTGCTAACCACATTCCCCTGGATCCACTTCAGGGGGAGCCTCAACATGAGGAAGTGCCAACTCACTTTGATAGTGAAATGATAACTCAAACAATTCTTGAGGTAATACATGAAGCTAATCAATCAATTTTCCATATTGAGGATGAAGTATTAACTGAATATTTGATTGATGTTGAACAACCAACACAATTACATAGTCAAGCACAAGATGTGATCATGGAAGATACATCTGTTGCTTCTGATGCTCCAGTATTAAGAAACTCTCCTGTGCCTTCTCAACAGGAGTTTACCTTAGAAGAGCTGTTTCCTGATATTGAGGGGGAGCATGCTGGTTTTGATGGGGAGAAAACTATTTTTGAGGGGGAGCAAGTAGGAGCTCAGGGAGAGAATATAATGATTGAAACTGAGGATCAAAGGGCTCAGGGGGAGCTACCAAGACCTGAGAAGAAATTACCTCCAAGTCCTAAGGAAAGGGTTGACATAGCTAGTACTTCAGATTCTGAGGATGCTGCTGAGGTTCAAGCAGAGAAAAAGGAAGCTAATGATCTTCAAAAGAAGAAGCCAAAGCTACAAGAAAGCACTACAGATAGTTGCTCCACAGCCTGCCCCATCAATTGATTACAGTTCATTGTTAATATCTTTACAAGTGAAGTTGGATGAGCAAAGGATAACAATGGAGAAGTATATGGATGAGACTCACAAAGATCTCCAATTCTCCTTGGCCCAAGACATCAAATCTATAAGATTTGAAGTAAATCAAAATAAGAAGGAAATGACTGACTGTTTCCACAAAGGGGGTAATGCAGTGGTTTTCCTTGCTACCCATCAAGAAAAGATAAAGACCCAAGTTGATGATATAGCAGTGAAGCAGGGATATGTTTTAGAAAATCAGCTTAGAATGAATGATAATCTGACTGCATCCCATAATGCCATTGTTACAGAATTGAAAAAAGTTGCAACAGCCCAGCCTGCTGATAAGTCTACAGTCAAGCCAGAGTTTGATAAGGAGAAATTTGATAAAGACTTCCAAGAAGGAATAGTTGCTGTAAAAAATGCTATTACAGATTCTCAAAATACTATTTCTGGACTGCTGCTGAAGTTAAAAGGTTTTTATAAGGATGGAGTTAATTTTCTAGATGAACAGATCAGGTTTCAGAAGGATAATCTTAGAGATCATGTGGCTAGAGAAGTCATAAAGGGGGAGAGAGTACTAGTCAAAGCTGGATCTAATCATGCTAAATGGATTTCCAATAGCATCAGAGCCATACTTGGATATCCACCCCTTTGTGATGATGACAATGTAGCTGAATCTGATATAAATCCTGCATATTTTGGAGGAGAACAAGCTGAAGTTGCTCATGTAATCTATCCTCCTGCAGATTTTGAGATGATACATCAAGAAGTACAATCAATGTACAACCACCTTGAGGGTAATAAGAATATTATTCAAGAAAAAGTAGACAAGCCAGTGCCAGAGGCAGTTTTGAAAGAGCAAGAAGCTCTATTGTCAAAGAAGAGGTTCAGAGAACAGGCTGAGTTAAAGACAGATTTTGAGCAGTGGAGCCCAACATCTAGGAATATCATCCTAACTGCTTGGAAAGCTACAAAGGACAATACCCTAGAGAGGGGAAAATGGTATTCTGAACAAGAATGGAGAAAACATGAAGCCAGACAAGAGGCCATAGTACAGTAAAGAAGAAAGGCAAAACTTGGGAAGCTACCTCCTAATGCACAGGAGCCTAGCAAATATTTCCCAAAGCCTTATCATTATTTTGAAAGACAAACGATAAGGGCTGAAGAGCTGAAAAAGAAAGATCAAAAGGGCAAGAAGCCAGTTGATGACACTAATGTTCCTGTGCAAGCCAAAATTCAATCTGGCAAGGGCATTGCCATCAAGGAGCCAGAGCAGCCTTAGTTTAGATTTACTAGATTTTATCATATTGTAAAATTTAATGTTTAAAATCTATGTAAACTTATATTAAAGAAACTTTTGTAGTTGTAACAAAACTATAATGAATGCTCATTGTGTTAGCATACTTATTCTGTGATGAAATATCTTTTATGTTTTGTTTTAAGTATTTACCCTGTCATATAATATTGTTATACATTATATTGTGTATTTGTTATGTATGGTGTATATCATTGACTAAGGGTTATGACTTCTCCAAATAGGGGGAGATTGTTGGGTACATTGAAAAATGTGTACCAGATTTGAATAAGCCTCACCCTACTCAATGATATACATCAAGGTGTATTTGATGTGTTTTGAGTTTATATGTGCAGGTTAAGTAATTGCAGGAAATGCAGAAAAATTTCTAAGTCCATATGTCGACACCTAGAGAAGCAGTGTCGACACTTATGAAGGCTTGTGTCGACACTGGAGAAAAGCTCTGTCGACACTTGGAGTTAATTGTGTCGACACTTGGAAAGGTAGAGTCGACACCAGAATCAACTGTGTCGATACCAAGAGGCTGTGTCGACACACAGAGAAACAAAGTCGACATCAACTGTGTCGAGACCAATAGGCAATATCGACACACAGGAATATTTAGTCAACATCAAATGTGTCGACACCAAGAGGCAGTGTCGACACACAGAAGTATCTGTCAACATCGACTGTGTCGACACACAGGACTTGTGTTGACACACAACAAAGCTTCAACAAAGTTAAAGTAAAGAAGTACTTGTGTCGACATAAAGGAGATGTGTCGACACTCAGCAAGCTTCAACAAAGTTAAAGTAAAGCAGTACTTGTGTCAACACAAAGGAGATGTGTCGACACACAGCAAGTTTCAACAATGTTAAAGAAAAGAAGGCTTGTGTCGACAAACAGAATCAGTGTCGACACATTCTGAAGAAGCAGTGTCGAGAAGCTGTTACAACAACAAAAGAAGTTGTGTCGACACCACCAAGGCTAGTGTCGACACTTAGTCCACTTGTCTCGATACTTAGTCTATTTGTGTCGACACATAAAGAAGATCAGCCTCGACACTTTTAGACAGATACAATATTTTCAAGAAGTGACTGGATGACTTGACAGTTGCCATTTCAACCGATCTACTGCAACTATCAAAGCTGTCAGAAGGTTGTTAGAAACCGGATCAGCCGGTTACCATGGAGGAAGACTATATAAAGACCTTTCTCCTTCAACAAAAAAAGATGATATATCATTGAAGAATACAGATTCTGAGCAATAAAGAGAGAAGTAATAATACACAAGATTTTCTACAGAAGATCTAGAAGAAGTTGGAGAGAGAGAGCTCCATCTAAGAAGTACAGTTGATGAACCAGGCTGCTAAGAAGAATTCAGATTGTGATCTGAATATCAAGAAGGAAGCTGATTGAAGATCATCTTCACAGGAGATTCAACCCTACTAAGTTCAGATTCAAGAAGCTTTGAAGAAAGCTAAGAGAGGTTGATCTCTGCCATCAAGTTCTTTCAAGAACTCATCAAGAAGCCATCCATCCCTTCTCTCTCTTTCAGGGTGGTGGTCATAAACTTTGTTTAATCAAATTTCTGTAAGATCTATTATAGATCTGAGCTGTAAGCCTATTTTATAAAGGCTGAGTGTAAGAGATTTAGATCTCTGAGTGTAGGCCTTGTTGAAGGCTGAGGTAGGGCTGTTTGCCTGAGTTGTAGGAACTTGTTTGGGGTTCTGAGCTATAAGATCTGAGGATCTGAGGTGAAGTGCAGAAGTTAGGCTGAATCTAGTACACTGATAGATAGGCGAAGGGGGGAAGTGAATGTACCCAGACCTTGGGGAACCACTATAAATACTGTGTGCACTCTGTGAATGATTGTTTCTGTGATTGCTGTGCTGATAACTGTAGAATTTGCAATTGCTGCTTAAATTACAAAACAGATTTTCTGCCTTTAAAGTAAAAGAAAAATTACACCTATTCACCCCCCTCTAAGTGGTTAGGCACTAATTCTTTCAATCTATCATCACCAAGTCGTACTCATCCCACTTGAGGCAACTCTACAACAGCAGTAGTAGTAGGTGGTGGTATCAGCTCCTCACATCATGCTATCTCATCCTGCAGGTCATGCTGATGCTCCATCTCCTCAAGCTCCTAAAAATAGTTTGGTCACCGACCATTAGTCAAAAAGACTAAGTCGTTTCCTCCACACCTCGCCCCGCAACTCCTAGGCACCGTGTGGGAGGACGAAGCGGAGGACAACAAGGGGTAACAAGTGTAAACAGGTGGCAGTGGCACTATACTAACAAGTATATGAGGAGTAATAGTAGTTCTACTCTAGCAGTTCTATGAAGAAGTACAAGTGCAGTAAGTATAGAACTGAAGTAAGTAGAATAAATGAAGTAAAACGCAGTACGGTAAAGTAAGTAAAGAACTGAAAGTAAGAGCAGGAAAGTAAAACTATGCTACCACTACTCTACCATCACAAATCATACCTTAACTTATTAAAATGCCCATACAAATTTATAAGTTAAGGTTTCCAGGAAATTTAACTTATCATATAAAAGAGCCCATACTAATTTATATGATAAAGATCTATGAAGCGTATGACCTAATATGAATGAATGTTTATGATGCAATTTATGCAACATGCAAGTGCAACTCACACACAATGACTCTGTGATCACAGACCTTTAGTTCCCACTTTTTGAGAGCTAGCTTCACTCTCGGGTACCACCGCTGTGGCTACGGCAGCAGCAGAGCGGGCATCTCCACTTCTAGGCCGGTATGCACACTACCAAACCTTAGACCCCTCTCATATGCCTCTGTACAGGTCCAAGGTGCACTCTAGAGTCTATGCGTACGTACTTTGCTGACAACCATCAGTCTTGTTCGGTCGGGTGTGCGTTATTGGGGATCGTCCTCCAGACCGCAGTGTAAAGCAACCCACTGGCCTCTCAAACCCTCACACCCGCCTGGTTCACCGTACTGCCGTCGGTGTGACGATCGGCCAGTACCGCATGACCCGCCACTAAATTTATGCACATGCAAGTATTTCATCCCGAGCCTTCAGCTCACAGGACCAACCTGTACAGAATCCCTCAAACCCTTCACGGGTGAGCCTGCAACATATATCCCTCCAACCCATCTCGGGTGAGAACGCACAATAGTGCCTTTATTCAAAATCCCTCAAACCCTTCACGGGCGAGAATGAACCATGATGTCTTATCCTATTAGACTACTCTTATCTACGAGTTATTACACTTAGTGATTTAAGGTTAATCCTAGGACTGCCCAGGGTATACCCGGTGAAGGACTCTCGGGGGCACTAGGAACTACAATGAGATTATGCCCAAAGCTCCCTTTCTCAAGGATATTTATTTTAGTTGATGACTACCCATAATTCACCCCCAACTCTCGTTATTACACTTGAGTGATCCTAATGACTTAAGATGTTCTCAAAAGGGCGACTGTCTTCCGCCGACCTCCACTCTAGTTGCTATCGAAGAGTTTACACTTTTACTCTCATCATTAAGACAACACTACCCACCAAGGTTATTCTCCAATTGTAACCTCTAGCGCAACCGTTGATCTATCCCCCGGTGGTCCTTATAGTATAACCTACTTACACTATGCGCAACCCATGACCTAATACCACCCCGAAATGGAACTTCCAATTCCTTGTGCCACCTGCCCTTAATTATTTATCCTAGGTTGGTATGGACTAATGAAGTGAGCCTATTGATTTTCATAATTTTCTTAAGTCATTAAGGCCTCTAATTAAATCATTTAATTAATCCCTTATGTCATTTAATACATGAAGTATCACAAATTATAATCCACTGACTTAAGGAAGTTTTCTTGAGTTATATCTTGGTATAATAGTGATGTCTACCAAAATTCATAATTTTCTTTTGAATATTTCCATTTATTCCTTAATTAATACAAAACTCACATAATAGCCATTTTCCAAATGAAGTAAAAGGAATACATTACTCAAAATTCTAAGAAAATTACAAAGCATATATATCATTATGTTAAGGCTAATGACAGAGTTTCATCAACTTCTATAATGTAATGACCTACCAAATTCAATTCTTAATAATTTACCAAAATGCTATTATAAGTTTTTAAAAATTACTGAGTCATCCTAAAATGCTAAAACAATTATACAAGGTTATTCATACTCATATATAGCACTAAAAAAGTTTTCAAAATTTTCTACTAAGTATTTACACCAATTTGCTAATTAAGTAAAATGAGGGTAAAAAGGTAATTTACACATAACTCCTATCAAAATTCTTCAAACAGAGACATAAAAATTTTTAGGCGTTAAATCTAACATAATATTGACCTTGATAAAAATTGGGGATTTTATCTCAATGATAAGCTTATTTTTATATTTATTTTTCAAAAGTTTAATTATTCCAAAAATTCCAAATAATGAGATTTTTGCTTCCAAAAATCCCATTATTACAATTTGGGGTATAATTCACCGTAATGAGCCTCTGAAATCAATACCATGATTTTTGGATGTTCCAAATAGGCCTAATACACAATATTTCAAAATTGGCTCTTTGCACCCCAAGCCTATATATGATCAACACATGCAAGTGAGTTTACCCAACATGCTTTGGTCCAAATGTGCTGAAATTTTTACCATGCACATGAATAGTCCCCAAGGACATGCCACCAAAATTTGGGGCCATTTGGAGCCATAACCCTCTAAATAGTTCATTTATTTAATTTTGCGTATTATGAATAAAACTATAGAAAACGTTTTCTCAAAAATTCTCAATTTTTGGCAGAGGCTAAATATGCCCTAAACATGCATGCACCTAATATTTGGGGTCATTGTCATTATTGGTTTGGCTTGGGCATCAAATTGAAGTTCTACCCTTGCCTAGGACCAGTCCTAGTAAAATTGACCTACAGTGCAGTATACTACTCTAAATTACAAGATTAAACTGGCAATTTAGAGTTAAGAGGTTAAGCTACAACTTTTATTTAAGGTTCATGTCCTGGAAATTCCTCTAAGAGGCCTAAAAATAACTTGCAATATGACTGAAATAGTGTGACAAAATATAACCAATACTATAGTTTTTCTTTTAATTTAATTAATATCAGTTTAGCACGAATCTTGACATAGAACAGACGAGATCTCGTCATCGTCCCCAAACAACCAACAGCCCAGATTGATTCTGGCTGGGCCACCTTTGCTGGCTATTCCCGTCCAGCTGAGCCACCACCACCGCCGGCTGATGTCGCCACCACCTTCACTGAGGTGGTGGCTAGAGATTTTCGGCGATGAGGCCGCCAGAATTGGCTCCTCCGGCGAACCCGAGCACGAAGAAAAGCTTGGAAAATTCTCATTTTTCTCACATGGTATCGGGCTCGATTGAGCCTGATGTCTCTCCTAAAGAATCTAGAAATCTAGTACGAGTAGAGGGGAGGCGAAACAGACCCGAATGGCGGCGAGGCGGCGAGGTTGGCGGCGGTTGGCCATGGTTGAGCTGCTCCGGCGATCTCCTGCTCAAAATCCCGATTCTCCACCAAAAGCTTTGCTCCAGGAATCGTTCTCCACTCGATTCCACTCACTAAAGCTGGTGGTGTGGTCGGTTTGAGCTAGAAGTGGCTGTATAAGGAGATACAATGAAGGTGAGCTCGGTTTGGGGCTTTGGAGGCTTCACCCTTGGTGCCAAGTGGCCACCATGCTGCCAAATTCTCTGGAATTTACTGAGGAGGCCAACCATCACCATTTTGGGCAGATGGAGCCAAGGCCAAGTGGCCTCTTCTTCTTAACTCACCTTCTCTCTCCTCCTTTGGGTAAATTCTCCAAAATGCCCCCATGCATGCACTCTCTCTCCAAAACCAGAGGGGTAGGGCTGGTATTTGTCACTTGGGCTGGCCATGGGCCAAGTTTGGTGGGCTTGGCCCAAGGAGAGTGGGCTTAGCCCTCATTTTCTCCTTTACGTCAATTATGTTGACTAGGTTGACTTGAGTTGACTTGGTCAACCATGATGAGTGGGCTGACCCCACTTGGTGGTCATGGGTCTAATAGCACCACCCAACTTGGGTTGGCTCAATGTGGTTCCCTACTTGGTCTAATTGGGCCTATAGGTATATGTTTGACCAAATTAGGGCCATGGTTGACTTTGGTCAATTAGGGTCAAAGGGTTGACCTAATGACATGCCCTAGGGTCCACTTAGATTATTTTAGGATTAGGGCAATGTGGTGGGGTCATGGTGTGGCTAGGGTTCCTATTTAGGCTAGTTTGACCAAGTTTGACTTTGGCCCCTCAGTGGGCCCCATATGGCTACAACCCACTACCTAGGGTCAAACCAAACATTGGAAGAAGATTTGGCAAAAGTCAACCAAACGTCAGAGTTTAGGGTACCAAACTCTGCAGATTCAGCAAAGTCTGAACACTGCAGGAATAGGAATAAGAGATCTAAAACATCAACTAGTCAAGCTCCATATACTTGCTATACTTGTGGCAAGTTAGGACACTTAGCCCGAGATTGTCGTGGTGATTCCCCAAAGATAAAAAAAGCTAAGTTGGGAGCCGTTGCAGGGCGACTTCCACTTACTTGCTATACATGTGGTAAGATAGGTCATATTACTAGAGATTGTTGGAGTGATACTCTAGTGGCAAAGGGGGTAGGTTCTGGAGCAACAGTTGGGAGAGAACTAATTAGATGTTATACTTACGATAAGCCGGGTCATATGGCTCAAAATTGTTGGAGCGGCAAATCAGAGTGGAAGTCAGGGGAAACCTATGCTAAAAAGGGAAAGGCGGTAGATTCAACCGCATCCCATCGAGCTACATCCAAATCGAGAGTCTATAACCTTGGCCAGCCGGAGGCCATCAAGCAAGGTGACATGGTGTCAGGTAAGCGCTAGAGTTTAGTGTTAGTGTTTCCATACCTTATGTCTTATGCTTTGGTTGTATGATTGCTATGTTTTACGGTTCGTTATGATTTTGGACGTTCTGGCTCAAGAGCTGTTCAATACAGGGGTTTCACACCCTTTCCTATCTGAGATCTTCGTCTCTCATAACGGAGTACCTACTTCAGCGGCGAAAGGTAAGTTGGATGCGTTGTTACCGAACGAGTGTTCAATGTGCACGAAAAGAGTTTAATTCTTGAGAGTGCGAATAGGAAGTCAAGCCTTTGACGTGGAAGCGTCTATTCTGCCTAGTGAAGTTTGACGTAATCCGTGGCATGGACTAACTCTCGGAGTAGCATGCTTATATTGTTTTACAAATCAAAGGAGTCGCACTAGGACTGAACACCTAGCGCTAGACTAAGTTAAAAGTACACTAGTATGTGGTGCCTGGTGCCAAACCAATGTCGCGGTCTCCTTACCGCTTAGCACCGAGGGAAGTGGAAGAGTTGAACGCATAGCTTCAAGAACTGTTGGAACAAAGTTATGTGCATCCAAGTTCGTCGCCTTGGAGCGCGCCGGTCCTCTTTGTTAAGAAGAAGGACGAAAGCTTATGACTCTGTATTGATTACCGTGAGTTGAATAAGTTAACTGAAAAGAATAAGTATCTGATCCCAAGGATTGATGATCTATTCGACCAGCTGGTGCGGTCGACCGTGTACTCAAAGTTGGATCCGAAATCCGGATACTATCAGCTGCGAATTAGGGAAAGTGACATTCCCAAGACGGCTTTCAGAGCATGTTATGGGCATTATGAGTCCTCTATCATGTTGTTTGGGCTGACGAATGCGCCATCCTTGTTTATGAATTTGATGAATAGAACGTTCAGAGAATATTTGGACCAATTCGTGATAGTCTTTATCGACGATATATCGGTGTACTTGCAGTGCGAGGAGGATCATTTCAAGCACCTGCATAGTATATTGGAGACATTGAGAAGGAACCAACTGTATGTCAAGTTCTCTAAATGCGAATTTTGGTTGTCCTCGATAACATTCCTTGGTACGTGGTTAGTGGTGAAGGTATTGCGGTAGATCCGACAAAGATAGTTGCTATACAGGAGTGGCCTGTGTTGTCTTCGGTGGCGGAAGTCCGGAGTTTTCTGGGGCTTGCCGACTATTACAGGAACTTCGTGGAGAACTTCTCACGGATAGCATTGCCCCTCACTACTCTGATAAGGAAGGATCAGAAGTTCATTTGGTCGCCTGAATGCGCACAAGCTTTCGAAGAACTAAAGTGTCATTTGACCATGACATCTGTGTTATGTTCGCCTTGTGGTTCTGAAGGCTTTGAGGTTTACACTGACGCCTCTGGGAGTGGGTTAGGCTATGTTCTGCTTCAGCACGGGTCGGTGATGGCCTATGGATCATGTTAGTTAAAAGTGTATGGGAGGAATTACCCAGTCCATGACTTGGAGTTGATGGCTGTGGTATTAGCTCTCAAATATTGGAGGCTTTGGAGATCTCAGGTGTTGTCAAGGGATCTAGTGATAATGCATGCTTGAGTTGGACAAAGGTTCAATATGACCTCGCGGACAGGTTTCGACAGGCCTTGAAGTTGGATGTAAGCTTGAAACGTCGCTTGGCAGAGTCTGTGGATGGGTCAAATGACCAGTTTTATGTTGACGACGACCTTGTATGGAAAGGTGGTCGGTTGTGCATCCATAATGTTGGGAAATTATAAGAAGAATTGATGTACGAGGTGCATTTTGCCAAGTACTCAATTCACCCTGGGAGCACAAAGATGTTCAAAGACGCGAAGAGGCTGTTCTGGTGGCCAGGTATGAAGAAAGACATAGCGCTATACGTGGCGAAGTTTCAGACTTGTGCCTTGGTGAAGGCCAAATGTCAGAAGCCAGGTGGATTTATAAAGTCCTTGCCTATATCGGAGTGGAAGTTTATTGACATCTCTATAGATTTCGTGCACGGTTTGCCGAGATCGCACAAGGGGAACGACGCCATTTGGGTGATTGTTGATCGTTTAACGAAGGTGTCACATTTTATGCCCAATAGGAAGGATAATTCCATGGAGAAGCTGGTGAAGCTTTATGTGGATAATATAGTCCGATTGCGTGGTGTACCCCGGAGCATCATTTGTAATGCCCCAATTCTCGAGGATGAATAGGCTGAGTAGGGTGGACAATACGGCCTGGGACACGGGCGTGTCCAAGGCCGTGTCATACTCTGTATGAGGCAACAGGGTCGGGGACACTCGCGTGTCCATGGCCGTGTCCTGCACTCGAGTGTTGGCAGGGCGGTCTCGAGTGAGCTCGATGAAATGCAGTCGACGATCCTCGAGTTGGGTACACGGCCTGTGATACGGGCATGTCGAGGGATGTATCCTGCTATGTGCTCGATGAGTTCTCGAGTGAGTTCAACGAAATGCACTCGACAATCCTCGAGTTGGGTACACGGCCTGTGATACAGGCTTGTCAAGGGCCGTGTCCTTCTCTGTACTTGGATAGTTCTGTGAGGACTGAGGAACATGGGCTGGACACGGGCATGTCCGACGACATGTCTACCACACGGCCTGTGACATGGGCATGTCACAGGGCCGTGTCCTAATCGGGTCAAGTAGGTTTCTTTGCCACTTAAGGCACACGGCCTGTGACACGGGCGTGTCACAAACTGTAACATCTCTCAGACAACTAGACCCCCAAGAGTGGTTTTGTCATGACTAGGTCATGATAAAATCCTGGAAAGACCAAGTGAACCTAGGAATGTAGGTGAGATCACTATAGTCTGCAAATAGTAGATTTCTAAACACTAGGTTAGGGTGATCATGGGGCTTCACCATGACTCCAAGACCTCACCACAACCTCACCAACCTGTTAGAGTGTCCATTAGAGCCATAGGGACCCACTAGGGGCAACTAAAATGGTCAAGTTGACCAAAGTCAACCCAAACCCTAATCAGGTCAAACTAAGCTCATACATGGTCAACTGACCTCCCCTTGGCCAAAGGGACCCACCTAGACCTTCCCAAGCCCTAAGGGAGGCCAATGGGTCACCAAGGACCCATTGGGGTCAACCAATGAGGCTAAGTTGACCCAAGTCAACTCTAGCCCTAATTTGGTCAAAGTACCCTTCCTAAGGGTTAAGTGACACCCAAAGTGGCAAGACAACCCTACCCAGCCCAACCTAGAACCTAGGGGAGACCAATGGGTCACCAAGGACCCATTGGGGTCAACCCAAAAGGTCAACTTAGCCCAAATGGGCTAACCCAAGCTCAAGCCCTTTTTCATTTGGGCTAACCACCTCTTAATCATGGATGATATGATTTAGTGGGCTGCAAAAAGCTTAAAGGGATGACCAAGTCAGCCTTGGTGATTAGGAGAGAGAGAGAACTCCACCTCACCCTTAATGGAGGAAAGAGAAAGAGTCCGGAAGAAGCCATTCATGGCTTAGGGAGGCCAAGGGCCACCTTTAATGGCTGGATTCAACTCCTCTGGGGAAGAGGAGGAGTTTCCAGTCATTTCCCGGCCACCCCAAGCCAGATTCACCCACCACCACCATGGCCTATGATGGGCCCGCGAACAGACTCTTACTGTGGTTGGTTCGGTGAGTCGATCGCCGCGGGCTTGCTCGGGTAGGCAAGTGCACCTATCGCAAGTAGTACTCGATATTCGGGGGAATACCGAGGTCGTATTGTTCTCGGGGTCGCGTTGACTATTCTTACTCCTCCGGGAGGACTATTATTTTACTGAAAATAAGGTGGAATTTTTTACTTAATAAAAGGCGAAAAGCAAAGGAGCAAAAAAAAAACGATTTAGAAAATATTCGATGAAGGGTTAACGCTCGGCATCGAATCGGATTAAGACTAAAATAATTTTTAATAATAAAAAGACTTAGTTTTCAAATTAATAATAAGACAACTTGGCCGTGGAGGTTCCACAAATGTGAGCTCACCTAGCTATAGGGATATCGCTCACCTAAACGTTAAGACTATTCGACCGAACGTTAGTCCGACGAAGGATTCCTCTTAACGCCCGCTTTACGCTAAGAACCCCGCTATTGGGTGGGGGACCCAATCCGGTAGAATTACGCTAGTCCTCTCTCGAGGGTATGCACGCAACTCTATTTACCCAGGGGTGATCGGTCCATATGCACGGCCTCTCGGCTAGCTAGCATATGGACTACGGAAATAGGGCCCACACATCGATTATGTGGTCCTACGCGTCGTAAACCCGGGGTAAACCCTAAGTGCTTAAATTAAAATGAAAATAAAGAACTTTAATTATTATAAATCATTTTAAATGTCCCAATGCTCTTCGATGCCGAGGCTAATAGCGATTAGCCACACATCGGTATGGGGACGGCTTATAATTTAGTGAGGCGCGAGTTCGAAATTAAATGCTAAACGTTTATAAGAAAAGGACAAAAGAAAAATAGCGACATTTAGAAAGCTAAAAAGTTAACTAAACGAGAACTCACGCACACTCCAAATTATAAATTAATCAAAAACTAAGTTACACATGAATGAAATTTGCATAATTTAAATTTGCGAGTCCCACTCAAACGAGTGGGGGCGGTAAATAAAGGCTGAAAATTGCAAGTCCTACTCAAACGAGTAGGACTGAAATGAAAGCGAGTCCTACTCAAATGAGTAGGAGAAAATAAATGCGATTACAGGGCTGAAAAGTCCGGCCATTTAACTCAAGTGAGTAGGCGGAAAAAATAAAGAAAGTAAAATTGCAAGTCCTACTCAAACGAGTAGGACTGAAAATGAAAACGATGCGCCATTTAACTCTTAACGAGTAGGCGGAAATAAATGCACACGAACACACACACTCCAAATGAAATTCAAGAAAGCAATAAAATTATACACCTACACTCACACACTCTACATAATTTGAATAAAGCATTAAAAGAAAGCAATTAAAAAGAAAGCATGAAAATTATACACCTACACTCACACACTCTACACAATTTAAATCAAAGCATAAAAATTATACACCTACACTCACACACACTTCATGAAAAATCAAAGTTACCTAAAAATTAAAATTTTAACTATTTCAAGCATAGGTTTTGCCAAAAACAAATAAAAAGAAGAAATTAAAATTTTAGAAGACAAAAGTTTTTCAAAACAAATTAAAAACCAAAGTTTTGGAAAATAAAAATTTCAACATTTTCATTCCTAGGATTTCATAAAAGAGCTAAAAAAGTTGAAATAAAAGTGAAAGAAGAAAAAAAGTTTTCATTCCAAAATGAAGCTAAGTAAAAAAAAACAAAGGAAACTTTAACTCTTTTACACACTCATAAGAGTGAAGATGTTGAAGAAGACAAGAAAAAAAGGAAAACCTAATTCATCATTTCATGAGTTTCTAACAAAACCTATCTTGAAAAATCAAAGGCATGTAAAGAGGAAATCCTAACCTAAGCATGAAAACAAGTAAAAAAAATGTAAAGTAAGCATGTTACACTCATACACACACACACACTTTTCATAAATGAAGAACAAGTGAAGAACAAGTGAAGAACAAAGATAAAACCAAGGATAAAAAGGGAAAGAGGTGAGCCATCCAAATGAATTTTTCATGCTAAATAAAGAGAGAAAATCTAACATTTTTATTAAAATTTTCAAGCTATTACAAAGCTAAAAGGTAAAGCAAAAACAAAACATGAAATAAGAAGGGAGAAATCTCCTTACATAGCACTAGAATCCACGGATTAAGCCCACAAAAAGACACTAACTTGGCCCAAAAATCTGAACCCTTGGACCTTACAGAACTGGGCTATTTATAGGAAAAAATTTCTAAGTACACGCCCTCGGTCACGGGCGTGACATGGGGGCGTGACAGTACTATTCATGAAGGCGGCTGGCGATTGGACAGCAAAGTTGACTTCGGGCTGAGTTCGCAGCAGTCACGCCCCAGGTCACGGGTGTGACCTAGGGCGTGTCGGGGAGGTAGAACCGGGCGCGGGTTGCGTCAAATGTCCTCGGCAGCATCTTGTCGGGCCAGCTGGAAAGGTCACGCCCCATGTCACGGGCGTGACTATGGGCGTGACAGTCGGGGTCGACACTCGACGAATGTCGAGCGGAAAGTGTTGAGTCGAAATCGTTGAGCTGAAATTGGGTCACGCCCCAGGTCACGGGCGTGACACTGGGCGTGACAGTTGGGGTCGACACTCGACGATCGTCGAGTGGAATTCGTCGAGAGGAGAGGACACGGGCTTGGGTCACGCCCCGTGTCGGGTGACACGGGCGTGTCGCCAGGCGTGTCAAGCCTTTTCTTCAGAAATTTTCCGATTTCACGGGAAATGCACAGTCACGGCTCGGTCACGGGCGTGACCCATGTGTCACGGGCGTGTACGTCCCAATTTTTGGCAGATTTTGGAATTTTTCTGAAAATCAAAATAAAACAAGTTAGGAGAAAATTTACAAGAATAGGAACATTTTATTGAACAAAAATAAGTAAAAACGACGAAAATAAATGAAAATGACTAAATTAATGTGCATAAAAATACGCATATTTACAGTTCATCAAATACCCCCATACTTAGGCTTTTGCTATTCCAGAGCAAAAGTTTGAGGTGAATCTATAAGGAATAAAAAAAACTCTAAGTTTTGGCTATCGCTTAATCAATTATAAGAGAGATCGAAATAAATATACGGGGTGTAAGAGTTAAGTCCTAAAATTATGTAGATGATTTAAATAGCGCAAAAGTTTTGGCCAAAAGACTTCTTGATGTAATCAAATAGAAGGCAACATTTGTAATGGTTAGGTTAACGAAAATAGTTTGGAATTATAAGAATTCTAGCTTATACGAGTGCTACCGGAAATAATACAATTTACTAATTATGCTCTCAAAAAGATTTTTGAATTAATTCTAGAATCGTGTAATTGGCTAAGGGGGTAGTGTGGTTTATGAAGAGGGTTTTGATATTTGAGGTGAGGTAAGTTTTTTCTCGAACCTCCATTTTTTTTTTCTTTTGGATTATTAGGAAAACGAAATCTTATTTTCCTAATATGATTTTTGTTTTTCAACTTCATAATAATAAAAATTAACCCAATGTATATTTGCAGGAGTAATGAATTTTATCCTCTTACTCCCTATATAATCTTTTAAATTATTGGGTGCCTATGTTTACGGAACGAAATCTTGTTCCCATTGACATAAGATCTTTTAAGGATAAAATTTTTCATGCCAAGTAGGTCATGAAAAGTGAGGGGAGAAAGGAAAACTAGATTGTAATCCTAAAAATTTTTGAGAGCAACCTTAATAATTTGTACGTTCCAATGTTTTCAGAAAGCTAAAAGTAAGTATAATTGAATTCTATAGTCGTTATTTCCTAACATAATATACGTGCTCCTATTAATGAAAAATTAGAAGTAGTGCCTAAAACGAGTCCGCTAGTTTTAACAAAGCATAAAGAATTCTTTAAAACTTAACCCCGGCTATTTAAATGTTTCAATCGATAATTAACAAACGGGTAGTAAACAGAGAATTAATAGTATTCACATATAAATAAACTCAAAACAGAATTTTTGGATAGCAGAAAAGTTAAGTATGGAATATTTAATTTATTTGTTGCAAAACATTTTTTTGTTTTTTTATAGTTTTTGTTATCATTTTTTTGTTTGTTTTTCATTTATTATCTTTTTTTGTATTTTTGTTTTTCTCAATTTTTTTGAAAAGTTTTTGAACTATTATCTTTTTTTTTGTATTTTTTAAGAGAATTTTCACAATATGTACAAAAATAAGGGAGAAAAAGAAAAAGGTTTGTACAAGAATGAGGAAGGGGGAGAGAGAAAAAACAAAAAAAGAAATTTTTTTTTGGATTTTTGTTTTTTTTCATTTAAATTTTTTTTTGTTTTTTCATTTAAAATTTTTTTGTTTTTTCATTTAAAAAAAATTTTTTTTGTTTCATTTTAAGATGTTTTTTTTAATTTTTTTGTTTTTGTTTTGTTGTTATATGTCTTTTTTGTATTTTTTTTTTTTTTTTTGAGATGCAGAAAAAATTGAAGTGCAGAAAGTAAAGCACGAAAATACCCCCATACTTAAGTCCAACATTGTCCCCAATGTTGTATCGTAAGTATGCGGAACAGAAATGAAAGACAATATGTACAACGAAAAGAAAGGGAAGGGGGTAGAAGCTTCCCTGAAACGCAGAGGGGGAGGCCGATCAGAAACCCTGCGTTTATTTAGAAAAAAATAACAAAGATAATAAGGAAAGAGCGAAAAAGATAAGCGAGGGGTGCCTCCCAGGAGCGCTTTGTTTATAGTCGTGTAGCTTGACTATTTTGGCGGGTTTATAATGTGGAGGAAAGTTATGGTTTCGCTAAAACCGATCACTGGGTCGCCCGCGATGTAAGACTTCAACCGATGACCGTTTACTTTAAAAGAGCCTTTGTCCGGGTGGGAGACGAGTACGGTTCCATAGGGAAAAACTTCTTCAACTAGGAAGGGACCGGACCATCTAGATTTTAATTTACCTGGAAAAAGCCTAAGACGTGAATTGTAAAGAAGGACAAGATCGCCCGGAGAAAATAATTTTTGGGACTTGATTTTTCGATCGTGATATAACTTAGAGCGCTCCTTATAGAATTTATTGCTCTCGTAAGCGTTCGCACGCCATTCATCGAGCTCGTTTAGTTGCAGTTTTCTATTCTGAGCGGCTAAGTTGGAGTCGAGGTTTAAGAGTTTTAAAGCCCAAAGTGCGCGATGTTCTAATTCTACGGGTAAATGGCACGCTTTGCCGTAGACTAACCGGAACGACGTACATCCAATAGCGGTTTTGTATGCCGTCCGATACGCCCACAACGCATCGTCGAGTTTAACGGACCAATCTTTCCTATTTAGCGAAACGGTTTTTTCTAAAATTCGCTTAATCTCTCGATTTACTACCTCGACTTGGCCACTTGTTTGCGGGTGGTAGGGGGTGGCAAGCTTGTGCGTGACTCCGTATTTAGCTAACGTCTTAGCCATAAGAGCGTTACAGAAATGCGTTCCCCTATCACTAACAATTGCGCGAGGCGTGCCGAAGCGAGAAAATAATTTTTTAAGAAATGTAACGACGACTCGCGCATCGTTGGTGGGGAGAGCTTGCGCTTCCGCCCACCTCGATACGTAGTCGACCGCCACTAAAATATACATATTTTTGAAAGACAGAGGTAGGGGGCCAACAAAATCTATGCCCCACAAATCGAAGACTTCGCATTCTAAAAACATGTTTTGGGGCATCTCGTCGCGACGAGAGATGTTACCCGACCGCTGACAGCTATCGCATGCGCGCACAAAATTATGCGCGTCTTTGAAGAGAGTGGGCCAAAAGTAGCCCGCCTCTAGCGCCTTCCGAGCGGTCCGGTTGGCTTGATAATGCCCACCGGCTGGACCCTCGTGGCAGTGCTTAAGAATTTGTGAGCACTCCACACCCGCAACGCATCGTCGAACCGCTTGGTCCGCGCAGATACGAAAAAGAAATGGGTCCTCCCAGAAGAAATTTTTCAAGTCAGAAAAGAATTTCTTCTTTTGGTGACCGGAAAATTCTTTTGGAAGGACCCGCGCTACTAAAAAATTTGCAAAATCTGCGAACCAAGGCGAAGATGACGAAGATATATTAATGGCAAGAAGGCGTTCCTCGGGGAATCTGTCATTTATTTCAGATTCGACGAGCGCTTCCGCACCTGGATTTTCTAAACGGGAGAGGTGGTCCGCCGCTAGATTTTCCGCTCCCCGCTTATCTCGGATCTCCAAATCAAACTCTTGTAGGAGGAGAATCCATCGAAGAAGGCGGGGCTTCGCATCATTTTTAGCTAATAAATATTTAAGCGCGGAGTGATCGGTAAAAACGATAACTTTAGATAGCGTTATATACGAGCGAAACTTATCGAAAGCGAAAACGACGGCTAAGAGTTCCTTTTCCGTTGTCGTGTAATTTATTTGTGCGGAAGTGAGCGTCTTGCTAGCGTAATAAATAGGATGAAAATGTTTTTCTACGCATTGGCCAAGAACGGCACCTAAGGCAATATCACTAGCGTCGCACATTATTTCGAACGGAAGGGACCAATTAGGGGCCACTAAAATTGGTGAAGAGATAAGTTTTTGTTTTATCAAATTAAAGGCGGACTCGCATTCGCTACTAAAGATGAAGCGTGATTCCTTTTCCAAGAGGTGAGTTAGCGGCTTTGTTATTTTTGAAAAATCTTGAATAAAGCGTCGATAAAAGCCCGCATGGCCTAAGAAACTCCTAATAGATTTGACGTTTGTTGGATGCGGAAGTTTTTCTATAATTTCTATTTTGGCCTTATCCACCTCTATCCCCTTAGACGAAATCATATGGCCGAGGACCAAACCTCCTCGAACCATAAAGTTGCATTTTTCCCAATTTAAAACAAGGCTTGTGTCCTCGCACCGTTGAAGGACACGATCTAAATTGTTAAGGCAATCGGGAAAAGAGCGTCCGAAAACAGAGAAGTCATCCATAAAGACTTCCATAATGTCTTCTACTAGCTCGCCAAAGATCGCTAGCATACATCTTTGGAATGTAGCTAGCGCGTTGCAGAGTCCAAATGGCATTCTTCGATAGGCGAAGGTGCCAAACGGGCAAGTAAAAGTTGTTTTCTCTTGATCATCGGGGGAAATGGGGATTTGGAAAAACCCCGATAAACCATCAAGAAAACAATAATACGGATGACCGGATAAACGCTCTAAAATCTGGTCTAGAAATGGCAGAGGGAAATGGTCCTTGCGGGTGGCGTCGTTAAGTTTCCTATAATCGATGCACACTCGCCAACCCGTAACAGTACGAGTTGGGACAAGCTCGTTATGCTCATTCGCCACTACGGTAAGACCGCCCTTCTTGGGCACGACATGCACGGGACTAACCCATGCATTGTCCGAAATAGGGTAGATAATCCCCGCATCTAACAACTTAATGATTTCGGCTTTAACGACGTCTTTCATGTTTGGGTTAAGACGACGCTGCGGCTGAATCGTTTTGCGGCAATTATCGTTTAGGAAAATCTTATGGGTGCAAAAGGAGGGCTAATCCCCTTTAGGTCAGAGATTTGCCACGCAATTGCGTGGCGATGTTTAAATAAAACTTTCAATAAATCGGAAGTCTCCGAATCACTCAAGTCCGAAGAAATGATAACGGGGAGCGTATCACCTTTTCCCAAAAAAACGTACTTGAGCGAGGCGGGTAAGGGTTTGAGGTCTAGGATGGGCGGTTCTTCTAGGGAGGTTTTAATGCCTATGTCTTTCTTACCAATTTGGTTCGAAAGGCAAGTCTATAGACGTATCCTCATCGCAGTTAAAATTTTCGAGCGCATAAATATCGTCATTTAAAAATACGGACTCGAAAATGGGAGAAGAACGATCTCCGAAAAAGGTATCTAAAGAATAGCAGAAATCGTCGCTCGATGACAAATTGTCCATCGAGGGATTAATAGAGAAAGTAACTTGGTCATCGCCTACTCGGAGGAGAAGGCTACCATTACTAACATCTATTAGTGCGCGGGAGGTGGCGAGAAAAGGGCGACCGAGTATTATTGGTACCTCGGCGTCCTCCTCGATATCTAAGATGACGAAGTCTACCGGGAAGGTAAACTTGTCGACTCGGACAAGGACGTCCTCCACTACCCCGATAGGGAACTTAACCGAGCGATCCGCTAATTGGATGCGCATATTCGTAGGACTAGGAGTACCCAAACCTAAACGCGAAAAGAGCGAGAACGGCATCAGATTAATGCTAGCCCCTAAATCAGCTAAGGCGTACTTTACTAATATATCGCCAAAAAGGCACGGGATGGAAAACCGTCCCGGGTCGTTTTGTTTTGCGGGCAATTTATTAGTAAGGGCCGCCGAGCAGACAGCGTTGAGAGATACATGCGAAATATCCTCTAATTTGCGTTTATTAGAAAGTAGTTCTTTTAAAAATTTCGCATATTTGGGCATTTGCGAGATAGCCTCGCAAAAAGGAACATTAATGTGAATTTGTTTTAATAATAAAATAAATTTTTCATATTGCGCGTTCTTACGCTCGTTTTCTAACTTATGCGGATACGGGAGAGCCTTGTTTAAAATAATTTTTTCTTTTATAATAGGTAAAGGTGGCGTGAGCGAAGAAAGAGGAAGAGGGGTCGGAGGTGAAATATGTACCTGAGGGTCGGTCCGTTTTGGATCGACCACCTCCTTTCCGCTACGGAGGGTTATAGCGTTGGCGTTCTCCCGCGGATTGGGCTCCGTGTTTCCCGGCAGTGCCCCGAGCGCGCGCTCGGACATCATCCTCGCCAGCTGTCCAACCTGTTGTTCGAGTGTTTTTAGCGATCCGGTGATGTTCCGGATATTTGACTCGTTGGACGCAATATACTTCGAAAAATTTTCCTCCATCGGGGAGGGTTTCGGAAGAGGAGGGGGAGGAAGAAATCCGGGCGCATAAGAAATAGGGGGACGCTGAGCAACCACAGTAAGAGTCTGTTCGCGGGCCCATCAAGTTTTTGGCGCCGTTGCCGGGTAGGCAAGTGCACCTATCGCAAGTAGTACTCGATATTCGGGGGAATACCGAGGTCGTATTGTTCTCGGGGTCGCGTTGACTATTCTTACTCCTCCGGGAGGACTATTATTTTACTGAAAATAAGGTGGATTTTTTTACTTAATAAAAGGCGAAAAGCAAAGGAGCGAAAAAAAAACGATTTAGAAAATATTCGATGAAGGGTTAACGCTCGGCATCGAATCGGATTAAGACTAAAATAATTTTTAATAATAAAAAGACTTAGTTTTCAAATTAATAATAAGACAACTTGGTCGTGGAGGTTCCACAAATGTGAGCTCACCTAGCTATAGGGATATCGCTCACCTAAACGTTAAGACTATTCGACCGAACGTTAGTCCGACGAAGGATTCCTCTTAACGCCCGCTTTACGCTAAGAACCCCGCTATTGGGTGGGGGACCCAATCCGGTAGAATTACGCTAGTCCTCTCTCGAGGGTATGCACGCAACTCTATTTACCCAGGGGTGATCGGTCCATATGCACGGCCTCTCGGCTAGCTAGCATATGGACTACGGAAATAGGGCCCACACATCGATTATGTGGTCCTACGCGTCGTAAACCCGGGGTAAACCCTAAGTGCTTAAATTAAAATGAAAATAAAGAACTTTAATTATTATAAATCATTTTAAATGTCCCAATGCTCTTCGATGCCGAGGCTAATAGCGATTAGCCACACATCGGTATGGGGACGGCTTATAATTTAGTGAGGCGCGAGTTCGAAATTAAATGCTAAACGTTTATAAGAAAGGGACAAAAGAAAAATAGCGACATTTAGAAAGCTAAAAAGTTAACTAAACGAGAACTCACGCACACTCCAAATTATAAATTAATCAAAAACTAAGTTACACATGAATGAAATTTGCATAATTTAAATTTGCGAGTCCCACTCAAACGAGTGGGGGCGGTAAATAAAGGCTGAAAATTGCAAGTCCTACTCAAACGAGTAGGACTGAAATGAAAGCGAGTCCTACTCAAATGAGTAGGAGAAAATAAATGCGATTACAGGGCTGAAAAGTCCGGCCATTTAACTCAAGTGAGTAGGCGGAAAAAATAAAGAAAGTAAAATTGCAAGTCCTACTCAAACGAGTAGGACTGAAAATGAAAACGATGCGCCATTTAACTCTTAACGAGTAGGCGGAAATAAATGCACACGAACACACACACTCCAAATGAAATTCAAGAAAGCAATAAAATTATACACCTACACTCACACACTCTACATAATTTGAATAAAGCATTAAAAGAAAGCAATTAAAAAGAAAGCATGAAAATTATACACCTACACTCACACACTCTACACAATTTAAATCAAAGCATAAAAATTATACACCTACACTCACACACACTTCATGAAAAATCAAAGTTACCTAAAAATTAAAATTTTAACTATTTCAAGCATAGGTTTTGCCAAAAACAAATAAAAAGAAGAAATTAAAATTTTAGAAGACAAAAGTTTTTCAAAACAAATTAAAAACCAAAGTTTTTGGAAAATAAAAATTTCAACATTTTCATTCCTAGGATTTCATAAAAGAGCTAAAAAAGTTGAAATAAAAGTGAAAGAAGAAAAAAAGTTTTCATTCCAAAATGAAGCTAAGTAAAAAAAAACAAAGGAAACTTTAACTCTTTTACACACTCATAAGAGTGAAGATGTTGAAGAAGACAAGAAAAAAAGGAAAACCTAATTCATCATTTCATGAGTTTCTAACAAAACCTATCTTGAAAAATCAAAGGCATGTAAAGAGGAAATCCTAACCTAAGCATGAAAACAAGTAAAAAAAAATGTAAAGTAAGCATGTTACACTCATACACACACACACACTTTTCATAAATGAAGAACAAGTGAAGAACAAGTGAAGAACAAAGATAAAACCAAGGATAAAAAGGGAAAGAGGTGAGCCATCCAAATGAATTTTTCATGCTAAATAAAGAGAGAAAATCTAACATTTTTATTAAAATTTTCAAGCTATTACAAAGCTAAAAGGTAAAGCAAAAACAAAACATGAAATAAGAAGGGAGAAATCTCCTTACATAGCACTAGAATCCACGGATTAAGCCCACAAAAAGACACTAACTTGGCCCAAAAATCTGAACCCTTGGACCTTACAGAACTGGGCTATTTATAGGAAAAAATTTCTAAGTACACGCCCTCGGTCACGGGCGTGACATGGGGGCGTGACAGTACTATTCATGAAGGCGGCTGGCGATTGGACAACAAAGTTGACTTCGGGCTGAGTTCGCAGCAGTCACGCCCCAGGTCACGGGCGTGACCTAGGGCGTGTCGGGGAGGTAGAACCGGGCGCGGGTTGCGTCAAATGTCCTCGGCAGCATCTTGTCGGGCCAGCTGGAAAGGTCACGCCCCATGTCACGGGCGTGACTATGGGCGTGACAGTCGGGGTCGACACTCGACGAATGTCGAGCGGAAAGTGTCGAGTCGAAATCGTTGAGCTGAAATTGGGTCACGCCCCAGGTCACGGGCGTGACACTGGGCGTGACAGTTGGGGTCGACACTCGACGATCGTCGAGTGGAATTCGTCGAGAGGAGAGGACACGGGCTTGGGTCACGCCCCGTGTCGGGTGACACGGGCGTGTCGCCAGGCGTGTCAAGCCTTTTCTTCAGAAATTTTCCGATTTCACGGGAAATGCACAGTCACGGCTCGGTCACGGGCGTGACCCATGTGTCACGGGCGTGTACGTCCCAATTTTTGGCAGATTTTGGAATTTTTCTGAAAATCAAAATAAAACAAGTTAGGAGAAAATTTACAAGAATAGGAACATTTTATTGAACAAAAATAAGTAAAAACGACGAAAATAAATGAAAATGACTAAATTAATGTGCATAAAAATACGCATATTTACAGTTCATCAGCCTAGAATGGCCCTTAATGGCCATTCAACCCACACTCTTCCCCTACCCCGTTTGGGTGTTTTAAAAGCATCACTGGGCACCAAGGAGTCGTTTCCATCCTTCCCTCGGTAGTTTCAAGCTTGTCCACTGTACTGTTGCAGAATTCCGGCGACATCACCACCGCTAATGGCAACCTGACGATCATCTAGATTCAAGACCACCACAAAGGTCCTCCCCTTCTCCTCTCTCTGTGGGTAGATCATATGAATCAATAGGGACAAGCATTAGGCTCAATTGAGCCCGATCGGGTGAAGAAAATTCCTGGTTTTGGGGGTGAATTTCAACCTGTCGGGATCGCCGGAAACGGCCCCTCCTGCAGCTGTGCCGCCGCCTGGCGATATCCACCACCTCGACGGAGGTAGTGGTGGTGGTGGCCGACTGGGGAGGTGGCTGGGTGGCCGGTGACAGCGCATGGAAGCAGCTCTAGGAAGAATGAATCCTGACCACTGGCGCGCTAGAGAAGACGACCAGATACCGTCCATTTCACTCCAAGATTCGTGTCGCTTTGATTTTAATCTTAGGTTAAATATTCCATTTCATGTGATTTTCTGTCACACTTTATACAGTCAATGTTTTTAATTATTGAAGATACCTATAGACCTCTAGTGAAAAAATGATAAACATCCAAGTTGTAGCCCTAGGGGTGTAATTAATTTAAAATTGATTTGAACCAATTTGGATGTCTGGTTTGACCAAGACACTCATTTTGGTGGGGTCTATACCTAGGTCTTGACCAAAAATGGGAATTTTTTGTGATACTTTTTCTATAGTTTTTGGAAAAATTTAATAAATCATGTACTAATTAATTAGGTGTCTTAAAAACCTCAAAACCCCCCAAAAGTTTGGTGGGTGACCTTGGGGAGTATTTTAGGACTCTGGTAAAAATTTCACCTTTTTTGGGTTTTTTTTTGATAGGGTAATTGTGTAGCCATAGGTTGACCCTTTTAGGTCAAATTAGGGCTAAGTGCCCTAGGTGCTCTAGAGTTGGCCAACCTCACCCAAAGGTGATGGATCTTGGCACTAAGCTATATTAGCACACAAAATACCCCCCCCCCACTATTATTGGGTGGAAGTTGAAGGGTAGAGCCCTAGGACACTAGGGTAGGTCTTATGTGTGCAAACCTAGGGTTTGAAGGTAAAGGGGTCAAGTGACATTGAAATGACTTGAAACTTGGTGGAGAGTACTTTAGGGTTGTCAAGGCCCTCAAGTAAAAATGTCATGAGATTTAGAGGCTGATAAACTCCCCAAAACTCTAACCCTAGTTTAGGGAACAAACCTTATACATGTCAAATAGGCCATCAAGACTTTATGAAAAGTTGTGAAACTTGGGTAGTGTAGTCATAAAGTTAATATGAGCCTCTGGTAATTTTATTGGAATTTTTGGAGCAACAATTTTAGTACCTCCTTTGTAATAAATGGATTTGCCCTTGATAGTCATTTGTTTATTTTAATCTCACTGTTCATTGGAAAATTATCTAAATTGGGCAGAGGGTGTTTTAGGTCATTATACTCATACCTGAATTTTATTATAATTTTTAATGTATTTTCTCAGTACTTACTTCATAAGCTTATAATTATGCAATTATGTTCAAAATTAGATTCAGAGCTCATTGATGGTTAGATAATTATGACACTTATGCAAATGTATACTTAGGTCATTATGCTCATGTGGAAATTTTATCATAATTTTTAGATGAATATTTTTAGTAGTTGTTTCATTAATTTATGAAAGAGGAGTATTGTTTTAAATTAAAATTAGAGTTCATTATTCTCTGGAAAGTTTGGAAACTTGGTCAGGAGTATTTTTAGGGCATATTGGTCATGATTGAATTTTCTTATAATTTTTGGAAGTCTATTTGCGACACTTGTTTCTTTAATTGATAAATATGTGTCTTCATTTAAAATTTTGGATCAGAGGCCTAAACCTTGCAAAAAATTGGGGGATTTGAATTTTCTGTCTATTAGTTTCCTAGTATTTATCATAATTTTATGGAGTAGTTTGCATGATTATAAAAGCCACTTTATATTCATAACTAAGGCATTTGGATTTTTAGGGAAAATAAATAAAATATCTGTTTAAATAGGAAAATTCCAAGTTTCTGGATTTAGACTAAAAATGTCATGATAGGACTCCATTAATTATCTTAGGGCATTTGGAAGAAAATCTGGAGTACCTCCTATCCTGTACATCATATAGCTTAGGTTGGTCTGCATTCAGTAAACCTGCAGAAAATGCGAGCGCATTTGATTTGAGCATATGGGTTGGGGATAGTAGTTACTGTTTTGGGTAAAATGATATTTAGTTCATCATTGGAAGTTGGGATGAGTAGAGTGTTGGGTCTACTAGGTTTAGGTGGTGTTCGGGATCGACGAAAGATCGTCTTTCCTGTGGAGGGAGAGAAAGGGTCAAATCACACTAGGGTTAGATCCAGAGTAATATAAAAGGGATAGGGAATCGGGTATTGAACAATAATAGTAAGTGCCTTGCTAAAGGGAGCTTTGGGCTTCAGCCCATCGTAGTTCCTAGTGCCCTCGAGAACCCTTCACGGGGTATGCCTTGGGCAGTCCTAGGCTAACCTAAACTGTAGGCAAAATAAACTGCAAGAGTAACTAGCATATCTAGGGATTCACTTTCACTCACCTCGATGTCTCGGGATGTTAGGTTGGGGCATACAGGTAGTAGGCTCAGTGGTTTTGATGATGGGCAGGTGGCCCGACGAGCTTTGGTTCGGTTGTTGATTGTGATGGATGGGATGGTCCGGGGAGCTTTGGCTCGATAGCTGATACATAAGGTTGCATGTGTATAGGTATAAGGTGGTGGGTCTTCGGTATTGGAGGGTCGATGCACCAAATCCAATACGTTTGGCTCGGCGAGTGTGGTTTTGCACTTCGCCAAGATAAGTCCATTGGACTTGCCAACAAAGAGTACGCAGGAGCTCCTCTTAGTGCACCAGTGTCGAGGCATACGATAGGTCTGACTGGTAGTGCAATTACCGGTTTAGAGGTGGGCGAGGCCCAACCGGCCGCTTCCGTTTGCCACTATAGAGGTATCCTGAGAGGTTAGGCTCCAGAAAGGGGGAACTAAAGGTTTGTGTACACAGAGTCAGGTGGGTGTGTTGCACTTGCATGTTCGCATCATGGCATACTTGCATGTCATAGCATCATTATTGTATATAACCACTGACACCTATTGTATAAAGTGGTATGAGACGCTTTATACAATAGGCCCTGCAAAACGGCCCCTTCCTTTATAAGCTTGTGTGAGAGTGCTTATAAGCTAAGGTTATTATTCTATGGATATATATATTGCTTGCTTGAAAACCGACACCCCAACATATAAATCGGTATGAGACTTTTTATACGATGGGAGCTTTGAAAAAGATCCCTTAACTTATAAGTTTGTATGAGCATTCATATAAGTTAAGGTTACATGCTTCTTAGTTTACCTTTCATTTATTATTGTTTACATATACTTGTTCTGTTTATATACTCATGCTAGAATAGTTCCACCGTCACCTGTTTTGTTTTTTCTCCACCTTTAGAGCTTCCCTTTCCTCCTCTCCGCACGGTGCCTAGGAGCCAATGAGGAGGAGTAGGGGATGATAAGACTTAGTCTTTTATACTAACGGTTTTCTAACCACATCATTTTAGGGGACCGTGGAGCCCAGCATGGAGGAGCAACCTCGGAGGTCGGCACGCTTGGAGATGGGACAGTCTAGTACCGGGGTTCAGATAGCTGAGACTGTGAGTCCCGATCGCTAGTAGTTGTTTTAGTTTTGCTTCCGCGATGAGAGATATGTAGTGAGGACATTGATCTATCGGGCGTGAGCCCTATTTTCAGTACCTTTATTATTATTACTGTGGACTCTCCCTTCGTGGAGATTATTTATATATATGTGATCTCTGTGGACATGTGTTAGAGTTTTTATTTCATTTACTCTCTTGCTACTTTTTCTGTGATCGATATGGCCGGCAGGATCGGCGTTTTGTAGTGACGACCTTCCCGGGCATGGAAGTGTCACTACAAAACAGCGGTTCTGGCCCTAAGACCCTGTGGCTTAAAAAAAGGACGAGGGGGGGGGGGGGGGGGGGTTCTACAAGTGGTATCAGAGGAGACCTCGATCGAAACAGTAGCAGTCCACAAACCCTGGGTCACCCCTGCACAAGTTTAGTTTGGGGACAAACTAAGCAGCAGAAGCAGTGGTGGGCCCATATAGGGTATCACATGTAAATTGTCCACATTTAACTAGGTTCGGGTCAATTGCTTACAAATGGTATTTGTTATGCAGCCTCCGGCACAGCCTATACCATAGGGTAGAGTCCAGCAAACTTCGATTGTTGCACCACCTCCCCTGTCTCTCACTCCGTTTCTACAGTCGGAGATGGGACATACCCTGACAGCCATTTTGGAGGCTTTCAGGGCCCAGCAGGTTCCGGCTCCGCAGCCAGACCCGGTGGCCAATTGGCTGAGCATCTTCCGAGGACTTTCTCCCCCATCTTACTTGGGGACAGAGTCGGCTGTGCGGATGGATGAGTGGCTGGATATCATGTATGAGATGCTGACCAGGATACAGTGCCCATGGGAGGAGAGGGTGCCTTTGGTGGTCTCTTGCTTGGAGTCCCATGCCAAGAGATTGTGGAAGACACTGCTGGACATGACGTTTGCTGATAGAGAGGTTACAGACATTGCTTGGGAGGACTTCAGGGCTGTATTGTTGGAGCACTTTGTTCCGCAGTCGTCCATGTACAACCCCGTGTCCGATGAGCAAGGTCACCAGGGTCTAGGCAGATCGGACTGAGAACAATAGGCGAGCTCGACAGTAAAGGGGGCGAGCCCGAGCTCGGCATCCGTCGACCAGAGATCGAAGATCGGCGACCCCGAGTTCGGCGTATGCCGAGCGAGACACAACTCGCGTCCTCGCAGTGGAGCTCGGCAGTAGTAGGCGAGCAGAACATGCCGAGGTGGTCAAAGCTCCCCAGCTCGCCTGGATGTATGAGGTACTTTTTACTGTTTTGCCCCCACTGGTCTGCCCATAGCCCTTCAAAATAGCGGAGTTTGGCTGTTGGCAGACCCAACCAAGGGTTTTCTGGTATTTTCAGGTCAGTTTTTTTGGTTATTGGCAGTCCAGATTTCAAAAGCTATAAATAGGACCCAAGGGGTACCCCAGAAAACAGGTTCTTCCCTGTGCTCTCCTGCTCCGATCTTCAAGTGCTTTTTGAGGGTACCTTAGCTCGGCTTCTGGCTAAGGAGGGGAAGCGCTCTGAGATCTTCCGGGTTTGTGGTAGGACCTCCCCCGCCGAGCCCTTGGGTCTGTGTCACCTCGTCTTCTTTGTTGTTTTGCTTGCAGGATCAAAGTAGGCGCGAGACAACCCCTTCCCCAAGGGCGAACTCCACGAGAGATCGAGGAATCGGTTCCAACATTTTGGTGCGGTGAGCGTGGAGCATGGTCAGCGCAGAAAAGCTCCAGCAAGTTCAATGACAGGAGGACAAGGATCTGACAGGCAGAACTCGGCGCCCCCCCGACTCTCGCAACGGTGGGGATGTTGGAAGACTTCAGGAACGAGGTGTTGGGCCTCGCCAAGTTCGCACTCGGCACGCGGGCCGAGTGCTCGACTCCGGCAGCCCAGATCGCGGCCACCCCCCTCTTTGGGCGTGGACGCTCCCGGCAGGCGAGCTGGGAAAGAGGTGGCCGAGGAAGGCCGTGGGTGCGAGCTCCCCGGGCGCGAGCTCTTCCCCGGCTCGGCAGGCCGAGGCCAGTTCAGCGAGCTGGGCTCGCGAGACTCGCCAGCTCGCCTAGTGGGGGGGGGGGGGGGCAGTCCTTTCAGCGAGCTGGTCTCCTCAGCTCCAGTCCCAGATGGGTTCAGGGAACCCGAGATGTCTTACTACACCGGGAAGGGAGACCCGGTCCAACATGTCCAATGGTTCGAGGATGTGGTCTCCATCCGCCAGATGTCGGACGGATTTAAAAGCCGACTCTTCTCCATCACCCTATGGGAGAAGGCAAGGGAGTGGTTCCACCAGCTCCCGGCCAGCTCCATCTACTGCTTCGAGGACCTGCGCCAAGGGTTCATGCTGAGATTCACCACCTCGAAGAGGAGGAAGAAGGAGTCCGAGTCTTTGTTCCACATTAAGCAGGGAGTGAATGAGATGTTGGGAAGCACGTGGACCGATTTCAGGAGGAAGTTACTCAGGTCCAGGAAATGTCGGGCCATAGTCTGATGATGGCCTTTACTCTAGGCCTGCTGCAAGGTTTCTTCCGAATGGAGCTGAAGAGAGTTCCCCACTCTCCTACGAGGAGTTGATGGAGAGGGCGGCAAGAGAAGTCGACGAGGAGGCGTCGAACCCGGAGTTTGCAAGGAAGCTGGCCAGGTGGGCCACGGAGGAAGAGAAGGAGTTGAAGGGAGGGAGAGGACAGGAGGAGAGGAGAGGAGAGCTCAGGCAGAGGGAGCAGAGGCGGCTCCAAGGGCAGCAGCAACCGAGGTGGGGGCGTCAGGAGCCCGACCGACGGATAGGATGGAGACCTGAGTGGCAGGGTCAGGGGCCAAAGAGAGGGTACTACGGAAGGGATCACTACCAAGGGAGGCAAGATCAATTCCACCGCCCGGGCTGGAGGCAGGGCCAGAGGCCCCGGCTCCCCGATCAGGAGGAGGCCATGGCCATAGCCTTGGGAGCAAGGAGGGGGGCATGGAGGAGGAGGAGAAGTGAGGTCAGGGTGGAGCTGTCCTACTGCGACTTCCATCAGGAAGAGGGGCATGCCACGACCACCTGCCCGGAGTTCCTCGAGATGAGAGGGAATCGGGAACAACAACGGCAGCAGCAGCAGGGAGGACGACAAGAAGTGAGGATCGAGGAGGTCCTGCCTCGGGCGGAGTAGGATCGGTGCGAAGACCGGGTGGATGTTGGAACCCGAGGGGGAATCAGAGTGATCCACGGGGGAGTAGGGGTCGAGGCCTCCCGCAAGGCAAGCCTCCACACCATGTACTGGCAAAGCGTCGCCTCCACATCCCAAACCCCACCCCCGGAGGAGAGGATCACTTTCTCCCAGAGCGATATGCCGGACCACGAGGACCCATTCTGCGATGCGCTGGTCATTAAGGCAGCCATCGAGAACTTCACCGTCTCTCGGATCCTCGTGGACAACGGGAGTTCCGTCAATGTCATCTTCAAAAAGGCGTTTGACGCAATGAAAGTGGAGGCTAATAGGGTGCTGGCCTCAGACGGGCCCTTGTTCGGATTCTCAAGAGAAAGGAAGGAAGTAGAGGGAGGAGTTGGTCTCCATGTCACCTTGGGGGGGGGGGGGCAGTCCCGAAACTGCAAGTTCGTCATTGTGGACGCCCCCAGCAGCTACAGCGCCATATTCGGGAGGCCCCTTATCAGCGCCTTCTGCTGCGTCCCCTCATCTTTCCATCAGTGCTTGAAGTTCAATGCTGAGGGGGTCCAGGTCAGGGTCAGGGGGGACCCAAAGGTGGCGCGAGAGTGTTATGTCACTGCGGTGAACACCATATCCTGGCAGGAGGGAGCCGAGGAGATGGGGCGAAGGATGGAGGAGGTCGAGCAGGAAGCAGCAGGGGAGGAGCTGGAAGTGAAGGACTGCGCAGAGGAGGCAGCAGGAGGATATCTGGAGGAGGTGGCCGAAGTGAGGGCCATAGGAGGGGAGATGGAGGTAGAGGTCCCCGTTCCGGAGGAAGGGGATGCCAAGGGATGGGGGGAGCAATCCATGCTGGAGGCAGCAGAGGAAGTGGTGGAGCTGGAGGTGTTCACCCGAGGAGGCAGGATGGAGAAGATTTGCGTCAGCGGGGGGCTGACCCCGGAAGACCAAGGCAGAATGCTGGAGTGCATCTAGAAGAACGTGGACATCTTCTCTTGGAATGCCGCGGAGATGCCGGGGGTTGATGCGGATGTGGCCTGCCACCGCCTCAACCTGGACCCGGGAACACGCCCCGTTCAGCAGAAGAAGAGGTCCACTACGGACAAGATGGCGGAGCCCATCAGGGAGGAGGTGGCGAAACTCCTCAAGGCCGGCTTCGTGTCTGAGATTCAGTACCCCGGCTAGGTCTCCAACGTGGTTATGGTTAAAAAAGGAGACAGCCGATGGAGGATGTGTATCGATTTTTCCTTACTTAATAAAGCTTGTCCTAAGGACTGTTACCCTTTGCCTCGAATCGACGCGCTGGTTGACTCAGCCGTCAGTTATTCTGTAATGAGTTTTTTAGATGCTTTTTCAGGTTATCATCAGATCAGGATGCACCCCCAGACATCAAGGATGTCTCGTTCATCACAGGGGATGGATGCTACTGCTACAAGGCATCACCTTCGGGCTGAATAATGCTCGGGCAACCTACCAGAAAATGATGGATAAGGTCTTCAAGGAGCAAAGGGGGAGGAATTTGGAGGTGTATGTAGATGACCTCATGATCAAAAGCCGGGATGCGGACTCCCACCTCCGGGACCTGGAGGAAACCTTTGCCACCCTGCGCAAATACAAGATGCGGTTGAATCCCCTAAAATGCATCTTCGGGGCCAGCAGGGGAAAGTTCTTGGGGCACCTCCTCACCCCCGCGGGGGTCGAGCCGAATCCAGATAAGGTCAGGGCTATCTTGGAACTGGGGTCCCCGCGGAATGCAAAGGAAGTCCAACGGCTGACGGGGAAGCTAGCAGGGCTGAGCCATTTTCTTTCTCGGGCAGGGGAGAAGTGCTCCCCCTTCTTCAAAACACTAAGGGAAGGTCAGAGGTTTGAATGGACCGAGGAGTGCGAGGAGGCGTTCCAGGCCCTCAAAGTGCAGTTGACACAGGCTCCGCTGCTCCAAGGGCCGAAGGAGGGGGAGGACCTGTTCCTATATCTAGGGGTCGGGGCGGAGGCCTTGAGCTCCATCTTGGTTCGTGAAGAAGGGAAGAGGCAGCTCCCTATTTATTATGTGAGCCGGGTCCTGAGGAAGGCCGAGCTCATGTATCCAATTTTGGAGAAGCTAGCCTTCGCACTGATCATCTCGGCTCGGAGGCTGCGACCTTACTTCCAAGCACACTCAATCCGAGTGGTGACCGACCATCCTATCCGCAACATCTTTGAGGGGGTGGAGCATTCAGGCAGGCTGGCTAAGTGGTCGGTGGAGCTGAGCGAGTTCGACGTCTCCTTCGTTCCGCGGATCTCGATCAAAGCTCAGGCAATGGCCGACTTCTTGGCCGACTACGTGGTTGAAGTGGCGGAGGAAGAGCTCACCCGCCCAACTCCTTGGAAGGTGAGGGTGGATGGTGCCTCGGGAAGGCATTCCCTGGGAGTAGGGGTAATCCTGGAAAGCCCTCAGGGGACTCGAATTCAGCAGACGGTGGTGGTACACTTTTCCATTACTAACAACCAGGCCGAGTACGAGGCCGTGATAGCAGGGCTTCGCCTGGCCAGGGAGCTGGGGGTGTCGGATGTGGAGGTCCTTATTGACTCCATGGTAGTAGCTTCCCAAATTAACGGGGAGTTCGAGGCAAGGGAGCCCACCCTGCGATCATACTTGGCCAAGGTGAAGGGGGTCATTGGCACTTTTCAAACTTTCACCATCCGACACGTGCCCAGGGAAGAGAATGAACAAGCCGATCAGCTAGCGAAGCATGGTCCCCAGGTGGGGGGCACCGTTACCGACCTGTTCCGCCCCTCCATCGAAGAAGGAGAGCTTATGGAAATCGATCAACAAGCTTCGTGGATGGATCCTGTGGTGGTTTTCCTCTCCATGGGAGAGTATCCGGAGGGGGAAGATAAGAAGAAACTGAGGCACAAGGCAGCATATTACCTCCTCCAGGACGGGCAACTATACAGGAAGTCCCTCTCAGGGATGCTAGCCCGCTGCGTGACCGAGGGAGAAGTGCGAAGGATCTTGGAGGAAGTCCACTCCGGGGAATGTGGGAGTCACTCCGGGAGTCGGACCCTGGAAGGGAGGATAGTCAGACAAGGGTATTTCTGGCCCACTCTGGGCCGAGACGCCGCAGAGTTCGCAAGAAGATGTCATAAATGCCAGCTGTTTGCCCCTCTCCAGCTATAGCTGGCTCAGCGACTCAGAAGTATCACGGCCCCTTGGCCCTTCGCAATTTGGGGAATGGATTTGGTTGGACCATTCCCCCAAGCCAGCGGTCAGAGAAGGTTCCTCCTAGTAATGATTGACTACTTCTCAAAGTGGATGGAGGTGAAGGCGTTGGCCAAGGTGACCTCCCAGGTGATCATGAACTTTGTTTGGGGGGAGATCATCTGTCGCCATGGGCTGCCCCAGGCCATCGTCACGGACAACGGGCCCCAGTTCGCCAGTGCCGAATTCACCAGCTTCTGCGAGCAGCTTTGAATCGACCTCAGGTTCGCCTCGGTCCATCACCCCAGGAGCAACCGGCAGGTGGAGGCCGCAAACAATATCATCGTCAACCTCCTCAAGAAGAAGGTGGAGAATGTGAAGTGGAGCTGGGTGGAGCAGCTTCCCGCAGTTCTTTGGGCCCTAAGGACCACCCCCAACACGGCTATGGGAGAGACCCCCTTCAAGCTCTCCCATGGATGTGAGGCAGTGCTCCCCGTAGAATTTGAAGTCCAAACACCGCGAGTCGTTGCGGCAAAAGAAGGCCGTGAGGAATGGCAAGCAGAGAATGAGGAGGAACTGAGGCTCTCCCTTGGCATGGTGGAAGAGGTGAGGGACCTTTCCGCTATCCGACAGGAGGAGGTGAAAAGAAGAATGGCCAAGTACTTCGACAAGCATGTCAGGGTCAAGTAGTTCTTGGAAGGGGACTTGGTGCTGAAGAAGGTGGATGTAGCAGGGAGGTCAGCATCCGTAGGGAAGCTCAATCCCAGCTGGTAGGGACCATTCATTGTAAAGGAAGTCTTGAGGTCAGGGGGCTATCGACTCCAAAATGTAGAAGGCGAGACCCTGAGTCTCACATGGAGTGGTGACGACCTAAAACGATTTTTTCCCTGAGGCATGTAAGCAACACTTTGATTATTATAAATTCCTTCAACTCTCTAATATTATCATAGCTAGCCTGCATAGAGGAATGTGATGTATTTTGGACCCCGAGAAGATCCCGCTGCCAGGCTCTCACCTAGCTGGCAGGGCTGGAAGTCACTCGGTGTCATCCTTGGCCTCGAGCAGATCCCGCTGTCAGGCTCTCACCTATCTGACAGGGTTGGAAGTCACTCGATGGAATGTGTTTGGACCCCGAGCAGATCCCGCTGCCAGGCTCTCACCTAGCTGGCAGGGCTGGAAGTCACTCGGTGTCATCCTTGGCCTCGAGCAGATCCCGCTGTCAGGCTCTCACCTAGCTGACAGGGCTGGAAGTCACTCGATGGAGTATGTTTGGACCCCGAGCAGATCCCGCTGCCAGGCTCTCACCTAGCTGGCAGGGCTGGAAGTCACTCGGTGTCATCCTTGGCCTCGAGCAGATCCCGCTGTCAGGCTCTCACCTAGCTGACAGGGCTGGAAGTCACTCGATGGAATGTGTTTGGACCACGAGCAGATCCCGCTGCCAGGCTCTCACCTAGCTGGCAGGGCTGGAAGTCACTCGGTGTCATCCATGGCCTCGAGCAGATCCCGCTGTCAAGCTCTCACCTAGCTGACAGGGCTGGAGGTCACTCGGTGGTGTCAGCCTAGGGATTACCGGGAAAAGGTCAGTCTCAAAGTGCCAGGAAGCAAGGGGAGAGGGGTTCTGTCAAGGCGAGCTCGGGCTCGGCAAAACCAGCTCGACATGATCAGAAAGGCAAGCCAGGCCGGAGGACTCTGCATGGGCGAGTATGAACTCGTCATGCCCGGCTCGGCATTGGAGAGTAGGTCGCGGACCCGGGCCACGCCAAAGGAGGGCGAGCCGGGCCGGGGCACCTCACCCCCCTTGCCTGTTTGACTTGGAAAGTTCTCCTTTCTTCGGGATCAACCTGGGTGGCTCGCGTGCGAGTTACGGTGGCGTGACAAGGGCAGATAACAACTCGCTCTGAATCGCTTGGGGCTCGGCAAGAACTCAAAACGCATCCACTCGCGGGCACGCTCTCATAACTACCCTACTCGCGGAACCTGTCTCAGCGAGGTCGCGTGGGGAAACACTCGCATATATTTAAAGCTCAACAAAGAAAGTAAAGAAAAGAAAAGGAAGTTGCACGGATATGATCAAAAAACTTTTATTATTTACAAAAAGTAATTACAGGGGCTCGCCTCGGCGAGTAAACGAAAAAGGAAAAGAAAATACAGGCTACCCTCGGGCCTTGCCCCCTCCGCTGGACTGGTCCTCGCCGTCGCCCGAAGGATCCTGAAAGCTTTTCCCGAACATCGCGTCCAGGCTGTCCTCCTTCTCGCTGTGCGGCGTTGCCGGGAATAGGCTCGGCATCAGGTCCCGAGCTGAGATCCCCTCGCACCCCTCCACCAGCATCCCAGAATCCTTCATCATCAGGAGGGTACACTCGGTGGCTTGGATAGAGTTGATCCGCAATCTCTCGACGAGGTCGGTCTCGCCAAAGATCCACGGGCTCTTATAGGGGAGGGTGGGGTCGAGGTCGTGAGGCGGGAAGAAGATCTCCGCCTGGCGGCGCACCTCGCTGAGGAGGTGCTGATTCTCCCCCCTCAGCTTTGTGTTCGCGCCCTCCAGCTCGGCAAGGCATGCGCGCAGCTGGCCGATCTCCCCCCTGCTCAGTGTTGCGAGCCTGGAGCTCCCCTGCAGCCTTGGCATCCGCGGCCAGTAGTGCGCGCAGCTGACTGACCTCCTCCCCCAGCTCGGTGTTGCGAGCCTGAAGCTCGCCCGCCGCCTTGGCATCCTGGAAAAGAGTCCATTCAGCAGCAGCACAAAATATTCTAAGTGAAAAAGAAGAACAGCGCTTGACACTTACCAACCCGCCGACGGCTTGGGCGAGTAGACCCTCCGCTATGCCGAGCCGCCTCGCCTGATCGGTGACCTTATCCTTGGCGAGGTTGCGAGCCTGCTCAGCCTTTTCGAGTTGGTGGCTGAGGGCAAAGCTGCGGCGTGCCAGCATGTGATGCAGCTCCAGGGTCCGCAGGTGGGATTGCAGGCCCTCATGGCCGAGCTGCCGAAGGGTAGTCTTCTTGTAGGCCTCGGCGTCCTCCCGGCCATACAGGCCGAAGCCGAGGGCATAGGCGTGGCCGGTGGCAGGCTCGCGGTCGTGCCAGGAGGGGTGAAGAGTGGAGACGGAGACTCGATGAGCGAGCTTGTCCCACTACAGCATGGGCTCGCCCGCCGAATCCTTCCAGCGGGCGCCGAAGTTGAAGAGGGGGTGTTGTTTCGGCGGCGTGCGCTCGCGGGCAGCCCTCTTCGCCGATGGAGGAGGGGAGATCGCCGCCGTAGAAGAGGGGCCCTCGCCACCTTTCCGCCCCTTGCTGGTTATCTCCTTCAGCGGGCTCTCCGGCGACGCGTCAGGAGGGGTCGCCGATGAGCTGATGTACTTGGGGTTGGGCTGTTGTTGTTGTTGCCCCCGCGGAGCCAGTAGGGCTCTCCGCATCTTCTTCATTTGTCGGTGGCCGAATGGCGGGTTCGATCCCGCGTCGTCAGGTCGCCTCTTGCTGGAAGAGGGTTGCGAGAGGGCTGCCTCATCTCGGCAGGCCGCCGCCGCCGCCTTCTCGCGAGCAAGGGGGTCGGCATGGAGCCCCGGATCCGCGAACGACGGGTTCACGGGGATTATTCGCTCCCCTGCAGGAAAACACTCCGAAAAGGTTAGGAATTTAGCAATAATATGGCGAGTTCGGCGAGTAGGCGAACTCAGCAAGATGAGGAGGGAAGCATACCTTCGCCGGGCAGAACAGGGGGGAGTGCATCGAGGCCCCTCCGCAGGAAGGCAACCTCGAAATCTTTATGGAGGAAGTATTTGTGGAGCTCGGCGTCGTTGCCGGACACGGCCGACGGGCGGTACACCTCCTCGCCCTTCTGCTGAGGCGAGTAGGGGATGTTGCCGAGATCGCCCTTGATGAAGGCGATCTTGGTCATCCAGGTATGGTGCTTGTTCGCGATCTCGCGAACTTTGATTAGCGAGCCGCCGAAGTAGGCGACCCCGTCCGGCGTCGCATTGTAGGAGAAGAGCTTCCTGAACACCGTCAGGTTGAACTCGATCCTCTCCCGCCGGAGGTAACTCGCGAACGCCACCATCATCGCGATGGCGTTGGAATTCAGCTGCGCGGGCACGGCTCCGTAGTATTTTAAGATCTGCCGGATCTCCGGCCACAGGGGGAGGCGTAACCCCACCTCAAAATGAGAAAGGGGGAAGGCGAGCTCATCCTCGTAAAAGGTATTGATGGCCTCCCCCTGTTTCGGCCTGCGAGCCTCAAAGCCCGACGGCACGCGCTCCGCCACAAACTCAGCGAGCTCCTCCTCGCTAGTGTGCCCCTCGAAGAAGTAATAGTCCGTGAAGTGCTGAGCGCACTTGGAGCGGCCGTCGGCATCTGGATTCTCCTTGCCCATGTTCGCAGAGGCAGAGGTAGAGTGCGAGCAGGAAACGAAAAAGCACAGGGAGAAGGGGAAAACGCAATAAAGGCACAGTACGGGGGTAGGTGAGGGGGTGTGGGGGGGGGGGGAGGGGGCTATTTATAGGAAAAGAAATTTAGGGTAGGCTGTCCAATCAACACAGCTCGCCGCCCCAGCTCGCGACCCCAGCTCGCCACCCCAGCTCGCCGACTTCCGGCGCACCCCAACCAAGGCTAAGCCAAACATTGCAGTATTTTATTTAAGTAACAGGATCGAGAATATTCTAAGATTTATTTATTACACAAATAAAGTTCAGGATTTAAAGAGCAGGGCACGCAAACAGGGAGGGCATCGGGATGCGAGTGTCGGTCGGCTCGGCAAAGGAGCCGCTCACTTACCTACCTCGGCCTCGCGACCCCCGCCCCCCAGGCTGCCGCGCGTGGAGCTGCTCGCGGATCCTTCCGGAATTCCTTTGCGCAACCGAGAGACCGTCATCTATCTCGTCCAGGAGCCGGGAGGGGGACATCAGCTCGCCAACATGGCCACAGCGCACCTCGTCAGCAAGACGCGCGTAGTCGCGCTGCAGCGTCTCGTTGACCCCCTGCACCTCGCGCAGCCCGCACACCAACTTTTTGAGGAGCTTGACCTCCCTCCTCGTCAACTCGCCTTGATCCACCTCAGGATCCAGGTAGGAGTCCAGCGAGATCGGGGAAGGGAGGGGAGAATAGTGTGCTGCCCGCGAGGATTCCTCGGCAGCCGATTGACTGGGAAGAGCTGTGAAGACAGGTGTTAGCAGAAAGGGGAGAAAAAACTCATGAAGCAAGCCAAGCAAGACTGACCAGACGAACTCGGCATATTGAGGGAGGTGCGGGGAGGGATGAACCTCAGATCCTTCCCGCGACTTGGGCCGCGAGCCCCAGGCGAGATGAGCTCGAATCCCGGGGTGGGAATGGTCCCCAGACCCGCCCCCGCGACCACGTCAGCTTAGCGAGGAGGGGAAGTGCACACTGGCGAATTTGGCCTCTGCGAGCTCACAGTCAGGATCCCAAAGAGAAGAGGTGGGTCCCGGGGATGGCTGTCCGGTGCCGAGAATCGCGAGTTGGCGAGCGTGGTCTTGCCTCGCGGTGAGGGCTCTCGCGGCGCGACGCCCTCGCCATCTGGTTGACCGTCCAGGTCATCGCCAAATACGACCACCTCTCTTTCCTTCTCAAGAATAGTTCGGGTGGAAGAGCCGGTCTCGCGAGCCAGGGTGGCCCTCAGGTCGTTGAAAATGGGCTCAGCCGCCTCAAGGAATGGCTTTGACTTCTTGGAACTGGGCTCGGCAGAATCGGTTTGGGGAACTTTCGCGGGGACCGCCGTCAGAGCGGCAACGCGAGCCGCGGAGGCCGGGCGGGCTCGGTCTATGCGCTCTTGGATCTCCTTAGGAAGAGGCATCTTGGCAGGGCAGCAGAGGGAATGGCAAGAGTCAGGCAGGTGGGCAGGTGCACATATATATAGCCGCAGGTGGACCCCACCAAAAGATTCCCTCCAACTCGCCAACCAGCGCTCGCCGCACACTTTGGGTTGGATGTTTCTTTCTGATCTTTGACAAGCTCGAAAAGAGCGGGGATTGTGTACAACCCCGTGTCCGGCGAGCAAGGTCACCAGGGTCTAGGCAGATCGGGCTGAGAACAATAGGCGAGCTCGACAGTAAAGGGGGCGAGCCCGAGCTCGGCATCCGTCGACCAGAGATCAAAGATCGGCGACCCCGAGTTCGGCATATGCCGAGCGAGACACAACTCGCGTCCTCTCAGTGGAGCTCGACAGCAGTAGGCGAGTAGAACATGCCGAGGTGGTCAAAGCTCCCCAGCTCGCCTGGATGTATGAGGTACTTTTTACTGTTTTGCCCCTACTGGTCTGCCCATAGCCCTTCAAAACAGCGGAGTTTGGCTGTTGGCAGACCCAACCAAGGGTTTTCTGGTATTTTCAGGTCAGTTCTTTTGGTTATTGGCAGTCCAGATTTCAAAAGCTATAAATAGGACCCAAGGGTTACCCCAGAAAGCAGGTTCTTCCCTGTGCTCTCCTGCTCCGATCTTCAAGTGCTTTCTGAGGGTACCTTAGCTCGGCTTCTGGCTAAGGAGGGGAAGCGCTCTGAGATCTTCCGGGTTTGTGGTGGGACCTCCCCCGCCGAGCCCTTGGGTCTGTGTCACCTCGTATTCTTTGTTGTTTTGCTTGCAGGATCAAAGTAGGCGTGAGACCACCCCTTCCCCAAGGGCGAACTCCACGAGAGATCCAGGAATTGGTTTCAACAGTCTAGAGATGAGCTGGAAGACAGATTTCTACAGTCGAGGAAAGACAACAAGACGGTGGTGGAGTACCATCGGGAGTTCAATCATTTAGCCCGTATTGCAGACTCTTATCAGCTGGATGAGGCTGGATACACCAAGAGGTTTTATAAGGGCCTGTGAGAGGATCTGAGAGAGGCTCTGCTGTTCATATCTGACGGACTTATACCTCAGATATTGGCGATGGCAAAAATGATTGAAGCAGATTGGCACATGTAGAAACCGAACAGAGAACAAATCGAAATGGTTTTAACTGAAATTTTATTATCCGAAAAAGGTATCTATTACAAAGGTATGCCCTCCCTTATATAGAATGGAGGAGAGATGAGAGAATACAAATAAGAGATGTGGGACTAAAAATTTACAGGACTAAGCGGACAATACAAAACAAATCGCACAAGCCGCGCGGTTAGACAGCAGGGCTAACCGCACGGCTACCACCAGAGAGGAAGAGAGACTGCCAGGGTAGACCGCCAGACCGCCCGGTCTCCAAGCCGGCTGAGACAAACCGCCAGACCGCGCGGTCTTCAACCCGCCAAGACAAACCGCCAGACCGCCCGGTCACCAACTTCAACACTCCCCCTCAAGCTGGAGCATATATATCGATCATGCCCAGCTTGTCGCAGATATGGAAAAAGGAAGCAGACACCGGCTTGGTGAAGACATCTGCCAACTCGTTGTCGGAAGTGACAAATGGAGTGCAAATCTGTTTCTTCAATATTTCTTCCCGAATAAAATGACAGTCAACTTCTATGTGTTTTGTTCTCTCATGAAAGACCAGATTTTTGGAAATGTGTATCGCGGCCTTATTGTCACAGAACATAGGAAGAGGATAGTTGTAAACCTCTCCTAAGTCAAGCATGAGAGCCTGCAACCACTTCAACTCACATGTAGTCGATGCCATGCTGCGATATTCCGCCTCTGCACTAGACCTGCAAACGACAGACAGTTTCTTGCTCTTCCAACTCACAAGATTGCCTCCAACAAATGTGCAGAAACCTGAAGTCGATTTGCGGTCCCCTTTGTCATCCGCATAGCTTGAATCAGAGTAAGCTTCAACCCTTAGGTGACCATTCTTCTGAAATAGGAGTCCTTTCCCTGGAGCAGCTTTAATATACTCTAATATCCTCAGAGCAGATTGTAGATGACAATCCCTCGGAGCTTGCATGAACTGGCTCACCTTGCCAACAGCATAAGATATGTCGGGTCTGGTTACCGTGAGATATATGAGCTTGCCCACCAGACGCCGGTATCTCGTAAGATTAGAGAGAAGAGGTGAGTCATCTGTCCAAGTTTTGTCTTCTCCAGCAGCCATAGGACAACGTGCAGGTTTAACACCAGTGAGTCCTGCCTCCTTTAAAAGATCAAGAGCATACTTCCATTGTGAAAGGACCATGGAGTTGGGCTTTCTAGAGATTTCAATCCCCAGAAAGTATTTCGGGGAGCCCATATCCTTTGTGACCAGATGTTGACGAAGGTGTTTCTTGGTCATCAATACCCCATCCTGGTCATTGCCAGTAAGAAGAATGTCATCAACATAAACCGCAAGAACAACAAGACCAGAGGCGGTTTTCCGAACAAATAAGGAGTGATCTGCTGAGCTTTTTGTAAAACCAATGGCCGCAACAATGCCACTGAACTTGTCAAACCAGGCACGAGGACTCTGCTTGAGGCCATAGATAGCCTTCTTTAGCCGGCATACCCGTGTCTCCCCCTGAGCAACATACCCCGGAGGTTGCTCCATGTAAACATCTTCCTGCAGATCACCATAGAGGAAGGTATTCTTAACATCTAGTTGCGAGATGGGCCAATCCCTGTTGACAGCCACAGAGAGAAGAACCCGAATAGTGCTGAGTCGAGCCACGGAAGAGAAAGTGTCAAAGTAATCAATCCCATAAGTTTGGGTAAAACCCTTGGCAACCAGGCGAGCCTTATAACGATCCACACTGCCATCCGGGAGAAACTTCACCACGAAGACCCAGCGACAACCAACAACATCCGTGCCGAAAGGAGGCGGAACAAGGGTCCAGGTACCCCGTTCAGTGAGAGTAGCAATCTCCTCATCCATGACAACTTTCCAGTGAGGAATAGTAAGGGCCTCCTGGTAGGAACGGGGGGTGGCAGTGGCCGAGATAGCCAGTGCAAAAGCTCTGCGAGCAGTGGTAAGACGATCGTAGGAAACAACTGCAGCAAGCGGGTGTTGGGTACAGGCCCGAACCCCTTTGCAAAGAGCAATCGGGAGATCCAGGTCAGCAGGTGCCTCAGTATCAGGAGTATCCGTGGTGGAGAGAGCTGGCCCGGGAGTAGAGAGAGATGGCAGCGGAGTGGAGGGAGAAAGCGGAGTAGAGGGTGGAGATGATGAGGATGGGGAAGACGGTGGAGTGGGTGGAGAGGGCGGAACCTCAGTGGGAGCAGAGGGAATGGATGGGTTGGTATGAGAAGTAGGATCAGGAGGAGTAGAAGAGGAAGCGGGAGAGAAGTAAGATGCATTGGCAAAGAAGGTGACATCCGCAGAGACAAATTGCTTGCGGGTAACAGGGTCAAAGCAACAATATCCTTTCTGAGTGGGAGAGTAGCCCAGAAAGACACATTTGGTGGCACGTGGTGAGAGTTTATCACGGGTGGCGGCGGGAGAGTGCACAAAAGCGGTGCACCCAAAGATGTGCAGAGGAAGAGGAAAGGGATCCTTGTCCGGATAAAGAATGGAGAAGGGGGTAGCACCGTGGAGAACTGTGGAGGGAAGACGATTGATGAGATAGCAGGAGAGGAGGACAGTATAGCCCCAATAGGAGCGAGGAACATGCATTTGAGTCATCATAGTGCGAGCGACATCAAGGAGGTGACGGTTTTTGCGTTCCGCCACCCCATTTTGTTGTGAGGTGTAGACACAGCTGGTTTGACGAATAACACTATGGTGAATACAAAAGGAGGAGAAGTCGTGGCTAAGATACTCCTTAGCATTGTCAGAACGAAGGAGTTTAATAGACGTATCAAACTGAGTCTTAACCATAGAATAAAAGGAGGTCCAAACAGAGAACAGCTCGGAGCGATCTTTGAGAAGATATACCCATGTACATCGAGAGAAATCATCAATGAAGGTGACAAAATAGGAACTACCCCGACCGATGGTGAGGTTAGGAGCGGGACCCCATATGTCAGAGTGATCGAGGTCGAACGGACGGGAAGAGCCCCGACTTTGCGTTGGTGGGAAGGATGAGCGGTGATGTTTGCCAAGTTGACATGCATCACAGTTTAGAGGAGGATGATGAGGAGGGAGGTGCGGCAGGAGCTGTCGTAGAATTCGGGGAGGAGCATGTCCAAGGCGAAGATGCCATTGGAGAAGATCTGTAGAGGAGGAGGAGAAGACGGATAGAGCAGAAACGTTGTCGAGGAAGTAGAGGCCACCACTCTCAGTCCCGGTAGCAATCGTCCGTTGGGAGTCCAGATCCTGAAAAGCACAAGAGGTAGGGGTGAATATGACAGAACACCGTAGTTGCTTGCATAAAGAAGTAACCGATAATAAATTGCACGGAAACTTGGGCACATAGAGGGTATCAGCCAAGCAGAGAGATGGAGTGACTTGAACCATGCCCGTCCCATGGACCGGAGAGGGAGATCCATCAACAACAATGACCGGGGGCAACTGAGCATGTGTGTCAAGAAGAGAGAAACATTGAGGATTGCCTGTCATATGATTTGTTGCACCAGAGTCGATTAGCCATCTTCCGCGAGTAACAACATGAGCACTACCAGAAGAGGTGACCACGGAGGCGGACAGGCTGGAGGAGGGGAGGCCATGGAAGCAAGAGAGGAGCAAACCGCGATGATAAGAACAAGCCGCGAGAAGCGAAAAGAGCACCAAGCCGGGCGAACAGAAAACAGGTCATGCGGCTAGGAAGGCCGCTACCAAGAAGTAGAGCAAAGCAGAGGGAAAGAAGTCGCACGGCCTGAAAAAGTCGGGCGAACAGAGGAGAACAAGTCGCCCGACAAAAGATGAGGCCGGGGCGACTAGCAAGCAGGAGCGGGTAGAAGGCAACAAGAAGTAGAGCGCGGCGAATAGAGGAGATCGCGAAAACGGTTCGCGAAAAAGAAGGGGCAAGCCGCGCGGACAGGTCGCGCGGACAGACGGAGAATCAAGCGCTAGAAAGCAGTCAAAGGCCCAGCGGGGAAGAGGTCGCGCGGACTAAGAAGGCCGAGCGAACAGAAGAGAAGAGGAGGCAAGAAGCAGCGACTACAAAAAGTCGCAGACCGGGCGAACAGAAACAGGCCGCAACGACTAGGAAGTCAGAGAGGCAAGAAGGAACCAGGAGCGCGGCGACAATGAGACAGGTCGCGGCGACGAATAGCAGCAGGAGAAGAGAACCAAGGAGAAGCAAGCCGCGCGAACAGGGCGGCGGACAGAAGAGAGGGCAAGCCGCAAGACAGGTCGCGGAGAGTGGAAAACAAGCCACGAGAATCAGAGAGCGCACACAATCAGGAGGAAACGACCGTGTCCTCTGATACCATGTAGAAACCGAACAAAGAACAAACCGAAATGGTTTTAACTGAAATTTTATTATCCAAAAAAGGTATCTATTACAAAGGTATGCCCTCCCTTATATAGAATGGAGGAGAGATGAGAGAATACAAATAAGAGATGTGAGACTAAAAATTTACAGGACTAAGCGGACTATACAAAATAAACCGCACAAGCCGTGCGGTTAGACAGCAGGGCTAACCACACGGCTACCACCAGAGAGGAAGAGAGACTGCCAGGGTAGACCGCCAGACCGCCCGGTCTCCAAGCCGGCTGAGACAAACTGCCAGACCGCGCGGTCTTCAACCCGCCAAGACAAACCGCCAGACCGCCCGGTCACCAACTTCAACAGCACACGACTTGAGGCCGGAAGAGGCCAACGGAGGATCAGGGCTGGGGAACCAGAAATGATCAATGAAGGGGCTGCATTGCTGATGGGAGAGATGGGACAAGGGCAGAGGACCAACCTCATCAGGAGGTGAGACAAGAGCCGAGGGAGCCGGTGGTAATGGCTCCTAAACCTCTCCAGATGCGGGAGATGCAGAGACCCGGGGGTATGACATATCCCCCGTTCGAGTTCTACTATTGTCATCAGGTGGAGCATATCCGGAGAAATTGCCCCATAAGGGGGGCACCACTACCAGCACCACCGGCTTCCCCACCTGCACAGCAGTTTGGAGGTCGAGGACGTGGCCGAGGACGCGGATACTAGGGCGGAGACCGCAGACAGGAAAGGGAACAAGTGTATGCCCTGGATCTGGCTCAACCACGGAACCCGGAGCAAGTGATAATAGGTACGCCAGTAAAATTTTAAGTTCTTTCTTTCCTAAAAAGTTGGACTCATGGATGTAGACTTTTTAGAACTAGGAAGGAAAACTATAACTAGAGTTCTAAATATTTAACCACGCCAGGCATAGTCTTCATCGGCGGCAAGCCTGCTTATACGCTATTCGATACGGGTGCTTCACACTCATTTGTACTAGAAGCTTTCGTGGAAGTACTAGAAGGTGTGGAGCGATACACAGGCTTGATGATGAGGGTGAGACTACCCGACGAATCAGAGCTATTCACCTCTGCCCACTATAACATGGAGGCAGAGATCGGCGGGAAGCCATTCGAAACACCAGCGGCGATCCTAAGGATGACAGCCTATGATCTGATCCTAGGCATGACATGGTTGCATTGGAACCATGCCCAGATCGACTGCCTGTCAAAGAGGATCACCTTGAGGCATGTGGATTCCTATGTCATCATCGAAGGTATTAGACCTACCACCCCTCTCTTGTTATCATCTGTACAGGCCGTCAAGGCCCACCTGCAGGGAGAAGAGGTCTATGAAGTGCTGTTTGAGATGGCCGAGGCCAAGGATTCCATCTCTAGTATCCTGCTGGTGTGGGATTTTGCTGACGTATTCCCAGAGAAGCTGCCAGGTCTACCCCCGCATCGGGAGAAGGACTTCTAGATACAGCTCGTGTCGTGGCTAAGCCGTCATCTTGAGCCCTTACCAGATGGCCCCGAAGAAGTTGGCGGAGTTTCGAAGCAACCTACAGGAGCTAGTGGAAGCCGGATTTGTCTGGCCGAGCTCTTCACCGTGGGGAGCCCCGGTGTTGTTCGTCAAGAAGAAGGACGGGACAGTCAAATTGTGCATCGACTACCGAGCTTTGAACAGGCTGACAGTCCGGGATACCTATCCACTGCCGAGGATAGATGAGCTGTTTGACCAGCTGGAGGGGGCGCATTTCTTTTCAAAACTGGATTTGAGGTCGGGCTACTACCAGCTGCGGATTTAGGAGGAGGACATTCTGAAGACTACCTTCAGTAGCAGATATGGGTTGTTCGAGTTTACCGTGATTCCCTTCGGGCTCACGAATGCACCATCGGCATTCATGAGCATCATGAACCGGGTGTTCGAGGCTTATCTGGATGTGTTTGTCATCGTGTTTATCGACGACATACTCATTTCTTCGAGGACAGAGGAGGAGCACGCCCGATATCTGACACTAACTCTAGAGAGACTGCGGGAGCACCGCCTTTATGTGAAGTTCAGTAAATGCCAGTTATGGTTGAAGGAGGTGGCCTTCCTAGGCCACATTATCAGTAGAGCCGGGTTGGCAGCGGACCCGACTAAGATTCAGGCAGTTCGGGATTGGCCATCGCTGAAGACGACCATAGACGTGCGGAGCTTTCTAGAACTTGCCGGTTATTACCGGAAGTTCATGGAAGGATTCTCTCGAATTGCCCTACCACTCACATCCCTGACGAGGAAGGATGTGCCCTTTATCTGGACCCCGCAGTGCGAGATGACTTTCTAGGAGCTGAAGGATTGACTCACCTCAGCTCCTATCCTTGGACTTCCTTCGGGGAAAGAAGGATTCCAGGTCTACACCAACGCTTCCTACCAGGTCATCGGTGCAGTGCTGATGCAGAAAGGCCACGTGATCGCTTATGCTTCCCACCAGCTGAAGAAGCATGAGCAGAACTAACCTGTTCATGACTTGGAGATGGGAGCGGTCGTGTTTGCTATGAAGGTTTGGAGGCACTACCTCTACGATGTCCACTGCGACATATACTCTGATCACAAAAATTTGAAGTACGTGGACACGCAGAAGGAGCTAAATATCAGGCAGAGGCGATGAGTGGAGTTTCTAGCAGGTTTCCAGTACGAGATGCACTACCACCCAGGGAAGGTGAATGTTGTTAAACCCTTAGTCCGCAACATCCTGCAAGATGCCAAAACCCCCCTTTCAACAGGCGCGGATGCAATTTGTCAGTCCGCCCAGTCCGGCAAGGTCACCAATCGGATGGATGGTACCCCAGCAGCGGACGCAAGGATCTGTCCGCTCAGTCCGCCGCCCTCCAGCGGGATCATGCCCAGCAGCAAAGCTTCAGTCCGCAAGCCCAGTCCGCCCCTCCTGCGCGGACTGGCGTGTTCTTTCTTTTTGCTTCCCGTCGCCGCTGCCCGGTTCTCCTGTACCCCGGGCAGCCGGTTATTTTAGCCCTGCCCGTTTGGGCAGGCCCCCTATCCTATAAATAGGGGGAGGTGGTGCACCCAAGGCACGCTGACTCAGACCCAGGAGCCTACTTGTTACAGGCTGCAGACTCGAATCTTGTGCCTTGCGGACTCCCCCTCGCTCTGCTCTTGTCAGCCTTTTGCTTTCACTTGTAGCCCAATCCTTCTTCAATCAAGGGAAAGCTCGTCGCAAGAGAGGCATTCAGGCCGCGACGGGCGAAGTCTGTTGTTGCCGTGGCTCACGGCCCTGCTCTTCTTCCTGCCCTCATCCGCTTAGTAGATCACTACTCGCAGTCTCCCTATTCCACGGTGTTCAAACCGTTAGCTGGCGGTGCTCGACCCCCCTTGTGTTTTCATGCATCAACAGTTAACACGCGACCTTCAGATCCGAGTAGTGTTTTGAAATCAGCGGACGGAAATGTCAGACCGCAGAGCCCGCTCCTCAGACCGCTCCAGCTCTTCAGAGGACTCTCTTTGGGACGCGATTGAGCAAGCTCGCCTTAAGGCTGAGCAGTCCCGCCAGCAGACTGACCGGCGTCTCGACGCAATCAGCCAAGCTCTGCTCGCGCTGGCCCAGCGGCTTGCTCCTCAGGCCGCCGCGGACGCAGCGGACTCGCCAGTCCGCCAGACCCCAGCTCGCCGAACTCCGCTTCGGCAGTCGCCAGTAACTCCTCGGAACCCTGCTCAGTCCGCCACCCCTCTTTGCCCTCAGGAGGAGCAGTTTGCTTTCAGAAATTTCTTCAGAGAAGCTGCTAGGGGCACTCCTGCCCGCCAGCTTCATTTTGCTGACTGCCAGTCCGCCGAGCCCGTGGACTCCCCGGCTCCAGTCCGCCCCTTATACCCCGCAGAGTTCGAGACCCCGTCTCCCTTTGTTGACCGAATCCGATGGGAATCGGCTCCGAGCAACTTCATGGAGCCTCGCATCCCATTCTATTCAGGAGGGACTGATCCAGTCTCTCACCTCCAAGCATTTGAGGGGGCAGTTGCTTTGAGATGCCTCTCAGATGCTATCAAGTGTAAACTCCGGGTTACCACTCTCGAAGGACAGGCGAGAGAGTGGTTTTACGAGCTGCCTTCGGGCACAATCTCTTCTTTCGCAGAGCTTCGTAGCCAGTTGTTGCTGAGGTTTGCTACCTCGAGGAAAAGGAAGAATGGGCCAACTGCCCTATTTGAAATCAAGCAAAGGGATAATGAATCGGTGGAGCGATTCGTTGATCGCTTTCAAAGAGAGATCCAAGGGGTCAGGAATGTAAACCCCGATTATTATAAGGTCGCCTTGATCCATGGCCTCCGGGAAGGCCCTCTGAAGTTTAAAGCAACAACCAAGGCACCTGAGACTTATCAAGAGTTGATCGTCATGGTCAACTGTTTCATTGAAGGAGAAAATGCCAATCCAACTTATGTCTCATCCCTGACAGCTAAGGCTGAAGGAAGGGATGCCTCTGCTTCTTCCTCTCGTGGCAAGCCCCCTCGCCCAGACTTCCAGCCTCCGTCTCAAAGAGGCAGGAACTTCCGCAACAAGAAACCTTTCCAAGGCCATCAACAGTTTCATGAGCAGAGACTGCCGTTGGTCGCCACTCCCGCCGTTCCATTGCAAGCTCTTCCCATCCTCTAACAAGCAGCCTTGCCTACTCCGGGCCAATTTGATGAAAGCCCCATGGAGGACGTTGCAGATCTGGACCTTGACGAAGTCATCCAGATCTTGCAAAGGAGATCAGAAGAAAAGAGGCAAGAGCCTCAGAAAATATGGAAGCCAAGGAATAATGCACAATATTGCCAGTTCCACAAAGAAAAGGGCCATTTAATTGAGGACTGCAAGGCCCTTCGCACACTGATAGAGAAGCTGCTTGCCGAGGGCAAGATTGACCTGGCCAAGAAGGATTCTCCTTCCTCTTCAAAGCCATCCACCTCAAAGGGCAAAGAAGTAGCTGAAGCGTACCAGGAATGTGTGGATGTAGAGGACAAAGGCCGTCTGGGGCCGATCAACGTCCCGGTAGAGTGCTTCGATGCAAATGATGAAGGGGTTCTGGGACGCCTCTTCTTCATCCATGGAGGAGCAGGGACCGAGTCTACTCGGAAATCGTCAATTACAAGGGTCACCCGGGCAGAGGTGGCCTATTCTTCCGTTGCTCCTCCAAGTGAGGTTGTCACCTTTGGTCCAACAGATCTACCCCAAACAACCTACCCATTTAATGATGCAGTAGTGATCCAGGCTGGTATTGGAGACTTTACAGTTGATAGAATTCTTGTTGATACAGGCAGCTCGGTCAACCTCCTGTTCAAGTCTACTTTTGAGGCCCTGAGGACCGGAAAGCCTCTGCTTTCCACTGAGGGGCCACTCTATGGTTTCTCGGGAGAGAGAAAGGAAGTGGAAGGCAGCGTCATCCTGCCCGTGAAGCTTGGAGGGGCGACTAAGCAAATACAATTCATAGTGGTTGATGCCCCTAGCAGCTACCATGCCATCTTCGGCAGGCCCCTGTTAAACAAGTATCAAGCGGTGGTTTCCACTTACCACCTTGCCATCAAGTTCTTTGCCGATGGAAGGATGTGCCGGGTCAGGAGTGACCCAAGAAGAGCAAGGGAGTGCTACGTCCGCACTGTCAACATGGTTGAAGCCAGCCCTTCCCTTGCTCCAACAGAAGCTACAGAAGCCTCCCCCAGTTCAGAAGCCGCTGCTGATGAAGGTGCTCACCTGGAACCTGCCCAGGTGACGCAAGGAGTCCCCATTGCTGAGGGGGAGGAGAGGAAGCTCTCCATCAACTCGGAGCTACCTGAAGATCAAAAGGCTGAGTTGATTTCCTGCTTGCTGAATAATCTGGATGTCTTCGCCTTGTCAGCAGAAGACATGCCAGGAGTGGATCCTGATGTTGCATGCCACCACTTGAATGTTGATCCCGGCTGCAAGCCTATACAACAAAAGAAGAGGGACATAGCCACAAAGCTTGCTGAGCCGATAAGGGAGGATGTCGCAAAGCTCCTCAAAGCAAATTTTATCAAAGAAATTCAATATCCTACTTGGATTTCTAATGTTGTAATGGTTAAGAAACCAGGAGGAAAATGGCGAATGTGTGTAGATTTTACCAAACTTAAAAAAGCGTGCCCTAAAGATTGCTACCCCTTGCCTCGGATAGATTCTTTAGTTGATTCCGCGGTAGGGTACTCTTATATGAGTTTTTTAGATGCGTTTTCTGGTTATCACCAGATAAGAATGCATAAGCCTGACGTTCCTCACACGTCGTTCATAACTAATAATGGTTATTATTGCTACCTTGTGATGCCCTTTGGGCTTAAGAATGCCGGTGCAACCTACCAACGGATGATGGACTGTGTGTTTAACCATCAGAAGGGGAGGAACCTAGAAGTATATGTAGACGATCTCTTGATTAAGAGTAAGTTGTTTTTGCTGCACTTGCGAGACCTAGCAGAGACGTTCGCTACTCTGCGTAGGTACGAAATGAAGCTCAATCCTTTGAAATGTACGTTTGGGGCGAGTAAGGGGAAGTTTCTTGGTCATCTCCTTACTCCGGAAGGACTTGCCCCCAACCCTGATAAAGTGAAAGCCATCCTTGATATGCCTACCCCTCGTTCGCTTAAAGAAGTTCAGCAGTTAGGGGGGAGGCTGGCAGGCCTTGCGAGATTTCTCTCTCAAGTTGGAGATAGGAGTGCTCCATTCTTCAAAACTCTCCGAGGAGCATCCAAGTTTGAGTGGACGGAAGAATGCTCCAAAGCTTTTGAGCAGTTGGAGATGCAACTGACCTCAGCACCCCTGCTTCAGAGTCCCCGGCCAGGAGAGATTCTTTTCTTATACCTAGGGGTTGGCCCTGAGGCCGTCAGCTCCGTTCTTCTTCGGGAAGAAAGCAGAAAGCAATTCCCAATTTACTATGTTAGCCATATCCTGAAGAGTGCTGAGACACGGTATCCAATTTTGGAGAAGTTAGCCTTGGCGTTAGTCATGTTGGCTCGCAGGCTCCGCCCGTACTTCCAAGCACATTCAATTCAAGTCGTCACCGATCAGCCTTTGAAGGGTGTGTTGGAAAAACCAGAACATTCCGGCAGACTAGCTAAGTGGGCAATAGAGTTGAGCGAATTTGAAATCTCTTATGTGCCCAAGACAACCATTAAAGCTCAGGTCCTAGCAGATTTTCTAATTGACATGCCAGAGTCCAGTTCTGATCGGGCAGAAAGGTCACCTTTGACTTGGACCATCTACGTCGATGGTGCCTCAGGCAGAAGTTCTTCTGGGGCAGGAGTGGTTCTCATCAATCCAAACAGAGTCAAATTGGAGCAGGCCATCAAATTTTACTTTCCAGTAACCAATAATCAGGCCGAGTATGAATCTTTGCTAGCAGGCTTGAGGCTCGCAAGAGAACTAGGAATCGATCATGTCCACATCAAAACCGATTCTCTGGTAATGGCGTCACAAGTCCTCGGTAACTTCGAAACAAGAGAGCCGATCTTGAAGAAATATCTAGCTCTTGTGAAGATAGAAGTCGGCATGTTCAAGAGCTTTACCATCGAGCACATCCCCAGAACAGAAAATGAGGAGGCAGATTTTCTTTCCAAGTATGGGATGCTTTCAGGAGGAACAACTTCCGAGCTCTTCCGCCCGGCAGTGGTGGAAGGAGATCTGATGCAAGTAGACCAACGTGCCTCTTGGATGGACCCATTCATTCTCTATCTGTCAATGTGAGATTATCATCATACAGTCAGAGATAAGAAAAAGTTCATAATAAAAGCAGCTCATTACTTCCTAGTGGCGGGATTCCTCTACAGAAAAACTTTCCTCTCTACCATGGCCCGGTGTGTTTCAGAAGAAGAAGCTTTCACTGTTTTGTAAGAGGTTCACTCAGGAGAGTGTGGAAGCCACTCGGGAGCAAGAACTCTTGAAAAACGAATCCTGCGGCAAGGATATTTCTGGCCCACTATGAAGAGAGACTCTGAGATCTATGCCAGAAAGTGTGTTCAGTGCCAGAAGTTTGCTCCACTTCAGCACCAAGCAGCTCGGTCCCTCAGATCGATTGCAACTCCTTGGCCCTTCGCAGTTTGGGGAATGGACCTCCTCGGTCCTTTTCCCATTGCAAGCAGTCAACGACGTTTCATCATCGTAATGATCGACTACTTCAGCAAGTGGATCGAAGCCAAGGCATTGGCTAAGACAACTACTCAGGTCGTCTGAAACTTCATTTGGGGGGAGATTGTCTGTCGGCATGGAATTCCAATGGCTATAATCACTGATAATGGGCCGCAATTCAACAACTCAGAGATGATAGACTTTTGCAGGCAGATCGGAACAGAGCTGCGGTTTGCATCAGTTCATCATCCCAGAAGCAATGGCCAAGTAGAAGCAGCCAACAAGCAGATCCTCAATTTTCTCAAAAAGAAAGTACAGAATCTCAAGGGTAGCTGGGCTGATCAGCTTCCATCAGTCCTCTGGTCCCTTAGGACAACGCCATCATCCGCAACTGGGGAGACTCCATTCAAAATTTCTCACGGCTCAGAAGCACTTATTCTAGTTGAGTTTGAAGTCCCGTCACCCAGAGTTCTGCTTACAAGAGAAGGCGTTGAGGACTGGCTTGAGTTGAATAATGAAGAGATGAGGTTCAGCTTGGAACAGATCGAGGCCATCAGAGATCAAGCAGCCATAAGGCAGGAGGAGGTCAAAAGAAGGATGGCCCGCAACTTTGATCAGAACGTGAGGATCAAATACTTCCAAGTGGGAGATCTCGTTCTAAAGAAGATTGATACTGCTGCAAGAGCTGGTTCAATTGGGAAGCTTAATCCAAATTGGGCCGGCCCTTTTGTTGTCAAAGAAGCATTAAAGAGCGGCGCTTACCGCTTGCAGACATACGAAGGAGAGGATATACCACACACATGGAGCGGGGATGATCTCAAACGGTTCTATTCTTGAACCTCCTTTTTTCTACTCTGTGTATCCTCTTCAAGAGTTATTATGAATAAAAACTACTTGCTAACGCTTCTTCAAGTATTGTCTATATAATCATGACAGGTGAAACGCTAAGAAATATTCCAAAAACGGTTCTGCGCCTGAACTCCCTTTTCTTTCTTATGTTTGTTTTGCAAATACATTTCGTTAATCAAAGGATCCATACTGACACTTTTTTCTAGTGTTTTCTCTCTCTCCCAAAGACCTATAACGGTTCCTTGATACCAGGAGACATCGCCGGGTTCAGCAAGACCTCCCCTAGAGCTGTTGTCTTTAGCGTAACACCACAAAGACCACGTGTTGCGAGGAGATTTTGCACCGTGTAGTGGGAGCTTGCAGGCTCTAGCGCGGTTGGATTCTTGACTTCGGATCCCGGCAAGTACCTGACCCCATCTCTGCATTATGGAGGGCTGGGTGGGGTAAATCTCTACCATGCCTCCATAGGGATATCGTTACAACTTCGATGATCGCGTGAGGAAAGTATGCCGTTCCGGCTCACCTGCCCGCGGGTCATCTTAGCTTGTAACCCTCGAACACTCCATGGTACCCTCAAGCAGTGCCTGCAGGAGACCCACAGCTTAGACTGTACTCCAGGCAAGAGGGCAGGGAACCGTTTCGCCAAATGAGCATTTTGCTCTTCGCAGGGAATTAAGTGCGGACTGGGTTTCTCTATCCGCTCAGTCCGCCTGTTTGGGTTGGTTTTATAGCCTATAGCCCGGTGAGGAAAGTATGCCGCTCCGGCTCACCTGCCCACCTGGTCGCAAGCTATAGATCATTTCTATTATGAGCGGACTAGTTTTATGTATCCGCTCAGTCCGCCAGCTTCTTTGGGTTGATCATATAGCCTGTGGCCTGGTGAGGAAAGCAATGCCATGTGCACCTGCCCACCGGGTCGGAAGCTGTAGGTCATTTCTATCTTGGGCGGACTGACTTTATCTATCCGCGCAGTCCGCCAGCTTCCTTGGGATGATTTTATAGATTGTATTTCTATCTTTGGCGGACTGGTTTTCTGTATCCACTCAGTCCGACGGATTCCTTGAGATCGCAAGCTATAGATCATTTCTATTATGAGTGGATTGGTTTTCTGTATTCGCTCAGTCCGCAGATTGTTTTCATATATTATAACAAGTTAATAAAGAGAATTGCGGACTCTACTAGAATTCAATGAAGTACCACCTGACATTGTTATCAGCTGGCTATTTTCGTCATTTTTAAGGCGGATATTGAATAGATTGATAAGTTGAATTCTCTAATCAGCAAGATTCGTTATAATATTGTGTCGTGCGGACTGCAATTGAAACTCAACAGAGTCCGCCTGACAATTTCTCCTCATTCCAATGACGGACAATAATTGTCTCTAATCAGCAAGATAAGAAGCTGTGGAATTTATCAGCGTGTCGCGTGGACTGCTAAGTGTCGGTGCGGTGAGCGTGGAAAAAGAACATTGCAGAAAGCACACATGCCAAAAATATCCTTTCTTTCTATTTCATCAAAAAACTGTTTACATCATTTTATATGTTCGGCGGACTGAGATCTTGCGTCCGCCCCTTTTTACAAAAACCAAAAAAGATAAAAATACATTAATCAATCTGTAGTCTTTTGTTTCTTTTCTGGAGGTGCAGGGCTTTCACCAACAATGTCAACTTCTGGAGAGTAGCCCCCCGAGCCGCTCCCGCTGCTATCTGATCCTGTACTTGAGGTGGACCCGCTATACGAGTTCCCGGTAGTAGAGGAGGATGCAGAGGAGGATGCAGAGGTGTCGGACTCGGCGGACGATCCCCATGCTCGCTGGCTCGAGGCAACATTGTCCGCTATTTCCTTGGCGCCTTGCCATTCGCCCTGCCCTCCGTCGTCTTCTTCAACTTCTTCTTCTTCTTCTTCTTCTTCTTCTTCTTCTTCTTCTTCTTCTTCTTCGCCTTCTTCCTCAATGATATCCTTGCCTTTTTAGCCCTCTCCATCGCCGCGACCTGAGGAGCCAGCTCAGGGAAGATCTCCAAGAAAGGGACGCCATCCACTCCCTCCTTTATGAAGCCGTTGCGGACAAGTCGCTCAATGGCGACCTCGACGGTCTCCTTCACGAAAGGGAGCATGGCAGCCTGGAAGTTGTTGTTTTCCAAGTCATAGGCGACCTGCGCAAAACAAAAGCAAACGTCAGACAGATCGCGGCGGATAGCAAATTAAGGCCGCTGCGAATTCAACTAACCCCAAGCTCTTCTCTTTGCTGAGCAACCCTTTTTCCCAACCGCACATTCCTTTCCTTTAGCGCTTTATTATCCTTTTGAAGTTGTTCATTCTGCCTCAACAGGTCTCTGGCCAGGGTAGCAACATAGTGGTTTGTCACCACGCTGTTCGCAGCGGCTTGAGAGGCTAGCAGAGGGAGGTCGGCGGCGGGCACCTTCTTGAGGTCGCTCAAGTTGCGCTTTCCGTAAAGCGCGGCGATCGCAATATGGGTGTGGCGTGTTATCCGTGGACTCTTCCACGAAGGGAGCGCGGTGGATAGGCGGACGTGTTTGTTCTTGCTATGCCAGTGGACCATAGGGTTCCCCCTAAGATCCTTCTGGCTGATGCCGAAGCCGCTCATGGTGAAACTTTCAGAGGAAGAGTAATCCGCCGCGGGATCCCCTTCCTCCTTCCTCTTTCTTGCGACTGCTTCTTTTTTCTCTTTCTGTGTAGGAATGAAGCCGCTAGGCGTCTGCGGCAAGTTAGAGGGTACCGCCAAGGTCGCTGCAAAAACAAATGGGTTAAACACCAATGTCGCAGCGGATGCAAAAGCTGAGTTCAGAAGCTACTTACTCTCTTCGGGCATGACGTCCGCTAAGCTCGCCAGCAGCGGAATATAATGCTCGATGTCAAGCCTGGCGTTGGCCAAAAACTCGACAATGGCGGATTCTAAGTCATCCAGTTGCACACTTTTGAAGGCGGAGTCCGCGCGCACCTGCGGATAGGTGTGCGCGAACCCTAGGTCGCTCTCAAAGATCAGGAACCTAGAGGTCCAGTTGTGGATTTTGTTGGGAAGACCAACAACCTTCATTCCCCTGCAGTAGAAGTATATGACCCCTTGTAGGGGCGGCCTCCAGAAGCGGTAATGGAGCGGACAGAGAATATCTTGCGGAAGACATTCATCGAAAAAGCAATCTTTTCAGATCGCAAATAAGAGACAAAGCTGCAGATCGCAGCGAGTGTATTTGGCGCAAGCTGGCCAGGCACCATTCCATAGTGCTCAAAGATGGCGGCGAGTTCCCATAGGAGCGGAAACTTGAATCCGCTATCAAAATGGTCCACTGGGATCGCGATGTGGGTTGCAGTTGAGAAGTTTAACCTTTCCTGATGGGCGGGAAGGCGGACAAGGATATTCGAGTTCGCCATCTTCTTTTCGACAAAGGCGTCCAGGTCGACCTCTGTCAATGTGCATTTCCGGTGGTCCGCGGAATGGAAGGCGACAACAGCATCAGTACGCGCGAACACCATTTTGCAGGCCACAGGGTTCCTTTTACTTCAGCTGTTTCCTGCATAAGAGAAAGCGGAAGGCCCTATTTATAGCTAAAGAGTCTGACAGCTTTTTGACCAGGCCGCAGAGCTCGCAATTCCAATCCGCACAGTCCGCAAAAAATTAAAGCACAACTAAACAACGCGGATACAAACACAGAGGCGGATATAAACACAGAATCACATGCCAAGGAAAATTCAAAGCAAAAAGTTGTGGCCGACACAATTTGTTGTCCGCCCAGATCGCGCTTTTTTCTCCCGGCAGGTCACAAGGAGCGGATACATTTTCAATCCGCTTAGTTCGCAGTATTTCCCACCTGCAGGTTAAATATCGAGAAGCGCATACATCATTAGTCCGCGCAATTCGCCACATCACAAGGATTAAGCTACATAATTTGCGGATATATAATCTGAGTCCCCACAGATCGTAACAGAGTTCAGTTTACAACACAGCATTGTTCGAAACAATTATACAGACAAGTATACAATTAAGCAAATAAAAGCTCAAGTCATTGCGGACTCAACGGTCCCTATTATCAGTCCGCGCCGGCCTTTCCGCCCTATCTCTGCATAAATGAGCTGCTTGATCACTTATCTGAAGAATTTCGCTATACACGCGGTAGAGGTGATGGTGAATAACATTTATGGTCCGGTGCATATGAGCAGCCTCCCGATCTACCCGGCTGAGGGGCACCATTGGCTCCGTCGCCGGCCTCGACTCCTCATCCGCAGACTGTTGGACACCGCCTGCCGGTGCGGCGATCTCTGGAGCAGCGCGATCTGACACTCGCGGCCTCTGCTCAGCGACCTCAGCAGCCCGCTTCCCTTTTTCTCCACGCACTGACGCCAAGTGCTTGCCTTTATAGAATCGGGCGTCAACCGCAAGCCTCTTCTTATCCCTTTCAGACCTCTCCAGCGCCCTCGAGATGCTGGCGATCTGGTCTTTTAGGGCTTTCTCATGCTCTGCGGACGCTTTCTCACGCGCCGCAGACGCCCTCTCGCGCTCCTCTGCCTTCTCTAACTCTGCTTTAACACATTGCATTTCAGCTTGGAATTTCTTCTCTAACTCTTTAATCATATTCAGGCTGGGCGGCTCATCCCCCGCGGATTCCACGTGCGAGACCGCGTCAGCACCAGTATTTGGTGTGACCACGATCTCGCCACTCTCGATGGAGCCCGGCGGCGACTTTCTACCTGCAACAAACAAAGTCAACTACACATTCAAAGGCAGCTCGCGGCGGACGCAAAGAAAGGATGAAAGATCACTTTTAGACATAGCAGCAGCGAGTTGCCGACTATCGAAGATGATTGGTCGCCTTGCCCGCTCCGGGTCAAAGGCGCTTAACCGCTTCTTCCATTCGCGATGAACCTTTGCTCTTTTCTCAGCAGCCGAACTTGTTGAAACCACAATATCGTCCGTCTCAGTGATGATTTTGATTGGTCTTGACGTCCGTGGCGGCGACCTGTAAAGCCACTGACACTTAAAGTATTTAGGCACCAGTTGAAGTTTACCTGACCGCAGCAGCTCCGCAGCAATCCGCAGATCCTCAGCGGATTTATCCGCCGCGACCTGCTTTGAGGCCGCCCCCACCGCAGCAACATGAGCAACAATTTGTTTCTTCTGCTCCTCTATCTTCTCCTTCAGTCTCTCTCTCCTCTTCCTCCACAGCGGACAAGGAAGGGAGTTCGTCACCCTTATTCCCAGTGGCTGCCTCAGATTGCTGCAGTACAACCAGCAAGGATTCGTTGATTAAATCAAGTCGATCGACGTCTATGGAATCAATTATCTCATCCGTGGATAAACTGACCATGGAGAGGGAATTATCTCCCTGGATTTGGGCCTCCGGTGTAACCAGATCGCTATCAGGAACTTCTTTGTCTCGCGGTCTGTATTGTAAGTCCACATCACCAGTTCGCTTGGAGACGTTCTTCTCCTTCATTGCGTGCAGTTTCTTCTCAACCCGCTCGGCGACGGTCACCCCGTCCCTCTTCCTCTTCTTCCTTTTAGCAGTCTTCTCAGCAGAATCCGCAGCGGACCCCCCTAAATCGGGCTGGTTTTCGCGGACAGGCTCAGGATTCACAGCAGTCAATGCGTTTGAGGGCGCATCGTCCTCTTCCTCAGTCCGCCTATCTTCTTCATCCAAGTTAACAATAGGCACGTGGGCATTGGGAGAAGATATGTCAGCCTCAATGTGTTCGTCAACGGTGTCCGCCGAGGTTGCGGTTTTCTGGGAAGGAGCAGAGTCCGACAGGGTCACCATCTTTTCACTTCTCAATGGTTCAGCGTCGACTGCGGCATCCTCGCGAGCAGATATGTCGGCATGGCGGACTGCTTTCTCCGCTGGCTTCTGGCTGTGGGAACTCTCTCCAGTAGGGCGGACAAGATCCTTTCTTGTCGACCTCTTTACTATCTTCTTGGTCTTCATAGGCGTCGTCAGTACTGGGTCGCCTTTTGTAGTAAGACTAGAGAAGAAAGCTCCAAGCCTTGCCATGCCGGACTGGAAAGTGGAGACCGCAAGTGGTGAATAGCACCCCGTGTCGATCGAGATTCTCAACAGTTCCAGGGCCTCCAGCGATATTTATAGCGTTGGCGGCATTTTCGAGGCTTGCGGACTCGGCGGTTAAGGAAACATTTTCGAAGTTTTCTGGAAACTTAAAAATGTGCGGGGATTATGTTAACCCCTCAGTCCGCAACATCATGCAAGATGCCAAAACCCCCCTTTCAACAGGCGCGGACGCAATTTGTCAGTCCGCCCAGTCCGGCAAGGTCACCAATCGGACGGATGGTACCCCAGCAGCGGACGCAAGGATCTGTCCGCTCAGTCCGCCGCCCTCCAGCGGGATCGCGCCAAGCAGCAAAGCTTCAGTCCGCGAGCCCAGTCCGCCCCTCCTGCGCGGACTGGCATGTTCTTTCTTTTTGCTTCCCGTCACCGCTGCCCGGTTCTCCTGTACCCCGGGCAGCCGGTTATTTTAGCCCTGCCCGTTTGGGCAGGCCCCCTATCCTATAAATAGGGGGGAGGTGGTGCACCCAAGGCACGCTGACTCAGACCCAGGAGCCTACTTGTTACAGGCTACGGAGTCGAATCTTGTACCTTGCGGACTCCCCCTCGCTCTGCCCTTATCAGCCTTTTCCTTTCACTTGTAGCCCAATCCTAATTCAATCAAGGGAAAGCTCGTCGCAAGAGAGGTATTCAGGCCGCGACGGGCGAAGTCTGTTGTTGCCGTGGCTCACAGCCCTGCTCTTCTTCCTGCCCTCATCCGCTTAGTAGATCACTACTCGCAGTCTCCATATTCCCCGGTGTTCGAACCGTTAGCTGGCGGTGCTCGACCCCCCTTGTGTTTTCGTGCATCAACAAATGTGATAGACGATGCGCTGAGTTGGAGAGCTGCCACCTCCAGAGCTGTGCCCCAGATTATGTCCATGGAGCTGGTGCAGAGATTAGAAGATATGCACATCACGCTGGCATCGGCTGATGACCCCGAGCTCTATGAGGAGTATTTAGCCGCAATGAGCGCCACAAATGAAATTCAAGACCGAGTCAGAGATGGGCAGAGGCAGGACGCCAAGATGGTGATGATATTCAGGGCCTTGGAGGCAGGTACTGCTGGAGATTACACACTGAGGGATGGCCTGTTATGCTTCAGAGGATGGGTTTATAAACCATAGGGAGGCCAGGTCCGGGAGAATATCATGACGGAATCCCACTGTAGCCGGTATTGGGTATACCCGGGAGTTACGAAGATGACTGCGGATCTAAAGAAGACCATGTACTGGCCAGGCATGAAGAAGGATATCACCTACTTCGTGACCCACTACGAGACATGCCAGTTGGTGAAGGCGGAGTGTAGGAACACCATAGGCTTATTGCAACCACTCTAGGTACCAGAGTGGAAGTTCGATGATATCGCGATGGACTTCATACATGGGCTTCCCCGATCGCGGACGGGGAACGATTCGATCTGGGTAATCGTCAACCGGCTGACGAAGGTAGCCAGATTTATCCCGATCAGGAAGGATGACTCGGTTGGTGTGCTAGTGCGGAAGTTTGTGGAGCAGTTCGTTCGTTATCATGACGTTCCTAGAAAGATCGTGTCGGATCGGGATGAACGGTTTACGTCCCGGGAGTGGCTATCAGTGCAGGCCTAGTTGGACACTCGGCTGACAATCAGTACAACTTTTCATCCCCAGACTGACGGGCAGACGGAACGCACCAATCGTACTTTGGAAGATCTACTGCGACTACGCATTCTGGACTGCGGAGAGGCTTGGGAGAAGTTGTTGCCACAGGTCGAGTTCTCATATAATAACAGCTACCAGTCCAGCATAGGGATGGCCCCTTGTGAGGCCTTATACGGACGAAGGTGTAGCACTCCGCTGTCATGGATACATGATGAGGACCCGAAGGTGCCGGGCCCGGAGTTTGTTGAGGACATTGAAGCTCAGGTGAGGCTGATACGAGATCAGATGCTAAAGGCGCAGAGTAGGCAGGACAAGAATTACGATGCGAGACATCGTCAGGTAGAGTTCCAAGTTGGAGACCGGGTATTCTTGAAGATCCGACCGATGCATGGAGTTTCACGGGTGCGTGGTCGGAAGAAGAAGCTCAGCCCAAGATATATGGGGCCTTACAAGATCCTTGAGCGGATCGGTCCCTTAGCATATAGGCTGGAGCTGCCACCAGAACTGGAGGGCCTGCACGACGTTTTCCACGTCTCCTCCCTGAGGAGAGCTCTACTTCGGCCGGAGGAGCAGATTTCGACTATAGATGAGCCTATATCTTCTGATCGATCGGTGCACCTGGAGCCGATTTAGATAGAGGATACTGGGATGCGGGTCTTGCGACGCAAGAAGGTTCCATTGGTCAAGGTCCTATGGAGGAATCACGGTCAAGAGGAGCATACCTGGGAGCCGCAAGATATGATGCAACAAAAGTACCCCGAGCTTTTCAGTCAGGTATTCCTTACAACCTCTTGGGATGTTACATTTTATTTTTCATACTCGAAACCCCGTAGGCCTAACTTAAATTTCGAGGACGAAATTTTTGGTTTATGTGAGTGCACATTGTGTGATATATATATCTGCTTATAAAATGCTATGCCTGCAGGGAAGGATTCTCACTGCCACGGGTAATGGGTAGGATCGTTATAAATTGGTCAGCTGAACGCTGACCATTGCTTTGTTTGACACCACTGCGGTGGATTGTCCCGTGTAGGTGCAGGAGAGTCGAGCGGAAAATAGGGGGCTGAATCCCTTGTTGTTGCTGTTGATGTTGCTGCTATGCTGGCCCTTGAAGGGCAAAGAAGTTCATATGATGTTATTTTCATGTGTGGCCAGCCTGCGTGCCGATATATGAAACTCATAGTTGCAAAGCTTAACTGTAAGGCCATGTAACACCCCAAAGCTTACTTGTGGTTCAGGTTTGAGTGACACGGCCTGGGACACGAGCATGTCCCAGGGCGTGTTCTTCTCGGGTTGAGCAGTTGGATGTGTGGACGACGAATTTTGGTCGACGATCGTCGAGTACAGGGTACACGGCCTGTGACATGGGCGTGTCATAGGGCGTGTCCTTTGCGGATTCAGGCGGGACTACGTGTACTGGTGGACACGGGTGTGCCCTGGTGTACACGGCCTGGGACACGGGCGTGTCCCATGGTCGTGTCCCTCTCGAGTGAAGTAGAGAGTGTTCTGTGTGAAGTTCACGGCTATTGGATACGGGCGTGTCAGGCATAACACGGGCATGTAGGGTGTGGCACGGGCATGTCACACAGTAGTGTACTGGTTGGATTTGAGTCGGTCGCCTACCGCTTAAGTGACACGGCCTATGACACGGGCGTGTCACAGGGCGTGTCAGGTCGTGTTCAGCCTATTCTTGGACAAATCTGAGCCGTTCGTTCCCTTATCCTGTAGCCAAGTGTCCAAGCAGTCTCCCTGTGGATATGAGGCCGAGAATGAGGAGTTATTCCCTCATTTTCATTCTCCTTCTTCTCACTTTCCAAGAGAGAGGGAGAGTAAGGGAAAGGAAGGAGGAAGAGGAAACCAGCTGCTGGAGGAGCTGCGGAGTGCGGAGCGAAGATCTGAGATCGGATTCGTGAAGGTAGAGCTGAGGCGGTGACTTCCATTTGGATACTTCATGGCGCCGAAGAGATCTTCAAGGGTAACGATCTCCTTCTTGGACATCGAAGTCCTTTATTTATGCATGTGCATGGGATCCTCAACCAAGAGGTGGATATCGAAAGCAATTCCTTGGCTGCGTTTGCATCTAGAGCCGGAAGTGTAGAGTACGACATATGCATGTTGTGTGAAGCCCATCTGGACGGGTAGTCTGGATTGGTGATGATTATGGGTAAACCGGAGAAGACTCAGTGGATTTGATGATATGAACGGTTTATGCTTTGTTGGATGGATGTATGGATGTGCTTATAAATGTATGGATACTTTGAGTAAGCTCCTGGTTATGATGAGAGATCAATTGGTAGCACGTCTGGGGAGCGCGGATAAACCTGACCTGCTATACCACTAGGGTGGGTTGATCTAGATAGATGAGGGATCGATTGGTGGCAACGCTTGGGGAGCCGAGTTAAACCCGACTTGCTACACCACAGGGGTGGGTCGATCGGAAATAGGTGAAGGGGTCGATTGGTGGTAATGCCTGTGGAGCACGATAAACTAGGCTTGCTAAACCACTTGGGTGGGTCGATCTGCTCTGGTTGTTTGTGGATGCTGTGAGGTAGTACCTCTGAGTGGTATGGACGGAATGTCGCCAGCCCGTAGGATTGGTGGACTAGGATTGAACCGCCCAACCAACAAGTGAAGAACCTCTGATCGGTGGTGTATGACTGGGACCCCCGGTACACCAATAAGGTGCCCTGAGTGCACGGAGCGTCTGGTGGATACCGGCGTTTATGATATGACTGTGATTGGTAGATTTATAGCTTGTGATGACAATGCATACAGGGAATGAACCCTGCCCTGGGTAAGGGGTAGGCTCGTTATAATTGGTCAGCTAATGCTGATCGTTACTTTATTTGCTGCTCTCGGGTGAATATCTAATTGCAGGTGCTGATGACTGAATTGATTTGAGCGGAATGGAGGCTTGCTGCTTAAGGCCCTTGAAGGCCATGCGAAGAAAGCCATGTGTGTGTAAAGAGAAACTTGTAAGGTCATAAGGCCTTGTGTGTGTGTGTTGTATACATTCCTGATTTTGATATATAAATGTGGAGTTTGTATATTAGTGGACATTCATTGAGCTGAGTTCATCCAACTTAAAATGCTGCGCTATAATATTTTGAGTTAGGATACGAGTAGATTTTGATGAGTAGACTTTGATTTCCACACGTAATTCCACTGCTTGTCTGTGAAATATGGCGTGGGGCCCCGACCGGACCCACCGTTATATTCCATGTGACGAGTCGGGGCGTTACAAAGTGGTATTAGAGCCAGGTTGAGATTGTTTGGGAGGGAAGAACATAATTGAACTCACGAATGTCCACTAGGAATGTATTCCATGCACGTAAAGTGCGTGAGTGTGTAGTCAATGTATATTTACCGTTATGACATGTCTGATTAATGGTGTTTTGTACATAGCTAGGTGCCGAGGAGTGGTGCTGGGCAGTTTGAGTCCCAGCGGTCCGATGAGAGTATGGAACCAGTTGAAGCGTCTACGCCTCCTTCGGCGGAGACCATACGTATGGTGACGGAGATGGTGCTTGCAGTGTTACAGGCACAACCTACTGGGCAGGCAGGGCCTGCAGGGGTGCCAGTATGGCCTGGTGCAAGGCAAGAGCGCGTTGTTGTTGTGGTGGACGAGCAAGCAACATAAGAGTCATTGAAGCACTTTATGGAGTTTCATCCACCTACGTTTGGTGGGGCGACTTCCCCAACGCAGGCGGAAGATTGGCTTGCTAGAGTGGAGATGATACTGATGACAATCAGGACTGCAGAGGAGCAGAAAGTGACCTTAGCCACTTTTCTGCTGGAAGGGGATGCGAGATTGTGGCGGGATGATATGGAAGTGCATCACTTGGCAGGTCGATGATTAGCGGAGGTCACAATTGATGAATTCACCAGATTGTTTCTTGCCAAGTATTTGCCAGTGTCACAGCAGATTGCGATGGAGAATGAGTTTCAACGTTTGGTGCTGGGTGAGAATGATATTGATATGTACCTGCATGAGTTTACCATATTAGGGCGTTATGCGGGGTCAAGCTTCACGGAGGAAGAGCGAAAGACGAATCGATTTTATGAGGGACTGCGGTATGAATTGAGGTTAGTACTCCCAAGTTCAATGAACCAAGGCTTCCAAGCATTGGTCGATATAGCCCGGGCGTCGGAGAAGGACTTGAAGCAGGTATGAGAGAAGAAGAGACTGGCAGTGGAGAAGCCAGAATTCAAAGTGCCCCAGTCGGAGCAATCGGAGTTTCGTAGATGAGAGAAGAAAAGATTCAGGCATGCTGAATCAGCTCCTTCGACTGTTTCTTCGGGGGAGACCTATGGTCAAGGACGTGTTGATACACATATATGTTATAATTGCGGGAAGAAAGGACACATAGCTAAATTTTGTTGGAATGCCCCTTCAGGGAGTGAAAAGAAGACAGGTGCGTCTTATGAAGAAAAGGGTAAAGCGGTGGCCGAGTCATCTGCATCCCGGATGCAACCTCGATTGCATAATTTGGAAGTGCAAGAGCCGCAAAGTTAAATTGGGGAAATTCAGCCTCGAGTGTTTAATTTGACGCCACGAGTGTTTAATCAGGCGGTTGAGCGAAAGGAACCATAGAAAAGTGACTCGTACTGGTGTATCTCAGGCATGAATACAGAGATGGTTGTACCTATAGATGTTATATGTCACGTATATATTGGTACACATTTGGTGTTGTATCATGGTGGCTATATATATGATGTTGTTTTTGAATATAGTTCACTTGATGAATTTTGTGGATGAATGTGCACATGAGGAGGTTCTGTATGTGTGTATGTGTTGTATGTTGTTTGATTTGTGCGATGTCGTGGGGTGAGACAAGCTGCGACCTCTGAGCTCAAACCCGGCTCATTTTATTTGCGAGTTCGGTTGCTATGGTGTGGTGTAATGAAGAGTGTTTTAGTGAATATCTGGAGGTAAGCCAAATTTTGGGGATGAAATTTTTATGAAGGAGGGGAGGATTGTAACACCCCAAACCTACTTGTGGTTCAGGTTTGGGTGACACGGCCTGGGATATGGGTGTGTCCCAGGGCGTGTCCCAGGGAGTGTCCTTCTCGGGTTGGACAGTTGGATGTGTGGTGGACGAATTTTGGTCGACGATCGTCGAGTGCATGGTACACGTCCTGTGACATGGGCGTGTCACATGGCATGTCCTTTGCGGATTTAGGTGGTACTGCGTGTACTGGTGGACACGGGTGTGTCCTGGTGTACATGGCCAGGGAAACATGCATGTCCTATGGTCGTGTCCCTCTCGGGTGAAGTGGGGAGTATGTTGTGTGAAGTACACGGCTATTGGACACGGGCGTGTCGGGCATGACACGGGCGTGTAGGGTGTGACACAGGCATGTCACACGGCCGTGTACTGGTTGGATTTAAGTTGGTTGCCTACTGCTTAAGTGACACGGCCTGTGACACGAGCGTGTCACAGGGCGTGTCAGGCCGTATTCAGCTAATTCTTGGACAAATCTGAGCCGTTCGTTCCCTTATCCTGGAGCCAAGTGTCCAAGCAGTTTCCCTGTGGATATAAGGCCGAGAATGAGGAGTTACTCCATCATTTTCATTCTCCTTCTTCTTCTCACTTTCCAAGAGAGATGGAGAGCAAGGGAAAGGAAGGAGGAAGAGGAAACCAACTACTGGAGGAGATGCGAAGTGCGGAGCGAAGATCCGAGATCAGATTCGTGAAGGAAGAGCCGAGGAGGTGACTTGCATCCGGCTACTTCATGGCGCCAAAGCGATCTTCAAGGGTAACGATCTCCTTCTTGGACATTGAAGTCCTTTCTTTATGCATGTTCATGGGATCCTCCACCAAGAGGTGGATATTGCAAGCGATTCCTTGGTTGTGTTTGCATCTCGAGCTGGAAGTGTGGAGTACGGCATATGCATGCTGTGTGAAGCCCATCTGGACGGGTAGTCTGGATTGGTGGTGATTATGGGTAAACCGGAGAAGACTCCCTGGATTTGATGATATGAACCGTTTATGCTTTGTTGGATGGATGTATGGATGTGCTTATGAATGTATGGATGCTTTGAGTAAGCTCCTGGTTGTGATGAGAGATCAATTGGTAGCGCGCCTGGGGAGCGCAGATAAACTCGACCTGCTGCACCACTAGGGTGGGTTGATCTGTATAGATGAGGGATCGATTAGTGGAAACGCTTGGGGAGCCAAGTTAAACCCGGCTTGGTGTACCACAGGGGTGGGTCGATCAGAAATAGGTGAGGGGTCGATTGGTGTTAATGCCTGGGGAGCACGATAAACCCGGCTTACTACACCACTTCGGTGTGTCGATCTGCTCTGGTTGTTTGTGGATGTTGTGAGGTAATACCTCTGAGTGGTATGGACGAAATGTCACGAGCTCGCGGGATTGGTGGACTAGGATTGAACCGCCCAACCAACAAGTGAAGAACCTCTGATCGGCGGTGGACGACTGGGACCCCTGGTACACCAATAAGGTGCCCTGAGTGCACGGAGCGTCTGGTGGATACCGGCATTTGTGATATGGTTGTGATTGGTAGATTGATAGCTTGTGATGGCAATGCATACAGGGAAGGAACCACTGCTCTGGGTAAGGGGTAGGGTCGTTATAATTGGTCAGCTAATGCTGACCGTTACTTTGTTTGCTGCTCTTGGGTGGTTATCTAATTGCAGGTGCTGATGATTGAATTGATTTGAGCGGAATGGAGGCTTGCTGCTAAAGGCCCTTGAAGGCCATGCGAAGAAAGCCATGTATGTGTAAAGAGAAACTTATAAGGCCATAAGTACATGTGTGTGTGTGTGTGTGTGTGTATTGTATACATTCATGACTTTGATATATAAATGTGGAGTTTGTATATTAGTGGACATTCATTGAGCTGAGTTCATCCAACTTAAAATGCTGCACTAGAATTTTTTGAGTTAGGGTACGAGTAGATTTTGATGAGTAGACATTGATTTCCACACGTAATTCCACCGCTTGTCTGTGAAATATGGCGTGGGGCCCTGACTGGACACTATTATATTCCATGTGATGAGTGGGGGCGTTACAGGCCATAAGGCTAGACTTGTTGTGTATTTGGAGAACATTCCTTCGTGATGTTATATATAAAAGCTGGTTTATATATTGTGGACATTCATATGAGTTGAGTTCAAGAAACTTAAAAGCTACCGCTAGAATGCACTGAGTTAGGGTGCGAATGATTTTGATATTAACCTGTAACTTCGCCGCCTATTCGTGGCATATGTTGTGTGCCCCGGCCGGACCTTCTATTATATGTCATGTAACGGATGTGGGTGTTATATTTTGGTATCAGAGGCATTTCGGTCTTCCTCTTTCGAATTCGTGGTCGAATTCTTTTGTGGGGTGGCGTGCACATGTAAATACGACCCACTATAACATTAATGAACTCAAGAATGTCCACTAAGGAATGCAAATACACCTGTTTGAGGAACCTGCGCGTTCCTATATTGTTGTTATTGCTTGTGCAAGGTCGCTAATGTGTGTCTTGTCCACCTATAGGTGACTCATAGTGGTGCTGGGCAGTCTGAGCCCCAACGTTCTGATGAGAGTGTGGCACCAGCTGAGGTGCCTACACCTCCTTTTGCGAAAACAGTACGCTTAGTTGCTGAGGCGCTGTTTGCAATGATTCATGTACGGCCTACTGGGCAGGCACAACCGACATTGGTGCTAGAATGGGTTGGTGTAAGGCCAGAACCTGTTGAGGCTATTGATCCTCGCACAGCTGAACGACAGTTGAAGCAGTTTATGAGCTTCAATACTAATACGTTTACGGGTGTGGGATCCCCAATGCAGGCGAAAGATTGGTTGTCGCGCGTCAAGCGAATATTGACGACGATAAGGACAGCGGAAAATCAGAAGGTCACCTTGGCCACATTCTTGTTGGAAGGAGAGGCTCGGCTATGGTGGGACGAGATAGAGGAGTTTTCGTGACTGTTCTTGGCAAAACACTTGCCAGCGGCACAACACATCGTTATTGAAAATGAGTTCCAGCGTCTAACTCAGGGAGAGAGTAGTGTTGATACCTACTTGCATGAGTTTACACGATTGGGATTTGGGATACTATGCGGGGTCTATCTTCGCAGATGAACAATGAAAAACCAATCGGTTCTACGAAGGGTTGCGGGATGAGTTGAGATTCCTGCTATCAAGTTCGGTAAATCAAGGGTTTTAGGCATTGGTGGATACGACGTGTGCATTGGAAAAGGATATGAAGCGAGTGCAAGGAAAACGGGACTTGGTGGTGACAAAGTCCGAGTTCAAAGTGCGGCACCCGGGGAAATCAAATTACCGTAGGAAATGGGGTAAGAGATTCAAGTCTTCTATAGACGCTCCCTCAAGTGTTGCATCGGGAACAACCTCGAGGTAGGAGTCTCGGACCTACTATACATGTGGTAGAGCGGGGCATATAGCCCGTAACTGTCGGGTTGGTCCACCAAAGGTGGAAAAGAAGACAAGAGCATCATATGCTGAAAAGGGAAAGGCAGTGGTGGAGTCCACTACATCCCAGGCGCAATCCCGAGTGTATAACCTTGGCCAGCAGGAGGCCATAAAGCAAAGAGACGTTGTCACTGGTATGCGGTAACATATTTGATTGCTACTTATGCTATTTCATACCTTGTTTGTAGCTTGTGTATTATGTGTTTGTATTAGGCTTTGTCCTTATTCGAGACTGTCCAGCGCGAGCACTGTTTGATACTAGTGCTTCTCATTCATTTCTATCTACGGACTTCGTGTCACAGATCGGTGTACCGATTCATATGGTGGCAGATAATGTGAAGGTGTTATTACCAAATGGATGTGTAATGCATGTGGATAGGTCTTGTTTTGTGGAGGTACGAATAGGAAGTTGGGATTTCGGGTTGGAAGCATCGGTGCTGCCTATATCGGAGTTTGATGTGATCTTTGGTATGGACTGGCTCTCGCAACAGCGTGCCTATATAGATTGCAAATCAAAAGAAGTCACACTGGAGCAGAATACCGAACGAGAAACGAAATTCGCTGGTATGCGAGGGTCGAGCAAGACATTGATGTTTGCTCTTCAAGTGGTTTTGGTAGTTCAGAAAGGCGCAGAGTTGTTCTTCACACTTGTTGAGGCTGTTGAGCCAAAGGCAGTGTGATTGACGTTCCGATTTTTTCGGAGTTCGCTGATGTGTTTTCGAAGGAGCTTCAGGGATTATCACCACAGCAGGAGATTGATTTCTCGATTGAGCTGGTTCCAGTGCAAAACCTGTGGCCCGCTCACCATATCGAGTAGCGCCAAAAGAAATGGTCGAACTAAAAGCTCAACTGCAAGAATTGTTGGAATAGGGATACATACGCCCAAGTATGTCACCTTGGAGCGCACCTGTTCTTTTTGTGAAAAAGAAGGAAGGTAGTCTGCAATTGTGTATCGATTATCATGAATTGAACAAGTTGACGGAGAAAAATAAATATCCGATTCCACGGGTAGATGACTTGTTTGACCAACTGGCGGGATCGACAGTATACTAAAAACTGGATTTGAAATCTGGCTACTACCAGTTGCGAATTCTGGAAGGTGACATTTTCAAGATAGCGTTTGGAACACGCTATGGTCATTACGAGTTCAATGTAATGCCGTTTGAACTATGTAATGCGCCATCGGTGTTTATAGATCTAATGCACCGAACGTTCCGAGAGTACTTGGACCTGCTTGTGATTGTCTTCATTAATGATATCTTGGTGTACTCTCAACCGAAAGAAGATCATGTGAACCATTTACGGTTGGTGTTGCATACCCTGCAGAGAAATAAGCTCTACACCAAATTCGCAAAGTGTGAGTTTTGGCTCTCGTCAGTGGCTTTTCTTGGCCATGTGGTGAGTGGAGAGGGCATTGCGGTGGATCCGTCAAATATAAGAGCCATCTGAGAGTGCCATGTGTTGTCTTCGGTGGCTGAAGTTAGGAGTTTCCTTGGACTGGCAGACTACTACAGATGTTTTGTAGAAAACTTCTCACGGATCGCTTTGCCTCTTACCACATTAACGAGGAAGGATCAGAAGTTCATTTGGACGTCGGTGTGCATTCGAGCTTTTGAAGTGCTAAAGAGTCGTTTGACCACGGTGCCCGTTTTGACAACGTCATGTGGAACAGACGGTTATGATATTTATAGTGATGCTTCAGGGAGCGGCTTAGGCTACGTTATTCTTCAGTTTGGAAAGGTGATCACTTATGGCTCACGCCTGTTGAAAGTGCATGAGCGGAACTATCCCGTCCACGACTTGGAGTTGGCGGAGGTAATATTTGCACTTAAACTGTGGCATCATTATTTATAAGGCGTGAAGGTGGATATATTCACGGACCATAAGAGCCTAAAGTATTTATTGGATCAAAAGGATCTCAATATGTGACAACGAAGGTGGATGGAGTTCCTCGTGGACTACATCTTTGATATTCACTACACTCCCGAGAAGGGAAACGTGGTCGCAGATGCCTTGAGTCGTTCGACTCAGTCAAAGACAAATTGGTTGCAAATGCATTATGAGCATCTGATCCAGGAGTTGGAAATGTTAGAGATTTCTTGTGTTGTCAAGAATTCCAAAGCACATGCGTGCTTGCACTGGATGGAGGTACAATGTGACCTTGCGAATAGGGTTCGGTGGGCAACGGAACTTGATGAAAGTTTGCAACGATATGCAGTGTATGGAGTAAATGACAAATTCTCCTGGGATGACGGCCTTTTGCGAAAAGATGGTAGTTTGTGCGTTCTAAGTATGGGTAAGCTAAGAGAAGAATTGATGTATGAGGCTCACTTTATGAAATATTCAATTCATCCAGGGAGCACAAAGATGTATAAAGACTTGAAAAAGTTGTTCTGCTGGCCAGGGTTTAAGAAAGACATCGCACATTATGTGGCTAAATGTCAGACATGTGCCTTAGTGAAAGCTGAATGCCAGAAGCCTGGAGGTTTCCAGAATTCGCTACCTATTCCGGAGTGGAAGTTTGATGATATTTCAATGGATTTCGTGCATGGTTTGCCGAGATCTCAATGCGGTAATGATTCGATTTGGGTGATCATAGACCGGTTGACTAAAGTAGCTCACTTCCTTCCGAACAAGAGGGACGATTCAGTGGAAGTCTTGGCGAAAATCTATGTTGAGCAAATCGTATGATTGCACGGTGTTTCCCGTAGCATCTTAAGTGACTGTGACGGGTGATTCACATCAAATGATTGGAGGCTAATCCATCAATTGTTGGGAACAAAGTTAACGTTCAGTACGACCTTTCATCCCCAAATTGATGGCCAGACTGAGAGGACCAACAGAACGATGGAAGACATGCTCTGAATATGCGCCTTGGATTTTGAGAAGAGGTGGGAAGATCATCTCTATATGGTAGAGTTTGCCTATAATAATAGCTACCAAGCGAGCATAAGTATGGCACTGTTTGAAGCTTTGTATGGTCGAAAATGCCATACACCACTAGCTTGGGCAGAAGCAGGTGAATCTAAACTATATAAGCGTAAGGAAGTCAAAGAAGCTAATTTGACGATACGCTCTATTTGGGAGAGGCTATTGATAGCCAAGATAGACAAGCCAAATATTACAATGCTAAGCACCGAAATGTTGAGTTTGCGATTGGCGATTGGGTATATTTGAAAATCAAACCCTTCAAAGGTGTATCCAAGATTCGACGCTTGAAAAAGTTAAGTACGATATATCTTGGTCCATTTGAAGTGGTGGAAAGAATTGGTGAAGTTGCCTATCAGCTAGCTCTTTTGGATGAATTGAGTGGATTGCATGATGTGTTCCACATCTCAGTGCTTCGAAAAGCCATAAAAGATCCATCTCAAGTGATTGCGAATGATCGTGTACCGATCGAATTTGGGCTAATGACGAAGGTTAAGCCCATTCGGATCAAAGATAAAGCTGATAAGTAGTTGCGGAACATGACAATCGGGATGGTCAAGGTCCGATGAGACAATTGTGTCCATGAGAAGCTAACATGGGAGCGGAATCAGACCATGCGTGCTGAGTTTCCTGAATTGTTTTTTTAAAACTTGTATAACAGTTTGTGTTGTACAGAACATAAAATGTTGTAACACATTTTTGTTGAAGAGTTTCTTGAGTACTGTATGAAAATTTCGGGACGAAATTTCTTGTAAAGAGGGGAGGATTGAAACACCCCAATTCTCGAGGATGAATGGGCTGAGTAGGGTGGGCAACACGGCCTGGGACACGGGCATGTCTAAGGCTGTGTCCTACTCTGTGTGAGGCAACACAGCCAGGGATACAGGCGTGTCCATGGCCGTGTCCTGCACTCGAGTGTTGGCAGGGCGGTCTTGAGTGAGCTCGATGAAACGCAGTCGACGATCCTCGAGTTGGGTACACGGCCTGTGACACGGGCGTGTCCAGGGCCGTGTCCTGCTATGTGCTCGACGAGTTCTCGAGTGAGTTCGACGAAATACACTCGACGATCCTCGAGTTGGGTACACGGCCTGTGACACAGACGTGTCAAGGGCCGTGTCCTTCTCTGTACTTGGACAGTTCTTTGAGGACTGAGGATGTAACGCCCCGAAACTCAAAGGAGCAAAAGGGGAATAATTTGGGCCAGTTTGAGTTCTGGCTGCAGGCACACGGCCTGGGACACGGGCGTGTCCCAGGGCGTGTCAAGCCTGTGTCGACACTAAGGCGTGAAGTCGACACTTTGGTCTCGACATTTTGTCGAGACTGGGCACACGGCCTGCGACACGGGCGTGTCGCAGGGCGTGTCGACCCGTGTCGACACTTAGCCGTGAAGTCGACACAGTGCTTTGAAGTTGTGTCGAGACACGGCACACGGCCTGCGACACGGGCGTGTCGCAGGGCGTGTCAACCCGTGTCGACACTCGTCCCGCGAAGTCGACACTTTGGTGTCGACAGTGTGTCGAGACCTGGCACACGGCCTGCGACACGGGCGTGTCGCAGGGCGTGTCGACCCGTGTCGACACTTAGCCGCGAAGTGCCGAGACCTTGTACACGGCCTGGAGTCCAGGCGTGTCAAGGTGACACGGGCAAGGACACGGGCGTGTCCGAACCCGTGTCAGCGCTCGGGTTGGAAACGGGAGAAAATCATGGGGGTACACGGCCAGATACACGGCCGTGTCAGTTGGAACACGGGCGTGTCAGATCGAACACGGGCGTGTTCGATGCCCGTGTGAGGTTCCAGGTGATTTGATTTTGACGGCGAATGAGGCACACGGCCCTGGACACGGGCGTGTGCCAGGCCGTGTTCGGCCCAGATTGGGCATTTCAGTCCCGAATCGAAGCCGTTCATTTCTTTGACTGAGGATCCAATGGCTGGGGGTTGTTCCTGAAGGGATATACCCGGGTTTTGACTTAGAAAACCCTCACTTTTTCCACTTGATCTCTCTCCAAACCCTTGGAGAAAGAAAAGCTAAGGCAAGAAGAAGAGGAGCTAGATCCGCCATTGGAGGAGCTTCGGAGCTCCGAATCGCAAGCCGACTCCGGATCCACGGAGGCAACGCAAGTGCGGTGATTTCCATCCGATTACTTTTCGATGGCGCCAAAGAGGACCGCAAGGGTAACGATCCTCATCTTGAGCATGAGTCGCTCTTTTCTTTGCATAGGAAGCCCGCTCTCGCGAGTTTGCGGAGAGTTGGAGGCGTTCCTTCGGGTAGATATGTGAAGTCCCCGTTGTTTAGAGTCCGTATGCGAGAACGGACATAGGCATTTTTGGTTGAAGCCTACCCGGACATGTAGTTCGGATCGGTGATGTTGCATTGCATAAGGCCGGAGAAGACTCCGTGCTATTTGGTGTTTTTCGGGTTTTCTACGCGGTAGATTGCAGCAGGGAGCCTTGGGGACTAACCCAAAGGTGCACCCGGAAAACTGGGCGGACACGAGGTCTTGCCAACTTGGTGGCTTGGAAGCCAACTTGAACATAACCGGGTTATGTGACTTGTGGTGAAAATGGGACTCGGTAGAAGTTTGACCTGCGCATATGGTTTAAATTACCGTTGCGGGCGCATATGGTTTAAATTACCGTTGCGTTGTGAGCACGGGTTAGATGGAACCGTACCCACTCTATGTCGTTCGGATTAGGGCCGTTGGCATAGATGAGGGTCTTCGGCGGTCTATGGTTTTAATTACCGTGACCCATGCCAGGAAGACAAACTGCTCATAGTTTGGTCGTCCAAGAGAGGATGGCGGTGAGTCGGCAGACTTAGACTGCGTTCACCAAGAATGTGCCCTGAGTGCACGGGGTGTGTGGCCGTTGAGCCTCCGCCTGTGATGAAATGACTATATTTATATTGCTCGCTTAAGCTAATGAAATGCAGGGAAGGAGCATCGCCGCCCCGAGTTGGGGGCGGGATCGTTATAATTTGGTCAGCATTGCTGACCGTTGCTTTGTTTGCCACCGTGCGGTGGTTTGTTTGCTTGCAGGTACAGCTGGACCAAGCGGTCAATAGCGGGCTAAAGCCCTTTCTGCGAAGCTGGCCCTCGAAGGCCCAAGTGAAATGTTTTATGTTTTATTCATGTATGGCCGGCCTGCGTGCCGAAGTTTGGAAAACATGTAAAAGACAAGTGAAACTTTTGTAAGGCCTTAAGGCCGACTTTTGAGTATTTTGTAATAACATTCCTATTATCTTGCTAGTGGACATTCATGCTTGTGCTGGGTTCTTGTTTTGCAACTTTAATAAATTGCTTCCGCTAGAATGCTCTGTGTAGGACGTTGAGATTGGTTGGATGGTTTCCATAAGTAACCACCCGGTCTGTCTGTGGTATATGGCGTCGGGCCCCGGCCGGACCTACTGCTATATGCTATGCGACGGATAGGGGGTGTTACAATTTGGTATCAGACTACTGGTTTTGGTCGGGCTTAAAGTGAATTCGTGGGCGAATTCTTTTTAAGGGGTGGTGAGCACATTGTGTGCGTCATCGTAATAACAGTAAAAAGAACCCATGAATGTCCACTTAGGAATGAAAATACTCGTGTTTGAGGAACCTGCGTGTTCCTATAATTGCTGTTTGCAATTTATTTGGTCGCTTAACGGTGTTTTGTACCATTATAGGTGACCCGAAGTGGTGTTGGGCCGTCAGAACGCCGAGGTTCTGAGGCTAGTAGTGCACCAGAAGTTGCTCCCGCAACACCTTTGTCGGCTGAAAATATAAGATTGGTGGCTGAAGCGGTGTTGGCCGTGATCAATGCGCAGCCTGGGAGGCAAGCGCAGCAGCCAGCTCCTGTGTTGGAGCAAGTACCTCTTCAAGAGGCGGAGCCGAGGAGGATGGAGCAAGTGGTTGTAGAACCAATAGTGCCCAGGAGGGCGACTGAGAGGCAGTTGAAGCATGTAATGAGCTTTAACCCTCCGTTATTCTCGGGGTTGGGAACCCCATCGCAGGCTGAAGACTGGCTCTCTAGGGTGAAGAGAGTCATGACAGCGACGGAGACGGAGGAGTGGCAAATGACCACCATCGCTACGTTCCTTCTGGATGGGGAAGCGAGGATGTGGTGGGAAGGTTTGGAGCTGCATCATTTGAGAGGTAGACAACTGATAGACGTTCCGATGGAAGAGTTCTCGGAATTGTTCTTAGCAAGATACCTCCCTTCTACTCAGAGGATCTCGATGGAGAATGAATTCCTGAAGTTGGTGCAGGGTGAGAGGAGCGTGGATGAATATCTCCACGAGTTTACGCGGTTGAGTCGATATGCTAGCTCCACCATCATGGATGAGGAGCGCAAGACTAATCGTTTTTATGAAGGCTTAAGGGATGAGCTGAGGTTGTTACTGTCGGGGCCAATGACGCAGGGTTTCTTAACCTTGGTCAATACTGCCCGGTCCTTGGAGAAGGACATGAAGAGTGTGCAAGCGAAGAAAGGCTTGGGTGAGAAGAAATCTGGGTTCAAAGTGCCGACTACTTCAAAGTCTGGCTATCAAAGATTCTTTAAGAAGCATAGGACTTCGGGTCCAGCTCCTTCTGGTGCTTCTGGGGCAGCTACGAGTCGGACCCCGGGCGCGTGCTTTACTTGTGGCAAGACGGGGCATTTCGCCCGTGATTGTTGGAGCGGACGTCCTAAGTCCGAGAGGAGGCCAGGAGCTACTTATGAAGAGAAGGGTAAGGCGGTGGAGTCGACTGCATCCCACTATGCTCCGGCCCAACCAAGGGTCTATAATCTTGGCCAACAGGAGGCCATTAAACAAGCTGACGTGGTGACAGGTACGGTTTAATTTATAGCAAGTCAATTCCTTTATATGCTTGTTATGTATATGTTACCTTACCACTGCTTGTTTAGGATTTGTATTGATTTGTGAAAATCCGGCACGAGCACTCTTTGATACGGGAGCTTCACACTCCTTCTTGTCCGAAGGATTTATATCACGCATCGGAGTCCCTTCTTCGATGGCGAAGGACAAGTTGGATGTGTTGTTGCCCAATGGGTGTTCGATGCGAGCGGTTAGGATCTGCGAAGTTAAAGTTCGTATTGGAGAGCAGGAGTTTGACCTGCGGGCGTCCTTACTTCCGTTGGTGGAGTTCGACGTCATATTTGGAATGGACTGGCTCTCGGAGCAGCAGGCCCATATAGATTGCGGTAGCAAGGAAGTAAAGCTGGGAGCAAGTCGTGAGACGACTTTTACGGGCTTAAAGGGGTCGAGCAAGACGTTAATGTCTGCTCTTCAGGTGGTGAAGGCGGTTCGTGCCGGAGCAGAACTGTTCTTTACACTAGTGGAGGTTGCAAAGCCAAAGCCCGCGATGGATTGTATTTCAGTGGTATCGGAATACCCTGATGTGTTCCCCGCAGATCTTCCTGGAGCCCCGCCACAACGGGAGATAGATTTTACTATCGAGCTAGTGCCAGGTGCAAAGCCTGTGTCACGATCTCCGTATCGGCTAGCGCCTAAGGAAATGGCGGAGCTGAAAGTACAGTTGCAAGAGTTGTTGGAGCAAGGGTATGTGCGCCCGAGTTCTTCGCCTTGGAGCGCACCGGTCCTCTTTGTTAAGAAGAAGGACGGAAGCTTGAGGTTGTGTATTGACTATCGGGAGCTAAACAAGCTGACTGAGAAGAACAAGTACCCGATCCCCCGGATTGATGATCTCTTTTATCAGTTAGTCGGGTCGACGGTGTACTCGAAGTTAGATCTCAAGTCTGGGTACTATCAGCTGCGGATAAGGGAGAGTGATATCCCGAAGACAGCGTTTAGTACGAGATACGGGCATTATGAGTTTACGGTCATGCCGTTTGGGCTGACTAATGCGCCGTCAGTATTTATGGATTTGATGAACAGGACGTTCAGGGAGTACCTAGACCATTTCGTGATCGTCTTCATCGACGATATTTTGGTGTACTCGCAAAGTGAGGAGGATCACTTCAAGCATCTCCATTTGGTGTTGGAGACACTCAGGAGAAACCAGTTGTATGCCAAGTTCTCGAAGTGCGAGTTTTGGCTATCCTCAGTAGCGTTCCTTGGGCATATAGTGAGTGGAGAGGGTATTGCGGTGGATCCGGCGAAGATTGTTGCGATACGGGAGTGGCCTGAGCTTGCTACGGTAGCAGAAGTCCGGAGCTTTTTGGGGCTTGCCGGTTATTATAGGCGCTTCGTAGAGAACTTCTCGCGGATAGCGCTACCTCTCACTACTTTGACGAGGAAGGAGCATAAGTTCGTTTGGACGCCTGAGTGCGCGCGAGCTTTTGAGGAATTGAAGTGTCGGTTGACCACGGCGCCTGTGTTGAGTTCGCCATGTGGAATCGAAGGCTATGAGATATATAGCGATGCTTCTGGCAGTGGTTTGGGTTGCGTGCTACTGCAGCACGGCAGCGTGATAGCTTATGGCTCGAGACAGCTAAAAGTGCACGAGAGGAATTATCCGGTCCACGACTTGGAGTTGGCGGCCGTGATTTTTGCCTTGAAGCTGTGGAGACACTATTTGTACGGTGTGAAGATTGATATCTACACCGATCACAAGAGCCTAAAGTATTTGATTGATCAGAAAGATCTGAATATGCGGCAGCGTAGGTGGATGGAGTTCCTGGGGGACTATACTTTCAAGATCCACTACGTGCCTGGCAAAGGGAATGCGGTTGCGGACGCGTTGAGTCGCCGAGCCCCAGCTCAAGCGAATTGGCTATCAGTGCATGATGAGCGGTTGGTGCAGGAGCTGGAGGCATTGGAGATTGTTTGTATGGATAGGCAATCTAGTGCTGAAGCAGTGCTGAATTGGACTGAAGTCCAATATGACCTGGCTGATCGGATTCGGCAGGCTTTGGATATGGATGCTCATATGAAGCAGTTCATGATAGAGGCTCTGGATGGGTCAAATTCCCAATTCGTTGTGGAGGACGGATTGCTGTGGAAGGACGGTCGTTTGTGCGTCCCAAGTGTGGGCAATTTACGGGTGGAGTTGTTGTACGAGGCGCACCATACCAAGTACTCGATTCACCCGGGGAGCACGAAGATGTACCGCGATATCAAGAAGCTATTTTGGTGGCCGGGTTTGAAAAAGGATGTGGCGCTATATGTAGCGAAGTGCCAAACCTGCGCCTTGGTAAAGGCGGAGTGCCAAAAGCCGGGAGGATTTCTTAAGTCCTTGCCTATTCCGGAGTGGAAATTCGACGACATCTCTATGGACTTTGTGCATGGTTTGCCAAGGTCGCAAAAGGGGAACGACGCCATTTGGGTGGTGGTCGATCGATTAACAAAGGTGTCGCATTTTATTCCGCATAGGAAGGATGATCCGGTGGAGAAGCTGGCGAAGCTTTATGTGGATAACATAGTGCGGCTTCATGGTGTGCCCCGCAGCATCGTGAGTGACCGAGATGGGCGGTTCACGTCCAATGATTGGAGGCTGGTGCAGCAAATGTTGGGAACAAAGCTGAAGTTTAGCACAGCCTTCCATCCGCAAACGGATGGGCAGACCGAGAGGGTCAATAGAACGATGGAAGACATGCTTCGCATGTGTGTCTTGGACTTCGGAAAGCAGTGGGAGGACCACCTTTATTTGGTGGAGTTCGCATACAACAACAGCTACCAAGCAAGTATTCAGATGGCGCCTTTCGAGGCCCTATATGGTAGAAGATGTCGCACGCCGTTGTCTTGGTTAGAAACGGGCGAGTCGAAGTTGTATAAGCGATCGGAAGTGGATGATGCTACTTCTTTGGTGAGAACCATTCGGGAGAGGTTGCTTATCGCTCAGGACCGGCAAGCAAAGTACTATAATGCCAAGCACAGGAACGTGGAGTTCGCTGTGGGCGATTATGTATACTTGAAGATCAAGCCGTTCAAGGGTGTCTCGCGGGTGCGGCGATTGAAAAAGCTAAGCCCGAGGTACCTTGGACCGTTCGAGGTTCTGGAGCGAGTAGGAGAAGCGGCCTATCGGCTGAAGCTTTCAGTGGAGCTAAGTGGTTTACATGATGTATTCCATATTTCGGTGCTTCGGAAGGCGGTGCAAGAGCCTACACAAGTGATCGCGGCCAATCAAGTGCCGGTGGATAGTGGGCTAACGACAAAAGTCAAGCCCGTGCGGATTGAGGACTCGGAGGTCAAGCGGCTACGCAATAAAGAGATCAGGATGGTCAAAGTCCGGTGGGACAATTGCGGTCGTGAGGAGCTCTCTTGGGAGCGAGAGCAGACGATGCTTGACGAATATCCGGAGTTGTTCCGCTCAGGTACAAATTTTAGTTTTGGTACATGTTTTTCCCTTTATGTAATTTCGTGGGCGAAATTCTTTTAAGAGGGGTAGAGTTGTAACGCCCCGAAACTCAAAGGAGCAAAAGGGGAATAATTTGGGCCAGTTTGAGTTCTGGCTGCAGGCACACGGCCTGGGACACGGGCGTGTCCCAGGGCGTGTCAAGCCTGTGTCGACACTAAGGCGTGAAGTCGACACTTTGGTCTCGACATTGTGTCGAGACTGGGCACACGGCCTGCGACACGGGCGTGTCGCAGGGCGTGTCGACCCGTGTCGACACTTAGCCGTGGAGTCGACACAGTGCTTTGAAGTTGTGTCGAGACACGGCACACGGCCTGCGACACGGGCGTGTCGCAGGGCGTGTCAACCCGTGTCGACACTCGTCCCGCGAAGTCGACACTTTGGTGTCGACAGTGTGTCGAGACCTGGCACACGGCCTGCGACACGGGCGTGTCGCAGGGCGTGTCGACCCGTGTCGACACTTAGCCGCGAAGTGCCGAGACCTTGTACACGGCCTGGAGTCCAGGCGTGTCAAGGTGACACGGGCAAGGACACGGGCGTGTCCGAACCCGTGTCAGCGCTCGGGTTGGAAACGGGAGAAAATCATGGGGTACACGGCCAGATACACGGCCGTGTCAGTTGGAACACGGGCGTGTCAGATCGAACACGAGCGTGTTCGATGCCCGTGTGAGGTTCCAGGTGATTTGATTTTGACGGCGAATGAGGCACACGGCCCTGGACACGGGCGTGTGCCAGGCCGTGTTCGGCCCAGATTGGGCATTTCAGTCCCGAATCGAAGCCGTTCATTTCTTTGACTGAGGATCCAATGGCTGGGGGTTGTTCCTGAAGGGATATACCCGGGTTTTGACTTAGAAAACCCTCACTTTTTCCACTTGATCTCTCTCCAAACCCTTGGAGAAAGAAAAGCTAAGGCAAGAAGAAGAGGAGCTAGATCCGCCATTGGAGGAGCTTCGGAGCTCCGAATCGCAAGCCGACTCCGGATCCACGGAGGCAACGCAAGTGCGGTGATTTCCATCCGATTACTTTTCGATGGCGCCAAAGAGGACCGCAAGGGTAACGATCCTCATCTTGAGCATGAGTCGCTCTTTTCTTTGCATAGGAAGCCCGCTCTCGCGAGTTTGTAGAGAGTTGGAGGCGTTCCTTCGGGTAGATATGTGAAGTCCCCGTTGTTTAGAGTCCGTATGCGAGAACGGACATAGGCATTTTTGGTTGAAGCCTACCCGGACATGTAGTTCGGATCGGTGATGTTGCATTGCATAAGGCCGGAGAAGACTCCGTGCTATTTGGTGTTTTTCGGGTTTTCTACGCGGTAGATTGCAGCAGGGAGCCTTGGGGACTAACCCAAAGGTGCACCCGGAAAACTGGGCGGACACGAGGTCTTGCCAACTTGGTGGCTTGGAAGCCAACTTGAACATAACCGGGTTATGTGACTTGTGGTGAAAATGGGACTCGGTAGAAGTTTGACCTGCGCATATGGTTTAAATTACCGTTGCGGGCGCATATGGTTTAAATTACCGTTGCGTTGTGAGCACGGGTTAGATGGAACCGTACCCACTCTATGTCGTTCGGATTAGGGCCGTTGGCATAGATGAGGGTCTTCGGCGGTCTATGGTTTTAATTACCGTGACCCATGCCAGGAAGACAAACTGCTCATAGTTTGGTCGTCCAAGAGAGGATGGCGGTGAGTCGGCAGACTTAGACTGCGTTCACCAAGAATGTGCCCTGAGTGCACGGGGTGTGTGGCCGTTGAGCCTCCGCCTGTGATGAAATGACTATATTTATATTGCTCGCTTAAGCTAATGAAATGCAGGGAAGGAGCATCGCCGCCCCGAGTTGGGGGCGGGATCGTTATAATTTGGTCAGCATTGCTGACCGTTGCTTTGTTTGCCACCGTGCGGTGGTTTGTTTGCTTGCAGGTGCAGCTGGACCAAGCGGTCAATAGCGGGCTAAAGCCCTTTCTGCGAAGCTGGCCCTCGAAGGCCCAAGTGAAATGTTTTATGTTTTATTCATGTATGGCCGGCCTGCGTGCCGAAGTTTGGAAAACATGTAAAAGACAAGTGAAACTTTTGTAAGGCCTTAAGGCCGACTTTTGAGTATTTTGTAATAACATTCCTATTATCTTGCTAGTGGACATTCATGCTTGTGCTGGGTTCTTGTTTTGCAACTTTAATAAATTGCTTCCGCTAGAATGCTCTGTGTAGGACGTTGAGATTGGTTGGATGGTTTCCATAAGTAACCACCCGGTCTGTCTGTGGTATATGGCGTCGGGCCCCGGCCGGACCTACTGCTATATGCTATGCGACGGATAGGGGGTGTTACAGAGGAACACGGGCTGGACACGGGCGTGTCCGACACCGTATCTAGAACGCGACCTGTGACACGGGCGTGTCACAAGCCGTGTTCGGCCCAGGAAAGTGTTTTTCAGGGCTTTTCGTGACCGTTCATTCCTTTCAACTAGGATCTAACGGTCTTGAGATCTCCCTGCTGTTATAAGGCTATGAGTTGAGGATAAACTCCCTCATTATCAAAGGCCTTTCTCCCTCTTTCTAAGGGGTAGAGATTGGGGAGATTAAGGGAGGAGGAAGAGGAATCCGGCTGCCGGTGGAGCTTCAGAGCCTCTAATCGCGTGCCGAGTCCAGATTCGTGGAGGCAAGGCCGTTGCGGTGCTTTTCATCTGGCTAGTTTTCCATGACTCCAAAGAGATCGTCATGGGTAACGATCTTTCTTCCTTGGACATGTGAAGTCCTTAATTTGGCATATGCATGGGTTTCCCCGCCAAAAGATGGATTATTGAGGGATTCCCCTTGGACTGATTCTGTATATCCCCAAGATGTCTTGCATGTAGATCCGGAAATATGTAGTACAGAATAGGCATACTGTGTGAAGCCCATCTAGATAGGTTGGTCTGGATTGGTGATGTTTTATTTTGCACACCGGAGAGGACTCCACGTATAGTTGAGTATGATTGTGGATTCCGTGGGTTGTGCCTGCGAAGGGTAGTAGCAGGAAGTACTAGAGTGAAATTCCAGGAAAATACTCGCCAAGTGCTTGTGTTGTATGCTATGAAAGACCAGTGTTTCTGGCACTGCAGGTGGCTGCAGGGATTCCTGGATGGTTGGTCCAGATAAGGTTAGGGCTGGGGACGGAAAGTGAGTTCTGTCGCTAACGCTGGGCGATAGTGAGTGTCGCTGGCGATGGCTCCTAGTTATCCTGCGATTGTGAAGCCAGTCCCGAGGGGACAGTGTGGCTATTTGTGATCTTGGTGAGCTCTTGAAAAGGCTTCATGCCGAACGGATAAGGGGAGGCCGACCTGCGTCAGTCTTGTCATAGAACTGGCGATTTGAGCAACGTGAAAAGGCTGAACCGTCTCCGCATTATGGTTGTCCACCATGAGTGTCTGGGCTATTGGTATTCGGCAGAAACACATAATGAGAGTATTAGGCCGGCGTGCTATTAAGACTAAAGTCTCCAATTGAAGGCCGTGTTGCGAAATGCTCAAGTTTGTCGTTGGGCCTCGGACCTTCGAATGGCGGTGGGACCCTGGTATTTTCGGTACACTAAGAACGGACCTTCGAGCGGCGGTGGTACCCTGGTATTTCCGGTACACCAATAATGTGCCATAAACGGCAGTGGGACCCTGGTATTTCCGTTACACCAAGAATGTTCCTTAATTGCATGGAGCGTTGGGCCGCATGGTCGACGTTTGTGATATATTGACTGTGCGTGAGTGCACATTATGTGATATATATATCTGCTTGTAAAATGCTATGCCTACAGGGAAGGATTACCACAGCCCTAGGTAAGGGGTAGGGTCATTATAAATTGGTCAGCTGAACGCTGACCGTTGCTTTGTTTGCCAGCACTGCGGTGGATTATCCCGTGCAAGTGCACGAGAGCCGAGCAGAAAATCGGGGGCTGAAGCCCTTGTTATTGCTGATGCTATGATGGCCCTCGAAGGCCAAAGAAGTTCATATGATGTTATTTTTATGTGTGGTCGGCCTGCGTGCCGATGTGTGAAACTCATAGTTACAAAGCTTAACTGTAAGGACATAAGGCCAGACTTGTTGTGTATTTGGAGAACATTCCATCGTGATGTTATATATAAAAGCTGGTTTATATATTATGGATAGTCATATGAGTTGAGTTCAAGCAACTTAAAAGCTACTGCTAGAATGCTCTGAGTTAGGGTGCGAATGATTTTTGATATTAACCTGTAACTTTACTGCCTGTTCGTGGCATATGTTGTGGTGCCCCGGCCGGACCTTCTATTATATGTCATATAACAGATGAGGGTGTTACATTGTTAGTGACCGTGATGGTCGGTTCACATCTAACGATTGGAGGCTCATTCATCAGTTGTTGGGTACCAAGCTGAACTTCAGCACAACTTTTCACCCTCAGACAGATGGGCAAACTGAAAGGGTGAACAGGATGATGGAAGACATGCTTCTTATGTGTGCATTGGATTTTGGTAAAAGGTGGGAGAACCATCTTTACATGATTGAGTTTGCATACAATAACAGCTACCAATCCAGTATTCAGATGACTCCTTTTAAGGCTCTATACGGAAGGAGGTGTCGTACACCTTTTGCTTGGGTAGAAATAGGAGAATCAAAGTTTTTTTTGAGCAAAGAGAGATTGAAGATGCTATGTAAACAATTCGATTGATTCGGGAATGACTACTGATTGCTCAAGATATACATGCCAAATACTACAATGCCAAGCATCAGAACATGAAGTTTGCGGTGGGCGACTGGGTATACCTCAAGATAAAGCTCTTTAAAGGCGTATCAAGGATTCGACGCTTAAAGAAGCTTAGTCCGAGGTATGTTGGGCCTTTTGAGATCTTGAAGCGAGTTGGTGAAGCCGCCTATCGGTTGGCTCTTTCGGTAGAACTGAGTGGATTGCATGATGTATTCCACATCTCGGTCCTACACAAAGCCGTGGAAGAACCAGCGCAAGTGGTTGTTGCGGATCAAGTTTCGGTCGATAGTGGGCTATCAAAGAAAGTTAGACTCATTCAGATCGAGGATACAAAGGTCAAACAATTACAGAACAAAGCTATCAGGATGTTCAAAGTCCGATAGGACAATTGTGGTCGTGAGGAGCTTTCGTGGGAGCGAGAGCAGACCATGCTTGAGGAGTATCCCGAGCTTTTCTACTCAGGTACTAGTTAACTTTGTGTACATTTCCATTCTGTAATTTCAGGATGAAATTCTTTTAAGGGGGGATTGTAATCCCAAAAACTTGAATATGAACGAGAAGTATTTTTGAGAGCTTTGAAGCCATTATGGTTTCACACGTCCCGTGACACGGGCGTGTCTAGAGCCGTGTACTTTTCTGGAATTGTCTGAGTTTTCGAGTGTTAAACACGGCCTAGGACACGGGAATGTCCAGGTCAGACACGGGCGTGTCCAGTGCAGACACGGGCATGTCCAAAGTCGTGTCCTGCTCTGTGTTTGCCAGACTGTGTCGAGTGTGCAACACGCCCTGGGACACGTGCATGTCCAGGTCGAACACGGGCGTATCCAGCGCGGACACGGGCATGTACAGCGCGGACACGGGCATGTCCAGCACAGACACGGGCGTGTCCAAAGCCGTGTATTGTTTGGGCGTGATAATTTCTGTGTCGATTGAGACATACGACCTGTGATACGGGTGTGTCCAAGTTTGACACGAGCATGTCCAAGGTTGATACGGGCGTGTCAGAAGCCGTGTCCTGATTCAGAGATCGATGAATTCTTGTATGAAAGTGAGACACGGCCTGTGACACGGGTGTGTCACAAGCCGTGTGCGGCCCAAGGTAGGTGATTTGAAAGGTCAATCTAGGCCATTCGTTTCATTTTAGAGGGATCTGACAGCCCAGGACAACTCCTGTTAGTATATAGCCGAGAAATGAGGGTTTAGGCCTCATTCCATTTGGCCATTTCTCTTTCTAAGAGTTAGAGAGAGGGGAGAGCAAAGGGAGAAGAAGTAGGATTCCGGCCATTGTTGGAGCTTCGGAGCTTCGAATCGCGAGCCAAGTCCAGATCCGCGGAGGCGAGTCCGTTGCGGTGCTTTTCATCCGGCTAGATTTCCATGTCGCCGAAGCGAACCTCTAGGGTAACGATTCTCTTCTTGGACATGTGAAGTCCTCTTCCTTTTTGCATAGGAAACTCTCTCTCACGAGTGGGCGGTGAGTATGAGGTATTCCTTCAGATAGATATAGTTTATCCCCGTAGTTTTGCATATAGAGTCCAGAATCGAAGTACGGGCATAGGCATGGTGTGTGAAGCCTATTCGGACATGTTGGTCTAGATCGGTGATATTTTCATTATTCTTGTATTGCCGGAGAAGACTCCGTGCCATTTTGTTTTTCGGGTTTCTACGCGGTAGATTGCAGCAGGGAGCCTTGGGGACTAACCCCAAGGTGCACCCGAAAAACTGTGCAGAAACGTATTTCTGCCAGGTACCGTGCAGTGTTAGTAATACCACCGGCAGATACTCTATTGTTGAGAGGCCTATCTCTTTGAGACCTAGGGGCCAGTGTTGTGAGGTTGTGTGCTCTGGGAGCCCAGTTTGTTTGGCCCATGCACCAACTTTGTGTATAACCCGGTTATGTACTATTGTATGATCAATTTGAGACTCGGGGAAGCTTTACCCATGCCTATGGATTAAATTGACGTGGCAGTATGAGCAACGGGTTGAGTGGAACCATACCCGCTCTATGCGATTCAGTTAAAGAGACCTACGGTACGTGACACTTACTGTTGGCGTAGAGGGCGAGGCTTAGGCTTCGGACGGAAAGACTAAAATGCTCACGATGTTTGTCGTCCTGGGGGTGGTGGTGGACCGGGTTCACCGAGAATGTGCCCTGAGTGCATGGGGTGTGTGGTCGTGCATGCCTACGCCTGTGGTGAAGTGTGCTTAAACTGTACTTTCACTATCATGTTTGATTATACTAATGAAATGCATGGAAGGAGCACCGCCGCCCAGGTTAAGGAGTGGGGTCGTTATAATTTGGTCAGCTTTAGCTGACCGTTTCCTTGTTTTGACACCGTGCGGTGGATTGTTCCTATGCAGGAACAGGTGAGCCTAGTAGCAAGTAGTGTGCTGAAGCCCTTGATGCTGTACTGGCCCTTAAAGGCCAAAGCGAAATGTTTACTTTATTATGTTCATGTGTGGTCGGCCTGCGAGATGAAGTTTGTAAGACACTTTTATTGATCAAACTATTGTAAGGCCATAAGGCCATAGTATTGGTGTATATTATTTCATTCCTAATGTGGCTGTAGTGGACATTCATGTGTTGTGTGGGTTCTTATAACAGTTTTAAAAGCTTCCTCTATAATGCTCTAAGTTAGGATGCGTATTCCTATCCTGTAAATTTGGTATTCTTATGTAACTCCACTAACTGTCTGTGGAATATGACATGAGTCCCCGACCGGACCTTCTATTATATTCCATGTGATGGATGAGGGTGTTACAGAGAATAAGGTGAAAGAAAATCTTGAAAGAAAAGTTCAAGAAATGAAGACTCAGTGGGGTAATCAACTGAAAAAGATCAGTACTAATGTAGAAACACAGATTAAGGGTGTAAATACTTATACTGTATGGATGCACAATCAAATTTTTCCAGAGTTTCAAGTTGATCCAAATGAGGCTCCACCTCCTCATCTTGATCTAAATGTCTGTAAACCTACATTTTCTCCCAGACCTGGACAACATGGAGTTCCTTTTGTGAATTATTCTCAAGTATGGAGTTCTGATCAGCCAGAGATACCTCAGGACCTACCTCCTGAGGTACTAGTGCCTAAGAAAAGAAAATATGGTGATGGTGCTTCATCCAGCCAATCTATCCCAAGTCAAGAAGATGCCAAAAGGAAAGAAAAGGAATTTGCTGAAATTTATAGTCCAACCTCTAAGTCCTTAATTCTAGACACTCTGATGTTAATTGTGGAACTTCATGATAATAAGGATGATCATTACAGTCATAAGGAGTGAGAGCTATATGAGAAATCTATGACAAAAGGAAGGATTCATGATCATGAATATGGCCGCAATAATCCTAATGCTCCTCCTAATCCTCCAAAATACTATCTCAAACCCTTCAATTACCAGAAATGGCAACAAGAGAAGAAGGATCGACAACACCATCAACAGTACAAATGATTTATGATTGTCAGTGTTATGGAATTATGTGGACCTGGACATTTCTATGGAAAAATTCTCTCTATATATAAAATTTTGAATTTTGATGATCTAATTATCTCTTAACTGTTATTGCATATATTGTTGTATTTGTTAGTTAATTCTTTGATTATCTTGATATAATTCACCTTAGTGTAGATGGTTCTGACTTCTACAAATAGGGGGAGATTGTTGGGTATTGTATTTACAATAACCTATATTTGTGTGAAGTCACTTTTGAACTAAGTTGAATTAATTATGTATTTGATGTTATTCTTTAGTTGAGTGCTTGCATATCATTATTGCTAAGTGTATACCAATGTTAGTTTACACTGAGTCACTAAATATAGGACCATGCAATGTAATCCCTCATTGTGTGACCCAAGGTGTTGACTCATGTGTAACCTCCCTATTGAGATGCACTTCATTTTCAAGTACTAAAGCAATGGAATAAAGGAATGGCTGCTGGTTTTCAACAAGAAGAATTAGTTTTTCAGAGTAAAATTTCCTAAGTACTTTTCTCGAGAAGATGAAGTGTGCTTCTCGAGAAGTCTAAGTATAGTTGTCGAGAAAGCAAAGTTGTTCTCAAGAAACCTTAAGACTTCTTGGAAAATTCTCAAAAATAATCTTTAAGTCTTTTTCTCAAGAAAGCCCTGAAGAATTCTCGAGAAGCCAAGTATAGTTCTCGAGAAAACAAAGCAGTTCTCGCGAAGTCAAAATTATTTCTCAAGAAGCTAAGTATTTTTCTCGAGATGTCAAGTTCCTTCTCGAGAAATCAGTTCTTCAGTTCAAAGAATTTGCATTAAGTATTTTCTCGAGAAGACAATTCCATTTCTCGAGAAAGCAAATCCTTCTCAAGAAATCATATGTCTTCTCGAGAAATAGGGTTGCAGAAAACTTCTTTTTAAATCGTCTGATGGGATTTCGATTTAACCTAAGTTCCTCATGATTGGTCCATGTGGATCCTTTCAAAGGAATCGCCAACCCTAACTTTATTCAGAATCACAATCGCAATTCTAAGATCGGGAGAAGCCGCACCGTCATCGTCGTTCTTAATTGTTGCTCATATCTCGATCAAGCGATTCTAAGAAGAAAAGATTCGATACATCATAGATTCAAGTTCTTCAAATATCTACTTGATCGTGTCTGGTACTAAGCATTTCAGATCAAAGTTCTCTCAGGATTTCTTCCTCAACATCTTCACAGAGATTTTCAATTTTCAAGAAGGAAGAACCTTAAAGATTTCAAATCTGAAAGTATAAAGTTTTTATAGTTGTTGTAACAATTATTTTAACTCTTGTAGGAGCTTTGTCTCCGAGTTTTTAAGATCTTTGTTCTCCGAGTTTGTAGGAGCTTTGTTCTCCGAGTTTTAAGGAGCTTTGTTCTCCGAGTTTATAGGAGTGTGTTATCTCCGAGTTGTAGGAGTGTTGCTCTGTGTCGTAGGATTGTTGCAATCCGAGATTTAGTGAAGTAGCTGAGGCTAGTCGTGGTGCTAGATAGGTGAGGTGGAAAGTGGACGTACCTAAGATTAGGGAACCACTATAAATTCCTTGTGTCGTCCAAGTTACGCTTAGTTATTTTCTGTGTCGATTACTCTCAAGTTTTTTATTCTGCAAAAGATGCAGAACTCACCTATTCACCCCCTCTAGGTGATTTAGGTTGACAACTAGATACTTCAATATATCTTTGAAGACTAAAAGAGAAAGTCCCCCATCACCAAGAAGGGATGAAGATACAGTTAGTTCTGGGACTAATTCTTCATCAGAAGTACTGTCAGATGATGAATTGGCTTTGTTCACTAGGCAATTCAAGAAGATGATGAGAAGAAGGAAGTAATGGAACAAGAAGACATCATTTGGATTAAGTTCCAGCAAAATCAAAGACAAGCACGGAAATAACTCTATGGTCAGGTATGATTCAAACCAGAACATACAAGTTAAGGCTGATAATATTTGTTATAGCTGTAATAGGCCTGGACATGTCAATGCTGACTGTCCAGTAAAGAGAAAGGAGAACAGGAAGTCCAAGGAAAAGAAGTTCTACAAAGATAAGAAGTCAAAAAAGTGTCTGATGGCATATAAGCCAAAGACTTTATCTGATAGTGATTCAGATTCAACTGAATCAGATGAAGAACATGCTAACATTGGATTGTTCTCCTGTGAAGAGGATTTTATCAGAGAAACCATATATAAGGTAAAGATCTTCACAACTGCATCACTATGTGATGACTATGAATATGATATGGAGGTCAACTTAATGACAATGATTGATAATCAAGAAACAAAAACACTTGACTGTCAGAATACTGAGGTGGTCTTTGACAAATCTATTTGTTCTACAACTTACAGTTTATGAGACTAAGAATGAGTCAGACTCATGCAGCTCAAATTTTGATTCACATGAGTCCAACACTGATACTGAACGACATCAGCTCATAGTTAAGTTTGGAAAATTTCTAGAGGCCCTTATAAAGAGCAAAAAGCTTATCAAAAAACAAGTTATCAAGTTTGCATCACTAAGAGGTCTTAAGTACCATCATGAGATGCCTACTCAGCAGATTGGTCTTAAAAATTCAAAGTTAGCTATGCTAAATAAGATCATTGGTGATCAAATTATGTTGCTCAAATAAAGAGATGAAACCATTCAGGAGTTAGAACTCAAACCCTGAAATGAGAAAAGACTTGTTCAGCATTTCTCTAAACCTAAGATTGTTCTCCCCATAATAGATACCTTCTCAGGAACTCCTACAAGTGGTCTTGGTTATATAAAACCTAGGAGAAGGAGAAGGAGAAGCAGAAAGCTGACAGAATAAAAGGGTCCAGTGTTGCTACAACCTGTATCTCAGACCAAAGGAAAAGAAATCCAGAAGTCTGGACCAGGAGCACCTAGCACATCTGTGAATAGGAAAGCTATTCCTAATGTGTTTCATCCAAGGAGGACCGCTGCGATAGTGAGGCAAAATAAACAACTTGCTCGCAGTCAATATGCAATTGTAAAAGCTGTTGATTCCTGTCCTAAGGAATGTCAGCATAAAGTTCATATTGTGCCTCCAAAGAGGAGATACAATAAATATGAGTGTTGGTATTGTGGAAAGATTGGACACTTTGCCCTGGACTCCTGGTTCAATCATACAGTATCTCATGGACAGAAAATATACCCAGCTAAGAAATTCTCAGGTGGTCTCAATGGAGCCACATCTAACAAGCACCTAGGACCCAAGACAATTTGGGTTCCTAAGGATAAATAAATCTTTATATTGCAGGTATGTCCAAACATCAGAGATAGGCCCATCTGGTACTTGGATAGTGGATGTTGTAGACACATGACTGGAATAAAGAGCAATTTGAGGGACTTTATTCCAGTGAAGGATGGACCAAAGGTGATCTTTGGAGCAGACAAAGGGATTACCAGAGGTTATGGTAAGATTTCAAATGACTTAGTCACTTTCACTAAAGTAGCTTATGTAGAAGGGTCACAACACAACCTTATAGACATAAGCCAACTTTGTGATCTTGAATATGATATTTCATTCCATAAGGATGAGTGCCATATAAAAAAGTCAAGTGACCAAAAGGTCATCTTGACATGCCACTACAACAAACTGTACATATCGTAAGGACTGAAATATAACTAAAACACAGTTTGTTACTAAAAGTTATATTTAGTAATGATTTTTTTCTATTGTTACTGAAAATTACTTTTTGTAATGAATATTTTATATTTTGTTACAATAATAATTAATCTGTTACTATAAATGTAATTATTTGTAAAAACACTAACGTTACATTACAAATAGTAAATTTTCCTCACAATATGTATCAATTGTACTGGCCTCTTTTTAGTCCCACACCGCCAGTTAAAACTTGAATTTCAGGTTTATATTGCCCATTTTGCAATGAATGTTTGAAATCAGCTAGGCCCGCGGTTGGGCGGGCAAGCCCGCAGGCGAGCCCGCGGGCGAGCGAGTGGGCCTGCCTGCGGGCCCGCACGTAAATTTTGTACTATTGTAACTAATTTATTGTGAGGAAGAATCTTTTTTGTGTGAGGAAGTACAATTTGTTACAATTAATTTATTTGTAACGACACGTATACATTCGTCACAAGAAGTTTTAGCGTCGAGCTTTAGAGGACCACCGTTACATAAAGTTTTTTCGTTACCAAAGAGTTTTTGTAACGATGTTTTGGTACTTATTGTAACGATTTAGGTCTTTACTATAAGTGCAATTTGTTGTAGTGGGCACTAGGAGTGAGAATGTGTAATTTTTAAATTTTCTTTGTCTAAATGCAGACTCTCTCATATGCCTAGTTGTAAATGAGAAAGCCTCACACTGTGTCAAATGGCACAAGAGAGTAGCTCATTTGAACTATAAGACCATAGGCACGCTATTCAGTAAAGAGCTATTTAGGAATGGTTTTAACATTAAATGCACTAAGTAGAGCATTTGCTCTGCATGCCAAAAAGACAAGCAGACCAAAGCTTCCAGAGAGAGCTCACTTGTGCAGAAAGCACGAAATCCGTGTTCTCTAACTTTTGCAGGAAGCACGCAATCCGGAGAGAGCTTACTTGTGCGCAGACTTCACAACAAAATGGAGTAGCATAGTGGAAGATCCGTCATTTGATGGAGATCTGCAAGTGTTGGCTTTATGCCAAAGGCATTCATAGGGCCTTTTGGGCAGAGAGGATGGCCTGTGAGGCATACGTCATCAATCTAAAACATCTGAGTCTGATCAACATGAAGTCTCATCATGAGCTGTTGTTCAAGGAGAAGTTCGACATGGAACACCTTCGGGTGTTTTGGTCAACTTGTTATGTATACGTCCCGAATGCGTTGGATGCGAAGGTGAGAAAGCTTGTCTTCGTGTTCTATGATAAGCAGAAGAAGAGATTAAAGTGTATGGATCCAGTGACGAAGATGTTTGTCATCTCGAGAGATGTGGTTTTCGACGAGCTGACGTCGTATGGTGGTGGCTCTTTTGTTGAGCTGCCAGAAAGCAAGTCAGACGATGGGTAGGAGGAGGCTGCTAAAGATCTTCTGATGAAGCTATCTGTGTCACCAGGAGCTCCAAGTTATTCTAGCTCTAGGGCAAAGGCCTATGGTTTAGGAAGTAGGGGGAACAATGCTCCAGGTACTTCTAGTTCCAGGGCGGAGGCTTCTTGTTCAGGAAGCAAGGGGAGCGATGCTCCAGTTTTACCCTAGAATGGAGCTGGTTCTGAAGAAGCAACGGAGGTGGCTAGCCGTGATCAGGTTTTTCGGAGATCAAAGAGGATCACCAACCCAATAGCTCAATTTTGCGAAGGGAATGTGGTGAGCTCGGTCTATTATTTCTTCGCAGGCCCTCTAATCAAGTGAGAGCCTTCTAGTTGTGAAGGCACTACTGGAGTTAAGGAGTGGGAAATCACCAAGGATGAGGAGGTGACTACCCTCGGGGGTGACGAGGCTTGTGACCTTGTGCCCAAGGTTGATGGTGTTACTCCTGTGATGTACAAGTGGGTGTTAAAGCTGGAGAAGAAGGCGGAGAGAAGCATGACTCCTTTCAGGAGGTGCTGGAGGGATCCCTTATGGTCTTTGATATGCGGAGGGAGGACTATGTCATGGACATCTTTTCAAAGGCGCTAACAGAGGGGCTATGTTCACGTTTACATGGAGTGCTGGGATTGGTTACCACTTCTTACTTCAAGGGGGAGTGTTTAAAATTATGAAGTGAAAATGGCAGCCTGGGCGGCCTGTTCGCGCGGTTTATGCAGACAAGACTGGCGGCTAGCCAGGTCGGCAATGGTGCTGAAGTTAGCGTGTGCTCTGGTAGCCTGGGAGGTCTGTTCGTACAGTCTACGCAGACAGAAGTGGCGGCTACCCAATCCGGCTTGTGATCAGCAGGAAGTTGGTTCCCAGGTAACCGGGCGAATATAGTTATCATCCGCAGAGCTCGCCAAGACAGGCAAGATGCGGGCTTATATGGAGTTCGCAGAGTTTGGATTGCGAACTGTACTGGAGCTCTGGAGATCGGCATGGCGTGTGCCTTGGTCTAGCTCTGGTGTCACGATTGGTGATAACCGCGGAGTTCATCAGTTAGAGGGAACTGGTGCCAGAGTTCATCGGTTTGTGCAGACTAGCTTAGTCCGAGAGAACGCGCGGTTTGCGCTGACTGATATCTCTGTCCGCCGAGCTTGACGGCTATCATCCTTGAGTACTCTGGCTGCGGGCTCGGGGTATGCAGACTGGAGTGGTGTCCGCAGGCGAGTACAGACTGTAGTTCTGTCCGTAGGTTGGCGGACTGGGGCAATATTCACAGAGTCTGATTGTATGACAATCAAGTCTGGCATTACCTTGGCAACCAGGCAGATTGGCTTGGTATCAGACCTTGGTGGTGCGACCTTGGCGGACTGGCTATCTAGCCTAGTCGCGACGGTATGGTTGTGTATTCGCGGCTTAGCGGATACACTTGGTGCTCGCCGCAAGATAGGGTGGTGATCCTATCAACTAGGGAGATGATCACACTCCTCTCTGTGCTTATAAATAGGACCCCCTGTCACAACAATATACACCGAGTGAACAGTAAGTGGATTTGCGTAGTTGCTGCAGACAGGATTTTTTATCCGCACGGTTTGAAGTGCTTGACTGGTTTGTGCTGTGCAGGTTGTGCGTATAGCACTGAGAAGCCAGAGACTTTGTTCTGACTTCAGTCAGGGACAGTGCAGACTCTGAGGTATGCAACTAGCGGTTAGCAGCAGGTCGCGGCTTGCGACCAGGCGGTCTTCTCTTCTGCAACTTGTTTCCCAGTTCAATAAGCTGTCCGATCTGGTGGCTTGTTCAGTTCGATAGCAATAGTTCGCTTGATTATTACGGCTAGGCGACCTCGTGGTTGGGCGGCTTGCTGATCAACGGATAATGTTTGCTCAACTTTGGAATAACGGGCAGTCCGCGCGATTAGGTTGCAGTTTGGCGACTAACCAGTTTCAGCAGACTCAGTAGCGGTTAGCAGCAGAGCCGGCGATTACTCTTTGAGTCTACTCGGCTAGTTTCTTGCCTTATAATTTTTCTGCTTCTATCGAATGAGAAGGGTCGCTCGAAATATACGGAGGAGAGTCTAAGTGGAACTCACTCCCTGTTGCCCTCAGCTAGGATTATATAGAGTTAAACCTAGGGTTTATTCGCGCAAAGCCCCCGAGCCTGTTATTCGTCTGAATATACACTTACAATCTCCTCATATATTCGTGACAAATAACGGTGATGTTTCGTGGTGCTGGAGTGTAGACAAAATAATAATCCAAACTAAGTAAAAACAATCAGGACAGACCATACTAATAAATTAAAATAAAGGTTTTGCCTAAACGACAAACCATCACAGAGATGCTATCCCAAAAACATAGTCTGAATAATTATTACAAAACAAAGACATGAATTAAATATTTGATGATTCTACTCATCTAGTAGATCATCGTCATCCATGTCCAGGTCTACAGCTCCTCCATAATCTCCATCGTAGCCTGCAAGGAATTTCATGAGTCAGACTCTATGAATTCATAAACATATGCAGTAACATTTAAAGTAAACTAGCTCTTACTAAATGAGCTTAGCACTTCTAGCAACGGTGAAGTAACTTTGTCAACATCTCATCCAGTCTAACTACGACTAGTTATATTACCTTACTCATTACAAATCACTATGTGCCTCACCAACACATGTGGGCACACATCACGTGCAACATTATCAAATGTGGAATAATGTGTTGTGACCAATAATGTTTAGATTAACATTTACAACAACTTTCAATTCCCAGTTGAATAACTCTTGAATCAACTTACAATAGGAGGACGTTAGGTTATCAAGTGTGGAATAACCAGCATCCAACCATCTTGGGTTTTCATCAAGAAATTATTTGGGGTTTTCAGTCTGTTACTTTTTAGATGCTTGAATGTTGATAGCTATAGGCTCGTACGTATCAAAACATAAACGTTGGAGGAAAGTTTTGTAACACCCCAGATTTTGAGAGAGGGTCGATTTGCGTTTCGGGCCAATTTTTGGTTTCTGGCTGGGGGCATATGACCCGGGACACGGGCGTGTCCCCGGCCATGTCAGGCTGGACTCGACGACTTGGCCGCGTAGTCGACACTTTGCGCTCGACGATGTATCGAGACAGGGCACACAGCCTGTGACACGGGCGTATCACAGGGTGTGTCGAGCCCGTATCGACACTCGGCCCAGGGTGTCGACGCTTTCGCTCGACAATATGTCGAGACAATGCACATGGCCTAGGACACGGGCGTGTCCAAGGTCGTGTGGGTCGGTCGACGAACTTCAGTCGACGATGTTCACTCGACGAGTGTCGAGTGTCGAGACTGGGGAACACGGCCTGTGACCCGGGCGTATCACAGGGCGTGTCCCGCTTGGTCGACGATCTTCGCTCGACGTTTTTCCGTGGTGTCGACACAAAGGCTGTAGACGAGTGTCGAGACTTCGCACATGGCGTGGGACACGAGCGTGTCCTAGGCCGTGTCCTTCTCGGGTTATTTTAGGGGCTGCATCGATGGAGGCACACGGCCGACCACACGACCGTGTCAGTAGGGACACGGGCGTGTCGGGTCGAACACAGGCGTTTCGGATGCCCGTGTGCTGTTCTAGGCGCGTCAATTTGTGATGGCGAATGGGGGACACGGCCCTGGACACGGGTGTGTGCCAGGTCATGTTCGGCCCAGGAGTTTTATTTTTCAGATGCGTCGTGGCCATTCTTTCCCTTATTTTGGGATCTGATGGTCCAGAACTGCTCTTGGGGAGTTAAGTCCGACAATAGGGTTGGAAACCCTCATTCTTCTTCAAGCTTTTCTCTTACTAAATTCTAGAGAGAAGGGAGAGCAAGGAAGAAGGTGAAGGAGGGTTTGGGCTGTAGGAGAAGCTTCGGTGCTCCAAATCGCGAGCCGAGTCCAGATCCGTGGTGGCTAGATCGTTGCGAGGGTTTTCATCCGGCTATTTTGCCATGGCTAGGAAGAGGAGTCGGAAGGTAACGACACTTCTCCTCTCGGTTTTAGGATGCATGTCTTTAGCATCTTTTCTTTCTAGTTTTTGGGCACCAATCTCTCAAATGAGAGGGGTTTTGGGTTGCCAAGGTTCAAGAGGAACCTCCGGGTTGATTGAGTCCGTCCCCGGCATGTTTTGCATTAGAGATCCGCTCCGTTAGTGGATTAGGAATTGTGGGTGAAGCCGTAGTCGCGACCGTTAGTCCGACTCGGTGATGTTGCATACGAACTTTAAGGATTCGTAGAGTTTCCGTTGCGGCAAGATGCCGTATGCGATGGCCTCCTGTTGGCCAAGATTATAGACCCTTGGTTGGGCCGGAGAATAGTGGGACGCGGTCGACTCCACCGCCTTGCCCTTCTCTTCATAAGTCGCTCCCGGCATTCTCTCGGACTTAGGACGTCCGCTCCAACAGTCACGGGCAAAGTGCCCTGTCTTTCCACAAGTAAAACACGCGCCCGGGGTCCGACTCGTAGTCGCCCCAGAAGCACCAGAAGGAGCTGGACCTGAAGTCCTATGCTTCTTGAAGGACCTCCGATAGCCAGACTTTGAATTCATCGGCATTTTGAATTCAGCTTTCCTATCACCCAAGATTTTCTTTGCTTGTACATTCTTCATGTCCTTCTCCAAGGACCGGGCAGTGTTGACCAAGGTTAAGAAACCCTGCGTCATCGGCCCCGAGAGTAGTAACCTCAACTCATCTCTCAACCCTTCATAGAAGCGATTAGTCTTGCGCTCCTCATCCACGATAGTGGATCTAGCATAACGACTCAAACGAGTAAACTCGTGGAGATATTCATCCACGCTCCTCTCACCCTGAACCAACTTCAGAAACTCATTCTCCAATGCTATCTTCTGCGCCGAAGGGAGGTATCTAGCCAAGAACAATCTCGAGAACTCTTCCATCGAGACATCAACAAGTTGCCTACCTCGCAATAAGTGCAGCTCCAAACCTTCCCACCACATTCTCGCTTCACCATCCAGAAGAAACGTAGCGATGGTGGTCATTTGCCACTCCTCCGTCTCCGTTGCTGTCATGACTCTCTTCACCCTGGAGAGCCAGTCTTCAGCCTGAGATGGGGTTCCCAACCCCGAGAATACCGGAGGGTTAAAGCTCATTATATGCTTAAGCTGCCTCTCGGTTGCCCTCCTTGGCACCAACAGTTCCACTACAACTTGTTCCACTCTCCTCGGCTCAGCCTCTTGCAGCGGTACCTGCTCCATCGCAGGAGCGGGCTGCTGCGTTTGCCTTGTAGGCTGTGCATTAATCAAGGTCAACACTGCTTCGACCACCAATCGTATGTTCTCAGCCGATAGAGGTGTTGCATGAGCAACATCTGGTGCACCGCTAGCCTCAGAAACTCGACGTTCCGACGGCCCAACGCCACTTCTGGTCACCTATAGTGGTACAAAACACCGTTAAGCGACCAAATAAAATTGCAAACAGCAATTATAGGAACACGCAGGTTCCTCAAACACATGTATTTTCATTCCTAAGTGGACATTCATGGGTTCTTTTAATGTTATAACGATGACGCACACAATGTGCTCACCACCCCTTAAAAAGAATTCGCTCACGAATTCATCTTAAGCCCGACCAAAAACCAGTAGTGTGATACCAAATTGTAACACCCCCTATCCGTCGCATAGCATATAGCAGTAGGTCCGGTCGGGGCCCGACGCCATATACTACAGACAGACCGGGTGGTTACTCATGGAAACCATCCAACCAATCATAGCGTCCTACACAGAGCATTCTAGCGGAAGTAATTTATAAAAGTTGCAACAAAGAACCCAGCACTAAAGCTTGAATGTCCACTAATACCAAAATAGGAATTTTGTGCATACACAAGTACAAGCCTTAAGGCCTTACAAAATTATTCACTTCATATTACATGTTTTACCAACCACGGCACGCAGGCCGGTCATACATGAATAAAAATAGTAAACACTCCGATTAGGCCTTCGAGGGCCAGCTTCGCATTTTGGGCTTTAGCCCGCTATTGACCGCTTGGTCCAGCAGTACCTGCAAGCAACAAACCACCGCATGGTGGCAAAACAAGGCAACGGTTAGCAATGCTGACCAAATTATAATGATCCCGCCCCCGGCTCGGGGCGGCAATGCTCCTTCCCTGCATTTCATTAGCATAAGCGAGCAATATATCAATATTCATTTCATCACAGACGTTGGCTCGCACGGCCACACGCCCCGTGCTCTCAGGGCACATTCTCGGTGAACCGGTCGATGTCACGTCAATTAAAGCCATAGACATTCCGGACTCACCACCGCCACTTTGACGGCCAAACCTATGAGCATTTTGTCTTCTTGGCCTGGGTCACGATAATTTAAGCCATAGACCGCCGAAGACCCTAATCTATGCCAACGACAAGTGCCACGTACCCTTAGGTCTCTTTAACCGAACGACATAGAACGAGTACGGTTCCATCTAACCCGTACTCACATCGCAACGACAATTTAAGCCATTTGCGCGGGTCAAGCTTCTCCCGAGTCCCATTTCCATCATAATTCACATAACCCGTTTATGTTCAAGTTGGCTCTCAGGCCACCAAGTTGGCAAGATCACGCATCCGCCCAGTTTTCCGGGTGCACCTTTGGGTTAATCCCCAAGGCTCCCTGTTGCAATCTACCGTGTAGAAAACCCGAAAAACAACCAATAGCACGGAGTCTTCTCCGGCATTATGCAATGCAACATCACCGATCCAGACCAACATGTCCGGGTAGGCTTCACACATCATGCCTATGTCCGTTCTCGCTTACGGACTCTAAACAACGGGGACTTCACATATCTACCCAAAGGAACGCCTCCAACTCACCGCAAACTCGCGAGAGCGGGCTTCCTATGCAAAGAAGGAGAGCTACTCATGCTCAAGAAGAGAATCATTACCCTTGCGTTCATCTTTAGCTCCATGGAAAAGTAAGCGGACGAAAAGCACCGCACTAGCTTTGCCTCCGTGGATCCGGAGTTGGCTCACGATTTGGAGCTTCGAAGCTCCTCCAATGGCCAGATCTACCTTCTTCTTCCTTCCTTGGCTCTCCTCTCTCTCTAAGTTTTAGAAAGATAACCACTCATGAAAAGTGAGGGTTTCTAAGGCCCAATCCCGGGTATATCCCTTCAGGAACAATCCCCAGCCGTTGGATCATTAATTAAAGAAACAAACGGCTTTGATTCGGGACTGAAATGCCCAATCTGGACCGCACACGGCCTGGCACACGCCCGTGTCCAGGGCCGTGTGCCTTATTCACCGTCAAAATCGACTCGCCTGGAACAACACATGGGCATCGAACACGCCCGTGTTCGACCTGACACGCCCGTATTCCACTTGACACGGCCGTGTGGCCGGCCGTGTACCCCCATCGATTTTTCCCGAAAACAACCCGAGCACTGCACGGGTTCTAGGACACGCCCGTGTCCTTGCCCGTGTCTAACTCAACACGCCTGGGCTCTAGGACGTGTACATGGTCTTGACACTCGACACTTCGTCGAGCGAATATCGTTGACCTGATGACACGGCCTTGGACACGCCCGTGTCCTAGGCCGTGTGCCTTGTCTCGACACATCATCGAGCAAAGTTCATCGACTCCCGGGACGAGTGTCGACACGGGTCGACATGCCCTGCGATACGCCCGTGTCGCAGGCTGTGTGCCATGTCTCGACACTTCGTCGAGCGCAGAGTGTCGACTTCGCGTGCTGAGTGTCAACACGGGTCGACACGCCCTTGGACACGCCTGTGTCCCAGGCCGTGTGCCCAGTCTCGACATAATGTCGAGAGCAAAATGTCGACTTCGCCGGCTGAGTGTTGACACAGGCCTGACACGCCCTGGGACACGCCCGTGTCCCAGGATGTGTGCCTCCTGCCAGAACCCAAAACTGGCCCAAAACGTCCCCCGTCGCTCTTTTGAGTTTCGGGGCGTTACACTACTGCTCCAGGTCTTTTGGGCACGAGTGTTAACCCGGCCGATTTCGTCCGCATGCTTGCAGAAGCGATGGTGGCGGCCCAAGCTGCAGCGGCAGCTCAAGTAGCAACCCCTGCTACACCGGATACGGCGACGGCCGTGCCAGGTGGAGAAGCCATGCGAGTGGAGCCTTTGGCGGAAAGGGTAGTTGTCGGACATGGAGACCGGCACTTGAAGTACTTCCTGAGCTTCCATCCCCCGTCTTTCAACGGAGTTGGTACGCCAACAGATGCGGAGGATTGGTGGGTTCGCATTCAAGAGCTTTTGAGGGCGGCATAGACGCCAGAAGAAAAGAAATCTGAATATGCGGCGTTCATGTTGGAAGGAGACGCCAAGTTGTGGTGGGTGAGCCATTGCGGCCGCCAGTTCCCGGGACGCACCCTGTCGGTGGAGGAGTTTGGGGATGCTTTTCTGAAGAGGTACATTCTCGTTTCTACATGGTTGGCATTCAGAGGCAGTTTCTGCACTTAATGCAACGGGACAGGACGGTGGACGAGTATGTGCAGGAGTTCACCCGTTTGGGTCGTTACGCGGGAACGACAATGGCAGACGATGTAGAGAGGGATAACCTCTTCTACTAGGGGCTGAGGGAGAATCTGAGGCAACCCCTCATCTCCATGAAGAGAGCAGGATTCAATGAATTAGTTGAGGCTGCCAGGATATTGGAAAGTGATCTGGAGCGAACACAACCTCGTAAGGGTTTTACTCCAAAGCAAGGGGAAGGGAAGCCTTCCCAATCCCATGGAAATTCTAAAGGGAGTAGGTGGAGGAATAAGCCTCACACATCCAGGTCCGGTGAGAAGAGCAAGTGGATGCCTGGAGGTTCAAACTCTAGGGGACCGCCGACGTGCTACAACTGCGGTAAGATGGGGCACATAGCTCGTGTTTGTACCCAAGGAGGAGCGGGGCAAGTGGCAAGGCAGGAGCAGACTGTACGCTCCGGCCCCAGTGCTGCAGAGAAAGGGAAGATGGCAGAGTCGAGCGCTTCCCGGTTCCAACCGGTGCAACCAAGGGCCTACAACCTTGGACAGCAGGAAGCGATCCGCCAAACCGATGTGGTGACAGGTATGAAGAAAATTTAAGTTTAAACTTTGTGCTTCATACTTTTAGACCTTTTGTGTGGTGTCCCGGTTGTAGGCTTCATATTAGTTTCTGGATACCCCGCTAGGGTATTGTTCGATACTGGAGCATCACACTCCTTTCTCGCGGAGAGCTTCATCCGGAGAATAAGAGTTGAGTCTTTCTCGGCGGACGCGGAGCTGAAAGTGCGCATGCCCAATGGGTCATCCATGACAACCGGGGCCAAAGGGCGCATCTGTTGGGAGTTGGACGGAGTTGACTTCGTTTTGGTAGCAGCGATTTTAGCATTGGTTGAGTTCGATGTCATTTTGGGCATGGACTGGCTTGCAGAGCAGCGCGCAAGTATTGACTGCCTATCTAAGGTAGTGACCCTAAGGAGCAAAGGGCAGGCAGAGGTCAAATTTGAGGGCATTTGTGGAGTGGCTTGTTCCCTGATTTCGGTCATGCAGTTGATGCGGGCGGTTAACCAGGGTGGTGTAGCGCTTACAGCGTTATTGGAGGTTCGTCTCTCCCAGTTGTCTGTTAAGGAAGTGCCCGTAGTGGCAGAGTTCAAGGATGTGTTTCCGGACGAACTTCCTGGAGCGCCTCCTCGGCGGGAGATCGAATTTGCGATCGAGTTGGTGCCGGAGGCTAGGCCGGTGTCACGTCCTCCATTTAGGATGCCACCAAAGGAATTGGCCGAACTCAAAGTACAGCTACAGGAACTATTGGAGCAAGGGTATATCAGACCCAGTTCTTCGTCGTGGAGCGCGCTGGTGTTGTTTGTAAAGAAGAAAGACGGTAGTATGCGGCTATGCATAGACTACCGAGAGTTGAATAAATTGACCGTCAAGAATAAGTATCTGATTCCTCGGATAGACGACTTATTCGACCAATTGGTGAGGTCAGTGGTGTATTCCAAATTGGACTTAAAGTCAGGCTATTATCAGCTGCGAATTCGGGATGAGGACATACCCAAGACTGCCTTTGGTACAAGGTTTGGACACTTTGAGTTTACGGTGATGCCGTTCGGGTTGACGAACGCACGTGTTCATGGATCTTATGAATCGAGTATTTCGGGAATACTTGGATTCTTTTGTGGTTGTCTTCATTGATGACATCTTGGTGTATTCCAAATCGGAAGCGGAGCATGAGACCCACTTGAAAGTGGTCTTGCAAGTGTTGAGGGAGAATTAGTTATATGCAAAGTTCTCCAAGTGCGAGTTTTGGCTAGAGAAGGTGGCATTTTTGGGCCACGTGATTAGTGGGGATGGGGTGGCAGTGGATCCAACAAAAGTGGAAGCCATCAGAGATTGGCCAATTTTGAGGACCGTGGCGGAATTCCGAAGTTTTCTTGGACTAGCCGGGTATTATAGGAGATTCGTGGAGAATTTTTCGCGGATAGCTCTACCCCTTACCTCACTCACTCGTAAAGATCATAAGTTTGTGTGGACTCAAGAGTGCAGTCAAGCATTTGAAGCACTGAAGGAGAGACTGATGATGGCTCTAATCCTAAGTCTACCGCAAGGGATCGAGGGATTTTAGATCTTCAGTGACACATCGGGATGCGGTTTGGGTTGCGTTTTGGTGCAACATGACAAGGTGATAGCTTTTGGGTCTAGACAGCTGAAGCCTCATGAGAGGAATTACCCCGTCCATGACTTGGAGTTGGCGGCGGTAATTTTTGCGTTGAAAATATGATGACATTATGTGTACGGTGCAAAGGTGGAGATTTTCACGGATCATAAAAGCCTGAAGTATCTCTTGGATCAAAAGGACTTGAATATGCGGCAACACAGGTGGGTTGAATTTCTTGGAGACTACGAGGTGGCGATTCAGTATACGCCAGGTAAAGAAAATGTGGTGGCGGATGCTTTTAGTAGGAAGTACTCGGGGCAAGGGAATTGGATCGAAGCTCACGATGAGCGGTTGGTACGGGAATGGGAGTCCCTTGGTTTGGAATGTGTGGCGAGAGGCGAGTCCAGCGTGGCTCAGTTGAACTGGATTGAAGTGCAAAACGACTTGTCCGATCGCATTCGGGAAGCGACTCGGCTGGATGTGGAGTTTCAACCTTTTGTGTTGGAGGCTCAAAAGGGCGAGAGCAGCACCTGGGAGATGATTGATGGGATTCTGAGGAAGGACGGAAGGGTTTATATACCGCAGTTCGGCAAACTCCGTGAGGAGTTGATGTTTGAGGCTCACTTCACAAAGTACTCCATTCACCTGGGCAGTACAAAGATGTACTTGGATATGAAGAAATCCTTTTGGTGGCCGGTGCTGAAGCGGGACGTAGCTTTGTATGTGAATCGTTGCCAGACTTGCGCCTTGGTGAAGGCCGAGTGCCAGAAGCCGGGCGGGTTCCTGAAGCCCCTTCCAATCCCTGAATGGAAATTTGATGACATCTTCATGGACTTTGTACATGGTTTGCCTAGATCACAGCAGGGTAATGATGCTATTTGGGTGATCGTGGACCGCTTAACCAAGGTAGCCCACTTCATCCCAAATAGAAAAGAGGACAGCGTGGAGAAGCTGGTGGAATTGTATGTTCGCAATATTGTGCGACTGCACGGAATTCCTAAGAGCATAGTCAGCGATCGAGATGGACGGTTTACGTCCAAGGACTGGAGATTAGTCCAAAAGAGTTTGGGGACGAAGCTAAAGTTCAGTACGACATTCCATCCTGAAACTGATGGGCAAACCAAAAGAACGAACCGTACTATGGAGGATATGCTGAGAATATGCATTCTTGACTTCGGCAAGAGGTGGGAAGATCACCTCTTCATGGTGGAATTTGCATACAATAATAGTTATCAAGCAAGCATAAAAATGGTGCCATACGAAGCTTTATATGGGAGGCGGTGTCGAACACCAATGTCTTGGGCAGAGGCGGGAGACACCAAAATTTTGGGAAAGGAGGTGGTAGTTGACGCTTGTGAGTTGGTACGGACCATTCAAGAGTGTGTGAAGGTGGCGCAAGACCGGCAAGTCAAATACTTTAATGCTCGTCACAAGAAGTTGGAATTTGCGGTAGGTGATTGAGTCTATTTGAAGATCAAGCCGTTCAAAGGCGTCTCACAGATTCGCCGACTCAAGAAGTTGAGTCCAAGGTTTTTGGGACCTTTTGAAGTTGTTGAACGGGTGGGAGAAGTAGCCTATCAGTTGGCGCTGTCCGCGGAGCTGAGTGGTTTGCATGACGTCTTCCATGTCTCCATCTTGAGGAAAGCTTTGGTGGAGGCTAGTGTGGTGATTGAGCCGACATCGGTGCCGATAGAGGAAGACTTGAGGACGCGAGTCTGTCCAATCGCTATAGGGATTCGGAGACTCGACAGTTGCGGAATAAAGAAGTTAAACTCGTGAGAGTCCGATGGGACAACTGCGGTCGTGAGGAGCAATCTTGGGAACGAGAGCAAGCCATGCTAGAAGAGTATCCAGAACTCTTCATTTCAGGTACCATTTAAGTGTGTTCCCTTTTGCTTTGTAATTTCGGGACGAAATTCTGTTAAGGGGGGGAGAGTTGTAACACCCCAGATTTTGAGAGAGGGTCGATTTGCGTTTCTGGCCAATTTTTGGTTTCTGGCAGGGGCACACGGCCCGGGACACGGGCGTGTCCCCGGCCGTGTCAGGCTGGACTCGATGACTTGGCCACGTAGTCGACACTTTGCGCTCGACGATGTGTCGAGACAGGGCACATGGCCTGCGACACGGGCGTGTCGCAGGGCGTGTCGAGCCCGTGTCGACACTCGGCCAGGGGTTTCGACGCTTTCGCTCGACAATGTGTCGAGACAAGGCACACGGCCTAGGACACAGGCGTGTCCAAGGCCGTGTGGGTCGATCGACGAACTTCAGTCGACGATTTCCACTCGACGAGTGTCGAGTTTCGATACTGGGGCACACGGCCTGTGACACGAGCGTGTCACAGGGCGTGTCCCGCATGGTCGACGATCTTCGCTCGACGTTTTTCCGCGGTGTCGACACAAAGGCTGTCGACGATTGTCGAGACTTCGCACACGGCTTGGGACACGGGCGTGTCCCAGGCCGTGTCCTTCTCGGGTTGTTTTCGGGGCTGTGTCGATGGAGTCACATGGCCGACCACACGACCGTGTCAGTAGGGACACAGGCGTGTCGGGTCGATCACGGGCGTGTAGGATGCCCGTGTGCTGTTCCAGGCGCGTCGATTTGTGATGGCAAATGGGGTACACGGCCCTGGACACGGGCGTGTGTCAGGCCGTGTTCGGCCCAGGTGTTTTATTTTTCAGACGGGTCGTGGCCATTCTTTCCCTTATTTTGGGATCTGATGGTCCAGAACTGCTCTTGGGGAGTTAAGTCCGACAATAGGGTTGGAAACCCTCATTCTTCTTCAAGCTTTTCTCTTACTAAATTCTAGAGAGAAGGGAGAGCAAGGAAGAAGGTGAAGGAGGGTTTGGGCTATAGGAGAAGCTTCGGTGCTCCAAATCACGAGCCGAGTCCAGATCCGTGGAGGCTAGATCGTTGCGAGGGTTTTCATCCGGCTATTTTGCCATGGCTAGGAAGAGGAATCGGAAGGTAACAACACTTCTCCTCTCAGTTTTAGGATGCATGTCTTTAGCATCTTTTCTTTCTAGTTTTTGGGCACCAAACTCTCAAATGAGAGGGGTTTTTGGTTGCCAAGGTTCAAGAGGAACCTCCGGGTTGATTGAGTCCGTCCCCGGCATGTCTTGCATTAGAGATCCGCTCCATTAGTGGATTAGGCATTGTGGGTGAAGCCGTAGTCACGACCGTTAGTCCGACTCGGTGATGTTGCATACGAACTTTAAGGATTCGTAGAGTTTCTGTTGCGGCAAGATGTCGTATGTGATGTGGTGATGTTTTCACCTTTTTCTCAAGTGAGTACGTGTAGTCGGAACCGGACAAGGTTAGCTCCTCAATGGCGGTAGATGGTTTCCTTGGTTGACAAGGTTAGCTCCGCATTGTTGGTAGATGGTTTCCTTGGTGCGCAGGAATGCTGCAGTACAAATGAGGGACTAGGGTGGAACTGTCTTGGTTTGTGATGTGCCAAGGCGTGGCTGTGTCTCCGTGGTCGGCTGGCTATCCCGTGACGTTCATGTCATGTGTGGAGAGTGTCCCTGCGAGACTAGTCCCCTTCTGTGAGACTGATGAGAATGCCAAGCATGGGGGCAAGCCCGGGCAATGAGGCCATGAGCGGGTGGGGTCCGGCAAGGCTTCTTAGAATCAGTCAGTTTGTGTTCGTTGGAATCCTAACATGAGACGTCAGAGCTTGTCGGCAAGCCCGGGTCTAAGACCTTGAGTAGGTGGGGCCTTTGCAAGAGTTCCATATGGCGGCCTGTGTGCCGTTGGGGGAAATTGAGTTACCCCCTTTGATTGTGGCTTTATGCCAATGGGGAAACGATGAGTACCCATGTGATGTGATAATGTGCTAGATGCATACGAGATAGGGTGCCTTGGGTGAAGTCCGGGTTATTGCATACATGTTGCATAAGTAGGCCCTTTTTATTATATGCTCAACTAGTAGAGAACATGTATGATGTGTGTGACATCCAAGCCTGTTTCTGTAGTTTCTTTTCTTGCTTATGAATATTGCATACGAAGTGCTAACTTGTAGGTTGGAGGAGTACCCCGGGGTCCGTTAGGGGCGGCCGGGAGGAGATGTGTTTGTTACACAGTTTAAGGTCAGCCTTTGCTGACCCACGTTACTAATAATTTTTATAGGGCAAGGGTCGCACGCAGGAGCTAGCTCGCCGGCTAGAAAGGCCTAAGCCTCATGAAGTGTTTCTTCTCTTTTATAGCTCTACTTATATGATGTTGTATGTTTGAGACTCATGTTGTCCGGCTTGCGTGCCGAGGTAGACTAGGAGTGCAATGCACTTTCTTGACTGTTGTATTACTTGAGCTTGGACTTTCTTATGTTGTAAGGCCTTAAGGCCATTGTTATTACCCTTGTAGTAGTGGATAACTTCTAGTCTTGCTTATGTTTCCGCTGTGTGGTGCAAAGTGTTTTGAGTGTGGGTAGCTATATCAACTTATAATACTAAAGCTGTGGCGTCCGTATATTGTGGGGCCCCAGCCGAACCCATATTATACGGTCATTACAGGGGAGGTGTTACAAGTTTCATATTTCTATGAACTCTTATCCCATTTCCCCCGATGTTTTGATTGTGAGAGCTCTAGTTAATCCTTTAGTAAGGGCATCTGCAACATTATCTTTTGACCTCACATCAACGAGGTTCACAATCCCTTGACTCGTAAGGGAGGTCAACCAGGCTTGTTTCATCCGTAGTTGCCTTCTTTTGCTATTAAACAACGTGTTCGTAGCAATCGTTTTAGTAGCCTGATTGCTGCAGTAAAATACAACAGAACTCAGTTTTAGGCTCGACAGTGGAATGTCCATCACCAAATCTCTTATCCACTCTACTTCTTCACCAGCGGAAGCTAGAACATAGAGTTCGGATTCCATTGATGAGAGTGTAATACACGACTGTCTCTTGGACTTCCAGGCTACAGCTGCTCCTCCTAGTATGAAGAGGAATCCACTAGTGGACTTGCTGTCATTTACTTCTGAGCACCAAGATGCATTAAAATATCCTTACAGAACTAGAGGATGACCACTATAACATAAAGCATACTGTCGGGTGTGCTTTAAGTATCTCATTAGCCTATCAAGGGCATCCTAATGGTCTTGGCCAGGATTGCTAGCGAACCTACTTAACATGCCGACCGTAAAGGCTATGTCAGGTCTCGTACATACCATAGCGTACATGAGGCTACCAAGCAGTTTAGAATAATCTAACTGTCGAACCGCAGCTCCATCATTGGGCTTTAAGCGGTTAGAATAATCGTATGGTGTCTCAGCCGCTTTACGTTCACTGTATCCCCACATGTCCAACATGGACTGGATGTAATGGCTTTGACTTAGGGAAATGCCATGTTTCCCAAAGCTCACTTGCATACCTAGTATAGTGTCAACTACACCGAGGTCTGTCACGCTAAATTCTTTAATTAGACCTGACTTTACGTCATCCACTTCGGATTGATCAGATCCAAGAATAAGCATATCATCCACGTACAAGCATATTATAACGACTTTGTCTGATCTATGACATATGTAAAGACATTTGTCCGAGAGACTCGACAGGAATCCCATGTTCTTTACAGTATAGTCAAACTTCTCATGCCATAATTTCGGTGCTTGTTTCAATCCGTATAGGAACTTTAAAAGCTTACAGACCTTGTTTTCGTGACCGTCTACAATGAAACCTTCAGGTTGACTCATGTAGATCTCTTCGGTCAGATCTCCGTTCAAGAACGCAGTCTTAACATCCATTTGATGAACAACAAAGTTCCCAATGGCCGAAATAGCAAGGATAACCCTAATGATTGCTAAGTGACACACGAGTGAGTATACATCAAAATAGTCTACTCCGCTTACTTGTGTGAAACCTTTAGCCACCAGGCGTGCTTTATACTTGGCTATGCTACCATCGGGATTTAACTTCTTTTTCAAAACCCACTTGCACCCTACAGTTTTAGCCCCTTTAAAATCACCACCGAAGGTCCTGGGGGTTCTCTCTCTCACTGAAGTCCTCCTAGACTCTAGGCCAGAGTTATCTACCGGAAGGGAATAGGAGGTACTCGGTACTGATTCAGGATCTTCCTCAGTAATAGTTGCTTGCATACCTGGGATCGTTAAGTTCTTATCTTTGAGGAATTTATTCTCGAAGAACACTGCATCCCTAGATTCTATTATGATATTATTAGAAATATCAAGGAACCTATCAGCAACACTATTGAAAAAATTAGTGCCTAACGACCTAGAGGGGGGGTGAATAGGTGTAATTCCTGTTTTTCTTTTAAGGCAGTCCAGTTGTTCAGTTAATGAATAATAAACTGCAAATACTACTGCTAACACAGCATAACAATCACAGAAATAATCAATCACATAGTGCACACAGTTTTTATAGCGGTTCCCCAAGGTCTGGGTACATCCACTTTCCCCCTTCGCCGATCTAGCAGTGTACTAGATTCGGCCTAACTTCTGCACTTCAATTCAGATCCTCAGATCTTACAGCTCAGAACCCAAACCAGGTTCCTACAACTCAGAGTGTATCCACACTCCTACAACTCAGGCTAACTGCCCTACCTCAGCCTTCAACAAGGCCTACACTCATAGATCACAATCTCCTACACCTCAGGCTCATAGCCCTACCACTCAGAGAAAATTTTCTCCTACACTCAGCCTTTATATAATAGGCTTACAACTCAGATCTAGAATAGATCCTACAGAAAATAATGTTTACAATGTAATTAACCACCACCCAGATAGAAAGAGAAGGGATGGATGGATTCTTGAACAGTTCTTGGAAGAACTTGATGGCAAAGCACAACCTCTCTTAGCTTTCTTCAAAGCTTCTTGAATCTGAACTCCGTAGGGTTGAACTCTTGAGAAGTTGATCTTCAATCAGCTTCTGACTTGAGATTCAGATCACAATCTGAATCTTTCTTGGCAGCCTGGTTCAGGAACTGCACTTCTTAGATGGAGCTCTCTCTCTCCAACTTCTTAGATCTTTTATCGAAGGTCTTCTTCTTTTGTGTTGATCGATATCTGTGTAGATCTTCAATCTATATTGTTATTGATTCTTATCTTCTTCTGTTGAAGGAGAAATGTCTTTATATAGTCTTCATCCATGGTAACCGGCTGATCCGGTTTCTAACGAACTTTTGACAGCTTTGACAGTTGTAGTAGATTGGTTAGGAATGCCAGTTGTCAAGTCATCCAGTCACTTCTTGAAATACTGTCTCTGTCTGAAAGTGTCGAGACTGATCTTCATTATGTGTCGACACAAATAGACTAAGTGTCGACACAAGTGGAGTAAGTGTCGACACATGCCTTGGTGATGTCGACACAACTCCTTTGTTGTTGTTAATACTTCTCGACACAGCCTTCTATTGAATGTGTCGACACTGATTCTCTGTGTCGACACAAATACTTCTTATTTAACGTAGTTGAAACTTTGCTGTGTGTCGACACATCTCCTTTGTGTCGACACAAGTACTTCTTTACTTTAACTTTGTTGAAGTTTTGTTGTGTGTCGACACAAGTCCTGTGTGTCGACACAGTTGATGTTGACAAATACTTCTGTGTGTCGACACTGTCTCTATGTGTCGACACATTTGATGTCGACTAAGTATTCCTGTGTGTCGACAGTACCTTTTGGCGTCGACACAGTTAATGTCTACTTTGTCCCTCCGTGTGTCGACACTGTCTCTGTATGTCGACACAATTTCTTCTTGTGTTGACACAGCCTTTCCAAGTGTCGACACTGTCTACTCCAAGTGTCGACACAGCTTTTCTCCAGTGTCAACACAAGCCTTCATAAGTGTCGACACTGCTTCTCTAGGTGTCGACACATGGACTTAGAAATTTTTCTGCATTTCCTGCAATTACTTAACCTGCACATATAAACTCAAAACACATCAAATACACCTTGATGCATATCATTGAGTAGGGTGAGGCTTCTTCAAATCTGGTACACATTTTCTAATGTACCCAACAATCTCCTCCTATTTGGAGAAGTCATAACCCTTAGTCAATGATATACACCATACATAACAAATACACAATATGATGTATAACAACATTATATGATAGGGTAATTTCTTAAACAAAACATATAAAACAAATCATCACAGAATAATAATAATGCTAACACAGAACAAGCATCAATCATGTTTTGCTTCAACTACAAAAGTTTCTTTAATAGAAGTTTACATAGATTTTAGACACTAAATTTTACAATGTGATAAAATCTAGTAAATCTAATCTAAGGCTGCTCTGCTCCTTGATGACAATGCCCTTGCCAGATTGAATCTTGGCTTGAACTGAAACATCAGTGTCATCAACTGGCTTCTTGCCCTTTTTATCTTTCTTCTTTAGCTCTTCAGCCCTTATCTTTTGTCTTTCAAAATAATGATAAGGCTTTGGGAATATTTGCTAGGCTCCTGTGCATTAGGAGGTAGCTTCCTAAGTTTTGCCTTCCTTCTATACTGTACAATAGCTTCTTGCCTGGCTTCATGTTTTCTCCATTCTTATTCAGAGTACCATTTGCCCCTCTCTAGGGTATTGTCCTTTGCAGCTTTCCAAGCAGTCAGTATAATATTTCTAGAAGTAGGACTCCACTGCTCAAAATCTGGCTTCAACTCAGCCTGTTCTCTGAATCTCTTCTTTGACAATAAAGCTTCTTGCTCTTTCAAAACTGCCTCTGACACAGGCTTGTCTATTTTCTCAATGATAATATTTTTATTACCCTCTGGAGGGCTATACATTGATTGTACTTCATGATGTATCATCTCAAAATATTCTGGAGGGTATATTACTTGAGCAACTTCAACTTGCTCACCTCCAAAAATAGCAGGATTTATACCAGATTCAACCACATTGTCATCATCACATAGGGGTGGATATCCAAGTGTGGCTCTGATGCTATTGGAAATCCATTTAGTATGATCAGATCCAGCTTTGACTAGTACTCTCTCCCCCTTTATGACTTCTCTAGCCACATGATCTCTAAGATCATCCTTATGAAATCTGATCTGTTCATCCAGAAAATTAACTCCATCCTTATAAGAACCCTTTAACTTCAATAGCAGTCCAGAAATAGTCTTTTGAGACAGCTCAATAGTTGTTTTGACAGCAGTTATGCCTTCCTGGAAGTCCTTATAAAACTTCTCCTTATCAAACTCTGGTTTGGCTTTAGACTTATCAGCAGGCTGGGCTGTTGTAATATTTTTCAATTCTGTAATAATTGCATTATGGGATGCAGTCAGATTATCATTCATCCTAATCTGATTTTCTAAGACAGCCCTGCTTAACTGCTATATCATCCACTTGTGTCTTGATTTTCTCTTCGTGTGTGGCTAGGTAAACCACTACATTACCTCCTTTGTGGAAACAGTCAGTCATTTACTTTTTATTTTGATTCACCTCAAATCTTATGGATTTGATGTCTTGGGCCAAGGAGAATTGGAGATCTTCGTGAGTCTCATCTATATACTTCTCCATTGCTATCCTTTGCTCATACAGCTTCACTTGTAAAGATATTAACAATGAACTGTAATCAATTGTTGTTGCAGGCTATGAAGCAATAGTTTGTAATGCCTTTTTGTAGCTTTGGCTTCTCCTTTTAAAGACCATAAGCTTCCTCTTCTTAGCTTGAACCTCAGCTGCATCCTCAGAATCAGAGGTGCTGGATATATCTACTCTATCCTTTGGATTAGGAGGTAAGTCCTATGTAGTCTTACTTAGCTCCCCCTGAGTCCTTTGCTCCTCAATTTCTGTTCTAATTTGCTCCTCCTCAGTCATTGTATTCTCCTCCTGAGTTTCTATATGCTCCCCCTCAAAAGCAGTTTTCTCCCCCTCAAAACCAGCATGCTCCCCCTCAATATTAGCCTGCACTAAATCAGGAAACAGCTCTTATAGGGTAAATTCTTGTTGAGAAGGGACATGAGAGTTTCTTATTTCTGGAGCATCAGCAACTGCTGATGTATCCTCCAAGATTACAACTTGTGGTTGACTGTGTAACTGAGTTGTCTGATCAATATCAATCAAAGATTCAGTTAGCATTTCATTCTCAATATTGAAAATTGATTGATTGACTTCACTGATTACCTCAAGAATTATTTGTGTTGCCATTTCACTGTCCAAGTGAGTAGACACTTCCTCATGGTGAGGCTCCCCCTGGAGTGGATCCAAGTGAATGGGGCTAGCAGATGGTTGCTCCCCCTACACTTGTGCTTCATCTGCAGGGCCTTGTGCAGGAACTTCTTGTACTATAGATTTCTCAGGAACCTCTTGTCTTTCCTCATCAGGCATGTCCTTAGTCAGGACCCTATCCCATCTTGAGATAATCCTAATGTCCATTCTCCTCATGTGGTTAATTTTAGAACCAGCTGCTTGTTCCATTACTTCTGGAATAGTTACAGCTAAGTACAGGCTCATAATTCTACCTAGATTGGGCTTCTTAATGCTTTCTGTAATCTTCTCAAAAATAACTGCTGACCAATCAGTTTTTAGTTTAAAGATGATCCTTGTCATTAAACTGAACATATGAGCTGATATCCTATCATGCCCACCTGGCTTGCACAAAATCACCTTGCCAACTATTTCTGAAAGGAATTTGTCTTGCTGATTCAATCCTTTTCTATTCATTGAGGATCCAATCTTCATGGTGGGATCCAATCCACACCATTGAAGTTCTTCCCTTGTCTTGGAAGAGGGCACTTCTACTTCCTCTTGAATTCTAGGTAGATGTAGAACTTTCCTTAAACTCTTCATACTCAGTTTAACTTCCGCACCATGAACTGCAGACTTGATCTTGAGTCCAGTAGAATCCAACGTGGCTGCACTATAGAATTCGAGTACTTCCTTCTTCCAAATCTTGGTTGGCTCAGAAACTAGATACTCCAGCCCATTCTCAGTAATTAGGGTTACTACCTCCTTAATTTCTGGTTCCGCATGGTCAAATGCGTTGCGTACTAGCTCATATCCTTCATTGACGTTCTCTTTAAGCTTATGCGCCATTAGGATTTTGAGAAATCTTGAATTTAGATGAGAGAGATGTCGAAACAAAGTTTTGGTATCGAAACTATTGAGAGCGTGTCGACAAACAATGTTGAAGACCTATTTATACCTTTCTAAAAACGAAGGTGAAAAGGCGCGTCATAATCCTCTAAATGTGTCGACACTGTTGAAAAGTGTCGACACCGACTACTTAATTCTCGACAACAGTGTTGACTACTATGTGTCGACACTAATATAGTTGACAGAATTTATGTGTCGACACTTATACATCTGCGCTCGACGATTAGTCGAAACTCTACTCGATGAAATCTGTATTGAACCTAAGTGTCGACACCACTTCTGGATGTGTCGACACCTACTCTGGATGTGTCGACACTATTTCGTTGAAGTGTCGACACAGACTTTCTAGATGTGTCGACATCATTTCTCTGGAATGTCGACACCACTTCTATGTGTCGACACAGACAACTCCTTGTGTCGACACCATTTTACTTAGCCAATTTTATTAAACTATTCTAAGTTCAACATTCCCAATTCAATTTTAAACTTATTGAATTTAGTTTCATCTAGAGGCTTAGTAAACATATCAGCAATTTGATAATCTGTTTTGACATATTCTAGTTAAATGTCCTCTTTCTCTACATGTTCTCTAAGAAAATGGTATCTAATTTCTATATTCTTAGTCCTACTATGTGAGACAGGATTATTTGCAATTGAAATAGCACTTGTAGAGTCACAAAGCAAAGGTGTTCTACTTACTTGAATACCATAGTCTTCTAGCTGGTGCTGAATCCACAATAGTTGTGCACAGCAACTTCCTGCTGCCACATACTCTAACTCAGCTGTGGAGATTGCCACACTGGTCTGCTTATTACTGCTCCAAGACACTAGTCTTCCACCTAGAAATTGATAGGTGCCTGTAGTACTTTTTCTATCTTCCTTGCAACCTGCAAAATCTGCATCTGAATAGCCTGTCAGTAGAAAATCTCCATTCCTAGAGTACCAAAGGCCTAGATAAGGTGTGCCCTTAAGATATCTCAAAATCCTTTTTACTGCAGTCAGATGAGATTCTTTAGGGCATGCTTGGTACCTAGCACAGACACATGTAGCATACATGATATCTGGTCTACTAGCAGTCAGATATATAAGGGAGCCAACTATCCCTCTATACAAAGTTTCATCTACAGGTTTCCCTGCATCATCCTTACTAAGAGACACACTTGACCCCATAGGAGTTCTCATGGTAGTGGATGATTCCATACCATACTTCTTTATTAACTTCAGGGTGAACTTAGACTGGGATATGGACAAGCCATGTTCAGTCTGTCTTACTTGGAGACCCAAGAAGAACTTAAGTTCCCCTATACTTCTCATTTCAAATTTTCCTTGCATACGTTTTGCAAACTTTCTGCAAAGATTACTTTCAGTAGACCCAAATATTATGTCATCAACATATATTTGGACTAGGATTATCTTTCCTTTAGATTCCCCAAGGAATAGAGTCTTGTCTATTTTCCCCCTTGAGAATTTGTTCTCAATGAGGAAACTAGACAGGGTTTCATACCAAGCCCTTGGGGCTTGTTTTAACCCATACAATGCTTTCCTAAGTTTATAAATATAATCAGGTTTGAGAGGATCAACAAAACCTGAGGGCTGCTCTACATAGACTTCTTCTTTTAGATTTCCATTTAGGAATGCTGATTTTACATCCATTTGGAATACCTTGAAACCTTGATATGTTGCATAAGCAAAGAACATCCTGATTGCTTCCAGTCTTGCTACTGGGGCAAAGGTTTGATCAAAGTCAATACCTTCTTCCTGCCTATACCCTTTTGCAACAAGTCTTGCTTTATTCTTCACAATGATCTCATTCTCATCCAATTTGTTCATAAAGATCCACTTGGTTCCAATGATGTTGTGGTCTTTTGGTTTAAGAACTAACTTCTAGACCTTGCATCTTCTGAACTAATTCAGCTCCTCTTGCATGGCATCAATCCAATGTGGGTCTAGAACAGCTTCTTCAAATTTCTTTGGTTCCACTTGTGATAGGAAGCTGGGGCAAAGAACTGTGCTCAGATTCCTGCTTCTTGTTTGCACTCCTTGTCTTGGATCACCAATTATCTGATTTGCTGGATGATCCTTTAAGTGTCTATTAGTTTGAGATAGTCTATCTTCAGGTTGAATACCTCCAGCCTCTTCATTAAGCTGCACCTCTTGGCTTTCTTCAGCATCTTAAGAGTCTTGTACTCCCCCTGGACAGCAACCACCATTTACCACTTTATAATTTGCAGTTGATTCTTCTGTAATAGTAAGCTTGTCCATTCTCTCATTTATACCTGTAGAACTACAAGCACTACTTGGGAACTTACTATTAATCAGTCTTGTTTCATCAAAAACTACATGTACAGACTCTTCTACAACTTGAGTAATCAAGTTGTAGACTCTATAAGCCTTACTATTGTTGCTGTACCCAACAAATATCCCCTCTTGGGATTTGGCAGCAAACTTGGTTAGATAAGACTTGCCATTGTTAAGTATATAGAACTTGCAACCAAAGATCCTAAAATAGGATAAGTTTGGTTTTCTGCCCTTCACAATCTCATAGGGAGTCTTTTTGTGGCTCTTGGTGATAGTAGCCCTATTGATTACATGACATGCAGTGTTTACTGCCTCTGCCAAAAAATATTCTAGGAGAGAAGTGTCACTCAATAGAGTTCTACCAGCCTCTATCAATGTTTTATTCTTCCTTTCAGCAATATCATTTTGCTGAGGTGTTCTAGGTGAGGAAAATTCTTGAAAAATCCCAAATTCTTCACATAGTCTTGTCATACTTTCAGACTGAAATTCAGTGCCATGGTCACTTCTGATTTTGACCACTGTACTGTCCAACTCATTCTGAATTTGTTTAACAAAACTATATAAGACACTTGGGGTTTCAGATTTTTGTCTTAGAAAGAACACCCAGGAATATCTAGAATAGTCATCTACCACCACAAATGTGTTGACCTTCCTACCTAGAATATGAACTGACATAGGACCAAATAGATCCATATGCAAGAGGTATAGACACCTCACTGAATCCTTGTTTTCAAGGCTATGAAAGGTGGATTTGGTCTGCTTGCCTTTTTGACAAGCTGAGCATATCTCATCCTTTATACACTTAACTTGAGGACCATTCCTCACTAACTCTTTGCTAAAGAGTTGGCCAATAGTCTTATAGTTAAGATGAGCCAGCCTCTTGTTCCATTTAACACAATGTGAGACTCTCTCATCAGCTACAAGACAAATAGAAGAAACATTGTTCTCACACTCAAAGTTAAGAAAATAAACATTTCTCTTTCTATATCCTGTCAATATGACCTTTTGATCACTTGACCTTTTGATATGACATCCATTATTAATAAATGAAATGTCATATCCTAAATCACTCAACTGACTTATGCTTATAAGGTTGTGTTTTAAACCCTTCACATATGCCACTTGAGAGATAGTAATCTGGTTATTAGAAATGTTACCAAAGCCTTTGATGATTCCTTTTTCTGAACCACCAAAGGTTACTTTAGGGTCATCCATGATAGGTGTGTAGTCCTTCAGCAACCCCCTTGTTCCAGTCATGTGCCTGGAACATCCACTGTCCAAGTACCATATTGGGGCATGACTACTTGGACTCACCTGCAACACAGATTACTTAGCCTTAGAACCCAAATAACTTTTGGGTGCTTGGTGCAAGTTAGTCTGAAATTTAACAAATCTACCTGTAGCATTTCTAGCAGGCAGATTGCTACTCTCCGTGACACTAGAATTGTGCCAACAATCTAAGGCAAAGTGGCCTACCTTGCCACAACACCAGCACTCAAACTTGTTGTACCTTTGTTTAGGTACAACCCTAGCTGAATTATCTACAACAGGCTTCTTGTTTTGTGCTGGGGCTTTGCCTTTAGATTTAGACCTAGCAATCCATGCAGTTTTCTTAAACCCTAACCCAGCCTTACCTTGTTGAGGTACAAACTCATCAATCAAGGGTAATACAGATTTAGGTTTAGAAAACTAGCTACAATCTCTTTCTCCTTCTGAAGTCTGACCTCCAGATTTCTAATCTGATCATTCTTGAATGTGATAGTACACATCTGAATAACAGTAATGTTTTTCAGTCTGGCTATCTCATTCAACTTCTGATCCAGCAATTTCTCTGAATCAGATGCAGCCATCTTAAGATCTGCAATTTCCTTAGCCAGATTTTTGGCCAGGTTTTTGCTCTTCTTAAGTGTCTGCAGCAAGTCTCCATATTCATTTATCAGCTGATGAATATCACCTTCAGACTCAGATCCATCCACATCACTTGATGCAGATGTTGCTGACTCTGATTCAGTACTGCATTCTAAATTTCTAGAAATATATTGTACCTTACTAGGACCAGGCTAATCATGCCACTTGTCTTCTTCTGACACAGCCATCAGTCCCTTGCACTGATGGTCTTCTTGTTCATATATAAAGTTCAGCACCTGGAGAAACTCTTCTTCTTCATCTGCTGCATATAGACCAATATAGGCCTCAGCTTCATATTCTGACTCTGAAGTAGATTGGTCTGTCAAGCTCTTCTCCTTCTTAGCAACAAAGACTTTTCCTTCTTGCTCTGGTGTTGACTCTTTTTCTTATCTGTAGTCTCTTTTCTTTTATCTGGACATTCAGCCACAACATGTCCATGCCTATTACAGCAGTAGCAAACTATCTTTGATGTTGTAGATTTGCTTGGCTTAGACCTGCTCCTGTCCTTCCTGGATGACTTTTTCTTTCGATAATAATCATCCTTAGGCTGAGATGTGGAAGGCTTAGACTTCCACTGCTTCTTCTTCAGGAATCTCTGAAACTGTCTAGTAAATGCTGCAAAATCCTCATCTGAGTCACTACTGTCTGAATTCTGGTTGTCTGAATTTTCTGAAGCAGTTTCAGCAATATTCTTAGGAGGTGATGGAGACATCCTCCTATTTTTCTTAGTGGCTTCAACCTTGAAGGCCACAGATTTTTCTCTATGCTCACCTTTTGCACTTTTCTCTTCCTCTTTCCTTGTCATTAGCTGCATCTCATATGACAGCAGTTTTCCAAACAAGATTGGTGGAGAGATATCTGCAAGTTTGGTCACTTCCCTAATGACACAAATCTTTGTGTCCCAATCCTTTGTCAAGGATCTTAGGAATTTATCATTCAGTTCATAAGTACTGAAGATTCTCCCATATGACATCAACTCATTCACTATCCTATAGAACTTTTTATAACACTCAGTTATACTATCAGACTTTCCTTGTCTGAAACTCTCATATTCCTGGTTCAACATAGATTTTCTATCTTGTCTTACTTCTTCAGAACCCTCCATGTAGACTATTTAAGTATCCCACATTTCTTTGGAGGTCTTGCAGTGAATCAAATTTTAGAAGGTTGCATCATCTATGACACTAACTATGATATTCTGGGTTCTCTTATCCATAGTTGCCAGGATGATCTCATCCTTAGCCGTTTCTGAGAAATCCTTGGGAATTCTTTGGTTTGCATCCAGAATTGAAATCTTCATTGGGATATAAGGTCCTTCCTTGACTGTAATATAGATCCTTGGATCAGAAGCCTCCATAAACAACCTGACCCTTTCTTTCCAGATGCCAAATATCTCCTTTCTGCATATGGGTAGTTTCATTGAACCTAGTTCCTTATGATTTTCACCTGAACCCATTTTCTTGATTCTTGAATCTGCCTTATGGATCTCACTCTGACTGTTAAGTCCTTCTTTGAGTAACCTCCCTCTGATACAACTTGAAAGAATTAGTGCCTAACCACCTAGAGGAGGGGTGAATAGGTGTAATTCCTGTTTTTCTTTTAAGGCAGTCCAGCTGTTCAGTTAACTAATAATAAAATGCAAATACTACTGCTAACACAACACATCAATCACAGAAACAATCAATCACAGAGTGCACACAGTATTTATAGTGGTTCCCTAAGGTCTGGGTACATCCACTTTCCCCCTTCGCCTATCTAGCAGTATACTAGATTCGGCCTAACTTCTGCACTTCACTTCAGATCCTCAGATCTTACATCTCAGAACCTAAACCAGGTTCCTACAACTCAGAGTGCATCCACACTCCTACAACTCAGGCCAACTGCCCTACCTCAGCCTTCAATAAGGCCTACACTCAGAGATCACAATCTCCTACACCTCAAGCTCACAGCCCTACCACTCAGAGAAAATATTCTCCTACACTCAGCCTTTATATAATAGGCTTACAACTCAGATCTAGAATAGATCCTACAAAAAATAATGTTTTCAAAGTAATTAACCACCACCCAGATAGAGAGAGAAGGGATGGATGGCTTCTTGAACAGTTCTTGGAAGAACTTGATGGCAGAGCACAACCTCTCTTAGCTTTCTTCAAAGCTTCTTGAATCTGAACTCAGTAGGGTTGAACTCTTGAGAAGTTGATCTTCAATCAAATTCTGACTTGAGATTCAGATCATAATCTGAATCTTTCTTGGCAGCCTGGTTCAGCAACTGCACTTCTTAGATGGAGCTCTCTCTCTCTCCAACTTCTTAGATCTTCTATCGAAGGTCTTCTTCTTTTGTGTTGGTCGATATCTGTGTAGATCTTCAATCTATATTGTTATTGATTCTTATCTTCGTCTGTTGAAGTAGAAAGACCTTTTTATAGTCTTCATCCATGGTAACCGGCTGATCCGGTTTCTAACGAACTTCTGACAGCTTTGACAGTTGCAGTAGACTGGTTAGGAATGGCAGCTGTCAAGTCATCCAGTCACTTCTTGAAATACTATCTCTGTCTGAAAGTGTTGAGACTGATCTTCATTATGTGTCGACACAAATAGACTAAGTGTCGACACAAGTGGAGTAAGTGTCGACACATGCCTTGGTGGTGTCGACACAACTCCTTTGTTGTTGTTAACCCTTCTAGACACAGCCTTTTGTTGAATGTGTCGACACTGATTCTGTGTGTCGACACAAATACTTCTTCTTTAACATAGTTGAAACTTTGTTGTGTGTCGACACATCTCCTTTGTGTCGGCACAAGTACTTCTTTACTTTAACTTTGTTGATGCTTTGCTGTGTGTCGACACAAGTCCTGTGTGTCGACACAGTTGATGTTGACCAATACTTCTGTGTGTCGACACTACCTCTATGTGTCGACACATTTGATGTCGACTAAGTATTCCTGTGTGTCGATACTACCTTTTGGTGTCGACACAGTTGATGTCGACTTTATCTCTCCGTGTGTCGACACAATTTCTTCTTGTGTTGACACAGCCTTTCCAAGTGTCGACACTGTCTACTCCAAGTGTCGACACAGCTTTTCTCAAGTGTCGACACAAGCCTTCATAAGTGTCGACACTACTTCTCTAGGTGTTGACACATGGACTTAGAAATTTTTCTGCATTTCCTGCAATTAATTAACCTGCACATATAAACTCAAAACACATCAAATACACCTTGATGCATATCATTGAGTAGGGTGAGGCTTCTTCAAATCTGGTATACATTTTCCAGTGTACCCAATAACTATCTTCAGCACAACCTAAGTAGACACATGTATTGGTCCTAGGTCCAACCTTAGACCGTCTAGGGTCAGGAACCCTGACATAGGCTATACAGCCCCGGGTCTTAAGTCTAATTAAAGACGGGGGTCGCTTAAACCAAAGCTCGTAGGGTGTAACCTCTAACTTAGCATAAGGAACTTGATTCATAAGGTGATTCGCAGTCAAGACTGCTTCTCCCTAATAAGCGGAAGGCATGCCTGCAGTGAGCAGCATAGAGTTCAACATCTCTGTTAACGTTATATTCTTGCACTCGGCTATGCCGTTAGATTGGGGGGAGTAAGGTGCAGTGGTTTCTACTATGATGCCCTGTGAAGCAAGGAAGCATCTAAACTCACTGGACATATATTCTCCTCCTCTATCACTCCTAAATCTCTTTTTTTCATGCTTAATTGGTTTTCTACCCTGGTTTTGAAAATGCAAAAATTTTCAAAAGCTTCGTCTTTAGTTTTAAGCAACGAAATATGACAAAACCTTGTACAGTCATCTATGAACATGATCATATACTTCCTTCCACCTATAGTGACAAAACTCTTAAAGTCACAAATATCGGAATGTATAAGCTCAAGAGGTGTTATGCTCCTAGTAACCGTGCCAAAAGGTTTTCTAGTGATCTTAGTCTGAGCACACACTTCACATTTTCCAAGAGGAGACTTAGTGTCTAATGTGATCTTGTGAGTTCTAGCTACTTGGAACATTTTCCTGTAGTTCACGTGTCCTAGTCTCTCATGTAGAGTTCTAGGGCTAACTAAATTCAATTGAACTTGTTGCACTACTTCATTTACTAGACTCAAACAGTACAACCTATTTTGGACGTAAGCACATCCAAAGTAGTGAAAGTTAACTGACAGAGTCACTCTACCGCTACAGAAGTTAACTGACATACCAGCATCACACAATAAACTAATAGACACTAAGTTAACAGATAAAGAAGGAATAAATTTTACGTTCTTTAAAATTAAAGACTTACCTGAGGAGAGCATCAGAGTTGCGTTCCCCACCTTTACTACGTCAGCTGTTCCTCCATTGGCCACGGTCACTGATTCTTTTGTATTCTTCAGCTCTGTCAAAAGATTAGCATTGTTGCAAATGTGGCGCGTTGCCCCATAATCCAGGAACCACTCTGTGCTGGCCTGCTCGTGTCCGACCATGACAACAAAGTCGGATGGCTCAGCTTGACTAACCAGATGGGCCTGGTTGCCTTCTTGTGGTACTTTAGTTCTTTCCTTCCTCGGTAACTTGCAGTCAGATGCGCAGTGTCCCCACTTGTTACAGTTAAAACATTTACCCTTAAATTTCTTAGAGGGTCTACTCGGTCCTGCAACCTGGGGGCTACTACGAGACATTTTGGTCTTGTGAGGGGGAGGAGCACGCTTAGAGCTTGAAATCATGTTGGCAGCAGCCTTCTGCTTGCCAACAGCTTCCAAGGCATGCTTCGTCCTGTTCTCGTCCTCAATGCTTATGAAACGCTTGAGGTCATTCAGACCAACCTGCATCTTTTTGCGATACATTTCCGTTTTAAAATTGTACCACGAGGAGGGCAACTTATACACAATCGTGCCCGCAACAAAACTATCTGGCAGACTAATAGACTCACTATGCAAGGAATCAACTAAATTTTCAAATTTCGATACATGAGGGAGAATGGCTTTCTCCTCGTCGAAGCTGAAGGAGTAGAATTTATCCACCAGATGAGACTTGGAGAGGTCCTCCTCTTGCTTGAAGTGCTCCTCCAGTGCTTCCCAGATCTCCTTAGCAAACTGCATCTTGATGTAGTTCTTGGCCAGGCTGGAGGAGAGGCAGTTCAGCAGGTAATCCCTGCAGAAGTACTCATCTTCGGCCCAATGTACCTCGTCTTCAGTCCCAGCAACGTCAGCACGAGTAGTCTTGATGGTGTAGAAGACGTTCAGGTATTTCATCCCGAACTGGGTGTTCAACTTCCAATCGTTGAACTCTGTGGCCGTGAACTTCTCAAGATTGTTCATGGGCACCAGAGAGGACATGACGGAGTTCCTCATTGCTTGAACACACTTAGCAAACTCCCCTTGATCTTGGAAGAAAACCCGGGCTGCACCTCCACTAAAGAATAACGGAACTCCACGGGATGGAGGCAGAGAGCAGAGAGGATCTCCACTGGAGCGGCTACACGAGCTCAGCAACCTTGGATCGGCAACCTTGCCGGTAAAAAGAGGAAGGCAGCAGGCTAACCAAAACCCGGGGAGCAGTGGACGGAAGGAGGCGAGTGGCTGGATCTTCGGCTACTTCACCGACGCAGAAGAAAGCGGCAGGAGGCCGATCGGCGACGGGGACGAACTCCGAACCCAGCAACGACGTTTCCTCCTTTCACGATCGGCGACGGGGAAGAACGAACGGCGAGCCCTAGCAGGCGGCTCCGAAGGGGACGCGACGTTGCTTCGGCGTCGGCGACGGCGACCTAGCGATGGCGAAGGAGCGATCGACTTCAGGAAGAGAGAACGACGACGGCCCTTGTTCCGCGATCGAGCGATGGCGAGCCCTAATCTCACGATCAAGGAAGACGCGAATGGCGAGCGCTCTGGTGCCCTTTTCCGCGACGGCGAGCGCGACAGCGAGCGCGACGGGGAACCCTAGCACCGCGATCGGGGAAGACACGAATGCCGAGCACGACGACGACCTAGCTTCGCGATCGGGGAAGAGACAGAGCGATAGGGGGCTGTTTCGAGAATGAGAAGGGTCGCTCGAAACATACGGAGGAGAGTCTAAGTGCAACTCACTCCCCGTTGCCCCCAGCTAGGATTATATAGAGTTAAACCTAGGGTTTATTCGCGCAAATCCCCCGTTACATCGAATACATTGTCAAATCATGTCTCGTCATGTATGTCTTGCCTTGTAAAAAGTTTTTTATAGTACAAGCTTCTTGCTCTTCTATTGGCTTTTGATTTGCTTGGCGTCAGATTGGTTGAGTGTTCCTGTGCCCGATTTCTCGTTTTTCACGAATCACAAATTTTTACAAACACATGCGCGACTGTTTAGCTTTATGCAATAAACAAGTCAACACAACAAAAAAACAATAATAAAGGAGACAGATTTTAACGTGAAAACTCAATTGGGTGAAAACTACGAGACAATCGGAATTCAGCCCCAAAAATCGTCACCATAGATGCGAGAACCTAAACAGACAAATATACGACTTTCTCTCATTGATCCACAGAGAATCTTCACAAACTTCACACCACACAATATTATACAATCACAACAAAAATTACAAATTACCGACAATTGTGGATGAGACGGATTACACAAATTCTCACCAAAATGTCTATTCGAATTCATGTCAAATCTGCTCCAGATTCAATCAGTGTAGATGAAGTATTTCACAACAACGTCGCAGAACGATGTCCGAAAACTCTCCCTAACTAAGATCGATGGTCACAAAGACTTCTCAAGAGAAATTTTCCAATGCTTGTGGGGTCCATGATAGTAGCATTGGCAAAAAATGCGTATAAGAGACCATGCGAAAGACTGAGTACCGCATGCCTACACTAAGGCTCTGTTTGGGACAGCTTATGCTGATGAATAATCTCTACTTAAAACGCAAAAGCAGTTTTTCAGCTGTTTGTTTGTGCAGCTTATAGAAAATCACTTATTTTAAAATGGATGATAAGCTGATTTTTCATAAGTTATTCGGGTCCAGCTTATGATTTCTCATAAGTGCTTATTCCTTAAAAAAACTCAAAGTTGATTTTTTCGCTCAGTCGTGCTTTTTTTACAAGGGTGCGCTTTTTTCGTCAGAGCTCATATTTTTTGCCCGAGAGCGTATTTTTCGCCTTTGCGTGATTTTTTCGCTCGTGCATGAATTTTCCACCCGGGCGCGAATTTTCCGCCCGTGTGCGAATTTTCTGACCCGACGTAAATTTTCGCCCGGGTCCGTTTTTCCACCCGTACGAGGTTTTTCGGTCGGGTCCGTTTTTCCACCCGTACGAGGTTTTTCGCTCGGGCGCGATTTTTTCGCCCGGGCGCGATTTTTTCGCCCGGACGCGATTTTTTCGTCGGGCCGTGATTTTTTCGCCTGGGCGCGATTTTTTCGCCCGGACGCGGATATTTCGCCCAGACGCGAATATTTTCGCCCGGGATCTATTTTTCGCCCAGGCGCGAATTTTTTGTCGGGGCGATACTTTTTCCGAACGGACGCGATTTTTTCGCCCGAGAGCGATTTTTCCGGCCGGGCGCGATTTTTTCGCACGGGAGCTGTTTTTCGCCCTGATTTTCGCTCGACAGTGATTTTTTCGCATGAAAAAGATTTTTTTCACCCGAGCACGAATATTTCGCCCAAGTGCATTTTTTTTCGGCCGGACGCGATTTTTTTGGCAGAATGCCTTTTTTCGCTTCGGTGCAAAAATATGGCGTGCGAGCAAAAATATCCGTCCAGGCAAAAATATCGCGTCCGGGCAAAAATCACGCCCATGCAAAAAATTCACTCCCAGGCGAAAAATTCGCGCCCGGTAGACATTCGCGCCCGGACCGAAAATTAGCGCATGTGCGAAACATTCTTGCCCGGTCGAAACATTCACGCCGAAATATCGCGTGCGAGCAAATATATTGTCTAGGCAAAAATATCGTGTCCGGCTAACAAATTGGCGCTCGGGCGAAAAATTCGCGTCCGGGCGAAACAGTCGCTCATGGACGGATATTTCGCGCCCGGGCAAAAATTCGCGCCCGGGAGAAAATTCGCGCCCGGGCGAAAATTCGCGCCCGGGCGAAAATTCGCGCCCGGGCGAAAATTCGCGCCCGGGCGAAAATTCGCGCCCGGACGGAAAATTCGCGTCCGGGCGACAATTCGCACCCGGGCGGAAAATTGTCGCCCGGGCGAAAAATTAACGCCCGTGCGAAAAATTCGCGCTCATGCGAAAAAAGCGCTTCCGGGCGAAATAAACGCGCCCGAGCAAAAAATTTACGCATGAGCGACAAATTTGATCGCGGGCGACAAATTCGCGTCCGGGCGAAAAAACCACATCAGTGCGAAAAAACCGCGCCCCGGTGAAAATACCGCGGCTGGAAAAAAAAACCGCGTCCGAGAGAAAATATTTGCGCTCAGACGAAAAAATCGCGGCCGGAAGAAAAAATCGCGCCACTGTGAAAAATTCGCACCCATACAAAAAAAATTTGTCTGAATGAAAATCCCGTCCGGACGGAAAAAAACGTGTCCAAATAAACAGACTTTTACGAATGAATGAAATTTTAGATAAGCACTTATAGACAACTATTCAAACAGTGTACTACTTATTCATCATTGTTTTTATATAATCTCTTTCAAATCATCAATTTTTTATAAGCAGCTTATTCATCATCATAAGTTGTCCCAAACAGAACCTAAGAGGACTGCAAGCTGCAGGAGCCCTCCCATGCATGAGACGAGCTGTTGCCGGATAGCAGATGAGCACAGGAAAGCCCAATGAGAATTGTCGTATAATTTAATATATGTTAAATACATTTTATAATTTGTACTATATTAACTAGGGCTGTGCATAAATACCCGAAAACCGAAGAACCGATCCGAACCGGTGCCATTTGGGTCGGTTCTATCGGTTACCGGTTCGGTTCCGGTTCTTAAATTTCCAAGAACCGGGGTTACAACTCGGTTCTCGGTTCTGGTGTCGGTTCTACCCGGAACCGACCCGACCCGAACTCACCCCTTAATAAAACATTTAAATTTAAAACAATAAAACCCCAAACCCTTAGGCTTTACGCGTCCCGCCGTCCTGGTTTGTTCTTTCATCAGCGCCCAGCCCGTCAGTTCTCCGACTCACAAACGATCTCGGCAGTCGGCACTCGGCAGGACTCGACGCCGCTCCGGCTAGCCTCCAGAGCTATTCCAGTATCCACAGTTGCTTTTGAATCGGCATTTAGTACAGGTGGTCGAGTCCTTGATCGATTTCGTAGTTCTTTATCGCCAAAAATTGTGGAGGGTTTAGTGTGCACACAAGATTGGTTAAGGGCAAGTCCTCATCCTATGCAAATCGAAGAAGACTTACATCAAATTGAAGAACTTGAAAATGATATTTTTAGTTCATATTTTTATTTAATTATTTTATGTTATGCATATTTAGGAACCGAAACTAGAACCGGAACCGAACCGGAACCGAGAATACGGTTCAGGTTCTTGGTGAGAAATACTCGGTTCGGTTCTGGTTTCAAATATTTAGAACCGAACCTATATGGTTCGGTTCTCGGTTCTGGGCAGAACCGAACCGAACCGACCCATGCACAACCCTAATATTAACGCTGAAAAAAATAAATTGTAAAAGTCGGAACCAAAAAGTGGTGATATTAATAAGTTGAATTATAAAAATATAACAATTGTTATTAACGTTATTTTTAGAAATTATCATATTAAACTATTGATATCTATATTATATTAAAAAAAGGAAAAAATACAATTTGATTAAAGATTCATTTTTCGATTTTATCTCTATGTATTAAAAAAGTTCTAATTTTTATAATTTTGAATTTTATTTTATTTTAAAAAATGTGCGTTCATATATACAAAATTCTCTAACTGCAATAAAAATGTGTTCTCTCCGCTGCTCGCAAATCCAGTAAACACCCAAAAAATGAGCGACAAGCGCAATATAACATTCAGGTGTTTGCAAGTTGCCGAAGCGGCGTCGTGTCGAGACAATGTCACGGTCGGGATAATATCGCGGGGCACGGGAATCCCTCATGCATTATTGCAATTGAGGTGCTGTCGCAGTTGGCTGTAGGGGCGGAGTCTCATGCCTCTCACTTGTAATATTAATATGCAAATAAATGGGATTGAGTTTTGTGGGATCAATTAAAGTAAAAAAACTAATAAAAAGATAGCCCGTTTGAGAGCGAAAAAAGTTTTGTACGCTTAACATTGTTGAAAATCATGAAGTGAAAATGGTGGACTGGGCAACATGGGCGACCTGGGCGACCTGTCTGCGCGGCCTGTGCGGACAGGACAGGCGGTTAGCCTGTTCGGCTTTTCTGCTGCATTTGGCTTGTTTTCTGGCGGCTTGGGTGGTCTGTCCGCGCGGTCTATGCAGACAGAGGTGGCGGCTAGCCAGACCAGCTTGTTGTCAGCAGGCAATTTGTTTCCAGAAAGAAGCCAAGCGGTTAGGATTGCTATCCGTGGAGCTCGCCAAGTCTGGCGAGGTGCGGACTCGGTTGAAGTTCGCGAAGTCCGGTTTGCGGACTGGATCAGAGCTCGGGAGATCATCATGGAGAGTGCCTTGGTCTAGCTCTGGTGATGCAGTTGGCGATAACCTCCGAATTCACTGGTTGAAGCGGACTGGTGATGGAGTCCGCCCGGTTGAGCGGACTGAAGCCTGAGTTCGCCGGATAGAGCGGTTTGGTGCTGAAGTTCGCCGGCTTGAGCGAACAAGTACCAGAGTTCGCCAGTTTGTGCGAACTGGTCAGTGGTGGGGACAGTGTGAATTGGAACCAAGTCCAGGATTGTTCAGTCCGGGAAGTCCGCGCAGTTTGCGCGGACAAGTTCTTTGTCTGTCGAGCTCGGCAACCGTCAGCTTTGTGCTGAGGGTGCAACCTCAGGGTGTGTGGACTGAAGTTGTGTCTACTGCAGCGTGCGGACTGGAGCGGTGTTTGTTAGGATGCGGACTGGATTCTATCCGGCCTCCTTGATGTCAGACGGATAGGCTAGTGTCCGGCCTTGTCCATGCGGACTGGGCAGACTGCTCTGTGTTAACTGCGGGCTGGGGTGGTGCTTCTATTTACGAGGGCGGTGGTCACACTTCTCTCCGCGCCTATAAATAGGACCCCCCGGAACATTTTTATTAGCCGAATTAATAGTAAGTAGGACTTAGGTTAATTACTGCGGCCTCAGATTTCTGTCTGCGCGGTTTGAGAATGATAATCGGTTTGTTGTTTGCAGGTCGTGCGACTATCACTGAAAAGCCAGGATTTTGGTGTTTCCTGCGGTTAGGGATCAGTGGAGCTTGCGGTTAACAATCAGCGGTTTGCAGCAGGTCGCGGTTGCGGCCAACCGGTCTTCTCTCCTTCAGCTTTCCCAGTTCAATAACCTGTCTGCCGGTCTGTTCTTTAGTTCGGCAGCGGGTTGTTCGCTGACTTTGGCAGCTAGGCGACTTCTGCTATTAGGTGGCTTGCAGAGAGCGGACAAGGTGTTCAACAGAATATCGGGTTGTCCGCGGTCTACGCAAACTCCGTAGTTCAGTTTGGTGCAGCAGAAGCTTGGTGGTCTCGGCGGTCTTGGTGGTCTCTGCGGCAGTCCGCCCGGATTGTTCTTGCTTTGTTTGTTTGTTCTTCCTTTGTACATTGGCGAATCATGTCTCACCATGTATGTCCTGCCTTGTAAAGAAGATTGATGATAATTTAAGACTTGTTGTTGGCTTATATTGTTTCTGATTATTGAGCTTGGTTTATGGTTAAGTGTTCCTACGCCTGGTTCCCGTTTTCCGCTTGATCAAGGTGTCATCTTGATAGCTTTGAAAGTTTTACTTGGTATCAGAGCTATCTCCCTGATAATATTGAGAAATTTTAACATGATATCAGAGGGAACAGAGGTTTGAGCAGTGATCAACCATCAGTTGTGCTCGGTACTTTTGGAAGCTAATAGATCAGTGGTTGTCTCAATGGAAGGTGAGTTAGCAAGAGGTCTTGGTATTGAACTTTTAACGCCGACTAACTTTAAGAAGTGCACGTTATGCATGGAAAGATATCTTCTGGGAGAGGATCTTTGGGAGGTCGTCTGTGGTGACGACAAACAAGAAGTTACTGCTGCTATTGGGGATGCTGAATAGGTGAGAGGTTGGAGGAAGATAAATATGAAAGAAGAGTTTACTCTTAAGCGGGCTATCTCACCGGAGCTCTTTGATCACATCCTTGGATGTCGATCAGCTGCTGAGATTTGGACTTCCCCTTATGGGTTGTTCAACAAGAAGAATGTAGCACAACTACAGTTCTTGCAGAATGAGTTGGCGGGACCCACTCAAGGAGAATTGTCCATCTCAACGTTCTTCCTGAAAATGAAGAACTTATGTGCTGAGATTTCAGCGTTGGACCTGGATGAGCCCATTTCGGAGGCGAAGATGAAGAGGCACATAACCAACAGTTTGCGGAAGGAATATGTGGCCTTTGTCACTTCCGTTCAAGGCTGAGCCAATTAGCCGTCTTTGTAGGAGTTGGAGTACCTACTGGCTTCGAAGGAGAGCTTAGCAAGTCAGATGGTTGCAGTCACTGTCTCTGGAGGAGATGGTGAGGCACTCTTCTCAGGGAAGAAAAGGAGATGGGATAAGAAGAAGAAGTAGGCTGCTGGTGATGGACCTTCTACATCATATCAGCAAGAGGAGAGGTATGCTCCAAGACATGATGGGAAGAGGAGGAAGGCCCAAGGTGCTATAGATGCAACCGGCCTGACCACTTCAATAAGGACTGCAAGGTGATCCTTCAGTTAGCGGACGCCGCTCATATAGAGAGAAGGGATGAGAACTTGGTTGTGGCTTCAACAAGTTCTTATGTTGATCTGATGAGGGCCAATGATAGTGTAGCTATCTGGCATAAAATACGGGAACATGTCGGGATGGACAAGTTGAAAGCAATGGCGAAAAGGAGCCTTGTGAAAGGCTTTCCTAAGTTATCATCCTTCGGCAACGGTCATGTTTGCCTGGGATGTCAACACGGTGAGGCTTATCGCTTCACGTTTGATAAGTCGCTGACAGGGTGTTCTCAACCATTGGAGTGCATCCATGGTGAGGTGTTGGGACCGACCGTCACTGTTGGGAATTGTATCCACACAAACCAAGATTTGACGAAGTCACCCTTGAACTAAGATGAATTAAGTTGTATTTGATGCTTGGTTTGAGTTATGTGTTTGATGAGTACGATTATGATAGGCTTTTTACTATCATAATTGTAATCATGTCTACCATTTCCTGCCCCTTTTGTGTTTATTTCATGATAATACCAAAGAAATTGTCGTATCATAGATAGAAGAGCGTATTTAGAAGTCCTTGTCAGTTCTTGTTTTAAACCATTTACTTAGTCTATCATTTTTCTATTGCAGGTAATGCCAACCAATGGACCTAAAAGTTTCGGAGCAAACAGAGGAGTTCACAGAGTCGACATGGCTGATGACAGGACATAAATTTGGTGCACACGGCCAGACACACGACCGTGTGCCTACCCGTGTCCTATGTACCTGGAGCTGAAGATTTTGGGCGCAGACGATGGAACCTCACATGGGTATGACACACGCCCGTGTGCCTACCCGTGTCATATTTGCACACGACTGCCAACCAACCCGTGTCTGAAGAACACGGCCGCACACACGGCCGTGTCCATACCCGTGTCATCTGACACGGCCCACTACCAGACACGCCTGCTCGTGGGGAACCGCCCAGGAACCGCCTAGGAATCGTCCACACGGCCTGACACACGGCCGTGTGCGACCCCGTGTCCGACCTGTTTGCAAGGGAACTATAAATTTCCTGTAGAAAAATTTGTAGAGGACTTTTTGGATCATTTCTGCATTGGAGAACTTCTGGAGGCCGAAGAGGAGCATCCAAGACAAGGAGGATTGAAGGGTATTTCATATGTAATTTTATTTAATCATTAACCCTTTGAATCCTTCCTTTATCTTGATGATCCATCTTCAATTTATGTTTTAATTTGCATGAATTTCTCTTTGAACATTCTAGTAATCATGTATCACCTTGTTTATGTTATATTTGTAGTATTTTATTTGTGTTTATGCAATCAAACAAAGAGTTTAATCATCCCTTTGAATTACTTATTTGTTTTACACAATTTGCAATTGGCTAGATTGAGAAATTGGTTATTTGCAATGATTTTGGTATGTTCATATTGTGATGATAATTCCCTTTGTATTTCAAACTCTATGATCGAGAGATATTCTGTTTGGAAAATTAGAACACGGATAAAAGGATTCATGTTAATTTAGAAATAAAATCCATGAATTTATGTAATAATAAAGGTATTTTGTTTAATGCGAACTTGAGTGTTGTGAATTGTTCGAGAGAAAATTTACTATCTTAGGTTTAGATTTGGAATTGCTCGAGAGAGAATTTTGATGAAAAATTAACCTTTACATTGCATAAATGTAACACTCTTTTCATGTCATGATCGCTTAGAATTGAATTGATAAATGGATTTGTTCATGTAATTATTTAAAAGCTTCATGTTGTTATCATTTTTATTTCTCCAATACTGAATCATCCAATTGGTCATAGTTAGGTTAATGTAGTTTAAATATCACTTTTGTTTAGAGGTATGAAAATAAAGGGAGGGTGAGTACGAATAGTTGAAACGACCCTGTGGAATACGACACGAGATGTAGATTTCTCATATATTACGATTGATAGGTGCGCTTGCCTGAATGCTAATTCAATCTAGTTAAGTCCATCTACATAATTGTATTAGAATGTAGAATGAAATCACATTGAATTATTACTTGTTAGCAAGAAAAATCATCAGTGTTTGCAGGAATTCTTATGGGAAGTGTAGACCAATGTCAGTCTACAATGGGTCACCAAACACAGGACCATACAATGTAATCCCTCATTGTGTGTTCCAAAGTGTTGACTCATGTGTAGCCTCTCTAGTGGGATACACTTCATATTCAAGCTGTAGGACTATGTGAAAATACTTGATGCTGATTTCACCTAAGAAGAAGAAAATTTTTGACATGAATATTTTCTTAAGTAAAGTACTCGAGTAGTTCTTTACTAACTCGAGTAAGTTACTGAGTTCATACTCAAGTAATAATACTCTTACTCGAGTAGTTAAGATATTACTCAAGTAGTTTCCTTTTACCTCTCGAGTTTATAGAAATTATCTTCTCAAATTTTTCTAAGTTATATACTTGAGTAGTACTATATAGTACTCGACTAGTTCTATCTTCTGTCTCGAGTAGTTGAATTATGACTCTCGTGTAGTTCTCACTTACTCGAGTAGTCTAAGTCATGTACTCGAGTAGTTCATCTACTACTCGAGTAGTCCAGTGTTTATACTCGAGTAATCCAGAATTTCATTCCAGAAAATTTCTTTAAGTGAATTACTCGAGTAGTCATCTTATATACTCGAGTAGTTCTATTTGTCTCGAGTAGTTCAACTTCTATACTCGAGTAGTTCAGTTTTCCTGTTCCAGAAATTTTCTAAGTCTATGACTCGAGTAGTTTCTTATATACTCGAGTAGTTTTTTCTTATATACTCGAGTAGTATTTCTTTTACTCGAGTAATCTACTCCACCTCTCGTGTATGTACTCAAGTACTCGAGTAAGTCATTTTGTTACTCGAGTAGCTGAGTCTTTCTTATTCTTATTTACTCGAGTAGTTGACTCCATGTACTCAAGTAATCATCTCTCTTCCCTCTCGAGTAGTTTTTCTCATATACTCGAGTAGTTCTTCTCATATACTCGAGTAGTCATCTTCTACCTACTCGAGTAGTGTTGCATGTACTCGAGTAGTCTGTTATATCTCGAGTAATTTACTTTGACTTTTACGAAAATTCTTTAAGTCCAGACCTAACGGTCTTATTCATAAACTCTGATGTGATTGGTCCACATGTCTCTCATAATGACTCAATTATGTCAAATCTTCTCCTCTCCTATAAAAGGTCTTGTCTAAACCGACAAACCCTAATTTATCAAAGAAGATTATTCTAAGAAGTTTTTGCAGCCGTACTCTCTCTCTCTCAAGTTTTCTATCTTCTCTCTCCAAGAAATGGAAACTCACCGCCGCCGCCGTTGCAGATTCCCGACCGGCTAAGGTTTTCATTTTCAGAGGATTCAGATTAAGAAGATTTTACAGATCGAGATTTCCGCTCAACTCTTCATCCTTTATTCGATCGTGTAAAATCAAGAAGATCCAGATTTGATTTTGTCGAGATTTTCTTCACCTCTCTGATAAAGCCTCAACGCCTAGAAGAAGAAGATCCTGGTCGACCATTTGCAGATCTGAAAAAGAAGATTACTGTTTGTATTTCTTTACAAATTTATTTCATTATTGTAGGAGAAGTTTTCTCCGAGTGTAGGAGTTTTTCAACTCCGAGATTGTAGGAAGTTTTGCCTTTCGAGTGTAGATCCGTTTTGTGGATCGAGTTTGTAGGAACGTTGTTCCGAGGGTAGGATTGATTTTCAATCCGAGATAGTGGAGTAGCCGAGTCTAGTGTATTGCTAGATCGGTGAGGGAAAGTGGATGTACCCAAAGTGGGGGAACCACTATAAATCTTGCATCATCTGTATTTGATTGGTAGATAGATCTGTGCTTTGGTTTGAAATTTTTATTCCGCAAAAAGACGCACAATTCAACTATTCACCCCCTCTAGGTGATTTAGGTAGGCAACTATAAACTTTCAATTGGTATCAGAGGCAGGTTGATCGTTAAAAGGTTAACACCTTGATCAGATCCTTCAATAGTTGTCTTTTGAGATCTACCAACAATGGACAAGGCTAAAGAGTTTGCCAAGCTTCGTTTATGTACCAAGAATAATTTTCCCATGTGGAAAGAGAGAATCAAGTTCTTCATGGAAGCTGTGGATCCAAGGATCTTCATGATAGTTGAAGAAGGTCCTTTTATTCCCATGACCATCTCCACTATAGATCCAACCAAGAAAGTCCCAAAGAAACTTATGGATCTAGATAAGGATGAGATTGCACTTGTCTCATTGGACAAAAAGGCAAAAAATATCATAGCAAGTGCAGTTGATGATTCAATACTGCAAAACCTGATTCACTGTCAGTCTGCAAATGAGATGTGGCAGTAATTAGTTACCTTGATGGAAGGTACAGAAGAAGTGAGGGATGATAAAAGATCCCTTCTTAATCAGAAGTATGAAGCTTTCCAATAAGGAAACAAGGATACCATTGCTGTCACCTTTGAGAATTTCTTCAAGATAGTGAATGGGCTAAGGGTCTATGACAGAGTCTTCACTACTGGAGAATTAAACGATAAGTTCTTGATATCCCTGACTAAGGAATGGGATAACAAGGTCTGTGCTGTAAGGGAGTTTGGAAAACTGGCCGAGACAGATCCTCAAAATCTCTTCGGGAAGCTTATGTCATATGAGCTTCAACTCAACACCAGAAAGGCTGAAGAAGAGAAGAGCAGGTCTGCATTCAAAGAGAAGTCTGTTGCTTTAAAGGCATACACCTTTAAGAAGACAAAGGTTGTTCCTCCTACTCCAGCACAATAAGTTAGTGAAGAAGAAACCTCAGAGCCAAGCACCTCAGGCTCTGAATTATCAGAAGGATAGTTCTCACTACTCTCTCGGAAGTTCAAGAAATGTTTGAATAAGAAGAAGCAATGAAAAGGCAAGGATGCCTCCTATAGAAGATCACGACACGATGGTGATCGTCAACGAAAAGGCTCAAGCAACAATGACAGGTATAACTCTAAACAGAACAAACATGTTTCCACTGACATTATTTGCTATTGTTGTAATAAGCCAGGACACGCCATCGCTGACTGCCCTCATAGAAGAAGGAGGGTGGTAGAAGAGAGGAAAAGAAGTCCTCGTATAATAAGAAGAGGACAAAGAAGAGCATGATGGCCAAAAAGGGCAAGACTCTTAGTAACTCTAACTCATCTGAGTCGAGTGAAGAAGAAGAAGCCTATTTTGGACTCATGGCTCAAACTGATGATGAACAAGAGCCCCAGTTCACTGGGAAGGTAAACTCTCATACTCCTCTTTCTGATTCTTAAGTTTCTGAACATGATTATGAGGATAGCTCTTCTGACGATGAGTCAGAACTCATGGCCCAATATTAGGAGTTAATCATGGCTTACGACAAATGTCGCCGAGTCGTGAAAACTCAGGCTAAAGAGATAAAGTCTCTCAAAGCTGAAGAGAGCATCTTGAGAGAGAAAGTCGCAAAGACTGACTCGCTCGAAGAGAACTTCAATAATGCTATTGAAGAATATAACAAAGCTCTTGAGCATCTCGACCTTAAAGAGAAAATCATCAAAGAGTTGGAAGAACAACTTGCTGCTGAAAAGAAACTAGTTGAAAGTTTCTCGAAGCCCAAGACAGTTCTTCCATTCATTGCTAAATTCTCAACCAAGGCCAAGAGTGCTGGACTAGGCCATGAAGAAGCTCCTAGTAAGTCTTCTAGGAGAAATAAGGCTCAACGAAAGAATAAGGCCGCCAAAAAGATCTTAGCCTAAGAGAAGGGGAAAGCCCCTCAAGATCAGACCACGTTCAAAAAGGTTATATTTCCTTCAAACGAGTTTGATCTCGACTCATCTTACGGACACTTTGCTAAGCCTACCTATGTAGAGCCAAAGTCCCGTTATAAAGGATAGACTCGACCCAGAAACTTTGGCGAAAGTGTCTTTAAGGAACCTTATGAAGAAGTGATTCTTCAAAGTTATGGCCCTTTCAATCATTGTCATAACTTCAAGAAGGCAACAAAGGCAATGCCTGTTGTAGAAAAGCCAGTGAAGGAGAAGAAAACATGTGATTGTCATCATCATGAAGCTTCTTCCTCCAAGAATGCTGCCCCTGCTACACCACAATTCCAAAAGGTTAAGCAGGAGAACATCAGACAAAGATACAACAGATTTGACTGTTGGTGTTGTGGAAGAATTGGTCACTTTGCCATTAATTGCTAGTTTAATCCCAAAAATGCTGCAACCCCACATGTTGGCAATATGAGAAAGACCACACCTAATGCTAATATTCGTAGGGGGAGTGTTCTAACTCGAGACCAAGGACCCAAACATATTTGGGTTCCTAAGACAAACTGATTGTGATTGCAGGTATGTCCAAAGGCCACCAAAACGCCAATCTGGTATTTGGACAGTGAATGTTCTCGGTATATGACCGGGACAAGAAGCCTAATTCAGAACTTTACTCCAGTCGTGAACGGACCGAAGGTCGTCTTTGGAGGTTCAGACAGTGGAATCACTAAATGCTACAGTATGATTACGAATGGTAATGTATCCTTCTCAGATGTGATTTACGTTGAAGGTTTGGAACATAACCTTATAAGCATAAGCCAACTCTGCGATAAATGATTCATAGTTGAGTTTCATGCTGATAAGTGCTTGTTAAAATATGTTGACAATATGGAAACAATCCTATCTGACACTCGAAGCAGAAATATTTTCTGTTTAAATTTCATTTGTATAGATTCTTCGACACCAGTGTGCTTTTTAGCAAAAGATAGTGCATCTCTTGGTGACCAATGACACAAGAGACTAGCACATATTAATTTCAAAACTATTAATAAATTATTTTCAATGAACTTAGTACGTGATGCCCCAAATGTCAAGTACGTCAAAGATAGACCTTGTCATGCATGTGTTAAAGGTAAGCAAACAAGGGCTACCTTTAAAAGCGTTATTGACAAGGATTCTAATAGATGTCTTCATCTACTACATATGGACTTGTTCGGTCCACTGCAAATTAGAAGTTTGAGAGGTAAGGATTACACGTTGGTAATTGTTGATGATTACTCGCGCTTTGCGTGAGTGTTCTTTCTGAAACACAAGTCAGAAACCTTCGATTTCTTTATTAATTTTGTCAGGCAAGTTCAGAATGAGTACAACTGCTCCATAGTCAAAATTAGAAGTGACAATGGAACAAAATTCAAATATGGGGCCATGACAGAATTTTGTGAAAGCTTGGGTATCTTTCATGAGTATTCCTCTCCTCGAACTCCTCAACAAAATGGGGTGGTTGAGAGAAGGAATAAAACACTCATAGAGGCATGCAGGACCATGTTGAGTGATGCTTTACTTCCGGAATATTTTTGGGCTGAAGCCGTCAACACTGCATGCCACGTGCAAAATCGAGCTCTCATAAACAAAAACCACGATAAGACACCTTACGAACTTCTAAAGGGCAGGAAACCAACAGTCTCATATTTTATAATTTTTGGCTGTAAATGCTTCGTGCTAAACAATGACAAGTATCATACTACTAAGTTTAGCGAAAAGAGTTTTGAAGTTATTTTTGTAGGCTATAGTAGCCATAGTGATGCATATATGATATTTAATAGAAAAACCCTGGTTGTAGAAGAATCAGTACATGTTGTATTTGATGAGACGAGCTTGCTGCAAAGCAACTCTTCTAGTGTGCTCATTGAAGATGCAGGTGCAAAGCTGAAAGAAATTAACTTGGATGGACCGTCCGAAGACAAAGGTGAAAAGTTCATCAAGATCACCACTCCAACCCCTATTGGAGATACTGATGATCTAGATGAAGAGGTCATCCAAGATGAAGAAGTCACTCTGGTGATAGAAGACAATCCAGATGCAATGATTCTAGAGCTTAGACATCTAAAGGATCACCCTATGGAGCAAATATTAGGAGATCCCCGGGATGGTGTTAGAACTCGTAGAGGTACAACTAATGAGAATCTATACTTATGTTTTCTCTTGTAGGTTGAACCAAAGAAGTTTGAGGAAGCAAACTCAAACGCATCGTGGATAATGGCGATGGAAGAAGAACTAAACCAGTTCAAGCGCTACAAAGTATGGAAGCTTGTTCCAAGACCCAAAGGTAAGAACGTTATTGGGACAAAATGGGTCTACAGGAACAAGATGAACGAGGATGGAACGATAGTAAAGAACAAGGCCAGACTTGTCGCAAAAGGCTATCGTCAAGAAGAATGAATCGACTTCGACCAGACGTACGCTCCAGTGGCAAGGCTGGAGGCAATAAGGTTATTCCTAGAATATGCTGCACTCAAAGGCTTCACTGTCTACCATATGGACGTGAAGTCTACCTTTCTTAATGGTGACATAAAGGAAGAGGTGTATGTGGAACAACCTCCATGTTTCGTTGATTCTAACTTTCCTGATTATGTTTATTTACTGCATAAAGCATTATATGGTCTGAAACAAGCTCCTCGAGCTTGGTATGAGACGCTGTCTAGCTTTCTACTTGAGAACAAGTTCACAAGGGGAAAGATAAACAAGACATTATTTCTTAGGGAAATTAAAGGCAAGATTTTTCTAGTGCAAATCTATATCGACGACATTATTTTTGGCTCTACTGATGACAACCTCTACAAGAAGTTTTCAAAACTTATGCAAGGGAAGTTTGAAAAGAGCAGTATGGGCGAGCTGAAGTATTTCTTAGGGCTTCAGGTGAAACAGTCTGAAGATGGAATTTTCATCTCGCAGACCAAGTTCACCAAAGAGCCGATTAAGAAATTCGGAATGGAGAACACAACCTTAATGAGGACTCCAATGAGTTCAACTATGTCTCTGGGCAAGAATGAAAAAGGGAAACCTTTTGATGAAACCAAGTACAGAAGCATTATTGGATCCTTGCTCTACCTTACTGCAAGTAGACCTGATATAATATTCTTAACATGTGTCTGTGCTAGATTTCAGGTGAACTTTAAGGAATCTCACTACGCTGCTGCAAAGCGGATTTTGAGATACCTTAAAGGTACACCAAATCATGGCTTATGGTACCCAAGAAGTAATGACAGCGAACTAATAGGTTTTTCAGATGCAGATTTTGCAGGGAGCAAAGACGACAGGAAAAGCACTTCAGGGACATGTCAATTCTTTGGAAGAAGACTTATCTCCGGGAGTAGCAAGAAGTAAAACTGTGTGGAAATCTCAACGGCCGAGTCAGAGTACATCTCTGTAGGCAGTTGCTGTGCACAGTTACTTTGGATAAAGAATCAGTTCGAACAGTACAACATGAATTTTGAAAAGATTCCATTATTTTACGACTCTTCCAGCGCAATAGCAATAACCAACAACCCAGTCTCGCACAGCTGGACAAAGCATATAGAGCTAAGGTATCACTTCATCCGGGAGCATGTGGAGCATGGGGACATAGACATTCAATATGTCTATACAGATAGGCAAATTGCAGACATTTTCATGAAGCCGTTGGACGAGACCAAGTTCTCATTCTTCAAAACAGAACTTGGGATGCTCAATAAAGAAGATTAGAAAAGATGGATTTTCAAGAAGGCTCAAGGCTCAAAGGTTAGTCAAAAACTGAAATTTTTCAAAATTCTAACTCTTTGACTCGAGTAAGACACAACCTACTCGAGTAAGCCTATGACCTACTCGAGTAGTAGAATGACCTACTCGAGTAGTCGATCTGACCAACTCGAGTAGTGGAATGATATACTCGTGTAGTCGACTTGAGCTACCCGAGTATCAGACTGGCATACTAGAGTAGTCAACTTCACATACTCGAGTACCTCACTGACCTACTCGAGTACTTCAGTTCATCTACTCGAGTACTTCTGCATACTTACCCGAGTAATTCCAGAGTTATCTACTCCAGTCAATTTTCCTCACTCGTGTATATGCCGAGTCGTTTGTTTTTTCAAATTTTCTTATGCGCAAACCAAGGCTTATGTCGCCTCTTCTATGGTTTAATTCTTCATTGTCGTATAATTAGACCTAAAACTACGGTTATATAAATAAGAAAATCCGGAAATTTCTCTACACGAAATCATTTCCGCTCTCTCGAGTACCCGACTGCCTCTTCGCCTTCCTCCGTCAGTTACAGAGCCGCGCGATTTCCTTCACCACGTCAAACCTGTCTATGGTTTCTGCATCTCCAAGACTTCTGAATCATGGCCGACGCCTCTAAAATCAGCGTGGGTTCAGAATTAGTTGCCGCCAGGATTGCAGAACTCTCCGACGACTTCCATAATTTAATGATTTTGCTCGACACCGCCAGATTAACCTTCGTTCTCCAAGAACAATGTCGAATCCTCTTCCACGAAGTTGCAGAGTTTTTCAGGAACCTCAAGGTCAAGCACCATGGGACAGTTTTGAAGTCTACAGTTAAAGGTATCAACATCAAACTTACTCCAACCTCTATTTCTTGACTTGTTCTACTGCCAGTTCCAGATGCAGATGATTTTCTGGGTGATGAAGAGTATGCCAGAACTTGCTTATTATGTGGAATTTCTGCTGATGCAAAATACATCAATAGGTATGATATGAATGCTGAAGGAAAATTCTTGGTTGATGTCATTGGTAAAATTCTTCTATGCAAAACAAACTCCATCAGAGCCATACCCCTTTACTTCTTTGAATTGATGCAAGCAATTGTCTGTCGAAAAGCCTTTCAGTTTGGCTTGTTGATGCTGAACAAAATAAAGGAGAGTATAAAGTCCCCCAACTATGCAAGGATCATTTCCCTGCTTCTCCATGAGATAAATCCAGAGGTATTCAGTTTCTCCAAGGGGATTATTATTCACCACATGAAGAAAGTATCCATTTCCTCTATACAGAGATGGGAGTTAAAGTTGCAGAATCCTTCTCAAGCTGCTAAGGGTACTGAAGGTATAGACACAGAGGACAGGACTTCATCTCCCTCTCCATCTCAGGTCCCCAGCTCCTCTGGTGCACCTATTAAGGGGGAGCTTTCTCCTTCTGTTTCAGCCAGGATGCCTACTCCTCCAGCACCTACTCCTCCACCAGTTACCCCAGAAGATATCCCTACAGATCAACAACTTCAAGAAATTCTCCTATCAACTGATGCTGCCATCAATGACATGATAGAGGAATTAACTGTAGTTGAATCCCCTCCTCCTCCTCCTCTATCTCCAAAAGCTCCATCCACTGAATTTCCCAAGGACCCCACTCCTGAACAATCTCCAGAAAAATCTCTAGCAAAGTCTCCAGAAATCTCTCCAGCAAGAACTCCAACTCAATCTCACCAAGAACAGCCAGAAACAATCTTCATTTCTGATGATCTCTCACCTGAGCTAGCTGAAGCTCCTCTCAGGAATTTGGATTTCTCTCTCCCTTAGATAATGGAAGAAGGAGATGGCCTCTTACAGACTACAAGAGCTAAGAGCTCTGTTACCCTTATAGAAATAGCTCCATGGGTAGCTCCTCCTATTCCTTCTGCTCCATCTACTTCTTCTCCTCCTGCTGCTACAGCTCCTGCTTCCTCAGATTTGATGACTCAGATTGTACTTCTTCTCCAAGAACAGAAGTCTTACTTTGATACTTGTATCAAGACTGTCACTGATAAGGTAACTGCTTTAGAAACTGAGATGAGCAGAGGATTTGCTGAGATCCAGCATAATACTGATCAGCTCAAATATCTATTCCAAATTGGTGGCAAAGCCTTAGACCACACTATAACTAGTGTTGGCCAAGTTATGGAACAGAGTGTTACCCTAGCTGTAAATCAGATGGAATTGGACAAAAGAGCTGAAGCCACCAAGATGAAAATCTATGAAGAAGTTGGCACTTTCAAAGATGATGCCATCTCTCAGCTATCTGTTGAAGTCAGAAAGGGGGAGAAGTTGGTAAAAGAATACTTAGAAAAATTTGATGCCCTCTAGAAAGAATTATGGGAAACTAAGATGAAAGAGATCTATGATGATGTCCTATCTCAAATTCAGAGTGTCAAATTCCACACCTATGACACTGCTGTCTGGATGCACAACCAAATCCTTCCTGAATTTGCTACTGATCCAAATGTCATCCTCATCATTTGAACCCACTAGCTGCTGATGTTCCTGCTTAAGCTCCTCAAACAACTTTTTCTCCTAGGCCTAGTGATTCTGTTGCCCCTCCTGATACCTGTTGGAGTCACCATGATGATCTGGAAGTGATCAAACATGTAATCTCACTGCCAACACGATATGAGCCTGCAGGGTCGCACATAAGAGATGTGGAGAAGTTGGACGATTGACTGTGTTGGTAAAGGTTGCCAATCACCGACCTGAATGGGGTCATGGGCAAAGTGTTGCCTTAAAAGGATCGTCGGGTTGGACAAATGTTGCCTTGGAAGGCTGGTTAGATTGTCGTCCGAGGGTCGATAACATTCGTCGAGAATCGTCTTTCTGATTCCCGCCGATCGACGAGAATCATCTCTTTGATTCTCGCCGATCGATGAGAATCGTCGAGAATCAACATGCTGATTCTCGACGATCGACGACTTCGACATGTATCGTCGACCGCGGCTCGACGATCGACGAGTTCGTCGTGTATCATCAAGTCATGCTCGACGATCGGCGAGAATCGTCGAGTATTGTACTCTGATTCTCGCCGATCGTTGGTGATACTCGTCGACTGATTCTCGCCGAACCTGATCAGTGATTCTCGCCGATTGTCGCCGATTCTCACCGAATGATACTCGCCGATTCTGAACCCTAATTTCGGGTGGTCTGCGGATAGCGGAGTTTCTAAGTCTTTTATGCCTTTGGTATAAAAGGGACACTTAGGGTTTTCGGGATAGAACACGCTTGCTCGCGATTTTCTCCTGTAGCAAATCGAACTCGACGGAAGAGTTCCGCTCGTTCGCTCCGTCGATCCCGATTCCCGCCGCCGGAAGAGTTCCGCCGCCGTGTTCGCTCCGTCGACCACCTCTTCTCCGGCGACTGTCGCTGGTGCTGCAATCCCTGGCGCGGACCTAGCAGTCCGTGGGAAAGCAAAGGTGCGGTCTTCTCCATCCCGATCTTCCGTGTGACGGAAAGACCGGCGTTCTCCCGCTCGTGTGGACTTCTGCAGAAACGTGGACATTATTCCACGTAGAACTCGCCGCTAGCAGGAAGAAGAAATTTGGAGCATCTTCGTTGAGTTGTGACTCAACGCCACCGAGGTAATTTTTGCCTAGTTTTTGCTAACTTCTTGATTCAACGTTCATAGCCCGATCCACATCTCTTTGGGTTTTTCTTGATGTTTATTTTTCCGCTGCGTGCACAAGCGTTGTGCCATCCTTATAGAGAAACCCATCAGTGGTATCAAAGCGAGGTTGCGGCCATGATCGTTGTTTTGGAAGTTTGTTATTCCAGTGCGTGTAAACCTAGGGATTTAGAAGTGTTCTAAATGTCTAGATTTAGTCTTGGTTCCCGCCAAGAACGTCTGGAATTGCGTGGGAATTTCTAAGTGTTAGAAATTGTTGTCTCCTTAGCAGTAACCATCCCTCGAGTATGTTTTGGATTGTGAATCCAACATAGAGAGATGAGCTTGTTTACTGCTTTAAGTTGAGTTGTCTTTGCCTTTGTCCAATGCATGTAAATCTGAGGATTTGGAAATTTCCGGATGTTCAGATTTAGCCCTTCCTTCTATCAATTGTTGATGGTGTTAGGATGTGCACATAAGGGATGCATGTGGTTTTAGAAGAATTTTATTTTTCTTTGGATGTGCACATTGATCAAATGTTGATCATGGTTAATTGTTAGCCTATAATTGAAAAATCCCTTCATCTAATATTAAGTATTCGGATGCCTTCCGATGGATGACACTCTTCCTGCCTCGATCGATGAAGTGTGGGCTTGCCAAAGCAAGGTGCATTAATCTATCTTGGTAAGGGTGCGAGCGGATAATTGTGATATCCCACTGTCGACATCGGGTCATACTTAACTAGGTGACCTCAAAGGTTGAGTGCCTAGAGGCATAGGGTTGTCATGCACCATATGATGGATGCGAATAAGGAGTTATTCACCAACCATACAAGAATTGCATGAGAATGCAATTGGCAAGCGTTGCCTACCTAAATAACCGCATCGTGAGAGGAACGCCAAAGCGGACTCATAGTGTTGGTGAAATACGGATCTTGTCCACTAAGAGAGTAGCTCGCATGAACTCTCCGATTTGTTAGTGAGGGCTATCATTTCGAATAAAATAGTGGGAGTATTTTAATTGAAGTCCAAATTAAAATAAATTGTATTTGAAATTTGGTACTGATTTTATTCTGCATAAATTCTTGTAGAATTCCATGGCAAGTGTTTCACACTCCACGTTGTCTCTGAGAGCCATCCTTGAGAAGGATAAGCTCAGTGGGACAAATTACATGGACTGGTACAGGAACCTGAGAATTGTTCTCAGGCAGGAGCGAAAGCTCTATGTCTTGGAAGAAGAAGCCCCCGAGGTGCCGACCGGGAACTCTTCCCGTGCTGAGAAAGATACTTATAAGAAGTATACAGACGATGCTTTGGATGTCGAATGCCTTATGCTTGCCACCATGAACTCTGAGCTTCAGAAGCAACATGAGAACATGGGGTGCAAGGAGATTGACGAGCATCTCAAGAAAATGTTTCAAGGGCAGGCTCGTCAAGAGAGGTTCGACATCACAAAAGCGTTGTTTTAGTGCAAGATGGGAGTTCGAGACTCAGTAGGGACTCACGTACTCAAGATGATTGGGTATATCAAGAACCTTGAAAGGCTGGGTTTTCCTCTTGGTCAAGAGTTGGCCACGGATCTGATCTGCAATCGTTGCCGGAACAGTTATGAGCAGTTTGTCTTGAACTACAACATGAATGAGATAGACAAAACACTGCCCGAACTCCTAGGCATGTTGAGAACTGCCGAAATCAACATGAAGAAGGCCAAGCCTGCCAGCCCCATACTGATGGTGCATAAGGGCAAGGGCAAAGCCAAGGGTTCCAAGAAGACGAAGGTGGGACCTAAGTCATATCTTGAGCCCAAGTCTTCAGCACTGATGAAAAAGAAAAGCATGGTGAAGGAAGGGAAATGCCACCACTGTGGCAAGGCTGGTCATTGGAGGAGGAACTGTCCTTCATACATTGAGGGTCTGCAGAAATTGAGGGGAGGTATGACTTCCGCTTCAAATGTTTACGTTATAGAGATAAATCTTTCCGCTCCTTCATCTTGGGTATTGGATACCGGATGTGGTTCTCACATTTGTACAAATGTGCAGGAACTGGAAGGAGAAGATTGCTGAGTAAAGGGGAGGTGGACCTCCGCGTCGGCAATGGAGCAAGAGTTGCTGCTGTAGCCGTAGGGGTTTATCGTCTTTCTTTGCCCAGTGGGCTTGTAATAGAACTTGATAATTGTTATTTCGTTCTGGCCATAACTAGAAACATTATATCTATTTCATGTTTGGACATGATTGGATTTTCTTTTATAATTAAGAACAATTGTTGTTCTATATTTAAGAATGATGTTTGTTATGCTGTAGCCCAATTGTTTAATGGTCTTTATGTTTTGAACTTGGACCATCTGATCTGTAATGTCGATAATAATAAAAGACTAAGAACAAATGACTCGAACCCTACGTATCTCTGGCATTGTCGTTTGGGCCATATCAACGAGAAGCGCATATCCAAGCTCCATAGAGATGGACTTTTGGACTCATTTGATTATGAATCATTTGAGCGATGCGAATCTTGTTTGTTAGGCAAGATGACTAAAGCTCCTTTCACTGGTTATACTGAGAGGGCTGAGGATCTCTTGGGTGTTGTACATAGTGATGTATGCGGACCCATGAGTTCCATGGCTAGAGGAGGGTATTTCTACTTTGTTACATTTACTGATGATTTCAGTAGATACGGATATGTGTATCTTATGAAGTGCAAATCCGAGACCTTTGAAAAGTTCAAAGAGTTCCAGAATGAAGTAGAAAACCAGTTGGGTAAAAGGGTTAAAGCACTCCGATCTGATCGAGGTGGCGAATACCTGAGTCATGAGTTCCGTGATCATCTGAAAGAGTGTGGTATTGTATCACAGCTCACTCCACCTAGAACACCACAACATAATGGTGTGTCTGAGAGGAGAAATCGTACTCTGTTAGACATGATACGTTCGATGATGAGTCATGCAGACTTGCCTGTTTCCTTTTGGGGTTTTGCTTTAGAGACTACTGCATTGACATTGAATCGCGCTCCAACTAAAACGGTTCAGAAGACACCATATGAGATATGGACTGGGAAGCGTCCTAGTATGTCGTTCATTAAAATTTGGGGCTGTGAGGCATACGTGAGACGTCAAATGCCTGACAAGCTGGAACCCAAATCGGATAAATGTTATCTGGTGGGATATCCTAAGGAAACGAAAGGGTATTACTTTTACCTACCGTCTGAGGGCAAAGTGTTTGTCGCAAGGACTGGTGTCTTCTTGGAGAAAGAGTTCTTATCAAGAAAGACTGAAAAGGTAGAGCTTGAAGAAGTTCAAGAACCACATGTAGTGAATGAACCAGAATTGGATTCTGAGACAGGACTACAAGATGTTGTAGCTAGAGAACCTGCTCAGGGAACACAAGTCCTACGTAGATCTGGTAGACCGAGGTTTGAGCCTGAGAGATATGGATTTCTCGTGTCTCAAATAGGTAATGTGTTGCTTATGGATCATGATGATGAACCATCAACCTACCAAGAGGCTATGAATGGACCGGACTCCGACAAATGGCTTGAGGCTATATGAAATCCGAAATGGACTCTATGTATGCAAACCAAGTTTGGAACTTGGTGGAACCACCTGAAGGGGTACGACCCATAGGGTGCAAGTGGGTCTTCAAGAAGAAGACCGACATGGATGGGAATGTACAGACATTCAAAGGGCGACTGGTGGCTAAGGGTTTCAAGCAAATTCATGGTATTGACTATGATGAGACCTTTTCCCCTGTTGCTATGGTAAAGTCCATAAGGATATTGCTTGCTATTGCTGCGTATTATGACTACGAGATCTGGCAGATGGATGTCAAAACGGCTTTCCTTAATGGAAACCTCCTTGAGTAGGTGTATATGACACAACCCGAGGGTTTTGTATCCCCAGATGAAGCCACTAAAATATGCAAGCTGAATAAGTCCATTTATGGACTGAAACAGGCCTCTCGAAGTTGGAATCTTCGTTTTGATGAGAAAATCAAAGAGTTTGGTTTCATCAAGAATGAAGATGAGCCTTGTGTTTACAAGCGAATCAGTGGGAGCATTGTTGTCTTCCTGATATTGTATGTAGATGACATACTGTTGATTGGGAATGACATTCCTACCCTGAAAGTTGTTAAGAACAACCTAGGGAACTGCTTTTCAATGAAGGATTTGGGTGAAGCGACTTATATACTCGGTATTAAGATCTATAGAGATAGATCGAAGAAGTTGCTGGGTTTGACCCAGAGTACGTACATCGAAAAGTTGTTGAAGCGATTCAACATGCTTGAGTCCAAGAAAGGATTTTTGCCCATGTCTCATGGTGTGAATCTCTCTAAGGACCAGTGTCCAAAGTCTTGTGAAGATAAGGACCGCATGAAGTTGATTCCATATGCTTCGGAAATTGGATCAATCATGTACGCGATGTTATGTACTCGACCCGATGTCTCCTTTGCTTTGAGCATGACTAGCAGGTATCAGTCAGACCCCGGTGAGTGTCACTGGATTGCAGTCAAGAATATCCTGAAGTACTTGAGAAGGACTAAGGACGTGTTCTTGGTGTATGGTGGAGAGGAAGAGCTCGTTGTAAGTGGTTACACGGATGCTAGCTTCCAAACTGATCGAGACGACTCCAAGTCTCAGTCAGGTTTTGTGTTTTGCCTGAATGGAGGAGCTGTGAGCTGGAAGAGTTCCAAGCAAGAGACAGTTGCTGATTCTACAACAGAGGCCGAGTATATCGCAGCAGCTAATGCGGCGAAGGAGGCTGTATGGATTAGGAAATTAATCGGCGAGCTTGATGTAGTTCCTAGTATTGTTGGTCCCGTAGTTCTCTACTGTGATAACAATGGTGCAATTGCACAATCTAAGGAACCTAGATCTCATCAGCGCTCCAAGCACATACTCCGGCGGTTTCATCTTATTCGTGAGATTGTCGAACGAGGAGATGTAAACATTTGCAGAGTGCCGACTGAGGAAAATATTGCGGATCCGCTGACAAAGCCTCTCGCGCAGAGAAAACATGATGGTCATACTAGATCGATGGGTATACGATACCTAAATGATCAACTCTAGCGAGAATCTTGTGGGTTGCATGTAATCTTGTATTTTGTTGGCTGTTTGTTCATATGATGAACTGTGTACCTAAATTTTCCTTTTACAATTAATGGCAAATTCTTTTATTATGTTTTTCTATATGATAGTTAAATGTTAACATAATAGATACCCTTAGAATGTTCGCTTCCATGGGACATCAAGTACGTGACTTGAATGTGAGAGCCCATGATTTATTTGAAGCTTCATTCTTAAAGGTCCCTGGTCGAGTATCATCATAGAAGCTAAGGGTGATGATGATACATGAAGGCTAGCACGTGCGTTGACTGATGACCGGTTCTCACAGGTCATGATATTGTGATATCAAGTCATCACGTGGGTACTTGTTAGTGAACAAGTTGTACTGGACAGACCCAACCTGAGACTGCTCTGTGGATTGTCCTCCAATCGTGTCACGAGTAGGTCTCAATTGACAATGGTGTTGTAGTCCTTTAACCTGAAGTCACAACATTCATCAAGTGAGGAAGAGCGTGCTTTGATGCCATCTAAAGTCTTCCTTGAGAAAGGTTGATGATAAGGGTGGTTGTTGGGCATGTTACGAATCATTTGGGTGTTTGTGTGTGAGCAGATATGGGATTTGTCCTCCTGTATGACAGGAGTTGCATCCATGGGCCCCTTGATGGAACTGGACTGAGAAATGCATGGCCATGCTTGGTTGAGTCAATATATGATATTGGACTCACCATTCTCTGTAAGTCCGTCCTGGATCAAGAAACTTGGATTGAGCTATTACGAGGGTGACACGGTCCATGCCTCTAGTTCTTTCCGGATGTAAGGGACAAAGGGACAAAGACAACGCTGATACATTGGTCATAAAGGCTTATGAGTTATAAACTCTTATTGCTTGGGGAGCAATGATGCATTGCTAGATGCCGCTCATTGTTTGTGAGGTTTTTGCTTTGATACTTTCGAGATCAAGTGGGAGTTTGTTGGAGTCACCATGATGATCTGGAAGTGATAAAACATGTAATCTCACTGCCAACGCGATATGAGCCTGCAGGGTCGCACATAAGAGATGTGGAGAAGTTGGACGATTGACTGTGTTGGTAAAGGTTGCCAATCACCGACCTGAATGGGGTCATGGGCAAAGTGTTTCCTTAAAAGGATCGTCGGGTTGGGCAAATGTTGCCTTGAAAGGCTGGTTAGATTGTCATCCGAGGGTCGATAGCATTCGTCGAGAATCGTCTTTCTGATTCCCGCCGATCGACGAGAATCATCTCTTTGATTCTCGCCGATCGATGAGAATCGTCGAGAATCAACATGCTGATTCTCGACGATCGACGACTTCGACATGTATCGTCGACCGCGGCTCGACGATCGACGAGTTCGTCGTGTATCATCAAGTCATGCTCGACGATCGGCGAGAATCGTCGAGTATTGTACTCTGATTCTCGCCGATCGTTGGTGATACTCGTCGACTGATTCTCGCCGAACCTGATCAGTGATTCTCGCCGATTGTCGTCGATTCTCACCGAATGATACTCGCCGATTCTGAACCCTAATTTCGGGTGGTCTGCGGATAGCGGAGTTTCTAAGTCTTTTATGCCTTTGGTATAAAAGGGACACTTAGGGTTTTCGGGATAGAACACGCTTGCTCGCGATTTTCTCCTGTAGCGAATCGAACCCGACGGAAGAGTTCCGCTCGTTCGCTCCGCCGATCCCGATTCCCGCCGCCAGAAGAGTTCCGCCGCCGTGTTCGCTCCGTCGACCACTTCTTCTCCGGCGACTGTCGCTGGTGCTGCAATCCCTGTCGCGGACCTAGCAGTCCGTGGGAAAGCAAAGGTGCAGTATTCTCCATCCCGATCTTCCGTGTGACGGAAAGACCGGTGTTCTCCCGCTTGTGTGGACTTCTGCAGAAACGTGGACATTATTCCACGTAGAACTCGCCGCTAGCAGGAAGAAGAAATTTGGAGCATCTTCGTTGAGTTGTGACTCAACGCCACCGAGGTAATTTTTGCCTAGTTTTTGCTAACTTCTTAATTCAACGTTCATAGCCCGATCCACATCTCTTTGGGTTTTTCTTGATGTTTATTTTTCCGCTGCGTGCACAAGCGTTGTGCCATCCTTATAGAGAAACCCATCAATACCTATACTCAGGGTTGGGCTGAAGATCCTGCAGATATTTTCTTCAAGGCTCCTCCTGAAATTCAGACTTACAAGTATGGTGAAGGTCCTTCTGCCAGCAAGTCCATTCCTACTCCAGCTCCTGAACATGCTGAGGTTTGGTCTCCCACTTCGAAGTCTCTCATCCTGGAAACACTCAAATTAGTTATGGACTACCATGAGAGCAGGAATATTCACTACAGTTCCCAGTAATGGGAGTTGTATGAGAAATCTATGACCAAAAGAAGGATATATGACAGAGAATATGGAAGAAACAATTCCGCTGCTCCTCCAAGACCCCCAAGTATTATCCTAAACCTTACAACTATCAAAGAAAACAGCAAGAGAAATAGGACAGGCAACATCATCAAAACTAGCCAAAAGGACTTGTGAGATGTTGAAATGATTTTTGTTGTTAATGATATTTCTGGATATTCACAATTATATAATTCTAAGTTTTTGATCTCATTATCTTTTTCATAGTCTTTTATTTGCTTACACTGCTTTATATACTTAACATTCCTTTTATGTCCATAATTCACGTTAGTGTAAAGAGTTCTGACTTCTACAAATAGGGGGAGATTGTTGGGTATTGTATCCACACTAACGCAGATTTGATGAAGTTACCCTTGAACTAGGATGAATAAAGTTGTATTTGGTGCTTGGTTTGAGTTATGTGTTTGAAGGAATTCTTATGGGAAGTGCAGACCAATGTCAGTCTACAATGGGTCACCAAACACAGGACCATACAATGCAATCCCTCATTGTGTGTTCCAAAGTGTTGACTCATGTGTAGCCTCTCTATTTGGATACACTTCATATTCAAGCTCTTGGACTATGTGAAAACACTTGATGCTGATTTCACCTAAGAAGAAGAAAAATTTTATCAAGAAAATTTTCTTAAGTAAAGTACTCGAGTAGTTCTTTACTTACTAGAGTAAGTTACTGAGTTCATACTCGAGTAATAATACTCCTACTCGAGTAGTTAAGATATTACTCGAGTGGTTTCCTTTTACCTCTCGAGTTTACAAAAAATTATCTTCTCAAATTTTTCTAAGTTATATACTCGAGTAGTACTATATAGTACTCGAGTAGTTCTATCTTCTGTCTCGAGTAGTTGAATTCTGACTCTCGTGTAGTTCTCACTTACTCTAGTAGTCTAAGTCATGCACTCGAGTAGTTCATCTACTACTCGGGTAGTCCAGTGTTTATACTCGAGTAATCCAGAATTTCATTCCAGAAAATTTCTTTAAGTGAATTACTCAAGTAGTCATCTTATATACTCGAGTAGTTCTATTTGTCTCGAGTAGTTCAACTTCTATACTCGAGTAGTTCAGTTTTCCTGTTCCAGAAATTTCTAAGTCTATGACTCGAGTAGTTTCTTATGTACTCGAGTAGTTCTTTCTTATATATTCGAGTAGTATTTCTTTTACTCGAGTAATCTACTCCACCTCTCGTGTATGTACTCAAGTACTTGAGTAAGTCATTTTGTTACTCGAGTAGCTGAGTCTTTCTCATTCTTATTTACTCGAGTAGTTGACTCCATGTACTCGAGTAATCATCTCTCTTCCCTCTCGAGTAGTTTTTCTCATATACTCGAGTAGTTCTTCTCATATACTCGAGTAGTCATCTTATACCTACTCGAGTAGTGCTGCATGTACTCGAGTAGTGCTGCATGTACTCGAGTAGTCTGTTAAATCTCGAGTAATTTACTTTGACTTTTCCAAAAATTCTTTAAGTACATACCTAATGGTCTTATTCATAAACTCTGACGTGATTGATCCACGTGTCTCTCATAATGACTCAATTATGTCAAATCTTCTCCTCTCCTATAAAAGGTCTTGTCTAAACCAACAAACCCTAATTTATCAAAGAAGATTATTCTAAGAAGTTTTTGCAGCCGTACTCTCTCTCAAGTTTTTTGTCTTCTCTCTCTCTCCAAGAAACAGAAACTCACCGTCGTCGTCGTCGCAGATTCCCGACCGGCTAAGGTTTTCATTTTCAGAGGATTCAGATTAAGAAGATTTTACAGATCGAGATTTCCGCTCAACTCTTCATCCTTTATTCGATCGTGTAAAGTCAAGAAGATCCAGATCTGATTTTGCCGAGATTTTCTTCACCTCTCTGATAAAGCCTCAACGCCTAGAAGAAGAAGATCCTGGTCGACCGTCTGCAGATCTGAAAAAGAAGATTACTGTTTGTATTTCTTTACAAATTTATTTCATTATTATAGGAGAAGTTTTCTCCGAGTGTAGGAGTTTTTCAACTGAGAGATTGTAGGAAGTTTTGCCTTCCGAGTGTAGATCCGTTTTGTGGATCGAGTTTGTAGGAACGTTGTTCCGAGGGTAGGATTGACTTTCAATCCGAGATAGTGGAGTAGCCGAGTATAGTGTATTGCTAGATCAGTGAGGGAAAGTGAATGTACCCAAGGTTGGGGAACCACTATAAATCTTGCATTGTCTGTGTTTGATTGGTAGATAGATCTGTGCTTTGGTTTGAAATTTTTATTCCGCAAAAGATGCACAATTCACCTATTCACCCCCTCTAGGTGATTTAGGTAGGCAATTATAAACTTTCAGTCACCGCCAGTATTGGAGGCAACAAGTATTTGCTAGTGTTGATTGATGACTATATGAGGTACACATTGGTGTACTTCATGAAGGAAAATTTGGATGCGTTCCGTTTGTTTGTGGAGTTCAAGAAGCTTATGGAGGGCCGGCTTGGCCTGCAGATCAAGAATTTGAGAACGAGAAATAGAGGTGAATTCGGTTCAACCATGTTCTCTAACTTTTGTAGGAAGCACAGAATCCAGAGGGAGCTTTCTTGTGGGAATACTTCACAATAAAGTGGAGTAGCAGATCGAAAGATTCGTCATCTGATGGAAATTTGCAAGTGTTGGATTCATGTCAAAGTCATTCCTAAGCCCTTTTGGGCAGAAGAGATGGCATGCGCAGCATATGTCATCAATCAAATGCCTCTGAGTTAGATCAACATGAAGTCTCTAGTTGAGCAGATGTTCAAGGTAAATCCCAGTGTAGAACACCTTCGGGTGTTCGGCTTGACCTGTTATGTACACATCCCGGATGCTCACAGGACAGAGCTGGATGCGAAGATGAGGAAGCTTGTTTTCGTGGGCTATGTTGAGTAGAAGGGATGGAAGTATATGGATTTTGCAACGAAGATGTTCATCATGTTTAGAGACATTGTCTTCGATGATTTGACGTCATATGGAGGTAGATCATTTGTGGAGCCACAGGAGAGCAGGTCAGACGGTGGGCTGAAGGAGGCTACTGTTAAAGATCTTCTGATTGATCTTCCTGTATCATCAGGAGCTCCAGGTTGTTGTAGCTCTAGGGCAGAGACTTCTAGTTCTGGAAGCAGGGGGAGCAATTTTCCAGGTGTTTCTAGTCAAAGAGCAGAGGCTTCTGGTTCAGGAAGAAGGGGGAGCGATGCTCCATGTGCTTCTAGTTCCAGGGCGGCGGGGTCTTGTTCAAGAAGTAAGGGGAGCAATGCTCTGGGTTTGCCCTGGAATAGAGCTAGTTCAGAAGGAGCAGTGGAGGTGGTTAGCCGTGATCAGGCTCTTTAGAGATCGAAGAGGATCACCAACCCACCAGCTCTATTTTGCGAAGGAAATGCGGTGAGCTCGGTTTCTTATTTCATCTCAGGCCCTTCTAGTTGTGATGACCCCACTGGAGTCGAGGAGGTGGCTAATGCAAAAGATGAGGAGGTGACTGTACTCAAGGGAGACAAGGCTTGCGATCTTGTACCCAAGGTTGGTGTTACTCTTGTGACGTACAAGTGGGTGTTGAAGCTGGAGAAGAAGGCGGAGGGATGCATGACTTCGTTTGGGAGGTGCTGGAGGGATCCCTTATGGTCTGGGATATGTAGAGCAAGGACTATATCACGAATATCTCCTCGAAGGTGCTATCAGAGAGGCCATGGTTACAGTTACGGGGACTGCTGGAGCTGGTCACCACTTCTCACTTCAAGGGAGAGTGTTGAAATTCATGAAGTGAAGTGGTGGACTGGGCAACATGGGCGACCTGGTCAACCTGTCCGCACGGCCTTTGCGGACATGATAGGCGGTTAGCCTGGTCAGCTTTTCTACTATTGTTGGCTTATTCTCTGGCGGCCTGGACGGTTTGTCCACGCAGTCTATGCGGATAGAGGCGGCGGCTAGCCGGGCCAGCTTATGGTCAATAGATAGTTTGTAACCATAAAGAAACCGGGTGGATAGGATTGCTATCCGCAGAGCTCGCCAAGTCTGGCGAGGTGCGGAATCGGTTGTAGTTCGCGGAGCCCGGTTTGTGGATTGGATCAGAGTTCGGGAGATCGGCCTGGCGAGTGCCTTGGTCTAGCTCTGGTGGTGCGGTTGGCGATAACCGCCGAATTTGCCGGTTGGAGCAGACTGGTGATGGAGTCCACTGGGTTGAGCAGACTGAAGCCAGAGTTCGCCGGATAGAGCGGTTTGGTGCTGGAGTTCGCCGACTTGAGCGAACTAGTACCAGCGTTTGTTAGTTTGTGCGAACTGGTTAGTGGTGGCGATGATGTGAATTTGAACCAAGACCAGGATTGCTCAGTCCAGGAAGACTGCGCAGTTTGCGCGGACAGGTTCTTTTTTCGCCAAGCTCGGCAACCGTCAGCTTTGTGCTGAGGGTGCAAGCTCGGGGTGTGCGGAGCGAAGCTGTGTCCGTTGTAGCGTGCAGACTGGAGCGGTGTCTGCTGTTATGCGAACTGGCTTCTATCTAGACTCCTTGATGTCAGGCAGATAGGCTGGTGTCCGGCCTTATCTATGCGGACTGGGCGGACTACTCTGTGCTAGCTGCGGGCTGGGGTGGTGCTTCTATCTACTAGGGCGGTGACCACACTCCTCTATGCAGCTATAAATAGGACCCCCCTGGGACATCATAATTAGCTGAATGAACAGTAAATAGGACTTGAGTTAATTGCTGAGTCCTCGGATTTCTGTCTGCGCGGTTTGAGAAGGATAACCAGTTTACTGTTTGCAGGTTGTGCGGCTAGCACTGAGAAGCCAAGATTTTGGTGCTGACTGCGGTCAGGGTTCAGTGGAGCTTGCGGTGAACAATTAGCGGTTTATAGCAGGTCGCGATTGCGGCCAGCTGGTCTTCTCTCCTTCAGCTTTCCCAGTTCAATAACTTGTCCGTCGGTCTCGACGGTCTGCTCTTCAATTTGGCAGTAGCTTGTTCGCGGACTCTGGCAGCTAGGCGACTTCTGCGATCAGGCGGCTTGCAAAGAGCAGACAAGGTGTTCAGCAAAATAACGGGTTGTCCGCGATGTAACATACCTCAAACTTCTAGACCCCTAAGAGTGGTTTTGTCATGACTAGGTCATGACAAAACCTTAGGATGCCCTAGGTGACCAAATGAACTTAGGCAAGAAGGTGAAAACTACCTTGCACTGCAAATAGTAATTTTCAATTACCCACCATAGGGCTTGACTTTAGGGTTTCAACTTGACTCAGGACCCCACCGTAACACTCATAACCCTTTAAGAGGACCCTTGGGTCACCAAGGATCCATTGGGATCAACCAAAGAGGATAAGTTGACCCAAGTCAACCATAGCCCTAAAATGGTCAAAGTTCCCTAACAAAGGGTCAAGTGGCCTCCAAGGTGCCCAACTGACCCTACCCAGACCTTCCTAGACCATAGGGGAGGCTAAAGGGTCACTAACCACCCATTAGGGTTAGTTAGGTCACCCAATGTGCCCTAGGGTTGGGCTAACCCACATTGGGTCAATATAACCCAAATAGGCTAACTCAAGCTCAAACACAAATCCACTTGGGATAATCTCATTTTAATTATTCATATGGGTTAATGGGGTGCTATTGGCTGAAATGATCATCAAATTCGGCCATGGTTACTAGGAGAGAGAAAGCCCCATTTTCCCTTTAATGGAGGAGAGAGAAAGAGATAGAAATAGGGCCATTCATGGCTTGGAAGGCCAAGGGGCCTCCTCTCTTCATCTCCAATGCTGGATTCATCTCCCCTGATGAATTAGGAGAAGATTAAAGGCCTTTCCTGGCCACCAAGGGGGAAATTCAGTGGGATGTCAATTGGCCGAAATTGAGCTTTCAAGGCCATTATTGGCATTGAAGCTTGAACCTTCCCCTCCCCCCTTTTGGCTCTTTTAAAAGCTTCCCCAAGGTTAGAAGAATCATTTCCACCATTCAACTGAATAAATCAAGCACTTTGGTAGTGCAGTTGTAGAGCACCCGATGACACCACCGCCGGCAATGGCGTCCCGTCGATCGGCAAGGCTTCACGCCTCCCAAAAGGTCCTATCCCTCTCATCTCGTCTAGTGGATAGATCTCAGCCTATTGGCTGCAAGGTTTGGGGCCAATTTGCCCTAGATCTGGGTGGCCAAAATATTGGTTTTTCAAGCTTTTCATCCAAGCCTAAATCCTGATTCCGGCCACCTCCGGCTGACCCACCACCGCCTATCACCGACCACCACCTCAACAAAGGTGGTGGTGACATTGGCCGGCCGGGGAGAAGCTCAGGTGGCTGGGAAATCATCCCCCAAGTAAGCCTAAGAAGGGCTGCTGTGAGCTGTTGGCTCAAGGAGAACGACGAATGGATCCCGTCAAATTCAGCTTTAAGATTCGCGTTGAGCTAATATATTAATACCTTTTATTTCATTTTCTGGTATATAAATATGCAGTGGATAGATTAATTCATTAAAAATATTTACAGACCCCTGATGAAAAAATGAACAACATAAAAATTATAGGTCTTGAAGTCTATATTTTTTTAAAATTAGTTTCAACCAATTTGGGCCACTGGTCTGACAACAACACTCAAAGTGGTGCAGTCTATACATAGAGCTAGTCAGGAATTAAATTGACTGCCCCAACTAAACCACTTGTCCAAATGACTTGAAATTTGGAATGTGGCTCACTACTACCTATACCTATAACATATCCAAAAATTGAAATTTTTGGAAAATATGTTCCTATAGTTTTGTAAGAAGTTTATAAAATAGGTATGGATTAATTAAGGGGTCTTTTTATATCAAAATCACCAAAATTTTGGTGGATGGCACTTAGGGTCATTATATGTCTTTGGTAAAAAATATCAACCCATTTGGGGTTGGTTTGAATGGGTTTTGGTAAGACCAAAGTTGGGTCCCTTAAGGGTAAATTAGGGCAAAAGGGTATTTGGGGCATGGAGGGGCCAATCCTCACCGAAATGGGATGGGACTTTGGCCAGAGCCTCAAGGTCAGTTAAAACACCCTCACTTGGAGTTTGGGGTGGATTAGGGTGGATTTTACCTAGGACCCTAGGGTTGAACTTTGGGTGTTTGTGAAGGACATAAGGTGTTATGTCCATGTATGGACTTGGGGTTTAGTCCATATAATCTTAGGACGGTAAATAACCCTAGGAAGTAATTCTAGGACTTTTAGAGTTTACTTCCCCTTGTAACAACTTAGGACCATTTAGGGCACTTTTACACTTGAATTTATTACTGCATCATAGGACTTTGGATGACCTTGAAATTTAGACAGCAGCCAAATAATATTGCTATTAAGCTCTGAAAATTTTAGTGTGAATTTTATGTCAGTATTTGAGATATTTCATTCACAACCCTTGTAGTAGCCCAAATCATTAAGGAATTTATTAAGAGATATCTACTCATTGAAAACTTATGCCATTTGGTAGAAGGACCTTTTAAGTCATACATGAGTTCTATGAATTTTTATAGAATTATTGGAGGACTATCTATATGGGTTGCTTTACAAGGTGCCTAATATTATTTTGTTTTAAAGGATTTATTTATGGGACCAAATGATGTTGAAAAATAATTATTCTTGATCAATGCACTTTTCTAATCATATTTTTAATCTAGTAATTTTCTGATAAATTTTGGAAGGTTGATTCTATTTTTCTCTTATTTATCCTAACATTGTAGTTGTTTATTCAATAATTAATTGATGGTCAAATTCATTCTGGAAAACTATTAATTTCACCAGTTATTGTTATTTTGATAACATGCACCTGACATAATTTTGACAAGGCCTTACCTAGAGAGAAAAGTGTACTTGATGTTCAAAAGCATTGTTGGCCTTACTGTGCTGAAAATTAATTAAACAACAATTGAGTTAAGAAAAATACCATTTTCTTGATTTAGTGTAAAAATGTCATGATAGACCCCCAGTAATAATATTAGGTCACTTGGATGAATATTGGAAGGGGGTCACCTTACATGCTCATCATATATCTTAAGTTAATCTGCATATAGTAAAACTGCATAATTGTGTTAGCATGTGGGAAGGACATAGGGAGTTGGGTTAATGATATACTTATTTGGTAAAGTGAAATTGAGTTCATCATTGGGAGTCATGATGGGGAGGGTATTGGTCTGACTAGAGTTAAGTGGAGCTCGGGATCGACAAAAGATCGTCTTTCCTGAGGAGAGAGAGAGAGAGTCAAAACACACTAGGGTTAGACTTAGTATAACATTAAATGTGATTGGGACCGGGTAGCTATCAATGACAGTAAGTGCCTTATGAAAGGGATCTTTAGGCTTCAGCCCACCGTAGTTCCTAGTGCCCCCGAGAGCCCTTCAAAGGGAATGCCCCGGGCAGTCTGAGGTCAATCTAAACCGTAAGACTAAAATGAATACAAGAGTAATTAGTAATAATCTAGGACTTCACTTTCACTCACCCTAATACTTCGGGAGGTTAGTTTAGTTAGGTTGGCCGAGCGGAAGGCTCGGTGGTTGTGGAAACGGACAGGTTAGTCTGGAGAGCCGATGGCTCAGTAACTCATGGTTGCATGTGCATAAAAGTGGTGGGTCTTTGGTATTTGATGGTCGTTCACACCGACGTCGGTACGCTAACTCGGCGGGTGTGCTGGACACTTGGCCAAGGGAAAGTCTGGTAGTCGGTCAACAAAGTACGCGGATACCCTGGTTGTATCCTTCACGGGCGTACGTAAGGGCAAGGCCTGGTAGTTTGAATACCCATTTAGGAGTGGGGTGGTCCGACCCACTATCTCTGATTGCCACGACGGAGTATCCTGGGAGTGATGCTAGCTTCCAAATATGGGGAACTAAAGGTTTGTGTGCATGGAGTCGTGTGCGTGTGTTGCATTTGCATGAATCATGGCATAACATTTCACTTCACCCATACTTGCATACAACCTGACACCCCATCGTATAAATTGGTATGAGACTTTTTATATGATGGGAACCTTGCAAAAGACCCTTAACTTATATGTTTGTATTGACACTCATATAAGTTAAGGTTTGAAAGTATTAGTGCCTAACCACCTAGAGGGGGGTGAATAGGTGTAATTCTTGTTTTTCTTTTAAGGCAACAAATCTATTCAGTTGTTTACTTAGCAGCAGTAAATGTTACAGCTAACACAACACAGATTCACAAAATTATCACAACACAGATTGCACACAGATTTTTATAGTGGTTCCCCAAGGTCTAGGTACATCCACTTTCCCCCTTCGCCTATCTAGCAATGTGCTAGATTCGACCTAACTTCTTCACTTCACCACAGATCCTCAGATCTTACAACTCAGAACCCCAAACAAGGCTCCTACAACTCAGGCAATCTGCCCTACCTCAGCCTACACAAGGCCTACAACTCAGGCTCACAGCCCTACCTCATCCTTCAATAGGGCCTACACTCAGAGATCAGAATCTCCTACACTCAGCCTTTATAAACACAGGCTTACAACTCAGATCCATATAGCTCCTATAGAAATTTGATTTAATAAAGTAATTAACCTCCCCCCAGATAGAGAGAGAAGGGATGGATGGCTTCTTGATCAGTTCTTGGAAGAATCTGATAGCAGAGAACAACCTCTCTTAGTTTTCTTCAAAGCTTCTTGAATCTAAACTCAGTAGGGTTGAACTCTTGAGAATTTGATCTTCAATCAACTTCTGACTTGAGATTCAGATCTCAATCTGAATCTTACTTGGTAGTCTGGTTCAGCAACTGCACTTCTTAGATGGAGCACTCTCCCCCAACTTCTTAGATCTTCTGTCGAAGGTCTTCTATTTTGTGTTGTTAGTTATCTGTGTATATTATTCAATCTTCTTCTTAATTACTTTCTGTTGAAGGAGAAAGCCTTTATATAGTCTTCCTCCATGGTAACCGACTGATCCGGTTTCTAACAAACTTCTGACAGCTTTGTCAGTTGCAGTAGACCGGTTAGAAATGACAGCTGTCAAGTCATCCAGTCACTTCTTGAAATACTGTCCCTATCTAAAAGTGTCGAGACAGATCTTCATCATGTGTCGACATAAGTAGACTAAGTGTCGACACACGTGGACTAAGTGTCGACACAAGCCTTGGTGGTGTCGACACATCTCCTCTATTGTTGATACTGCTTCTCGACACAACTTCTGTAGAATGTGTCGACACAAGCCTTTGTGGTGTCGACACAGTCACTTCTTTTCTTCATACAAATTTACTTTGTTTAAATTCTGTCATGTGTCGACACAAGTCTTGTGTGTCAACATATTTGATGTCTACAATGTAACACCTCCCCTGTAATGACCGTATAATATGGGTCCGGCCGGGGCCCCACAATATACGGACGCCACAGCTTTAGTATTATAAGATGATATAACTACCCACACTCAAAACTCTTTGTACAATACAGCGGAAACACAAGCAAGACTAGAAGTTATCCACCACTACAAGAGTAATAAAAATGGCCTTATGGCCTTACAACACAAGAGAGTCCAAACTCACATAGTACAATAGTCATGAAAGTGCATAAGCACTCCTATTCTACCTCGGCATGCAAGGCGGACAACATGAGTCTCAAACATGCAATTTCATATAAGAAGAGTTATAAAAGAGGGGAACACTTCATGAGGCTTAGGCCTTCCTGGCCGGCGAGCAAGCTCCTGCTTGCGATCCTTGCCATGTAAAAATTATTAGTAACGTGGGTCAGTAAAGGCTGACCTCAAACTGTGTAACAAACATATCTCCTCCCGGCCGCCCCTAACGGACCCCGGGGAACCCTCCAACCTGCAAGTCAGCACTTCGTATGAAATATATAAATATAAACGAGAAATGCGTTAAGAACAGGCTTGGATGTCTCAAACAACATACACGTTCTCTACTGGTTGAACATATAATAAAAGGGCCTACTTATGCAACATGTATGCAACAACCCGAGCTTCACCCAAGGCACCCTATCGCATATGCGTCTACCACAACATCACATCATATGGGTACTCATCGTTTCCCCATTGGCATAAAGCCGCAAACAAAAGGGAAACACAAATCCCCCTAACGACACACAAGCCGCCACATGGAACTCTTGCCAAGGCCCCACCCGCTCAAGGTCTTAGACCCGGGCTTTCCTGCAAGCTCTGCCGTCTCATGTCAGGATTCCAACAAACACAACTGACTGATTCTAAGAAGCCTTTCTGGACCCCACCTGCTCATGGCCTCATTGCCCGGGCTTGCCCCCATGCTTGACATTCTCGTCAGTCTCGCAGAAGGGGACTAGTCTTGTCGGGACACTCTCCACACATGATGTGTACGTCACGGGATAGCCAGCCGACCACGGAGACACAGCCACGCCTTGGCACAAAACAATCCAAGACAATTCCACCCTAGTCCCACATTTGTACTGCAGCGTTCCCGCGTACCAAGGAAACCATCTACCACTCATGCGGAGCTAACATTGTCCACCAAGGAAACCATCTACCGCCATTGAGGAGCTAACCTTGTTCGGTTCCGACTACACGTACTCACTCAAGAAAAAGGGGAAAACATCACCACATCACAAACGACATCTTGCCGCAACGGATCTCTACGAATCCTTAAAGCTCGTATGCAACATCACCGAGTCAGACTAACGGTCATGACTATGGCTTCAAACACCATGCCTAATCCACTAACGGGGCGGATCTCTAATGCAAAACATGCCGGGGACGGTCTCAATCGACCCGGAGGTTCCTCTTGAACCTTGGCGACCCAAACCCCTCTCATTTGAGTGTTTGGTGCCCAAAAACTAGAAAAGAAAAGATGCTAAAACATGCATCCTAAAACCGAGAGGAGAAGTGTCGTTACCTTCCGGCTCCTCTTCCTAGCCATGGTAAAACAGCCGGATGAAAACCTTCGCAACGTTCTAGCCTCGATAGATCTGGACTCGGCTCGCGATTTGGAGCACCGAAGCCCCTCCAACAACCGGATCTCTACTTCACCTTCTTCCTTGCTCTCCCCTCTCTCTAGAACTTAGAAAGAGAACCACTCAAAAGAAATGAGGGTTTCTAATGGTCAAATCCCGTGTATATCCCATCAGGAACAACCCCCAGCCGTTGGATCCCAAATTAAAGAAACGAACGGCCTTGATTCGGGCCTGAAATGCTAAACCTGGGCCGAACACGGCCTGAGACACGCCCGTATCCAGGGTCGTGTCCCCCATTCGCCATCCCAAACGATGCTCCTGGAACGACACACGGGCATCTGACATGCCCGTGTTCGACCCGACACGCCCGTGTTCCAAATGACACGGCCGTGTGGTCGGCCGTGTGCCTCCAACGACACAGCCCCAAAAATAACCCAAGACTCACACGGGTACTGGACACGCCCGTGTCCTTGCCCGTATCCAACTCAACACGCCTGGGCTCCAGGCCGTGTTCACTGTCTCGACACTTTGTCGAGCAAAGTTCGTCGACTGCCTGACACGGCCTTGGACACTGTTGGGTACATTGGAATATATGTACTTGATTTGAATAAGCCTCACCTTACTCAATGATATACATCAAGTTGTATTTGATGTGCTTTGAGTTTATTTGTGCAGGTTAAGTAATTGCAGGGAAAGCATAAAAGTTTCTAAGTCCATGTGTCGACACCCAGAAGAAAAGTGTCGACACTTAAGAAGGCTTGTGTCGACACCTAGAGAAGCTGTGTGGACACTTGGAGTAATTGTGTCAACACCAGGAAGGCAGCGTCGACACCATAAGAAAAGTGTCGACACATACAAGTTGTGTCGACACACAGTGAAGAATTGTCAACATTATCTGTGTCGACACTTAGAGGCAGTGTCGACACCCAGAGAAACTTTGTCGACAGCAAAAGTGTCAACACTAAGAGGCTGTGTCGACACTCAGCAAGCTTCAACAAAGTTCAAGTACATGTGTCGACACTAGGAGGCTGTGTCGACACTCAGCAAACTTCAACAAAGTTCAAGTACATGTGTCGACACAAGGAGATGTGTCGACACTCAGCAAAGTCTCAACACAAGAAGATGTGTCGACACAAAGGAGTTGTGTCGACACACAGAGGAAATCAACTAAGTATTGGAGAAGTATTTGTGTCGACACACTCAACCAGTGTCGACACATTCAACAGAAGGCTTGTGTCGACACACAGGATCAGTGTCGACAAATTCTGAAGAAGCAGTGTCGAGAAGATGTTACAACAACACAAGTAGTTGTGTCGACACCATGAAGGCTAGTGTCGACACTTTGTCTACTTGTATCGACACTTAGTCTATTTGTGTCGACACTTAAAGACTATCTGTCTCGACACTTTCAGACAGTGACAGAGATTTCAAGAAGTGACTGGATGACTTGACAGCTATCATTTCAACCGGTCAACTGCAACTGTCAGAGCCGTCAAAAAGTTGTTAGAAACCAGATCAACCGGTCACCATGGAGAAATCTTATTTAAAGACCTTTCTCCTTCAACAGAAGAAATGAATCAATGAAGTGAAAAACAACACAACAAGAAGAAGACCTTCAAGAGAAGATCTAAGAAGTTGGAGAGAGAGAGCTCCTTCTAAGAAGACCAGCTGTTGAACCAGGCTGATAAGGAAGATTCAGATTGAAATCAGAATCTCAAGACAGCAGTTGATTGAAGATCATCTGCATAGAGATACAACCCTGCTGTGTTCTAATTCAAGAAGCTTTGAAGAAAGCCAAGGGAGGTTGATCTCAGCCAAGTTCTTCCAAGAACTCATCAAGAAACCAGTCAACTCATCTCTCTCTTTTAGAGTTGTGGTTATAAATTTTGTAAACATTATTTTTTGTAGGATCATAAGGGATCTGAGCTGTAAGCCTATTTTATAAAGGCTGAGTGTAGGATACAGTGTGCTCTGAGTGTAGGTCTTGTTGAGGACTGAGGTAGGGCCTAGTGCCTGAGTTGTAGGAGACTTTGTTCTCTGAGTGTAAGTCTTGGTGAGACTGAGTGGTAGGGCTTTTGTGCCTGAGTTGTAGGAGTGGGATCACTTTGAGTTGTAGGAACCTATTTGGGGTTCTGAGTTGTAAAGATCTGAGGATCTGAGAAGAAGTGGAGAAGTTAGGCCGAATCTAGTATACTACTAGATAGGCGAAGGGGGAAAGTGGATGTACCCAGACCTTGGGGAACCACTATAAAATCTGTGTGTACTCTGTGTGTGATCAATTCTGTGATTGTTGTATGTTCTATGCTGAATAGCTGTAGAGAATTGCAAATACAGGTCTTATTATTCAGTGTTTCTGCATGTTATTTTAAAAAGATTAAGTTCACCTATTCACCCCCCTCTAGGTGATTAGGTACTATTTATTTCAAGTGGTATCAAAGCGAGGTTACTCAAAAAGGACATAACAGTCTGAGTAAAGATCCTGTAGGCAGAATCAGAATAATCAAGAATCAAGAAAATGAGTTCTACTGAGAATCATAAATAGCTAGGATCCATGAAATTGCCAATCTACAGAAAAGAGATTTTTGGCATATGGAAAGAGAGGGTTAGACTCTTTATGGAAGCATCTGACCCAAGAATATACATCACAGTCAAAGTAGGGCCATATATGCCAATGAAAGTATCTGTTCTGGATGCAAATCAGAGAAATCCCAAAGACTATTCAGAAATGACTAAAGATGAAATAATTCTGGCCACTATGGACAAGAGGGCCCAGAATATTATTGTAAGTGCAATTGATGATGCCACATTTCAGAACCTAATACATTGTAAAACCTCAAAAGAAATGTGGGACACCCTAATAGTTTATATGGAGGGATCTGAAGAGGTAAGACAAGACATGAAGTCTTTGTTAAATCAGGAGTATGAAAGCTTCAGACAAGGCAAGTCTGATAGCATTACTGAATGCTACAAGAAATTATATAGGATTGTTAATGAGTTGATGTCCTATGGAAGAGAATTCAGCAACTATGAGCTGAATGACAAGTTTTTAAGATCCCCGACTAAGGACTGGGATACCAAGATTTGTGCCATTAGGGAAATGGCCAAATTAGCTGATATACCTCCTCCAACCTTGTTTGGAAAACTGCTATCTTATGAAATGCAGTTAATGGTTAGAAAGGAGGAAGAGAAGACTACCAGAGTGGAGCACAAGGAAAGAGCTGTGACCTTCAAGACTGAAGCCACTAGGAAGTATAGAAGCAAGTCTCCATCTCCACCACAAATAGTTGCTGATACTGCTTCAGAAAATTCAGAGAACCAGAACTCAGATAGCAGTGGAAGTGATGAGGATTTTGCTGCCTTTATAAGGCAGTTTCAAAATTTTCTAAAGAATAAGCAGTGGAGGTCTAAGCCATCCACTTCACAGACAAAAGATGACTATTATCAAAACAGGAAGTCATCAAGGAATGACAAAAGAAAGTCCAAGCCAAGTAAAAATACATCCTTAAAGATAGTTTGCTATTGTTGTAATAGACAAGGACATATAGTAGCTAGCTATCCAGAAAAGAGAAAAGAGTCAACTGACAAGAAGAAGACTCAGTTCAAGGGCAAAAAGGAAAGGTCCTTTGTTGCCAAGAAGGATAAGAGTTTGACTGATCAGTCATCTTCAGAAACAGATTCAGAAGCTGAAGCCTATATTGGACTGTTTGTTGAAGAGGAGAAAGATGAGTTCATGCAGTTAATGAACTCAATTTATGAGCGTGAGGACAATCAGTGCAAAGGGCTGATGGCCTTATCTGAAGGAGACAAAATCCAGGATCAGCCTGGACCAAGTAAGGTACTAAGTTGTTCTTCAAGTTCAATTTCTAGTACTGAGTCAGAATCAGATACATCTACATCAAGTGATGTGGGTGGGTCTGAATCTGAAGGAGATATTCATCAGTTAATTGATGAATATAGGGACTTGTTGCATGCCTTGAAGAGAAGCAAATCCTTGGCCAAAACTCAGGCAAAGGAGATTGCTTGTCTTAAATTGGCTGCTGCTGATTCAGACAAGTTGCTTGATCAGAAACTAAATGAAATAGTCAGGCTGAAGAACATTACTGTTATTCAGATGGGTACTATTACATTTAAGAATGATCAAATTAGGAATCTGGAGGTTAGACTTCAGAAGGAGAAGGATATTGTAGAAAGTTTTTCTAAACCAAAATCTATTCTACCTTTGATAGATGAGTTTGTACCTCATAAGGGTAAAACTGGATTGGGGTTTACAAAACCTGCCTGGACAGTAAAGTCCAAATCTAAGGGCAAAGCCCCAGTACTCAACAAGAAGCCTGCTGTAGATAAAACAACCAGGATTGTACCTAAACAAAGGTACAACAGATTTGAGTGCTGGTGTTGTGGCAAGGTAGGCCACTTTGCCATAGATTGCTGGCACAATTCAAGTGTCAAGGAGAGTAGCAAACTGTCTGCTAGAAAAGCTACAGGTAGTTTTGTTAAAAGTCAGACTAACTTGCACCAAGGACCCAAGAGTTATTTGGGTTCTAAGGTTAAGTAATCTGTTTTGCAGGTGAGTCCAAGTGGCCATGCCCCTATATGGTACTTGGACAGTGGATGTTCCAGGCACATGACTGGAACTAGGGGATTGCTGAAGGACTATACACCAATCAAGGATGGTCCTAAAGTTACCTTTGGTTGTTTAGAAAAAGGAATCATCAAAAGCTTTGGTAACATTTCTAGCAACCTAATTACAATTACTCAAGTGGCTTATGTAAAGGGTTTAAAACATAACCTCATTAGCATAAGTCAGCTGAGTGATTTAGGATATGACATCTCATTTGTCAAGGATGGTTGTCATATCAGTAGGTCAAGTGATCAAAAGATCATTCTGACAGGATATAGGAAGAGAAATGTCTATTGTCTAAATATTATGTGTGAGAACATTATTTCTCCTATTTATCTTGTTGCTGATGAGAAAGTCTCACATTGTGTTAAATGGAACAAGAGGCTGGCTCATCTTAACTATAAGATAATTGGTCAACTCTTTAGCAAAGAGTTAGTGAGGAATGGTCCTCAGGTTAAGTGTATAAAGGTTGGGATATGCTCAGTTTGTCAAAAGGGCAAGCAGACCAAATCTACCTTTCATAGCCTTCAGAACAAAGATGTTGTGAGGTGTCTATACCTCTTGTATATGGATCTTTTTGGTCCTATGCCAGTTCACAGCCTAGGTAGGAAGGTCTATACATTTGTGCTAGTTGATGACTACTCAAGGTATTCCTGGGTGTTCTTCCTAAGACAAAAATCTGAAACACCAAGTATCCTGTATAGTTTTGTTAAACAAATTCAGAATGAATTGAACAGTACAGTGGTCAAAATCAGAAGTGACCATGATACTGAATTTCAGTCTGAAAGTATGACAAAACTGTGTGATGAGTTTGGAATTTTTCAGGAATTTTCCTCACCAAGAACACCTCAGCAAAATGGTATTGCTGAAAGGAAAAATAGAACCTTGATAAAGGCTGGTAGAACCCTATTGAGTGACACTTCTCTCTCAGAATATTTCTGGGCTGAGGCAGTTAATACTGCATGTCATGTAATCAATAGGGCTACTATCACCAAGAGCCACAAGAAGACCCCCTATGAGATTATGAAGGGCAGAAAACCAAATCTATCCTATTTCAGGATCTTTGGTTGCAAGTGCTATATCCTTAACAATGGTAAGTCTTATCTAACCAAGTTTGCTGCCAAATCCCAAGAGGGGATCTTTGTTGGGTACAGCAACAACAGTAAGGCTTATAGGGTCTACAACTTGAATACTCAAGTTGTAGAAGAGTCAGTACATGTAGTTTTTGATGAAGCAAGGCTCATTAACAATGAATTGCCTAGAAGTGTTTGCAGCTCTACAGGTGTAACTGAGAGAATGGAGAATCTTACCTTAACAGAAGGTTCTTCTGCAAGTCAGCAAGTGGAAGATGGTGGCTGCTGTCTAGGGGGAGTACAAGATACTCTTGTTGCTGAAGAAGACCAAGAGGTGCAGTTGAATGAAGAAGCTGAAGGTGTACAACCAGAAGACAGGCTGCCTCCAGCAAATAAGCATTTAAAATATCATCCAGCTAATCAAATTATTGGAGATCTCAGACAAGGGGTACAAACAAGGAGCAGGAATCTAAGTTCAGTTCTCTACTCCAGCTTTCTATCCCAAGTAGAGCGAAATAAATTTGAAGAAGCAATCCTAGACCCTCATAGGATTGAGGCAATGCAAGAGGAGCTGAACCAGTTCAAAAGATGCAAGGTCTGGGAGCTAGTTCCTAAACCCAAGGACCACAACATTATTGAAACTAAGTGGATCTTTAGGAACAAGTTGGATGAGAATGGAATTATTATAAAGAATAAAGCCAGACTAGTTGTAAAAGGATATATGCAAGAAGAAGATATTGATTTTGATCAAACCTTTGCTCCAGTATCAAGACTGGATGTAATAAGGATGTTCCTTGCCTATGCAACATTCCAAGGATTTAAGATCTATCAAATGGATGTTAAGTCAGCTTTTCTGAATGGAAACCTGAAGGAAGAAGTCTATGTAGAGCAGCCATCAGGTTTTGTAGATTCTCTTAAACCTGATTATGTATATAGACTTAGGAAGGCTTTGTATGGGTTAAAACAAGCCCCTAGGGCTTGGTATGAAACCCTGTCTAGTTTCCTCATTGAGAACAAATTCTCAAGGGGGAAAATAGACAAGACTCTATTCCTTAGGGAATCCAGAGGTAAGTTTATCTTAGTCCAAATATATGTAGATGACATCATATTTGGGTCTACAGAAAGTAGTCTTTGCAGAAAGTTTGCAAAACTCATGCAAGGACAATTTGAAATGAGTAGTATGGGGGAACTTAAGTTTTTCTTGGGTCTCCAAGTTAGACAGACTGAAGATGGATTATCCATTTTACAGTCTAAGTTCACCCTAGAGTTGATAAGGAAGTATGGTATGGAAACATCCACTACCATGAAAACTCCTATGGGGTCAACAATGTCTTTAAGCAAAGATGATGTAGGGAAACCTGTAGATGAAACTTTGTATAGATGGATAGTTGGATCCCTACTATATTTGACTGCTAGTAGACCAGATATCATGTATGCTACATGTGTCTGTGCTAGGTACCAAGCTTGCCCTAAAGAATCTCATTTGACAGCAGTCAAAAGAATTTTGAGATATCTTAAGGGCACACCTTATCTAGGACTTTGGTACCCTAGGAATGGATATTTTGAACTGACAGGTTATTCAGATGCAGATTTTGCAGGTTGTAAGGAAGATAGAAAGAGTACCATAGGAACCTGTCAATTTCTAGGTGGAAGGCTGGTGTCTTGGAGTAGCAAGAAGCAGACCAGTGTGGCTATCTCCACAGCTGAGTCAGAGTATATTGCTGCAGGAAGCTGCTGTGCACAACTACTATGGATACAACACCAGCTAGAAGATTATGGTATTCAAGTAAGTAGAACATCTTTATTTTGTGATTCTACTAGTGCCATTTCTATTACAAATAATCTAGTCTCCCATAGTAGGACTAAGCACATAGAAATAAAATACCATTTTCTAAGAGAACATGTTGAAAAAGAAGATATTTCTCTAGAGTATGTTAAGACAGATAATCAGTTAGCTGATATGTTTACTAAGCCCATAGATGAAACCAAATTCAATAAGTTTAAAATTGAATTAGGTATGATAAACTTAGAATAGTTTACAAAAATTGGCTAAGTAAAATGGTGTCGACACACAGAGTTGTCTGTGTCGACACATAGAAGTGGCGTCGACATTTCAGAGAAATGGTGTCGACACATCTAGGAAGTCTGTGTCGACACTTCAGAGAATTAGTGTCGACATATGCAGTATAGGTGTCGACACATCCAAGGTGGTGTCGACACTTAAGTTTTAAACAGAATTAGTCTAGAAGAGTCTCGACAAAGTGTCGAGCTGAGCTGTATAAGTGTCGACACATATATTCTGTCGACTATACTTGTGTCGACACATAGTTGTCGAGACATTAGAAGTAAGTGTCGACACTTTTCAACAGTGTTGACACAATTCAAGTATTTTGACGTGCTTTTTCACCTTCAATTTTAGAAAGGTATAAATAGGTTTTCCCCATTGTTTGTCGACACGCTCACCTTAGTCTCGAGACCAAACTTGTGTGTCAACATCTCTCTTCTCTAAATTCAAAATTTCTTCAAACCCTAATGGCGCCCAAGCTAGAAGAGAATATTAATGAAGGATATGAGCTCGTGTGTCACGCCTTTGATGACGCAGAACCAGAAATCAAAGGTGTGGTAACCCTAATTACCGAGACTGGACTAGAGTATCTTGTATCAGAACCTATCAAGATCTGGAAGAAGGAGGTCCTTGAATTCTTGAGTGCAGCTACTCTTGATGAATCAGGGCTCAAGATTAGGTCCAGAGTTCATGGGACAAAAGTCAAGGTCACACAGAAAAGTCTAGGAAAGGTACTTCAACTATCAAGAACAAAAGAGGAAGAAGATGTATCTGCTTCTAAGACTACGCATTGAAATGGTGTGGATTAGACTCAAACCTGAAAATTGGATCAGTTTTCAACAGGAAAGACATGAACATGCAGGGCAAATTCTTGTCTGAAATAGTTGGCAAGGTCATCCTGAGCAAGCCTGGTGGGCATGATCGAATCTTTGCTCACATGTTCAGTCTAATGACAAGGATAATATTCAAACTTAATACTGATTGGTCTGCAGTCATGTTTGATAAGATAAAAGAGAGCTTGAAGAAACCCAATCTGGGAAGAATTCTGAGTCTATACTTAGCTGGCAGTATACCTGAAGTGATGAACCAAGCTGCAGGTTCAAAGATAAACCACATGAGGAGAATGGATTTGAGAATTTTCTCAAGGTGGGATAGAGTATTGACAAAGGAACTGCCAACTCCAGAAAAGTAAACACCTCTGAAGAAGAAGAAGAAGACAGCCATTGTGGCTCAAGAATCATCTAGTAGCTCAGAGGAGCAAGTGGTGTTTAGTTCTGATGATGAAGAGGGAAGAAATGCTGGACAGTCACCAGCAATACAAAAAGATGCTCAGAGGCAGGGGGAGCTACCCTCAGCAAGCCCAATTCACCTGGATCCACTCCAGGGGGAGCCTCTACATGTGGAAGAGCCAACTCCATTAGAGAGTGAAAGGGCTACCTAAATCATTCTTGAGGTAATTACTGAAGTTAATCATTTAGATTTTACTATTGAGGATGAAGTTTTGTCTGAACCATTACTTGATGTTGATCAGCAAACACAGATACAACCTCAACAACAAATGTTGTCATGGAGGACACATCTGTTGCTGCTAAAGTAGACTCAGTTGCTCCTGAGATTAGAGATTCTTCTGAACAACCTCAACATGAGTTTACTTTAGAAGAGCTGTTCCCTGATCTTGTACAGACAGACCTTGAGAGAGAGATAACTACTGTTGAGGGGGATAAGATCAATATTGAGGGGGAGCAAATAGAGGAGTCTGCTAGACAAGAGACTGTGGAGCCAAAGGATGCTGAGCAAATAAAAGGGACTGAGAAGGAGTTACCTCGTAGTTCTAAGGATAGAGTAGATATTGCTAGCACTTCTGCTTCAGAGGATGAAGAGGCTGCTAGAGCCAAGAAAAGGAAGTTCCAGGTCTTCAAGAGAAGAAGCCAGAACTATAAGAAAGCACTACAGACAATTGCTCCACAGCCTGCCCCATCTACTGATTATAGTTCACTGATGGTGGCTTTGCAGATTAAGCTAGATAAGCAAAGAAAAGCTTTAGAAAAGTATATGGATGAAGGGCATAAATCCCTGTAATTTGATCTATCACAAGACATAAAATCTATAAGATTTGAAGTGAATCAAAACAAAAAAGAAATGACTGACTGCTTCCATAAAGGAGGAAATGCAGTAGTCTATCTGGCTACTCATCAAGAGAATCTCAAGAAACAGATTGATGATCTGGCACTCAAACAAGGCTATGTTCTGGAAAACCACATAAGGATGAATGATAATCTCACTGCTTCACATAATGCCATTGTAACTGAAATGAAAAAATGGCTACTGCACAGTCTGCAGTAAGTGCCACTGCCAAAGAAGAATTTGATAAGAAATTACAGGAGAGTCTCACTGCTGTGAAAACTGCCATTGAAGATTCTCAGAAAGCTATTTCTGCCCAGCTTCAGAAGTTCAAACCTTTTTATAAGGATGGAGTAAACTATTTGAATGACCAAATAAGATTCCAAAAAGATGATCTTAGGGATTATATAGAACGAGAAGTCATAAAGGGGGAGAGGGTACTAGTCAAAGCCGGCTCTGATCATGCCAAATGGATTTCAAATTCCATCAGAGCCACCCTTGGATATCCACCTTTATGTGATGATGACAATGTGGCAGAGTCTGGAATAAATCCTGCATACTTTGGAGGAGAGCAAGCTGAAGTGGCTCAAGTGATATATCCTCCTACAGATTTTGATATGATACATCAGGAGATACAGTCTATGTATAGTCCTCCTGAGGGTAATCATAATATTATTCTTGAGAAAGTAGTACAGCTTGTGCCAGAGGCAGTACTAAAAGAGCAAGAGGCTTTATTAAAGGAACAAGAGGCTCAATTGTCTAAGAAAAGATTCAGAGAGCAGGCTGAATTAAGGCCAGATTTTGAACAATGGAGCCCCACATCCAGGAATATCATATTGACTGCTTGGAAGGCTGCTAAGGATAATCTCCTGGATAGAGGCAAATGGTATACTGAACAGGAGTGGAGAAAACATGAGAATAGGCAAGAGGCCATAGTACAATATAGAAGGAAGGCTAAACTAGGAAAGCTACCTCCTAATGCACAGGAGCCTAGCAAGTATTTCACTAAGCCTTATCACTATTTTGAAAGGCAGAAGATAAAGGATGAAGAGCTGAAAAAGAAAGATCTCAAAGGGAAGAAGCCTGTTGATGACAATGATACTTCAGTTCAAGCAAAGATTCAATCTGGAAAGGGGATTGTTATCAAGGAGCCTGAGCAGCCTTAGGATAGAAATTTTCTTAAGTTTACAATTTGTAATCATTTGCATTTAACTCTATGTAAACTTTTAATTAATGAAAATGTTTGGAGTTGTAAGAACAATGTTATATGTTCAATCTATTACTTTATTGTTCTGAGTTAATTGATTATACATGTTTTATATTTTCCCTGTCATATAATACTATTTTACATCATACTGAGAATTTGTTATGTATGGTGTATATCATTGACTAAGGGTTATGACTTCTCCAAATAGGGGGAGATTGTTAGGTACATTGGAATATATGTACCTGATTTGAAGAAGCCTCACCCTACTCAATGATATACATCAAGGTGTATTTGATGTGCTTTGAGTTTATTTGTGCAGGTTAAGTAATTGCAGGGAAAGCATAAAAGTTTCTAAGTCCATGTGTTGACACCCAGAAGAAAAGTGTCGACAATTAAGAAGGGTTGTGTCGACACCTAGAGAAGATGTGTCGACACTTGGAGTAATTGTGTCGACACCAGGATGGCAGAGTCGACACCAGAAGAAAAGTGTCGACACATACAGGTTGTGTCGACACACAGTGAAGAATTGTCAACATTATCTGTGTCGACACTTAGAGGCAGTGTCGACACCCAGAGAAACTTTGTCGACAGCAAAAGTGTCGACACTAGGAGGCTGTGTCGACACTCAGCAAACTTCAACAATGTTCAAGTACATGTGTCGACACTAGGAGGCTGTGTCGACACTCAGCAAACTTCAATAAAGTTCAAGTACATGTGTCGACACAAGGAGATGTGTCGACACTCAGCAAAGTCTCAACACAAGAAGATGTGTCAACACAAAGGAGTTGTGTCGACACACAGCAGAAATCAACTAAGTATTGGAGAAGTATTTGTGTCGACACACTCAACCAGTGTCAACACATTCAACAGAAGGCTTGTGTCGACACACAGGATCAGTGTCGACACATTCTGAAGAAGCAGTGTCGAGAAGATGTTACAACAACACAAGGAGTTGTGTCGACACCATGAAGGCTAGTGTCGACACTTAGTCTACTTGTGTCGACATTTAGTCTATTTGTGTCGACACTTAAAGACTATCTGTCTCGACAATTTCAGATAGTGACAGAGATTTCAAGAAGTGACTGGATGACTTGACAGCTGCCATTTCAACCGGTCAACTGCAACTGTCAGAGCCGTCAGAAAGTTGTTAGAAACCAGATCAGCCGGTCACCATGGAGAAAGCTTATTTAAAGACCTTTCTCCTTCAACATAAGAAATGAATCAATGAAGTGAAAAACAACACAACAAGAAGAAGACCTTTAAGAGAAGATCTAAGAAGTTGGAGAGAGAGCTCCTTCTAAGAAGACCAGCAGTTGAACCAGGCTGATAAGGAAGATTCAGATTGAAATCAGAATCTCAAGACAGCAGTTGATTGAAGATCATCTGCATAGAGATACAACCCTACTGTGTTCTAATTCAAGAAGCTTTGAAGAAAGCCAAGGGAGGTTGATCTCAGCGAAGTTCTTCCAAGAACTCATCAAGAAAACAGTCAACTCATCTCTCTCTTTCAGAGTTATGGTTATAAATTTTGTAAACATTATTTTCTGTAGGATCCTAAGGGATCTGAGGTGTAAGCCTATTTTATAAAGGCTGAGTGTAGGAGACAGTGTGCTCTGAGTGTAGGTCTTGTTGAAGACTGAGGTAGGGCCTAGTGCCTGAGTTGTAGGAGACTTTGTTCTCTGAGTGTAAGTCTTGGTGAGACTGAGTGGTAGGGCTTTTGTGAATGAGTTGTAGGAGTGGGATCACTCTGAGTTGTAGGAACCTGTTTGAGGTTCTGAGTTGTAAAGATCTGAGGATCTGAGAAGAAGTGGAGAAGTTAGGCCGAATCTAGTACACTACTAGATAGGCGAAGGGGAAAAGTGGAAGTACCCAGACCTTGGGGAACCACTATAAAATCTGTGTGTACTCTGTGTGTAATCAATTTTGTGATTGCTGTATGTTCTGTGCTGAATAGCTGTAGAGAATTGCAAATACAGGTCTTATTATTCAGTGTTTTTGTCTGTTATTTTAAAAATATTAAGTTCACCTATTCACTCCCCCTCTAGGTGATTAGGTACTATTTCTTTCAGACACGCCCGTGTCCTAGGCCGTGTGCCTCATCTCGACACATCGTCGAGTGAAATTCGTCGACTCCCCGGGTCGATCGTCGACAGGGGCTCGGCACACCCTGAGACACGCCCGTGTCTCAGGCCGTGTTCTCTGCTCGACGATCGTCAACTCCAAAATCGTCGACCTTACGACCAAAATGTCGACTAGAGCCCGACACGCCCTGGGACACGCCCGTGTCCCAGGCCGTGTGCCCACTGTCAGAAACCAAATTTCCCTCTTCAAAATTTTGGGGCGTTACAACTCTCTCCCCCTTAAAAGAATTTCGTCCCGAAATTACAAAGCAAAACTGAACAAAACCTAAATAGTACCTGATTTGAAGAGCTCTGGATACTCTTCTAGCATGGATTGTTCTTGCTCCCAAGAGTGCTCCTCACGACCGCAGTTGTCCCAGCAGACTTTCACGAGTTTAACCTCTATATTCCGCAACTGTCGAGTCTCTGAATCCTCTATAGCAATTGGACGGACTCGCGTCCTCAAGTCTTCCTCTATCGGCACCGATGCCGGCTCGATCACCACACTAGCCTCCACCAAGGCTTTCCTCAAGACGGATACATGGAAGACGTCGTGCAATCCAGTCAGCTCTGCGGACAACGCCAACCGATAGGCTGCTTCTCCCACCCGTTCGACAACTTCAAAAGGCCCCAAAAACCTTGGACTCAACTTCTTGAGTCGGCGAATGTAACATCCCATGTTACTTTTGGACCCCTCGACTTAGATTGGGTTAGGCATGGGGTGGGTTTTAAGGAAATTAGTTAGGTTTGACCCTAGGTAGTGGGTGTAGCCATGTGGGGCCCACTATAGGACCAAAGTCAAACTAGGTCAAACTAGCCTAAATAGGAACCAAAACCACACCATGACCCATCACATTGCCCTAACCCTAAAAACAATCTAAGTGGACCCTAGGGCATGTCACTAGGTCAACACTTTGACCCCAGTTGACCAAAGTCAACCTTGGACTTAATTTGGTCAAACCCACACTCATAAACCCAAATAGCCTAAGTAGGGCACCCTCTTGACCCAACCCAAGTTGGGTGGTGCCACTAAGCTCATGACCATCAAATGTGGTCAGCCCACCCACCATGGTTGACTAAGTCAACTCAAAGTCAACGTAGTCAACATAATTGTCCTAAAAAAGAAAATGAAGACTAAGCTCACTCTCCTTGGACCAAGCCCACCAAATTTGGCCCATGGCCAGCCCAAGTGAACAAGACCAGCCCTACCCCTCTGAATTAGGAGAGATAATGCATGCAAGGGGTCATTATGGAGAAATCACCTAAAAAGAGGCGAGAGAAATGAAAGATGATGAGAGGTGGCCATGTGGCATTCACCCCTTCAACCCAAGAGGTGCTGGCCGACCTCCTCACGTCATTCCAGAAGAAATTGGGGGCTGAGGGCCACTTGGCAAGCTGGGGCGGAGCAACCAAGGCTGAGCCCGAGCTCACCTTGGTTGTATCTCCCCATATACACCACCTCAGCCCCAATTAACCCCTCCATCAGCTTCAGAGAGAGAAGGAGTTGAAATCGAGTGTTGGAGCATGGAAAACGGTGGAGAATCAAGAAATCAGGGAGGAGCTCGTCGGCGCACCACCACTATGGAAAACCGCTGCCTGACCCACCGTCAAGCTCCAATCTAGGTCCATTTCACCTCACCTCTACCCGTACTAGGATCCTAAATCGATTAGGTGAGATATCGGGCTCAATTGAGCCCGATGCCATGGGAGAAAAACGAGAAATTTCGGGCTTTTTCTTCTTGCTCGGGTTCGCCGGAGGAGCCAACTCCGGTGGCCCCACCGCCGGGAAACGCTAGCCCCCACCTTAGCGAAGGTGGTGGCGACATCCGTCGGCGGTGGTGGTGGCTCAGCTGGCCGGAAATCGCCAGCAAACATCGCCCAGGAAAAACGAATCTCAGTCATTAATCTAATGGGGATGATGAACGGATGCCGTCCGTGGCTGCTTTAAGATTCGTGCATGCCTAAATTAAAAATCAAATTATTCCTGTTACATTAAATGGAGTGAAAATTTAATTATGTGTCACATAATTTCAGTGACATTGCATGTTATATTTAGGCCTCTTAGAGGCATTTACAGAACCTGGACCCTGAATGCAAAATGTAACCTTACATGTTAGCATTAATTTGACACCTTACTCATCAATGTTGGTCCAGTATTCTGGCCTGTAGGGAAGTTTTCCTAGGACTGGTCCTAGACAAGGGCAGAAATTCATTTGGATGCCCAAGTCAAACCTACAATCACCATGGCCCCAAATTTTGGGTACATGCATGATTAGGGCATACCTATCCCCTGCCAAAAATGGGGAATTTTTGAAACAACGTTTTATTTAGTTTTGGTCATAATATCAAAAACTAAATAAATGAAATATTTGGAGTTATATGACTCCTCATGGCCCCAAATTTTGGTGGTAGTTCCTTGGGGACATCAGTGGTGCATGATAAAAATTTCAGAACATTTGGATCAATGCATGTTGGAAAATCCACTTGCATGTGTTGGTTTATATATTGCCTTGGTGTGCCAATAGCAATAATTTAAATATGGTGCATTCGGCCTAATTGAGGCACTCAAAAATCATGGATTTTATTCATGTGGTTCATTAGGGTAAAGTTCACCCCTCAGATTAATTATGGGATTTTTGGAATCAAAAATCTCATTAATTGGAATTTTTAAAAATATAGCTCCTACTGAAAATAAATTGGAAAAATAGGTTTTCCTCAAGTAAAAGTCCTCAAACTTTGCCAAGTTAACAATAAGGTTATATTTGACTTAATAAATTTTGATCTTTTTGTTTGAAGAACGTTTGGAGTAAAATACCTTGAAATGCCCATTTTACCCTTTTTGCATTTATTCTTGATTTGATGGAAATACACTTCAGATAATTTTGGAAATATTGCTAGTGAAGTATAATTGTATTATTAGTCTTGAATAATTATTTTAGAATTTAGGGGTGTAATGATAATTTTTAAATTAATATAATGGCATTTTGGTAAATATGTAAGAATGGGAATTGTTAGGCCATTACACTATAAAGGTTGATGAAACTCTGCCCATAGTCTTAAATTAATGTTTTATATGTTCTGTAAGTTTCCTGGAATTTTGAATTATATATTCCTTGTACTTCATTTGGAAAATGAAAATTATGTAGATTTGGTATTAAATAAAGAATTGGTATAAATATTCAAAGGAAAATTATGAAACCCTGTAGACAGAACTATTTTATCAATATACAACTCAGGCAAAATTACCTAGGTCAGTGGATGTTAAATTATACTACTTCATGTGTAAAGTGACCTAGGAAATAAATTAAAAGATTTAATTAAGGGATTATTTGACCAAGAAAAATTATGAGAATCCATATGATAGTTCCATTAGCCCATACCACCCTAGGATAAATAGTTAGGGGCAAGAGGCCCTAAGGATTGGAAGATTCCATTTTTGGGGTAATAATAGGACATGGTCTGCATATAGCATAAATAGGTCATGCTTTAGTGGATTACCAGAGGATTGATCATCGGAAGAATAAGGGAGTGCAATATGAATAATCCATGGTGGGTAGTATTGTCTTAGTGATGGGAGTAAAAGTGCAAGTCTTTAGGTAGCAACCGGAGTGGAGGTCGACGGAAGACCGTCGGTTTCCCCGTAATATCTTAAGTCACTAGGATTGTTCCAGAGCAACAATGAGAGCTGGGGTGAAACATGGGTAGTCATCAACTAAATTAAATATCCTTACGAAAGGAAACTTTGGGCGTAATCCCATCGTAGTTCCTAGTGCCCCCGAGAGCCCTTCACCGGGTATACCCTGGGCAGTCCTGGGATTAACCTTAAATCACTAAGTATAATAACCCGTAGACAAGAGTAGTATAATAGGTTAAGACATTTGTTGTACCTTCCCACCCGTGTAGGGTTGGAGAGTTTCATGTTATATGCTCACCCGTGTAGGGTTTGAGGGAATTGGTATAAAGGCATTATTGTGCGTTCTCACCCGGGTTGGGTTTGAGGGTTTCAGGACGGGTTTGGTCCTGCGAGCGGAAGGCTCGGAATGAAATACTTGCATGTGCATAAATATAGTAGCGGGGCATGCGGTACTGGCCGTTCGTCATACCGATGGCAGTACGGTGCACTACGGCGGTTGTGAGTGTTAGAGGGGCCAGTGGGTTGTTTTACACTGCGGTCTGGAGGACGACCCCCGATAACGCACATCCGACCCAACAAGACTGACGGGTTGTCAGCAAAGTACGTACGCGAGACACTAGAGTGCACCTTGGACGTGTACAGAGGCGTATGAGAGGGGTCTAAGGCTTGGTAGTGTGCATACTGGCCTAGAAGTGGAGACGCCCGCTCCGCTGCTGCCGTAGCCACAGCGGTGGTACCCGAGAGTGATGCTAGCTCTCAAAAAGTGGGAACTAAAGGTCTGTGATCACAGAGTCGTTGTGCGTGAGTTGCACTTACCTGTGCATAAAATTGCATCATAACATTCATTCATATTAGGTCATACGCTTCATAGATCATTATCATATAAATTAGTATAGGCTCTTTTATATGATAAGTTAAATTTCCTAGAAATCCTAACTTATATATTTGTATGGGCATTTATATAAGTTAGGGTACTTTTGTGATGGTAGTATAGTGGTAGAATAGTTTTATTTACATGCTCTTACCTTCTGTTATTTACTTCCTTTACTTGTACCGCTCTTTACTTACTTGTACCATATTTAGAACTGCTAGAGTAGAACAATAATACTTATTACAACTGCTAGTTAGTTTCTGTCACCTGCTTCCACTTTTGCTATCCTTTGTTGTCCTCTGCTTCGTCCTCCCGCTCGGTGCCTAGGAGTTGCGGGGCGAGGTGCGAAGGAAACGACTTAGTCTTTTTGAATAATGGTCGGTGACCATACTATTTTTAGGAGCCAGTGGAGATGGAGCACCAGCACGACGAGGAGACAGGACGTGAGGAGCAGATACCGCTACAGCAGGCTACTACCACTACTGTGCGTCCTCAGGTGGGACGAATTCTGATATACTAGTATAGCTTTCGCTTTTATTTGAGAGAGAGAGAGAGAGTTGATTTTGATGTACCGGGCATAAGCCCTTATTACTCTTTCATTTTGTACTCTTTTGTGGACTATGTTGATGTACTTTTCATTTCATACATATGATCTGTACTTTGCGACTTGTGGACTAGTGGATTGATATACTGTTTTTCTTCTTCTTCTCATATTGGCCTACAGGTTAACTGATTGTATTAGCCGGCAGGATCGCCGTGTTGCGGTGTCGACTAACCCGTGCGTTAGTGCCACCGTAGGACGGAGGTTCTGGGCATAAGACCCGGTAGCCCTCCTTGGTAAGGGGGAGGGGGTCTTACAGCGAATCCGTGAGACGCCTTTGAACGGCTTGATCTTCAAATAGACCCAATCACCTACCGCAAACTCCAACTTCCTGTGACGAGCATTAAAGTATTTTGCTTGTTAGTCTTGCACCACCTTCATACGCTCTTGAATGGTCCGTACCAACTCACAAGCGTCAACTACCACTTCCTTTCCCAAAATTTTGGTGTCTCCCGCCTCTGTCCAAGACATCGGTGTTCGACACCGTCTCCCATACAAAGCTTCTTATGACGCTATTTTTATACTTGCAAGATAACTGTTATTGTACGCGAATTCCACCATGAAGATGTGATCCTCCCACTTCTTGCCGAAGTCAAGATTGCACATTCTCAGCATATCCTCCATAGTACGGTTCGTTCTTTTGGTTTGCCCGTCAGTTTGAGGATGGAATGTCGTACTGAACTTTAGCTTCGTGCCCAAACTCTTCTGAACCAATCTCCTGTCCTTGGACGTAAACTGCCCATCTCGTTCGCTAACTATGCTCTTAGGAATCCCATGCAGTCGCACAATATTGCAAACATACAACTCCACCAGCTTCTCCATGCTGTCCTCCTTCCGATTTCGGATGAAGTGGGCCACCTTGGTTAAGCGATTCACGATCACCGAAATAACATCATTACCCTGCTGCGATCTAGGCAAACCATGTACAAAATCCATGGAGATGTCATCAAATTTCCACTCAGGGATTGGAAGGGGCTTCAGGAACCCGCCCGGCTTCTGACATTCGGCCTTCACCAAGGCGTAAGTTTGGCAACGATTCACATACAAAGCTACGTCCTGCTTCATCCCCGGCCACCAAAAGGATTTATTCACAACCAAGTACATCTTTGTACTGCCCGGGTGAATGGAGTACTTTGTGAAGTGAGCCTCAAACATCAACTCCTCACGGAGTTTGCCGAACTGTGGTATACAAACCCTTCTGTCCTTCCTAAGAATCCCATCAATCATCTCCTAGGCGCTGCTCTCGCCCTTTTGAGCCTCCAACACATATGGTTGAAACTCCACATCCTACCGAGTTGCTTCCCGAATGCGATCGGACAAGTCGTTCTGCATTTCAATCCAGTTCAACCGAGCCACGCTGGACTCGCCTCTCGCCACACATTCCAAACCATGGGACTCCCATTCCCGTACCAACCGCTCATCATGAGCTTCGATCCAATTCCCTTGCCCCGAGTACTTCCTACTCAAGGCATCCACCACCACATTGGCTTTACCTGGCATATACTGAATCGCCACCTCGTAGTCTCCAAGAAACTCAACCCACCGGCGTTGCCGCATGTTCAAGTCCTTCTGATCCAAGAGATACTTCAGGCTTTTATGATCCGTGAAGATCTCCACCCTTGCACCATACACATAATGTCGCCATATTTTCAACGCAAAAATTACCGCCGCCAACTCCAAGTCATGTACGGGGTAATTTCTCTCATGAGGTTTTAGTTTTCTAGACCCAAAAGCTATCACCTTGCCATGTTGCACCAAAACACAACCCAAACCGCATCCCGATGCATCACTGAAGATCTGAAATCCATCGTTCCCTTGCGGTAGACTTAAGATTGGAGCCATCATCAGTCTCTCCTTCAGTGCCTCAAATGCTTGACTGCACTCTTGAGTCCACACAAACTTATGATCTTTACAAGTGAGTGAGGTGAGGGGTAGAGCTATCTGCGAAAAATTCTCCACGAATCTCCTATAATACCCGGCTTGTCCAAGAAAACTCCGGACTTCCGCCACGGTCCTCAAAACTGGCCAATCTCTGATGGCTTCCACGTTTGTTGGATCCACTGCCACCCCATCCCCACTAATCATGTGGCCCAAAAATGCCACCTTCTCTAACCAGAACTCGCACTTTGAGAACTTTGCATACAACTGATTCTCCCTCAACACTTGCAAGACCACTCTCAAGTGGGTCTCATGCTCCACTTCCGAGTTGGAATACACCAAGATGTCATAAATGAAGACAACCACAAAAGAATCCAAGTATTCCCGAAATACTCGATTCATAAGGTCCATGAACACAGATGGCGCGTTCGTCAGCCCAAACGGCATTACCGTAAACTCAAAGTGTTCGTACCTCGTACCAAAGGCATTCTTGGGGATGTCCTCGTCCCGAATTCGCAACTGATAATAGCCTGACTTCAAGTCCAATTTTGAGTACACCACCAACCCCACCAACTGGTCGAACAAGTCGTCTATCCGAGGAATCAGATACTTATTTTTAACGGTCAGTTTATTCAGCTCTCGGTAGTCTATGCACAGCCGCATACTACCGTCTTTCTTCTTTACAAACAACACCGGCGCGCTCCACGGTGAAGAACTGGACCTAATATACCCTTGCTCCAATAGTTCCTGCAACTGTACTTTGAGTTCAGCCAATTCCTTTGGTGCCATCCTAAATGGAGGACGTGACACCAGTCTAGCCTCTGGCACTAACTCGATCGAGAAGTCGATCTCCCGCCGAGGAGGCGCTCCAGGAAGTTCATCCGAAAACACATCCTTGAACTCTGCCACTACGGGCACTTCCTCAATAGACAACTGGGAGAGACAAACCTCCAATAACGCTACCAGCGCTACACCACCCTGGTTAACTGCCCGCATTAATTGCATGGCCAAAAACAGGGAATATGCCACTCCACAAAGGCCCTCAAATTTGACTTCCGCCTGCCCTTTGCTCCTTAGGGTCACTACCTTAGATAGACAATCAATACTGCCGCGCTGCTCTGCAAGCCAGTCCATACCCAAAATGACATCGAACTCAACCAATGGTAAAATCGCTGCTACCAAAACGAAGTCAACTCCGTCCAGCTCCCAACAGATGATCCCTTTGGCCCCGGTGGTCATGGATGACCCATTGGGCATGCGCACTTTCACCTCCGCGTCCGCCAAGAAAGACTCAACTCCTATTCTCCGGACGAAGCTCTCCGCAAGAAAGGAGTGCGATGCTCCCGTATCAAACAATGCCCTAGTGGGGTATCCGGAAACTAATACGAAGCCTACAACATAGACATCACACATAAAAGTTTAAAAGTATGAAACACAAAATTAACTTAAATTTCCTCATACCTGTCACCACATCGGTTTGGTAGATCGCTTCCTGCTGCCCAAGGTTGTAGGCCCTTGGTTGCCGGTTGGAACCGAGAAGCGCTTGACTCCGCCATCTTCCCCTTCTCTGCGGCACTGGGGCCGGAGCGCACAGTCTGCTCCTGCCTTGCCTCTTGCCCCGCTCCTCCTTGGGGACAAACACGAGCTATGTGCCCCACCTTACTGCAGTTGTAGCATGTCGGCGGTCCCCTAGAGTGAGAACCTCTAGGCGTTCACTTTCTCTTCTCACCAGACCTGGAAGTGTGAGGCTTTTTCCTCCACCTACTCCCTTCAGACTTTCCCTGGGATTGGGGAGGCTTCCCTTCCCCTTGCTTGGGAGTGAAACCCTTACGACATTGGGTTTGCTCCAGATCACTTTCCAATATCCTGGCAGCCTTAACTAGCTCATTAAAACCAGTTCTCTTCATAGAAATGAGGGGTTGCCTCAGATTCTCCCTCAGCCCATGGTAGAAGAGGTTATCCCTCTCTACATCATCTACCATCGTCGTTCCCGCATAACGAACCAAACGGGTGAACTCCTGCACATACTCGTCCACCGTCTTGTCTCACTGCATTAAGTGCAGGAACTGCCTCTAAAGGGCCAACCTTGTAGAAACGAGAATGTACCTCTTTAGAAAAGCATCCCCAAATTCCTCCATCGACGGGGTGTGTCCAGGGAAGTGGTGGCCGCTATGGCTCACCCACCACAACTTGGCGTCTCCTTCCAACATGAACGCTGCATACTCAGATTTCTTTTCTTCTGGCGTCTCTGCCGTCCTCAAAAGCTCTTGAATTCGAACCCACCAATCCTCCGCATCCGTTGGCGTACCAACTCCCTTGAACAACGGGGGATGGAAACTCAGGAAATACTTCATGTGCCGGTCTCCATGTCCAACAACCACCCTTTCCGCCAAAGGCTTCACTCGCCTGGCTTCTCTGCCTGGCACGGCCGTCGCCGTGTCCGGTGTAGCAGGGGTTGCTACCTGAGCTGCCGCTGCAGCTTGGGCTGCCACCATCGCTTCTGCAAGCATGCGGCAGAAGTCGGCCGGGTTTACACCCGTGCCCAAAAGACTTGGAGCAGTGGCACTGCTCGCCGAGAGTTCTTCTCTTGCTCTCAACGCACCCGCCTCGTTGCTTGCACTCTTCAAGAAAACAAGAAACAAGGGATCAGTCGCTAATCTCAAGACTTAAACATAAGGAAACTCATTGTCCCGCATTACTCTTATGTGGATAGCTTCTCTACGTACTGACCTTGAATCAAACCTAGCTCTGATACCAAATTGTAACACCTCCCCTGTAATGACCGTATAATATGGGTCCGGCCGGGGCCCCACAACATACGGACGCCACAGCTTTAGTATTATACGATGATATAACTACCCACACTCAAAACTCTTTGCACAACACAGCGGAAACACAAGCAAGACTAGAAGTTATCCACCACTACAAGAGTAATAAAAATGGCCTTATGGCCTTACAATACAAGAGAGTCCAAACTCACATAGTACAACAGTCATGAAAGTGCATAAGCACTCCTATTCTACCTCGGCATGCAAGCCGGACAACATGAGTCTCAAACATGCAATTTCATATAAGAAGAGTTATAAAAGAGGGAACACTTCATGAGGCTTAGGCCTTCCTGGCCGGCGAGCTAGCTCCCGCTTGCGATCCTTGCCCTGTAAAAATTATTAGTAACGTGGGTCAGCAAAGGTGATAAGTTGTAAATATACCTATTTTTCTGTACATTAATTTAGTTGTTTTCATTTATTTTTGTCGTTTTTATTTATTTTTATTCAATAAAATGCTCCTATTTTTGTAAATATTATACTAACTTATTTTATTTTATTTTTCAGGAAAAAATGAAAATCTGCAAAAAATTGACCTGTCACGCCCGTGACATGTTGGTCACGCCCGTGACCTGGGCGTGACACGTCAAAAACCAAGAAATCTGCAATTTTCGGGAAGAATAGCCTGACACGCCCGGGGTCACGCCCGTGTCACCCGACACGGGGCGTGACCCAAGCCCGTGTTCACTCCACTCGACGATTTCATCTCGACGATCGTCGAGTGTCGACACTAGCAGTCACGCCTAGAGTCACGCCCGTGACCTAGGGCGTGACACCCCTTACCGCTCGACGATTTTCAACTCGACACTTTCAGCTCGACATTCGTCGAGTGTCGACACCAGCTGACACGCCCAGAGTCACGCCCGTGACCTGGGGCGTGACCACTGCGCCTGGCCGACAAGACCTGCCCGAAGACTTTCGGCGCGCACCGCGCCCAGATCCACCTGTCTGTCACGCCCCCTGTCACGCTCGTGACCAAGGGCGTGACCACTGCGAGACCGCCACGTGTCCAGCCAAAGTCAACTTTCCCGTCAAATCGCTGGCCGCCTTCTCAAATAGTACTGTTACGCCCCCTGTCACGCCCGTGACCAAGGGCGTGACCAATGTAAATTTTTTCTATAAATTCAGAGGTTCTGCTCTGAATTCCTGTTCCACTTTTTGAACCATTTTGCTTAGGTGTTGTGCTGCAGGAATGCTTCCAAGGCTTATGTAAGGGATAATTTCCCCCCCCCCTCTCCTTAGTTTTATTTTCGTGTCTTTGTAACTCGTCCTTTTATTTAATAAAATGTGTTCTTTTTCTTCTCTTAATATGGCTTTGGAATGGATTAATGCAAATCTTCCCTTTGCAATCTTATTTTTTATCATTTTGTTTTAACTTAGTTTTTCGTTCTTCTTTATACGGGTGCGTGTGTGTATGAGAGTAAAATGTTATTTTTTTTTATGGTTGAGTAGTTGTTTTCACCTTCATAGTAGTTAATTTATTTTTGTTCCAATATTCATCCTTATAAAGTTATAAAAATGATTTCAAAGTGAGTTTGTTTTCTCTTCATTTTACTTAGATTTGTTTAGTTTTGTAAACTTTTTTTTCCTTCTTTTACTTTTTCAACCACTTTTTAAGCATTTTTATAACATTACAAGAATGAATATGTTGTTATTTTGTTTTTCCAAACGCTTGTATTTTTCCTTTATTTTCCAAACCTTTTTCCTTATTTAATTTTTTCGTTCTCTTTTTATGCATTTCTACCGCATTCTAGCGGTAGAAATGTATTCGTTTTTATTTTTCGATCACTTGCATTTTCATTTTTATTTGCAAAACTTTCTTCCCGTTTAATTTTTATTTTCGCTTTTTATGCATTTCTACCGCATTCTAGCGGTAGAAATGCAGTTGTTTTCATTTTTAGACAACTTAGTTTTTGTTACATTTTTCTGTACTTGTGCGCATTTATTTCCGCCTACTCGTTAAGAGTTAAATGACGCCTGCTTATTTTACTTTTTGTAGAGTGCGTGAGTTCGTAGTTTTCCTTTTTTTCCGCCTACTCACTTGAGTTTAATGGCTGGATTTCGTTTCAGTAGAGTGCGTGTGTTTTCATTTACGTCGAGAGAGAGTGTGCGTGCGTTGCATTTATTTTATCCTACTCGGTTGAGTAGGACCCGTATTTATTTTCTCCTACTCATTTGAGTAGGACTTGCGTGTGTGCGTTTTACTGCTTTCATTTCTCCCGCCCACGCAGTTGCGCCGGGACTCGCAATTTACAGCTTTCTTCAGTCCTACTCGTTTGAGTAGGACTTGCAATTTTCTGCTTTATTTTCCTGCTTTATTTTACTGCTTTATTTTCCTGCTTTATTTTACTGCTTTCATTTCCTGCTTTCTTTACTGCTTTCTTTTATGCTTTTCCCGCAAGCCGTCCCCATTCCGATGAGTGGCTAATCGTTCTTAGCCCTCGGCATCGAAGAGCATTGGGACAGATAAAATAGCTTAAAATAATTAAAGGTCTAATTTTTCTAATTAATTAAAAGTACTTAAGGTTTGCCCGGGGTTAACGACGCGTAGGACCACATATCGATGTGTGGGCCCTATTTCCGTTTTCCATACGCTCGCCGAGAGGCCGTGCGTATGGACAGATCACCCCTTGGCAAAGAGAGTTCCGCACTAACCCTCGAGAGAGGAGGCGCGCCAACTCTACCGGATTGGGTTCCCCACCCAATAGCGGGGTTCTTAGCGTAATGCGGGCGTTAAGAGGAATCCTTCGTCGGACGAGAGCCCGGTCGAATAGTCTTAGCGTTCAGGTGAGCGATAGCCCTATAGCTAGGTGAGCTCATTTTAGTGGAACCTCCACGGCCAAGTCTCTGCCTTAATTAATTAGAAATTTAGGAGCTCTTTTTATTTAAAGTCTATTTTAGTTCAATTGTTTTTTCGGCGCCATCGAGCTAAGCTCTTCATCGGCACCACCTTCAAGCTTTCTTTTTATTGCTTTATTTTTCTTTCTGTCATTTTCTGCTTTTTATTATATATAAATACCCGACAAGTATTATCGGTAAAATAATAGTCCCCTCCAGGGAAGAGTAGAAATAATCGAACGGGACCCGAGAACAATACGACCTCGATATTCCACCCGGAATATCCTGTACTACTCACGATAGGTGCACTTGCCTCCTTTCGTTAAAACTCGATTTCTAAACCTTTTTTATATCCAAAATAAATAAATAAATACACGCGCCCCGTTTTCTTAAATAAATTCACTTCCGCCTTTTCTCAAATAAAACCACCGGGTCGCCGCGTGACCGCAAATAATTTTGGAGTTTTAACCACCAAGTTTTTGGCACCGTTGCCGGGGACATTTTCGGTTCGTTATTTTAAACCCTGGAAATCTATTAATTTTACCTATATATATATATATATATAAATATGGCCAATATAATAATAATAATAATAATAATAATAACTAATATATATATATTTACAAATTTATAAAACCAAAAAAAATTTGAAAAACTCAAAACAAAAAAAAAAATTTTGAAAAACCTTAAAAATTAAAAATTTGAAAAAACTATAAAAGTAAAAAAAAAACTAAACTAAAAAAACTAAAAATCCAAAAAATGAAAAAAAAAAAAAAACTTAACAAAAAATATTTTTATTTTTTATTTTCATTCTTGTTTTTGAAAAAAAAAACAACAAAAACGAAACTAAAAAAACTAAAAAATGAAAAAACTTAAAAAATATATATATTTTATTTTAATTTAACTTATTATATTTTATTTTATTTTGATTCGGCGCGCTTCTCACTTTTGTGCGCGCTAGGGGATCACATTTTTATCACACAGTGGTCGCTAAGGCCTTAGCTACCTCCGACTCCCCCACGCACACCCCCCCTACCGCCCGCGATCTTTAGGCCGAGTTTATCTTTTTTGTTTTTTCTGTTATCTTTTTGCTTTTTCTTCTAAATAATGCAGGGTTTCCACTTGGGCCTCCCGGACTCGTCTTAGGGAAGCTCCTATCCTCCCTTTTTCTTTTTGTGCTTATTATATTTTGTATATTAATCGTTCCGCATACTTAGACTGCAACATTGGGGACAATGTTGGGTTTAAGTATGGGGGTGTTTTCCTATTCTGCACTTTTTATATTCAGTACTTAACACAAAAAAAAAAAAATTGCAAAAATCAAAAAAATTTCAAAAACTTTTTAATTAAAAAAAAAAAAAAAAAAAAAAAAAATTTCTCTTCCCCCTCTTCCTCTTTTTTGTAAAAACTTGCGTCTTGCTTGCCCGCGACGGTCGACTCATCGAACCAACCATTCAAATAAGAGTCTGTTTGCGGGGCCGCAATCGAGTTTTAATTTGCCTTTTTTGTAAAAATCTCTCTTTCCCCCCTATCTTCTTTGTAAATAACTCTTCTTTCTCTCCTCATTCTTGTAAATAATTTATCCTCAAAAACTAAAAATCAAAAAAATTTAAAAAAAAACCCAAAAACCCTAAAAAGATAAAAAATCAAAAAAAAAGATAAAAAATCAAAAAAATCCTAAAAAGATAATAATTACAACACAAAAAAAATGATAAAACTCTAAAAAATCAAAAAATATTTTGTTAAACTTATGTAACAAAATAATTCGAATATACCATTTCTTAACCACTTTTGCTTTCCAAAAATCTAGTTTCGAGTTAATTTATATGCGAATTTTAGTTATTCTTTGCTTACTATTCGTTTATTAATTAAAGTTCGATAGATTTAAGTGTCTGGGGTTAAGATTTAAAGAATTTTTTATGTCTTTTCCTTATAATAGAGAACTTATTTTTCACCACCACTTCTAATTTTATAAATAGAAGCTCGTTTTTTATGTTAGAAAATAACATTCATGGATTTCAATTATTTCAACTTCATGCTTTTAGAAACATTGGAACGTTCATTTTAAAAAGGTTGCTCTCAAAACTTTTTGATTAAAAGCTAGTTTTATTTTTGAAAAACTAAACCCACTTCCATTTTTTTTCATGTCTTACTTGACATGTTTACCCCTATCCCTTAAAAGATCTTATGTCAATGGGAATAAGATTTCATTCCGTAAACATAGGCACCCAATAATTTAAAAAGATTATATATGGAGTAAGAGGATAAAATTCATTACTCCTACACATATACATTGGGTTATTTATTATTTATGAAGAAAGAAAAATTATTATGTGTTAGGAAAATTAGATTTCATTTTCCTAACTATCCAAAATGAAAAAAAATTGGAGGTTCGAGAAAAAATTACCTCACCTCACTATTCAAATCTTTTTCATAAACCACCAAACCACTTATCTCATTTCAATGATTCTAGAATTAATTTAAAATTTTTTGAGAGCATAACTTTTAAATTGCATTATTTCTTTTAACTTCTTTTAAGCTAAAGTTTTTTATATAAATCCAATCCATCTTTGTTAAACTAACAAAAATAAATTTTTGCTTTCTATTTTATTTTATCTAGAAGTCTTTTTGAAACTCTTCCTCTATTCATAACATTTCATAAATTAGGATTTAATTCTTTAACCCCGGATGTTTATTTTGATCTTCCTTTTAATTAATTCAAGCGGTAGCTAAACTTAGGATTTCTTTTATTCCTTATAAGTTCATCTCCAACTTTTGCTCTGGAATAGCAAAAGCTTAAGTATGGGGGTATTTGATAAGTTGTAAATATACCTATTTTTCTGTACATTAATTTAGTTGTTTTCATTTATTTTTGTCGTTTTTATTTATTTTTATTCAATAAAATGCTCCTATTTTTGTAAATATTATACTAACTTATTTTATTTTATTTTTCAGGAAAAAAATGAAAATCTGCAAAAAATTGACCTGTCACGCCCGTGACATGTTGGTCACGCCCGTGACCTGGGCGTGACACGTCAAAAACCAAGAAATCTGCAATTTTCAGGAAGAATAACCTGACACGCCCGGGGTCACGCCCGTGTCACCCGACACGGGGCGTGACCCAAGCCCGTGTTCACTCCACTCGACGATTTCATCTCGACGATCGTCGAGTGTCGACACTAGCAGTCACGCCTAGAGTCACGCCCGTGACCTAGGGCGTGACACCCCTTTCCGCTCGACGATTTTCAACTCGACACTTTCAGCTCGACATTCGTCGAGTGTCGACACCAGCTGACACGCCCAGAGTCACGCCCGTGACCTGGGGCGTGACCACTGCGCCTGACCGACAAGACCTGCCCGAAGACTTTCGGCGCGCACCGCGCCCAGATCCACCTGCCTGTCACGCCCCCTGTCACGCCCGTGACCAAGGGCGTGACCACTGCGAGACCGCCACGTGTCCAGCCAAAGTCAACTTTCCCGTCAAATCGCTGGCCGCCTTCTCAAATAGTACTGTCACGCCCCCTGTCACGCCCGTGACCAAGGGCGTGACCAATGTAAATTTTTTCTATAAATTCAGAGGTTCTGCTCTGAATTCCTGTTCCACTTTTTGAACCATTTTGCTTAGGTGTTGTGCTGCAGGAATGCTTCCAAGGCTTATGTAAGGGATAATTTCCTCCCCCCCCCCCTCTCCTTAGTTTTATTTTCGTGTCTTTGTAACTCGTCCTTTTATTTAATAAAATGTGTTCTTTTTCTTCTCTTAATATGGCTTTGGAATGGATTAATGCAAATCTTCCCTTTGCAATCTTATTTTTTATCATTTTGTTTTAACTTAGTTTTTCGTTCTTCTTTATACGGGTGCGTGTGTGTATGAGAGTAAAATGTTATTTTTTTTATGGTTGAGTAGTTGTTTTCACCTTCATAGTAGTTAATTTATTTTTGTTCCAATATTCATCCTTATAAAGTTATAAAAATGATTTCAAAGTGAGTTTATTTTCTCTTCATTTTACTTAGATTTGTTTAGTTTTGTAAACTTTTTTTTCCTTCTTTTACTTTTTCAACCACTTTTTAAGCATTTTTATAACATTACAAGAATGAATATGTTGTTATTTTGTTTTTCCAAACGCTTGTATTTTTCCTTTATTTTCCAAACCTTTTTCCTTATTTAATTTTTTCGTTCTCTTTTTATGCATTTCTACCGCATTCTAGCGGTAGAAATGTATTCGTTTTTATTTTTCGATCACTTGCATTTTCATTTTTATTTGCAAAACTTTCTTCCCGTTTAATTTTTATTTTCGCTTTTTATGCATTTCTACCGCATTCTAGCTGTAGAAATGCAGTTGTTTTCATTTTTAGACAACTTAGTTTTTGTTACATTTTTCTGTACTTGTGCGCATTTATTTCCGCCTACTCGTTAAGAGTTAAATGGCGCCTGCTTATTTTCCTTTTTGTAGAGTGCGTGAGTTCGTAGTTTTCCTTTTTTTCCGCCTACTCACTTGAGTTTAATGGCTGGATTTCGTTTCAGTAGAGTGCGTGTGTTTTCATTTACGTCGAGAGAGAGTGTGCGTGCGTTGCATTTATTTTATCCTACTCGGTTGAGTAGGACCCGTATTTATTTTCTCCTACTCATTTGAGTAGGACTTGCGTGTGTGCGTTTTACTGCTTTCATTTCTCCCGCCCACGCAGTTGCGCCGGGACTCGCAATTTACAGCTTTCTTCAGTCCTACTCGTTTGAGTAGGACTTGCAATTTTCTGCTTTATTTTCCTGCTTTATTTTACTGCTTTATTTTCCTGCTTTATTTTACTGCTTTCATTTCCTGCTTTCTTTACTGCTTTCTTTTATGCTTTTCCCGCAAGCCGTCCCCATTCCGATGAGTGGCTAATCGTTCTTAGCCCTCGGCATCGAAGAGCATTGGGACAGATAAAATAGCTTAAAATAATTAAAGGTCTAATTTTTCTAATTAATTAAAAGTACTTAAGGTTTGCCCGGGGTTAACGACGCGTAGGACCACATATCGATGTGTGGGCCCTATTTCCGTTTTCCATACGCTCGCCGAGAGGCCGTGCGTATGGACAGATCACCCCTTGGCAAAGAGAGTTCCGCACTAACCCTCGAGAGAGGAGGCGCGCCAACTCTACCGGATTGGGTTCCCCACCCAATAGCGGGGTTCTTAGCGTAATGCGGGCGTTAAGAGGAATCCTTCGTCGGACGAGAGCCCGGTCGAATAGTCTTAGCGTTCAGGTGAGCGATAGCCCTATAGCTAGGTGAGCTCATTTTAGTGGAACCTCCACGGCCAAGTCTCCGCCTTAATTAATTAGAAATTTAGGAGCTCTTTTTATTTAAAGTCTATTTTAGTTCAATTGTTTTTTCGGCGCCATCGAGCTAAGCTCTTCATCGGCACCACCTTCAAGCTTTCTTTTTATTGCTTTATTTTTCTTTCTGTCATTTTCTGCTTTTTATTATATATAAATACCCGACAAGTATTATCGGTAAAATAATAGTCCCCTCTAGGGAAGAGTAGAAATAATCGAACGGGACCCGAGAACAATACGACCTCGATATTCCACCCGGAATATCCTGTACTACTCACGATAGGTGCACTTGCCTCCTTTCGTTAAAACTCGATTTCTAAACCTTTTTTATATCCAAAATAAATAAATAAATACGCGCGCCCCGTTTTCTTAAATAAATTCACTTCCGCCTTTTTCTCAAATAAAACCGCCGGGTCGCCGCGTGACCGCAAATAATTTTGGAGTTTTAACCATCAAAAGGCTTACCTCAAACTGTGTAACAAACACATCTCCTCCTGGACGCCCTTAACGGACCCTGGGGAACCCTCCAACCTGCAAGTCAGCACTTCGTATGCAATATATAAATATAAATGAGAAATGCATTAAGAACAGGCTTGTCTGTCTCAAACAACATACACATTCTCTACTGGTTGAGCATATAATAAAAGGGCCTACTTATGCAACATGTATGCAACAACCCGGGCTTCACCCAAGGCACCATATCGCGTATGCGTCTAGCACAACATCACATCATATGGGTACTCATCGTTTCCCCAACGGCATAAAGTCGCAAACAAAAGGGAAACACAAATCCCCCCAATGGCACACAAGCCGCCACATGGAACTCTTGCTAAGGCCCCACCCGCTCATGGTTTTAGACCCGGGCTTGCCTGTAAGCTCTGACGTCTCATGTCAGGATTCCAACAAACACAACTGACCGATTCTAAGAAGCCTTGCTGGACCCCACCCGCTCATGACTTCATTGCCCGGGCTTGCCCCCATGCTTGACATTCTCGTCAGTCTCACAGAAGGGGACTAGTCTCGCCGGGACACTCTCCACACATGACGTGTACGTCACGGGATAGCCAGCCGAACACGGAGACACAACCATGCCTTGGCACAAAACAATCCAAGACAATTCCACCCTAGTCCCATATTTGTACTGCAGCGTTCCCGCGTACCAAGGAAACCATCTACCACTCATGCGGAGCTAACCTTGTCCACCAAGGAAACCATCTACCGCCATTGAGTAGCTAACCTTGTCCAGTTCCGACTACACGTACTAACTCGAGAAAAAAGGGAAAACACCACCACATCACAAACGACATCTTGCCGCAACAGATCTCTACGAATCCTTAAAGCTCGTATGTAACATCACCGAGTCGGACTAACGGTCGCGACTACGGCTTCACACACCATGCCTAATCCACTAACGGAGCGGATCTCTAATGCAAAACATGTCGGGGATGGACTCAATCGACCCGGAGGTTCCTCTTGAACCTTGGCGACCCAAACCCCTCTCATTTGAGTGTTTGGTGCCCAAAAACTAGAAAAGAAAAGATGCTAAAACATGCATCCTAAAACCGAGAGGAGAAGTATCATTACCTTCCGACTCCTCTTCCTAGCCATGGTAAAACAGCCATATGAAAACCTTCGCAACAGTCTAGCCTCCACGGATCTGGACTCGGCTCGCGATTTGGAGTACCGAAGCCCCTCCAACAACCGGATCTCTACTTCACCTTCTTCCTTGCTCTCCCCTCTCTCTAGAACTTAGAAAGAGAACCACTCAAAAGAAATGAGGGTTTCTAAGGGTCAAATCCCGTGTATATCCCATCAGGAACAACCCCAGCCGTTGGATCCCAAATTAAAGAAACGAACGGCCTTGATTCGGGCCTAAAATGCTAAACCTGGGCCGAACACGGCCTGCGACACGCCCGTGTCCAAGGCCGTATCCCCCATTCACCGTCCCAAACAACGCGCCTGGAATGACATACGAGCATCCGACACGCCCGTGTTCGACCCGACATGCCCGTGTTCCAACTGACACGGTCGTGTGCCTCCATCAACACAACCCCGAAAATAACCCGAGACTCACACGCGTACTGGACACGCCCGTGTCCTTGCCCGTGTCCAACTCAACACGCCTGGGCTCCAGGCCATGTTCACTGTCTCGACACTTCGTCGAGCGAAGTTCGTCGACTGCCTGAGACGGCCTTGGACACGCCCGTGTCCTAGGCCGTATGACTCATCTCGACACATCGTCGAGTGAAATTCATCGACTCCCCATGCCGATCGTCGACACGGGCTCGACACGCCCTGAGACACGCCCGTGTCTCAGGCCGTGTTCTCTGCTCGACGATCGTTGACTCCAAAATCATCGACCTCACGATGAAAACGTCGACTGCAGCCCGACACGACCTGGGACACGCCCGTGTCCCAGGCCGTGTGCCCCCTGCCAGAAACCAAATTTTCCTCTTCAAAATTTTGGGGCGTTACAGACAAGATCTTCTGTGTATCGACACTGCCACTGTGTGTCGACACAAATACTTCTTCTCTTTAACTTTGTTGAAACTCTGTTGTGTGTCGACACAAGTCCTATGTGTCGACAGAGTTGATGTAGACAAAGTCTTCTGTGTGTCGACACTGCCTCTGGGTGTCGACACAATTGATGTCGACAATACTTTACTATGTGTCGACATTGCCTCTGCACGTCGACACAGTTTCTTCAGGTGTCGACACAACCATTCCAAGTGTCGACACAATTAACTCCAAGTGTCAACACAGCTTTTCTCCAGTGTCGACACAAGCCTTTATTAGTGTCGACATAGCTTTTCCTGGTGTCGACATATGGACTTAGAAACTTTTCTGCATTCCTGCATTTACTTAACCTGCACATACAAACTCAAAACAACAACAAATACACCTTGATGCATATCATTGAGTAGGGTGAGGCTTCTTCAAATCTGGTACACATTTTCCAATGTACCCAACAATCTCCCCCTATTTGGAAAAGTCATAACCCTTAGTTAATGATATACACCATTCATAACAAATACACATTATGATGTATAAAAAAAATATTATATGATAGGGTAACTTCTTAAACAAAACATATATAAACAATCATCACAGAATAATAACAATGCTATCACAGAATAAGCATTAATCATATTTTGTTCCAACTTCAAAAGTTTCTTTCATAATAGTTTTACATAGATTTTAAACACTAAAGTTTACAATGTGATAAAATCTAGTAAATCTAATCTAAGGCTGCTCTGGCTCCTTGATGACAATTCCTTTGCCTGATTGGACCTTGGCTTGTACAGGAACATCAGTGTCATCAGCTGACTTCTTGCCTTTTAGATCTTTCTTCTTAAGTTCTTCAGCCCTTATTCTTTGTCTTTCAAAGTAATGAAAAGACTTAGGGAAATTTTTGCTAGGCTCCTGAGCATTAGGAGGTAGCTTCCCAAGTTTTGCTTTTCTTCTATATTGAACAATGGCTTCTTGCCTGGCTTCATGCTTTCTCCATTCTTGTTCTGAGTACCATTTACCCCTATCGTGGGTCTGGTCCTTGACAGCTTTCCAAGCAGTTAATATAATGTTCCTGGAGGTTGGACTCCACTGCTCAAAATCAAGCTTTAATTCTGCCTGTTCTCTAAATCTTTTCTTAGACAATAGAGCTTTTTGCTCCTTCAATACTGCCTCTGGCACTGGCTTGTCTACTTTCGCAAGGATAATATTTTTATTACATTCAGGAGGACTGTACATAGACTGTACTTCTTGATGTATCATCTCAAAATCTGCTGGAGGATAGATAACTTGAGCAACTTCAGCTTGAACCCCTTCTAAGTAAGTTGGTTGTATACTAGACTCAGCCACATTGTCATCATCACAAAGGGGTGGATATCCAAGTGTGGATTTGATGCTATTGGAAATCCATTTAGCATGATAAGATCCAGCTTTGACTAATACTCTCTCCCCCTTTTTGACTTCTCTGGCCACATGATCTCTAAGGTCATCCTTTTGAAATCTGACCTGTTCATCCAGAAAATTAACACCATCCTTATAAAAGGACTTTAACTTTAATAGCCGTGTAGAAATAGTCTTTTGTGAATCCTTAATAGCTGTTTAAACATCAGCTAGTTCTGCCTGGAATTTCTTATCAAACTCTGCTTGGGCTTTAGCCTTTTCCTCAGGTGAAGCAGTAGCAAGATTCTTTATTTCTGTAACAAATATATTGTGTGATTCTATCAGATTATCATTCATTCTAATTTGATTTTCTAAGACATATCCTTGTTTCACTGCTATATCATCCACTTGAGTCTTGATTTTCTCTTGATATGTGGCAAGGAAAACCACAACATTTCCACCCTTGTGGAAACAATCAGTCATTTCTTTCTTATTCTGATTCACCTTAAATCTTATAGATTTGATATCCTGAGTTAAGGAGAATTGAAGATCCTTATGAGTTTCATCCAGATTCTTCTCCATGGCATTCTTTTGCTCATCTAACTTGATCTGCAAGACCACCAATAATGAGCTGTAATCAGCTATTGGGGCAGGTTGTGGAGCAACAGTTTGTAGTGCCTTCTTGTAGCTTTGACTCCTTCTTTTGAAGACCATGAGCTTCCTTTTCTTGGCTTGTACTACTGCTTCATCTTCAGAAGTTAAGGAACTGTCAATATCAACTCTATCCTTAGGACTAGGAGGCAAGTCTTGTGCAGTTCTAGGTTACTCCCCCTGAGTCCTTTGCTCTTCCTCAACTTTGGCTTTCTCCCCCTGAGTTCCTACTTGCTCCCCTTCAAGATTAACTTGCTCCCCCTCAACATCAGCTTTCTCCCCCTCAAACTCAGCATGCTCCCCCTCAATATTAGCTTGCACTAAATCAGGAAACAGCTCTTCTAAGGTAAACTCTTGTGGAGTAGGCACTGGAGTTTCTCTTATCTCTAGAGCATCAACAACTACTGATGTATCCTCCATGAGTAAATCTTGAACTTGACTGTGGAGTTGTGTTGGCTGGTCATCATCAATCAAAAATTCAGTTAGAGTTTCATCCTTATCATTAAGAATAGATTGATTAATCTCTTTAATTACCTCAAGAATTATTTGTGTAGCCACTTCACATTCTAAGTGAGTTGGCACTTCCTCATGGTGAGGCTCCCCCTGGAGTTGTTCCAGGTGGATGGGGCTAGTAGATGGTTGCTCCCCCTGCCTCTGTGCATCTTCATTGCTTACTGGTGACTGTCCAACATTTTCAGCCTCTTCCTCATTAGAACTAGAAGTTGCTTGCTCCTCTGAACTACTGGAAGGTTCAGGTACCATTTTGGTTTTCTTCTGCTTCTTCTATGGTGGAATTTCCTTCTCTGGAGTAGGCATGTCCTTAGTTAATACCCTCTCCCACCTGGAGATGATCCTGATGTCCATCCTTCTCATGTGATTAATTTTATAACCAGCAGCTTGTGCCATAACTTCAGTTATTGTTCCAGCTAAAAACAAGCTCACAATCCTTCCCAGATTTGGCTTCTTCATACTTTCTTTAATCTTATCAAATATGACTGCTGACCAATCAGTGTTTAGTGTGACGATTATTCTGGTCATTAAACTGAACATATGAGCAGAAATCCTATCATGCCCCCTAGTTTACACAGAATCACTTTACCTACAACTTCAGACAGGAACTTTCCTTACATATTTATGCCTTTCCTGTTCAAGGCTGAGCCAATCTTCATGGTGGAATCCAGTCCACACCATTGAAGTGCTTCCCTTAGCTTAGATGCAGGTACATCTACTTCCTGCTGTGTTCTTAGCAGGTGTAGAACTTTCCTTAAACTCTTCTAGGTGATTTTCACCTTTACTCCGTGGACTGTGGATTTAATCTTGAGTCCATTTTGATCTAGAGTAGCAGCACCAAAGAATTCTAGTACTTCCTTCTTCCAAATTTTTGTTGGCTTAGAAACGAGAAACTCCAACCCATTCCCAGCTATTAGGGTTACAACAACTTTAATTTCAGGTTCCGCATGGTCAAAGGCGTTGCGTACCAGCTCATATCCTTCATTGACATTGTTTTCAAGCTTGGGCGCCATTAGGGTTGAGAGAAATCTTGAATTTAGATGAGAGAATTTGTCGACACAAATTTTTGGTCTCGAAACTATGGAGACTGTGTCGACAGACAATGTTGTTGTCCTATTTATACCTTTCTAAAAACGAAGGTGAAAAGGCACGACATAGTACTCTTAATGTGTCAACACTGTTGAAAAGTGTTGACACAGACTTCTAATGTCTCGACATAAGTGTTGACTCCTATGTGTCGACACTTATTCCTTTGCGCTCAATGATCAGTCGATTCTTCACTCGACGAAATCTATGTTAATCCTAAGTGTTGACACCACCTCTGGATGTGTCGACACCACTCCTGGATGTGTCGACACTATTTCTTTGAAGTGTCGACACCAATTTTCTAGATTTGTCGACACTATTTCTCTGGAATTTTGACACCACTTCTATGTGTCGATACAGACAACTCCTTGTGTCGACACCATTTTACTTAGCCAATTTTGTTAAACTAATCTATGTTCAACATTCCTAATTTAATTTTAAACTTATTGAATTTAGTTTCATCTAGAGGCTTAGTAAACATATCTGCAATTTGATAATCTATTTTGACAAATTCTAGTGAGATGTCCTCTTTCTCTACATGTTCTCTAAGAAAATTGTATCTAATTTCTATATGCTTAGTCCTACTATGTGAAACTGGATTATTTGCAATAGAAATTGCACATGTAGAATCACAAAGCAAAGCTGTTCTACTTACCTGAATACCATAGTCTTCTAGCTGGTGCTGAATCCACAAAAGTTGTGCATAGCAGCTTCCTGCAACAACATATTCTGACTCAGCTGTGGAGATTGCCACACTGGTCTGCTTCTTACTGCTCCAAGACACTAGTCTTCCTCCTAGAAATTGACAGGTTCCTGTAGTACTCTTTCTATCTTCTTTTCAACCAACAAAATCTGTATCTGAATAGCCTGTCAGTAGAAAATCTCCATTCCTGGGGTACCAAAGGCCTAGATTGGGTGTGCCCTTAAGATATCTCAAAATCCTTTTTACTGCAGTAAGATGAGATTCTTTAGGGCATGATTGGTACCTAGCACAGACACATGTAGCATACATGATATCTGGTCTACTAGCAGTCAGATATAGAAGGGAGCCAACTATCCCTCTGTACAAAGTTTCATCTACAGGTTTCCCTGCATCATCTTTGCTTAGAGACACACTTGTCCCCATAGGAGTTCTTATGGTAGTGGATGATTCCATACCATACTTCTTTATTAACACCAGAGTGAACTTAGACTGGGATATAAACAAGCCATCTTCAGTCTGTCTTACTTGGAGACCCAAGAAGAACTTAAGTTCCCCCATACTGCTCATTTCAAATTTTCTTTGCATAAGTTTTGCAAAATTTCTGCAAAGATTACTTTCAGTAGACCCAAATATTATGTCATCAACATATATTTGGACTAGGATAATCTTTTCTTTGGATTCCCTAAGGAATAGAGTCTTGTCTATTTTCCCCCTTGAGAATTTATTCTCAATGAGAAAATTAGACAGGGTTTCATACCAGGCCCTTGGGGCTTGCTTTAACCCATACAAAGCTTTCTTAAGTCTAAAAACATAATCAGGTTTGAGAGGATCAACAAAACCTGAGGGCTGCTCTACATACACTTCTTCTTTTAGATTTCCATTTAGGAATGCTGATTTTACATCCATTTGGAATACCTTAAAGCCTTGATATGTTGCATAAGCAAGGAACATCCTAATTGCTTCCAGTCTTGCTACTGGGGCAAAAGTTTGATCAAAGTCAATACACTCTTCCTGCCTGTATCCTTTTGCAACAAGTCCTGCTTTATTCTTCACAATGATCTCATTCTCATCCAGTTTGTTCATAAAGATCCACTTTGTTCCAATGATGTTGTGGTCTTTTGGTTTAGGAACTAACTTCCAGACCTTGCACCTTCTGAACTGATTCAGCTCCTCTTGCATGACATCAATCCAATGTGGGTCTAGAACAGCTTCTTCAAATTTCTTGGGTTTCACTTGTGATAAGAAGCTAGAGCAAAGAACTGTGTTCAGATTCCTGCTCCTTATTTGTACTCCATGTCTTGGATCACCAATTATCTGATTTGCTGGATGATCCTTTAAGTGTCTAATTGCTGGAGGTAGTCTATCTTCAGGTTGAACACCTCCAGTCTCTTTATTATGCTGCACCTCTTGATTTTCATCAGCATTTGGAGAGTCTTGTACTCCCCCTGGACAGCAGCCACCATTTTCCACTTCCTGATTTGCAGTTGAATCTTTTGTAATGGTAAGCTTGTCCATTCTCTCATTTATACCTGTAGAACTGCAAGAACAAATCCTTTGTGATTCCTTTTTCTGAAGCACCAAAAGTTACTTTAGGGCCATCCATGATAGGTGTGTAGTCCTTCAGCAACCCCCTTGTTCCAGTTATGTGCATGGAACATCCACTGTCCAAGTACCATATAGGTGCATGGCCACTTGGACTCACCTGCAATAAAGACTACTTAACCTTAGAACCCAAATAAGTTTTGGGTCCTTGGTTCATGTTAGTCTGAAATTTGACAAATCTGCTTGCAGCTCTTCTAACAGGCAGATTGTTATTCTCCTTGACACTGGAATTGTGCCAACAATCTAAGGCAAAGTGGCCTACCTTGCCACAGCACCAGCACTCAAACTTGTTATACCTTTGTTTAGGTACAAACTTTACTGAATTGTTTACAGCAGGTCTCTTGTTTTGTACTGAGGCTTTGCCTTTCTTATTGGACTTAGCAGCCCATGTTGTTTTCTTAAACCCTAATCCAGCCTTACCTTTTTGTGACACAAAGTCATCTATTAAGGGTAATACAGATTTTGACTTAGAAAAACTAGCCACAATCTCTTTATCTTTCTTAAGTCTAACCTCCAGATTTCTAATCTGATCATTCTTGAATGTGATTGTGCCCATTTGAATAACAGTTATGTTTTTCAATCTGGCAATCTCATTCAGCTTTTAATCCAGTAACTTCTCTGAATCTAATGCAGTCATCTTAAGATCTGCAATTTCCTTAGCCAGATTTTTGGCCAGGTTTTTGCTTTTCTTTAGTGCATGCAACAAGTCTCCATATGCATCTATCAGCTGATGAATATCACCTTCAGACTCAGACCCATCCACATCAATTGATGCAGAAGTTGCTGACTCTGACTCAGTACTACAAACTGAATTACTAGAAAAATATTGTACCTTACTAGGACCAGGCTGATCATGACACTTGTCTTCTTCTGACACAACCATAAGTCTCTTACACTGATGGTCTTCTTGTTCATAGATAGAGTTCAGCACTTGAAGAAACTCTTCTTCTTCATCTGCTGCATATAGACCAATGTATGCCTCAACTTCAAATTCTGACTCTGAAGATGATTGGTCTGTCAAGCTCTTCTCCTTCTTAGCAACAAAGGATTTCTCCTTCTTGCTCTGGTGTGGAATATTCTTTTTATCAGTAGATTTTTTCTTTTATCTGGACACTCAGCCACAACATATCCAGGCCTATTACAGTAGTAGCAAACTATATTTGATGTTGTAGATTTGCTTGGCTTAGACCTGCTCCTTTCCTTCCTGGATGACTTCCTCTTTTGATAATAATCATCCTTAGGCTGAGATGTGGAAGGCTTTGAATTCCACTGCCTCTTCTTTAAGAATCTCTAGAACAATCTTGTAAATGCTACAAAGTCTTCATCTGAGTCACTGCTGTCTGAACTTTGATTGTCTGAATTATCTGAAGCAATTTCAGCACCTATCTTAGGAGGTGATGGAGACATCCTCTTATTATTCCTAGTGGCTTCAACCTTGAAGGCCACAGACTTTTCTCTATGCTCCCCTTTTGCACTTTTCTCTTCCTCTTTCCTAGCCATCAACTGCATCTCATATGACAGTAATTTTCCAAATAAAGTTGGAGGTGAGATATCTGCAAGTTTGGCCACTTCCCTAATGGCACAAATCTTAGTGTCCCAATCCTTTGTCAAGGATCTTAGGAATTTATCATTCAATTCACAAGTACTGAAGATTCTTCCATAGGACATCAGCTCATTTACTATTCTATAGAACTTTTTATAACACTCAGTTATACTATAAGATTTTCCTTGTCTGAAACTCTCATATTCCTGGTTCAGCATAGATTTTCGATCTTGTCTGACTTCTTCAGAACCCTCCATGTAGACTATCAAAGTATCCCACATTTCTTTGGAGGTCTTGCAGTGAATCAGATTTTGAAAAGTTGCATCATCAATGCCACTTACTATGATATTCTGGACTCTTTTATCCATAGTTGCCAAGATGATCTCATCCTTGGTCATCTCTGAATAATCCTTTAGAATTCTTTGGTTTGCATCTAGAACTGAAATCTTCATTGGAATATAAGGACCTTCCTTTACTGCAATGTAGATCCTTGGATCAGAAGCCTCCATAAATAGCATGACCCTTTCTTTCCATATTCCAAATATCTCCTTTCTGCATATGGGTAATTTCATAGAACCTAGTTCCTTATGATTTTCTCCTGAACTCATTCTCTTGATCTTGAATCTGCCTTAAGGATCTAACTCAGACTGTTAAGTCCTTCTTTGAGCAACCTCCCTCTGATACCACTTGAAAGTATTAGTGCCTAACCACCTAGAGGGGGGGTGAATAGGTGTAATTCCTGTTTTTCTTTTAAGGCGGCAAATCTATTCAGTTGTTTACTTAACAGCAGTAAATGTTACAACTAACACAGCACATATTCACAGAATTATCACAACACAGATTGCACACAGATTTTTATAGTGGTTCCCCAAGGTCTGGGTACATCCACTTTCCCCTTCGCCTATCTAGCAGTGTGCTAGATTCGGCCTAACTTCTTCACTTCACCTCAGATCCTCAGATCTTACAACTCAGAACTCCAAACAAGGTTCCTACAACTTAGGCAATCTGCCCTACCTCATCCTACACAAGGCCTACAACTCAGGCTCACAGCTCTACCTCAGCCTTCAACAGGGCCTACACTTAGAGATCACAATCTCCTACACTCAGCTTTTATAAACACGGGCTTACAACTCAGATCTATATAGATCCTACAGAAATTTGATTTAATAAAGTAATTAACCTCCACCCAGATAGAGAGAGAAGGGATGGATGGCTTCTTGATCAGTTCTTGGAAGAATCTGATATCAGAGAACAACCTCTGTTTGCTTTTTTCAAAGCTTCTTGAATCTGAAATCAGTAGGGTTGAACTCTTGAGAAGTTGATCTTCAATCAGCTTCTGACTTGAGATTCAGATCTCAATCTGAATCTTACTTGGTAGCCTGGTTCAGCAACTGCACTTCTTAGATGAAGCTCTCTCTCCCCAACTTCTTAGATCTTCTGTCGAAGGTCTTCTATTTTGTGTTGTTAGTTATCTGTGTATATTCTTCAATCTTCTTCTTAATTACTTTCTGTTGAAGGAGAAAGCCTTTATATAGTCTTCCTCCATGGTAACCGGCTGATCTGGTTTCTAAAAAACTTCTGACAGCTTTGACAGTTGCAGTAGACCAGTTAGAAATGGCAGCTGTCAAGTCATTCAGTCACTTCTTGAAATACTGTCTCTGTCTGAAAGTGTCGAGACTGATCTTCATCATGTGTCGACACAAGTAGACTAAGTGTCGACACAAGTGGACTAAGTGTCGACAGAAGCCTTGGTGGTGTCGACACATCTCATCTGTTGTTGATATTGCTTCTCGACACAGCTTCTGTAGAATGTGTCGACACAAGCCTTTGTGGTGTCGACACAGTCACTTCTTTTCTTCATACAAATTTACTTTGTTGAAATTCTGTCACGTGTCGACACAAGTCCTGTGTGTCAACACATTTGATGTCGACAAGATCTTCTGTGTGTCGACACTGCCTCTGTGTGTCGACACAAATACTTCTTCTCTTTAACTTTGTTGAAACTCTGCTGTGTGTCGACACAAGTCCTATGTGTCGACAGAGTTGATGTAGACAAAGTCTTCTGTGTGTCGACACTGCCTCTGGGTGTCGACATAATTGATGTCGACAATACTTTACTATGTGTCGACATTGCCTCTGCACGTCGACACAGTTTCTTCAGGTGTCGACACAACCATTCCAAGTGTCGACACAATTAACATCAAGTGTCGACACAGCTTTTCTCCAGTGTCGACACAAGCTTTCATTAGTGTCGACACAGCTTTTCCTGGTGTCGACATATGGACTTAGAAACTTTTCTGCATTCCTACATTACTTAACCTGCACATACAAACTCAAAACAACATCAAATACACCTTGATGCATATCATTGAGTAGGGTGAGGCTTCTTCAAATCTGGTACATATTTTCCAATGTACCCAACAAGGTTAATTATTTCTTAGCTTAATCTTCATATACTTACTGCTTTATTTTACTTTATCACTCTATTGTTTGTCTTATTATAGAACTGTTAGCTTGCTTTACTTTCACAGCCCTGTAGATTCATTATATGCCTGCTAGAATAAGTCCACTGTCATCTGCTTTTGACCACTCTCCACCTTCATAGCTTTCCTATCATTCATCCCGCACGGTGCCTAGGAGCCATTGGGGGAGGTGTGGGGAAATCATGCTTAGTCTTTTGACTAACGGTCGGTGGACTAAACATTTCAGGGGCTCCGGATGGGAGACAAGGACTAGCAGCAGTAGATGTAGCACCAACGGAGCACGGTGCACATAGAGGTGGGCCAATCTAGTATGGGAGCACCAGTCCCTGGCTCAGTGAGTGATTGTTTTTCTTAGCTTCCACGAGAGGGTTGTAGTGAGGATTTGTTGTACCGGGCATAAGCTCGTTTATATTCCATACTTTTATTAACATGTGGACATTGTTGTGACTTTTATATGTTATATTTGATTGTGGACTTTACTAGTCTTACTTGCACTTCTCCTTCCTGATGATCTTCATTGCCGGCAGGATCAGCGTTTTGTTGTGGCAACCTTCCTGTGTGTCGGTGTCACCGCAAAGCGGCGGTTCGAGGCATAAGACTCGGCAGCGTAGCAAAAAAAAGAGGGTCTTACACGCGGTCTATGCGGACTCCGTAGTTCAGTTCGGTGCAGAGAAGCTTGGCGGTCTCGGCTGTCTCCGCTGTCTCGGCGGTCTCTAAGGCAGTCTGCCCGGCTTATTCTTGCTTTGTTTGTTTACTCTTTCTTTGTACATCGGCGAATCATGTCTCGTCATGTATGTTATGCCTTGTAAAGAAGATGTTGATAATACAAAACTTATTGTTGCCTTATATTGTTTCTGGTTATTGAGCTTGGTTTATGGTTGAGCGTTCCTGCGCTTGGTTCTCATTTTTCCGCTTGATCAAGGTGTCATCTTGATAGCTTTGAAAGTATTTCTTGGTATCAGAGCTATCTCCCTTATCATCTTGAGAAATTTTAACAAACATTCCATCTTCTAGGAACGCCTTTAAATTAGAATTTCAAATAACGTCAGGTCCACCCGTCTGCTTCCCTCGAATGTTTTTGGTTTTCGCCTTGTCTGCTTCTCATTTTCGCCTCTGTCATTCCTTCCTTAACCTAGGTGGCGACCTCCGCCATTCCTTCCTTAACCCAGGCGGCGACGGAAGTCCTGTGTTCTCCTGCAGTGACCTTCTCGCTTGCTACTCCTCCATTTTCAGCAAGTCTTTAGGTCAGACAATATCCACGGGTAACCTAGGTCGAGCCGTCGACTTCATCTCTTTGCGGACAGGAGATCAGGCTTGTGAAGAACTAAGAACAGGAGGTGTGTTTTATGCCTCTGCAGCTATTTCAAGTTTAATGGCCAACTGTATTTCAACTTCATTACACAATTGTATTTAACTTTTAGTAGTAGACCAACTGTATTTTATGATCAATGTACAACTATATATACAGCCGTATCTTCAATGTTGAACAACAATATTACTTTTGATTTACTCAGATGGCTGACAACAAATATTTGAGTTGTGGCTGTGTGGTATCTACGTTTGTGGCAAATGCCTGTCCCCTCCCCGATATCATTTCTGATGACTCGAAGCGTGTTCTAAGGGAAGAAAATGTTTTGCCCTTATTCTCCATGCCAGAATTTTTGTAGAACATCCCTCTACTATATGTCCTTGTGAAGCTATACAAATGGGATAAGAGGTCTTTCCTTTTTGAAAATCATTACCTCAAAATTACAGTTAATGAATTATCCAAGCTTCTTGGGCTACCAAATAGTGGTCAATTTTTCCATTTTTCTAGACTCCCTTGTATAGAACTATCTCACAAGGATTTAAACAAAATGCTCCTTCTTGTGGATGAGTAATGGTCCCCCGATATCAAGCAAATATGAGTAAATACTCTCATTATGTAATTGTTGATTTCATTTTTCTTCCCCATGAAGACTTTAAAGATCCCAATGTGTCAGGGCTTTGAGAGAGTATAATTGGGCCAAGGGCATTCATGCATTCTTGCATTCACAACTAGCCTGTCTGGGTCATGCCAATGCAGTTTGAGATGTTGGCACCTATTTAGGCTATTTTAAAGGTTGCCTGACTATTTTATTGGTAAGAAATGCGTTTATTTATGTGTTAATGGTTTATTAATTATTCAAACTAACATGTGTTTTTATAGGTGTGCTTATTTGAGCACACCAATGTACAGAGAGTAGTATATTTCCTAGCTCGGCCTCGAATTTGTCGACGATCAGATAAATTGAGTTATAATGCAAAGTTCTGTTTGGATTTGCCTAGTGAACTCATGAAACTCAATCTGGTATATTTAATTTACTTATTGTTTCACACCAAATAATGTGTCTCTATAACTATACTACGTTTTGTTATATCTTGTAGGTTAGAAACAAATTTGGAAGTGTAGAGGAGATTGAAAAGCCGCTTTTAGGACCAAAGGAGGAGAAGTACGATTTTGAAGATGTGAAGCCAAATATGAGAAAGGGAAGAGGGGTGAAGGATGCTAGGAAGAAGATAGAGGTTGCGTTGGACTCAGATTTCGAGGATATTGAGAAGGAGAAGGAGAAAATGAAGTTCGGGGAATCCAAGAGAAAGGTTGATAGGAAAAGCGAAAGGAGATTGCTTAGGAGGAAGAAGAAGGGGAAGGAGAAGGAGAAGGATAAGAAAAAGGTGGAAAGAGGAAAAACAGATGAATATTGGAGCACAATGCAATCTCGGCTCTATGTTTTTATACGGTAAGAAGTTACTAAGGTTGAAGTCTCTTTGAAGACTTTCTGTGAATGTTGGTTTAAGAAGTTGCAAGCTGGGATGCCCCAACCCCATCGTCGTACACCATCACCCACACCAAACACACCCCAGACTACGGTCTCTCCCACCACATTATTTTCCACCCACGATAGCCATGTAGTCACACTTGTCCCTAAAACTCAAATCATTACACTAGAAGGCCCAGCAAAAGAAACATGTTATGTTGGAGTACCAGATAAGTCTTATAGGAGAAGGAAGGAGCGGGTCACCCCTCAATATTACAAAGATCTTGTTTTGGTGCATAACTATACTGGTAGACCCCATATAAGCCCTAAAATTCGAGATATCATTGATTTTGTCCTAAGTCGGTTCATAGAGAGGTAAGTATTGATTGTCATGCACGTATTTTCAGACACATAATTGCTTACCATTCTCACAAATGATTTTAACTATTGCTACAACTCCAAGAATATTTTTTCGAGTGGCATCATTGAGATGACCAGAGGGGAGGAAAATGATCTGTTGGGAGTGGTTTGGATAACCGACACTCACCTAGATGCATATGCAGTGTTCATTGGTTCAAAGCAAAAGAGGCCATCAGGTGGATTGAAACGTTTCTTTTACATTACGTCAAATCATGCAGTACATGCTTTATTGTGTGCACTTTTGTAATGTGATTCGATATGTTTATCCTTGAAATTTTTACTCCATAACAATTCATTGTGTTGTATTATAGGAGCAACAATGTGCCAAACAACAAGACCTTGTTGAGCCCTATAACATTGACTAGTGTGGAGGAATCTGATGTCATAGTTATGCCCTGTCACATGCCAAGCCATTAGATATCGCTTGTCTGCCGCCTGAAGGAATAGTGTTGGGAGTTCTACGATTCACTTAAAAGCGGCTGTCATCGTTCCTACCTTCCTAATTTGGTACAATACCACACTAGTGAGTGTTAAACACCCATATGAAGTTGAGTTTGCATGCTGCCTAAAACTTTAGGTACCATGTAGGTCAGGATTTTATACAAGGAGGCTAGTGAAGCATTGCCAGAAAATATTATCAACTGGACTATTAATGAGTTTCCTGATTTGCCGAAGCATGATAACGGGGACGATTGTGGCGTGGTCGTGATGAAATTCATGGAGGCGGTATTGTCAACCAAGACTATTTCTTGGAAAGAAAAGATTGGTATAAGGTATGTGAAGGTTCCGTGAATAAATTACAGCGGACATTTTCCGGGCATTTTCTAACATAATTAACTATGAGGTTTTAATTGTTTGCTGCTCTGGTTTCAGAATATTTGAGAAAAGCTTGAGAACATTTAGTCTAGTTAATATCAGGAACTGCTACAAGTTTTAATTAGTTGTTGCGTATTCTGATTTGCCTGAAGATTCATTGTGCTCTGGTTTTAATTAACGGGGACTGCTGCAGGTTGTTGTTGCGTGTTTTGTTTTCATTATTATGTGAACATTTAATTGCCTGCATGTTCTGATTTGCCTGAACATTCATTATGTTGCAGGTTTTACTTAAATGCAAATGTTTAATCATTCAATCGGCAATCTGCATGTGTGTATCTAATTTGCGTGCTGGATGATGATTTTTTTTGTTATTAAAACTTCTAACTACTGAATTTTTTGCAATCTGCATGTTTAATCATTCATTGGGCGGCAGGTTTTAACTATGATGTTAAAACTTCTAACTGCTGTATTTTTTTGCTAACTGCCTTCTGTATTTTTTGCTGTTAAAACTTCTAACTGAAGTACTAGTTATTGAAACCAAACTTTTTGAGTGTTTCTCATGACAACAGAGTTGTTTGCAATGTTTTCCAACCACCATCTGCTGAAGGATTTTGAGTTGTTTGTTGATTGATACAGGATAGAAACATATTAATATTGTTTTAATGTTTTCCAAACCACAAACATTACAAATGTAACACCCCCATCTGTCGTATGACATATAGTAGAAGGTCCAGCTGGAACCCGACACCATATACCACGGACAGCCGGAAGGGTTACGTATGAATAACCAAACTATCTAATTAAGACTACTCGTCCTAACACAGAGCATTCTAGCGGAAGCTTTTAAACAGTTGAAAGAACCCAAACTTGAATCCAAAAAGCATGAATGTCAACAACCACTACCACTGGAATGAAATACAAATACACTGAAAGATACATGGCCTTATGGCCTTACAGAGGTTCACTTAATAATATAATGTTTTCCATACATCGGCTCGCAGGCCGGCCACACATGACAAAATAAAGTATAACTATTCGCTTTGGCCTTCTAGGGCCAGCACAGCAACATGGGCTCCAGCCCGCTATTTGGTACTCGGCTCCGCAGCACCTGCAAGCAACATTCCACCGCACGGTGGCAAACAAAGCAACAGTCAGCCAAAAGCCGACCAAATTATAACGACCCCGCCCCTAACTCGGGACGGCGGTGCTCGTTCCCTGCAGTTCATTAGCCCAGCTAAATAATATAGTACAAACATGCTAGTCACAGGTGTAGGCTCGCACGGCCAAACACCTCGTGCACTCAGGGCACATTATCGGTGAATCCTGACACTTCAGCATCTTCACCACCACCCCCGGGATGGCAACAACGTGAGCATTTTAGCCTTTCGGACCACTACCTAAGGCTCCCTACTATGTCAACGGCCAGTCCCCTTTTCGGGTCTCTCGCACCGAACCACATAGCCCAGGTCCGATTCCACTTGCCCGTTGCTCACAATGCGTAGTACACCTTAAGACGTACGCACGAGTCAAGCTTCTCTCGGATCCTGCCATTTCCAAACAATCACATAACCCAAATATGTTCAACGCCGGTTCCCAGACCGCCAAGTTATCAGAACAACTATTCCGCTCAGTTTTCCAGGTGCGCCTTGGAGTTAATCCCCAAGGATCCCCGCTATAATCTACCGCGTAGAAACCCGATAACCCAAAGCACGAAGTATTCTCCGACAAACCATAACATATGCAACATCACCGATCCAGATCAACATGTCCGGGTAGGCTTCACACACAATGCCTATGTCCGTACTTCGATTCCGGACTCTATATGCAACACAAGGGAGACTATTCCCGTAAACCCCAAGGAACACTGCACACTCGCCGCACACTCGCGGGAGCGGGTTTCCCTATGCAAAAAGGAAGAGAGCTTCACATGCTCAAGGAGAGAATCGTTACCCATGTAGTACGCTTTTGCGCCATGGAAAATTACATGGATAGAAGTCTTCGCAAAGGGATTTCCTCCACGTATTCGCTCTCGGTTCTCTAAACGGTGCTCCGATGCTCCGCCGGCGGCCGGAATCCTCCTCCTTCTTCCTCCTTGCTCTAACTCCTTGGAAAGAGAAAGCTTAAGGGAGAAATGAGGAGTTAAACCACCATTCCCGGCCTTAACAGAGCAGGAACACGCCTGGGCCGTCAGATCTTACTTAAAGAAAACGAACGGCTCAGATCTGTACAGAAATCCTCAATCCTGTGCCGAACACGGCCTCACACACGGTCGTGTGCCTCGATCCAGGCACGATCGTCGAACGCAGAAAAAACCACACGGGCAAGACACGCCCGTATCTCAACCTGACACGCCCGTGTCGGGACCTTGACACGCCCGTGACCGGAGGCGTGTCATGAATAACCGTCACGCCAACCGTCACGACTCTAGGGAACACGGGTACTGACACGGGTAGGCACACGCCCGTGTCAAATGACACGCCCGTGTCATTCTGCCGTATTTCTTGTCGTGTCCTTCTCGGGATACAGCCGGCCAAAACACCAAGCAAGACACGGCCTTGGACACGCCCGTGTCCTTGGCCGTGTACCCCCTATACAGGCACCAAAAATACTTTTGGACACGACCAGCTCGATAACGATTTTCGAGGCGTTACAACAAAACTACTACTCTTTTAGCACAATTATGCATGAATCGATACGTATGCATCATCACAAAACAATGAAACATCTACATGAGTAAAATATTCACACAAGTCAAAACACTGAAACATCTACACAAGTTAAATGACAGTGAAACATCGATACAAGTTCACTTCATGGTTTGAAAACATCTGAGATATTCGAAAAATTAAATGACAAATCCAAGTCGAAGTTTTCTTGAGAATCAAAATCTGTAGGATTGGTCGTTGGAGTTTACAGGTGCGCATGTACTGGAGAATCGAGGAAGTTGTAGACCTTTGTTTTTGATGAATTGTCGTCCACAAGGACTACTCTCTTTTTCACGTCAAGTTTTTTTTCCTATAGTTGAAAACATAAGTTATACTAAATTGGTATGACATAAAAAAGAATAAAGATTTAATTTGTAACAATTGAAATAAAAAAGTAATACTTTGTTTTTTCGTGTTTTTTCCCAATGATCTTTAAGTTGAGCATTCGACACGCCTTTTAGACACTTTTATGGAAGTTCCCTAATACACATTTCATTTTTTTCATTCTCATTTGCATCCACATCGACCATAAGTTAAACCTTCCAAGCCAAATCATTCATATCATTCATAACAAGTTCTTTTGCTGGTTGGCAGCTTTCAATTCAGAGGGATAAGTCATATGTAAATCTCATTAAATGGTTCAAGAAAATCACATTTGATTCACATTGGTCCATTAAAGGAGAGTTGGGAAGGTAAATACCCTTATTAGCATTCAAACTAAATCTTTTGAGTAGATATTGACTGAGAATCAGCTTTGAATTTTTAAGATTGAATATATGCAAAGCATGCTTGAATTGAATACCCTTGGTTTCAAAACCTCGGCAAGAGCATTCAATTGCATTGGTGCTTGGATTAAAGTTTACAAACCATCTTTTCCTTCTTCATATTTGTAAGACCCTCTCCTCCACCCCTTACCTGGGTCGGGTCGTAGATGGACCTTACTGTCCAAGACGTCCACTCAGTGTTTCCCAAGTGACAACGACACACACTACCAAGTACTTGTTGGCCGCCTTGTCTGGCTTGAATCACAACATTCACATCACATCACAGATTTGCGGAAATAAAAACAGAAAGGCGTATATATATAATTATTTATTTATCAGAGTAAGCATAGGTCATAGCTAAAGTTTATAAAAATGAGCCTGTAGGCTTCAAAAGTCTACTACTAACACACACACACACACACACACACACACACACACACACACACACACTCTCTCTCTCTCTCATGCCTACGCACTAAGAACTCACGTCTTGAAAGTATAAAGATGATGGGGGTGCCTTTTCTCCGGTAGTCACGTCAGCTAGCGTACCGTCCTGCGGTAGCTAGACTTCACGGTGCTCCGTCACCTGTGAATGGTTATTAAAATAACTATTATTCATAGAGATAAGTGGAAACACATCTCCTCCCCTAATCTATATCATGGGGACGAGCCTACGCACCAAAAAATAAGTAAATAGCTGAAACACAAGAGAGTTAGTAGCAATATTTCAATATAGTGCATTATCATTTCTTAATCTAGGAGCAAATATCTGAAAGAGTGCAACATAAAATAACTTTAAACTAGCAACATAAACATCCGTTATTTAAAAAGGCGCTCAAGTAGCTATCACAACCATCATGTACTCACAACTTGCATTCACACCGTAGGTATTCAAAACCCGTCAACACACTGCAGGTGTTCAAACCCGCGCACAACATAGGTATTCAAACCCGCGCACACCGCGGGTATTCAAACCACGCACACCGCATGTATTCAAACCCACAAACACCTGTATTCAAACACGCACACACCCACTATATCAAGATAGATTGGACCGCTTCTCTTTAAGCAGGGTAACGACCCCCGTGGGCCTCGCCGATATGGCCGTCAGTGATAGTGGCCAGTCCTGCCACTTCTGAGTGTGGTCATACCGCACTACCCAGGCCCTAGCATACAACCAAGTGTACTTTTAGATGTGAGTGACATCCGACAAATTCTGAAAATTTAGGCCGACGGTGGAGGGTACCCAACGGAGAAAATAAAACGGTCGGACACCCGTAGTGCATATCTCACAATTATCTTGAGTCATTTGTTAGATCATGTGGCCAACCTTAGAGGGGGTGAATAAGGTTTTAAGCGTTAATTAAAAATTTGAAATATTTTGATCCACAAAAACCATTTCTGGAAGCTACCGCAAGGCGCTAGCTTGCTAGCATGCGGCGGTAGGTCACAGGCCTTGTTTTCCTGGGTAAATTTCTCCTTGGAGAAATATACCCCCTTCAGAGATCCACCAGAGTACAACTAGGAAATTATATGCAGAGATAAAAATACAAATAATTTTATTCAATCAAAATCAAAAAGTATTTTACAATTACAAAAGTTTGATCTTCGTGATGCCGGAGATCGGAGGCGGTGAAGGAAGAAACTCTTTTGGTTTTCTATACCGACCCACTACCCAGACCGGTTGGCTCTATCCATTTACCTCCAAGAAAGGTATTCGAGACGGCTCTTCACCTTCACTCAAGGAAGTGTCTTAGAGCCCTCGCTAGATCACCAGATCTAGATGACCCTTCTCCGGGACGATTTCTCACGGAATCCTCCCCGGATTCCGACGACCTTCACCGGTCAATTTTCCTCACCATAATCACACAAAAAAGAGAAAATTAGAAAAAGCAATAAAGAAGGTTTAAGATTGAATCTCCCTCAAAAGAATTTCTCTATTGAGCGATGCGTGACCGATGCTAACGATCTTGGTTTGGTTGCAGCCAATCAAACTCCTCATAGTCGTTATAGTGCTTGGCTCGCCAGAGATTTTCATGCGCAAACAGTAGGGAGACGACTTTTTCTTCCATTTACAGAGACCGTGGAACGGTGCTCCAAGGCGACTCCGGAACCCTAGAGAGAATTCTTGTATGCCTTGATTCATACAAGAAATGAGAAAATGAGCACCTTTTATACGTCTTTGGAAATCCAGGCTACCGCCGACGGTAAGGATAGCGCCCAACGGTAGGTCATTACGCGTCGATGTGACAACTATCCTACATATTTTGAAAATATTCAGAAAGATTATTTTTCGCTTTTACGTGCAAGCGCGACACAGTATCCAGTTATCGCATGGTGATAGCCTGCTATTGCCTGGCATTAGCTCAAGTGTCTGGATTAATCAAACGCCATGATCGTTGAGTGAGCTACCGCTGCGCGGTAGAAAGCTAGCGCTGCACGGTAGAAAGCTAGTGCTGCACGGTAGGTACCAGCGCGCCTGTTCAGATTAAATCCAGAAGCTAGCGAGGGCGGTAGTGCTAGCTCCATTTGATAGGATCCAGAGCACTCAATCGAGTTAAAACCAAGCTATGGCTCGGTGGTAGAGCGCTAGTGCGCGGCGGTAGGTCACAAAATGGAGTTCCTCGCTTCGATTGAACCTGTAAACCTGCACACTATACCAAACACAAGATGTGATCAAATACAACATCTGAATTGATATTATCAAACTAAGGATATGTGAACCGTCGGCTCCAACAAACTCCCACATTTGATAATATTAAATCTCATTCATGAGATATAATAGCTGAGATGCATGATACAGTGTAAATGTAAAATAAACTTTAACTAGTCAGGTTTCAGGTCACTTGTAACTCCCCTAAACACGCGCTCCCCCTATATATGTGCCCTACTTGCTCCCCCTATCCACGTGCACACAGTTCAACAAGCTCCTCTATATGTGATCTCCCTAGATCATGATTCATTACCATTCTATTCTCCCCCTTTTGATATTATCGAAAGAGGTGGGCTCGATCGAAAATTGACTATACACATGTACAAGAAAAAAAACATTCTACAATAAGCATGATAAAGATCAAACAATGCAAAATATTAAGTAAATTTAGACGCAGACACAATAGGGATGACAAAATATAAATCAAAGAATATGACGAGTATGGGTCAAATATACGAGCAGAGTACACAAAAGCAAATCACATGAGTTTTCAGAGTAAAAAGAATTAGGTAACACAGGTGAAACTAAGTACACAACGATATGTAGTACAATGCTAAGAGATTTATAGAATTAACACAGTGGAACATTGTACACGTCAAGAAAAGCAATCGTGTACTAGTACATATATGTTGTAGACATATAGTGTAGTTTTCATCAATTCTTATGTATGGAAGCTTTAGATAGTGCAACTACATGTGTGTGTGTAGAATCAAAAGAAAAAACATCGAGTAGAATGAACCTTTAGTACATGTTTTATCTCAGTAATTCTATATGCTAGCAAGAGAGAAATATACTGAAAAATCACGTCACGTTTCTATCTACTTCATACCAAGACTAGAACAAGGGGCACTATACTTAAGGTTTAGTCTTTGCACAAGATCGAAATGATTCTTTGAACCAAGGTGCTCATTTGCACAATGCTTATGAAGACTTATCAGGAGTGAGTAGTGCTTGCGGGGAGGGTATCCTTAACACATGATTTGATAGCATGCATCGTTATTTTGTTCATTTATTTTTGGTACTATCATGATTATAACATTCAATTTAGGGACCCCAAATCAATCAAAATCTACCAACATAGATAGATGCACTTTAACTTGTATATAAAAGAAAAGATCACTAGAGATTTGGCCCAAAGTTCGAACTTTTACATAAGTACATGTATATCGTGACATTGATTATTCAAGTTATTTCTAATGTATTAGACACAATTTCACGAGGTATACCATGTACACATAGAATTTCTACGTGAGTGCTTCGTCTAGGGATTTGTGAACTGTGTAAAGTCATTACGCTGCCTAAATCCTCAGACATTCCTAGAGGCATAGTCAACAGATACTATCATGTCTAGTCGCATTCATTAGCTAATCACCTATAGATTTGACACATCATGACAAAAGTCGACAATGTTCACGGGGATTACCAATCCTAAATCAAACATTGTACATAATCATTGTGTGCTAGGTTTTAGCCATGTGTGTCCTAAGAGTGAACAATCCATAGTCTTTTGTATTTTGGGTTATATATATATTTTTTATTCAAAAAAAAAATAAAGCAATCAAAACAAACAAAAAATTATTCAAAAATAAATAGAACAGATGATAGAATATTACACATGATATTGACAAACATGATAATGAGACATGAAATAGCATTCGTGCTATGTATATGGACAAATATGAAAATACTCAAGACATGATGGACCCAAGCAATATGTCGACACCCTAGCCCCGTTCTAAGTGACATATAGGCATGAGGAGCTTCACAAGTGTCATAAGGTGGGGTGTTTGTAAGACCCCCCCTTTTTTTAAACCATGGGATCTTATGCCCAGAACCGCTATTTTGCGGTGGCCCCGACTCTCGGGAAAGCCTCCACTACAAAACGCTGATTCTGCCGGCCTTTTTGATCTTCACAGAGAGAGCAATATTCAGGAATGAAATTGGTGAGTCCACAAAAGTCATATATAATAAGAGAAATCACAACATGTCCATAAGTAGAATAGAGAGTGCTGTGAAGTAACAAAACAGAAATATAAATCGGCTTAAGCCCAGTACATCAGATCCTCACTACAATCTGTCGCGGAAGCTATAAAAAGTGCTAATCACTTACGGAGCTGGTCACTGGTGCTCCGGTACTAGACTGGCCCACCTCCATGCGCATCGTACTCCGCTGGTGCTGGTCCCTGTCTCCCATCCGGAGCCCCTCTAATATTGTGGTCCGAAAAACATTAGTCATAAAGACTAAGTCCTATCATCCCCTACCCATCCCCCATGGCTCCTAGACACCGAGCGGGGAGGAGGAAAGGGAAGCTACAAAGGTCGTGAGTATAAAGTGGCAGGTGACAGTGGAACTAGTCTAACAGTTATTTATATTGTATAAACGGCTAAGTAAAAAAGGTACAAGCTAGCAGTTCTATAGTAGTATGCAGGAAGGTAGGAAAGTAGAATTAGCAACATATGTAAGAAAGATAAGTAACAAATAAGCAACAAATAAGTAACCTTAACTTATATGAATGCCCATACAAACATATAAGTTAAGGGGCCTTCAGCAAGACTCCCATCATATCAAAAATCTCATACCAATTTATACGTTGGGGTGTCGGTTGTATGCAAGTATGCTATGCCATGATTCATGCAGGTGCAACCCACGCACACAACTCTATGCGCACAGACCTTTAGTTCCCCCTATTTGGGCAGCTAGCTTCACTCCCAGGTACCTCTGTAGTGGCAAATGGAGGCAGTGGGTCGGGCCTCCCACTCCTCGGCAGGTATCCACACTACCAGGCCTAGCCCTCCAGTACGCCCCTAGAAGAACACAACCTACAGTTTCTGCGTACTAATGCTGGCCATATCCACCAGACTTTCTTTGGCTAAGTGTCCCACACCGTCGAGTCAACGTATCGACGTTGGTGTGAATAACCGTCCAATACCGAAGACCAACCACCTTATTTTATATCCAAAACTTTTTGAGCCACTGGCTCCCCGGACTATCCGTCTGTGCATCTACCTTCCGAACGAACCATCCGGATGCCAATCAAATCAACCTAATCAACCTCCCGAGCTATCGGGGTGTGTGAATGTGTAACCCTAATTATATTAGTTGCTCTTGGAATGTTTTATTCTTACTATTTAGGTTAGCCCAGGACTGCCCAACGTATTCCCCCTGAAGGGCTCTCGGAGGCACTAGGAACTACGATGGGATTACGCCCAAAGCTCCCTTTCGCAAGGCACTTACTATTATTGGTTGCTATCAGATTTCCCAAACCCTTACTTATTGTACTGGATCTAACCCTAGAGTATTTGACACTTCCTCCCTACGGGAAAGGCAATCTTTCGTCGATCCCGAGCACCACCTAACACTAGCCAAACCAACACCCTACTCATCCCATCTTCCAATGGTGAACTCATTTTTAATTATCCAACTAGCAAACATCTAACCCCAACTCATGTGCCCAAATTCATATTCCAAATTAAATTCTGCAGTTTTACTAAATACAAACCTCCCTAAGCTATATGACGTCTACAAAGGGAGGTACCCCAAATTTTCATCCAATGACCCTATAATATTTAATGGGGTCTATCATGAGATGTTTAATCTAAATCTAGAGGTTCACAATTTTCTTAATTAATTTGGTAATTAATAAATTTCATAGGAAATCCAAATGCCCTAGTTTTTGTACATGATGTACCATTTTCAGTCATGCAAAATACTTCACAAAATTATAATAAATACTAGGCATCTAGGTTACTGTAAATTCAAGGCCTCATAATTTTTCAGCAATTTATAAACCTCTAAACATAATTGTTGAACATAACTTACATTTATCAATATAATGAAACAAGTACTTCTAATACACTTCTAAAAATTCCATAAAAATTTACAGAACTTTATAATCACATCAAAGGTCCTCTGACCAAATTTCACAAGATTCCAATGAGTGGTTAATTCAAAATAAATTCCTAAGTAGATAGTGCAATTTGAAGGGTTGTGAATGAAGTACTTTTTTTTATTGATGTAAAATTCATAACAAAATTTCCAGAGATTATTAACACTATAAAATACTTTTACTGAAATTTCATCATGAAGCAAGGTCATATGACCCACTAATTAATTCCTAGGGTGTAAAGACCTAAATATTTATTTAGTGGTTTAAGTGGGGTGTATGTGTCCAACTACTGCCCAATCCCTTCCTATGGCATTTCAACCTCCTAGGATTACATGGACTAAACCCCATGTCCATTCAAGAACATATCACCCTATGTCCTTCACAAGTCCCCAAAGTTCAACCTTAGGGTTTGAACTTGAGTCCTAGGGAAAACCCACCCCAATCCACCCCATAATCCATGTGGAGGGTGCTTACTGTCATAACAAGCTAGTGGCCCAAATTTCAGCCTCTGTTGAGGTGATTTGGCCACTTAAACCCACAAGGGGCAATTTGACCTACTTACCCCCTTTTTAGCCAAATCTAGGGTTTACTAAATCACCAACCAAATCATCACCAAATGAGATGAAATTTTATACAGAGTCCAATAATGACCCCAAGAACCTCGCACCAAAATTTGGGAGAATTTGGAGGTACTTAGACCTATTAATTAATTCATAATAATATTATTAAATTTTTACCAAAACTATAGAAAAGTTTTCTCCAAAAATTTCAATTTTTGACATAACCTAGATATAGGTAAGTTTGACTCTCTGTAAATATTTCAGGTCATTTGGACATGTGGTGAAGTGGGGCACTCATTTTAATCTCTGACTAGCCCTATGTATAGACCTCACCAAAATGAGTGTTGTGGTCAGAACTCTTATCCAAATTAGTTGAAACAAATTTTAAATTAAAATAAACTTCGAGGGAATTTGTAGGTTGGACACTTTTCCTGGTTTTGCATCTAATTATTTTTAATATTTAATCTAACATGGATGAAAATAGGGGCAGAAAATACACTAATTAATATATAATTTTTCTTGATCCTGCACATATCTTAAAGCAGGATCCAGTGGCTCCTATGCTTCTTCTTCCTCCAGCCGATGGGTATGATCTACCCGACCTGGAGCCTATTCCAAGGTTGTTTCCCGACCACCTATCCCCCTCCATGGCCGGCCACCACCGCCACCACCTTCGTTGAGGTGAGGGCTATCGCCGGGCGGCGACACGACCGCCGGAGTGGCGGTTTCCGGCAATCCGACCACTCCTTTTTTTCTTTGAAAAACCATTGAAATTCAGAAATTTTCTCACTCCAACCGGGCTCAATTGGCCGATTCTTGGCACTATTGATTCCTATGATCTAACCATAGAAGAAGAGGAAGGGGAGGACCTTTGCGGCGGTCTGGAGTTCCGCCGATCGCCAGGTTGACATGGTGTTGGTGGTGGTCAGATTTCTGTGATTACACAGTGGGATAGCTTGGCTCCTTCAGGTAAGGGTTGGAAATGAACCCTTGGAGTCCAGTGATGCTTTTAAGATGAAGAGAAGGGGAGGGGGTGGGTGTAGGTTGTCATGGCCATTAATGGCCCCCTTTAGAAAAATTCGTCCATGGTGGGGAGAGGATGAGGCATGGCTCATTTCAGTCAAAGGCCAGCTGGTTGCAATGGGGATGCACTCCCCTTATCATAGTGGATTAAATGGGGGAGGTTGAGGAAGGGGAAGGGTGAGCCTCAAAGTCTTCCCCATTACTCCCCTCTCTTTCTCTCTCTTTCATTTTTGGGATTTTTCTCTCTCCTACTCACCAAGCCTGAATTTGACTCCACCTAGCCTAATGGTAGCCCACATGATCATTTTATCCATTATTGCATGGTTAGCCCAAGTGAATTGGGCTTGAGCTTGAGTTAGCCCATTTGGGCTAGCCTGACCTAAACCTTGACTAGGCTTGACCTGGGTCAATTTGGTCTTTGGGGTTGCACCCAATGGGTCCTTGGTGACCCATTTGCCTCCCCTAAGATTTAGGTAGGGTTGAGTTGGCCCTTTGGAGGTCACTTGACCCTTAATTAGGGCACTTTGACCACTTTAGGGGTAGAATTGACTTGAGTCAACTTAGCCTTTTTGGTTGACCCTAATGGGTTCTTGGTGACCCATTAATCTCACTCTAGGATTAGGAAGGTATGTGTCGAGTCCATTTGGCCAAGAGAAGGTCAATTGGCCCTGTATAGGTTAGTTTGACCCATTTAGGGTTAGGGTTGACTTGGGTCAACTTGACCACTTTGACTGCCCATAGTGGGTCCTTAGTGACCCTATGGGCTACCCAAGGTGATAGGGGTGTTGGGGTTGGGTCATGGGGTCAAGTGGAAGCCCTAAAGTCAAACCCTAGGTCTAATGCTGGAGATGTGCTATAGGCAGACCAAGGTGATTTTCACCTTGGGCCTTATTCGCCTGGTCTTTTGAGCTTCTTGTGGTTTGGTCATGACCTAGTCAAGACAAAACCATACTTAGGGGTCTAGTTGAAAATGGTATGTTACAAATCCCAATATATATATATATAATTTCGTCCCCGAAATTGAAGTAAAGCATATGGTGTTTTTACTGAAATAAAAGCTTGTAACATCCCTAAGAGTTGAGGGTATACCTGACTCGAAGAGTTCCGGGTACTTTTGCTGCATCAAGTCCTGTGGCTCCCAAGTGTCCTCCTCCTGCCCATGGTTTCTCCACAAAACCTTGATTAGCGGAACCTTCTTGTATTGCAAGACCCGCACTGCCGTGTCATCGATCCTCATCAGCTCCATGCTAACTGATCGATCTGAGGCCACTGGACCGTCTGTTGTGGAAATCAACTGCTCAGGGCGTAGTAGAGCCCTCTGTAGTGAAGAGATGTGGAAGACATCATGCAATCCCGCTAACTCCGGCGGTAGCTCCAGTCTATAAGCCAAGGGGCCGATCCACTCCAAGATCCTGTAAGGCCCCATATATCTCGGACTGAGCTTCTTCCGCCTGCAAACCCACGAGACTCCATGCATCGGCCGTATCTTCAAGAAAACCCGGTCTCCCACCTAGAACTCCACCCGACGATGCCTCGCATCGTAGTATTTGGCCTGCCTTCTCTATGCTTCCAACATCCTATCCCGGATCAATCTAACCTGAGCATCGGTATCCTCCACAAACTCTGAGCCGAGTGCCTGTGGATCCTCATCCTGAATCCATGATAGTGGGGTCTTGCACCTCCATTCGTATAATGCCTCGTAAGGTGCCATGCCTATGCTGGACTGATGGCTGTTGTTGTACGAAAACCCGATCAGCGGCAGTATTCTCTCCCAAGGCTCGCCGCGGTCCAAAATACATAGGCGTAGAAGATCCTCCAATGTACGGTTGTTGCGCTCCATCTGTCCATCGGTCTGAGGGTGAAAAGACATGCTGAACGTCAATCGAGAGCCCAGGTAGGCCTAAACCGACCTCCATTCTGTGGATGTAAACCGTCCATCCCGATCTGAAATGATCGTCCTGGGAACTCCATGATAACGAACACACTGCTCGACGAACCTCAACACAAGAACTCTAACCAGAGTATCCTTTGCAACTGGAATAAATCTGGCTACTTTTGTCAGTCTGTCGACAATTACCCATATCGAATCATTCCCCGCACGAGACCGGGGTAGTCCATGTATGAAATCCATGGCTATATCCTCGAACTTCCATTCCAGCACCGGAAGTGACTGTAGTAATCCGGACGGATTCTTGCACTCCGCCTTTATGAGTTGGCAAGCCTCGCAATGCGTCACAAAATACGTAATGTCCTTCTTCATGCCTGGCCAGTACATCATTCTCTTCAAGTCTGTTGTCATCTTGGTGATCCCTAGATGCATTGAGTAACTGCTGTAGTGAGCCTCTGCCATGATGTCCTCCCGAATATGGCCTCCTGCCGGTATATAAACCCTGCCTCGGAAATATAGTAGTCCGTCTCTCAACGAGAAATACCCTATCGTGCCTTCCTTTAAGGCACTAAATATCGGTTCTGCCCGCGCATCCAGCCTCTACCCGTCCCTGATGCGATCCCGAATATCATCGGTGGCAACCATCGATCCTAGATACTCCTTATATAATTCAGGATCGTCCTTGGACACTAAGGATATTTGCATCTCCTTAAACGTTTTTACCAACTCTAAGGCCATCAGCTCTGGGCCTGCTCCTGATGTATTCGCTCTCGGGCTCAAAGCGTCTGCCACCACGTTTGCCTTCCCGGGATGGTAATGCATGGTGTACTGGTATTCTGACAGAAACTCCACCCGGCGTCTTTGCCTGATGTTCAGCTCCTTCTGTGTGTCCACATACTTCAGATTTTTATGATCTGAGAATATGTCGCAGTGCACACCATATAAATAGTGCCGCCAGATCTTTAGTACAAAAATAATTACCCCCATCTCCAAATCGTGCACCGGGTAATTCTGCTCATGTTTCTTTAGATGACGGGAAGCATAGGCTATTACGTGCCTGTTCTGCATCAGAACGACACCCATCCCATAATAGGAAGGATCCGTATACACAAGGAATCCTTCCTTCCCTGATGGAAGAGCAAGGATGGGAGCCGAGGTAAGCCGGCCCTTCAGCTCCAGAAAGGCAGACTCGCATCGTGGCGACCAAATGAAAGGAGACTCCTTCTTCGTCAGGGATGTGAGATGGAGAGAAATCCGAGAGAACCCTTCTATGAACTTCCGGTAATAACCGGCAAGTCCTAAGAAACTCCATGTAACGCCCCGAAACTCAAAGGAGCGACGGGTGACGTTTTGGCCAGTTTTGGGTTCTGGCAAGAGGCACACGGCCTGGGACACGGGCGTGTCCCAGGGCGTGTTAGGCTTGTGTCGTCGAGTTGGTCGAGTGGTCGACGAATTTCACTCGACGTTGTGTCGAGAGAGGGCACACGGCCTGCGACACGGGCATGTCGCAGGGCGTTTTGACCCGTGTCGACACTCAGCCCGCGTAGTCGACACTCTGCGCTCGACGAAGTGTCGAGACATGGCACATGGCCTGCGACACGGGCGTGTCGTAGGGCATGTTGACCCGTGTCGACACTCGTCCCGGGGAGTCGACGAACTTTGCTCGACGATGTGTCGAGACAAGGCACACGGCCTAGGACACGGGCGTGTCCAAGGCCGTGTCGTGAGGTCGACGATCTTCGCTCGACGAAGTGTCGAGTGTCGAGACCGTGTACACGGCCTGGAGCCCAGGCGTGTTGAGATAGACACAGGCACGGACACGGGCGTGTCCTAGAACCCATGCAGTGCTCGGGTTGTTTTCGGAATAAATCGATGGGGGTACACGGCCGCCACATGGCCGTGTTAGGTGGAACACAGGCGTATCAGGTCGAACACGGGCGTGTTCGATGCCCGTGTGTTATTCCAGGCGAGTCGATTTTGATGGAGAATGAGGCACATGGCCCTGGACACGGGCGTGTGCCAGGCCGTGTGCGGTCCAGATTGGACATTTTCAGTCCCGAATCAAAGCCGTTCGTTTCTTTAATTGATGATCCAACGGCTAGTGGTTGTTCATGATGAGATATACCCGGGATTGGGCCTTAGAAACCCTCACTTTTCGTGAGTTGTTATCTTTCTAAAGCTTAGAGAGAGAGGGGAGCCAAGGAAGGAAGAAGAAGCTAGATCCGGCCATTGGAGGAGCTTCGAAGCTCCAAATCGCGAGCCAACTCCGGATCCACGGAGGCACAGCTAGTGCGGTGCTTTTCATCCGCTTACTTTTCCATGGCGCCAAAGAAGAACGCAAGGGTAACGATTCTCTTCTTGAGCATGAGTAGCTCTCCTTCTTTGCATAGGAAGCCAGCTCTCGCGAGTTTGCGGTGAGTTGGAGGCATTCCTTCGGGTAGATATGTGAAGTCCCCGTTATTTAGAGTCCGTAAGCGAGAATGGACATAGGCATGATGTGTGAAGCCTATCCGGACATGTTGGTCTGGATCGGTGATGTTTCATTGCATAATGCCGGAGAAGACTTCGTGCTATTGGTTGTTTTTTGGGTTTTCTACACGGTAGATTGCAACAGGGTGCCTTGGGGATTAACCCAAAGGTGCACCCGGAAAACTGGGCGGATGCGTGATCTTGCCAACTTGGTGGCCTGAGAGCCAACTTGAACATAACTGGGTTATATGAATTGTGATGGAAATGGGACTCGGGAGAAGTTTGACCCGCGCAAATGAATTAAATTGTCGTTGCGATGTGAGCAAGGGTTAGATGGAACTGTACCCGTTCTATGTCGTTCGGTTAAAGAGACCTAAGGGTACGTGGCACTTGCTGTTGGCATAGATTAGGGTCTTCGGCGGTCTATGGCTTAAATTGTCGTGACCCAGGCCAAGAAGACAAAATGCTCATAGGTTTGGCCGTCAAAGTGGCGGTGGCGAGTCCGAAATATCTATGGATTTAATTGACGTGACATCGACCGGTTCACCGAGAATGTGCCCTAAGAGCACGGGGCATGTGGCCGTGCGAGCCAATGTCTGTGATGAAATGATTATATATATGTTGCTCGCTTATGCTAATGAAATGCAGGGAAGGAGCATCGCCGCCCCGAGCTGGGGGCGAGATCGTTATAATTTGGTCAGCATTGCTGACCGTTGCCTTGTTTTGCCACCGTGCGGTGGTTTGTTGCTTGCAGGTGCTGCTGGACCAAGCGGTCAATAGCGGGCTAAGGCCCAACTTGCAAAGCCGGCCCTCGAAGGCCTAATTGGAGTGTTTACTGTTTTTATTCATGTATGACCGGCCTGCGTGCCGTGGTTTGTAAATCATGTAATATCAAGTGAACCATTTTGTAAGGCCTTAAGCCTTGTACTGGTGTATGTATAACATTCCTACTTGGTATTAGTGGACATTCATGCTTTAGTGTTGGGTTCTTTGTTGCAACTTTTATAAACTGCTTCCTCTAGAATGCTCTATGTAGGACGTTATGATTGGTTGGTTGGTTTCCATGAGTAACCACCCGGTCTGTCTGTAGTATATGGCGTCGGGCCCCGGCCGGACCTACTATTATATGCTATGCGATGGATAGGGGGTGTTACAATTTGGTATCAGACTACTGGTTTTGGTCGGGCTTAAGATGAATTCGTGGCCGAATTCTTTTTAAGGGGTGGTGAGCACATTATGTGCGTCATCGTTATACAAGTAAAAGAACTCATGAATGTCCACTTAGGAATGAAAATACACGTGTTTGAGGAACCTGTGTGTTCCTATAATTGTTGTTTGCAATTTTATTTGGTCGCTTAACGGTGTTTTTGTACCACTATAGGTGACCAGACGTGGTGCTGGGCCGTCGGAATGCCGAGTTTCTGAGGTTAGCAGTGCACCTAATAAAGCTCCTGCAACACCTCTATCGGCTGAGACCATACGATTGGTGGCCGAAGCAGTGTTGGCCATGATTAATGGGCAGCCAGAAAAGGCAAACGCAGCAGCCCGCTCCTGCAATGGAGCAGGTACCGCTGCAAGAGGCTGAGCCGAGGAGAGTGGAACAAGTGGTAGTGGAACCGTTGGTGCCAAGGAGGGCAACCAAGAGGCAGCTTAAGCATGTAATGAGCTTTAACCCTCCGGTATTCTCGGGGTTGGGAACCCCATCTCAGGCTGAAGATTGGCTCTCCAGGGTGAAGAGAGTCATGACAGCAATGGAAGACGGAGGAGTGGCAAATGACCATCATCGCTACGTTCCTTTTGGACGGTGAAGCGAGATTATGGTGGGAAGAATTGGAGCTGCACCTATTGAGAGGTAGGCAACTTGTTGATGTCTCGATGGAGGAGTTCTCGAGATTGTTCTTGGCTAGATACCTTCCTTCGACGCAGAAGATATCGTTGGAGAATGAGTTTCTGAAGTTTGTTCAGGGTGAGAGGAGCGTGGATGAATATCTCCACGAGTTTACTTGTCTGAGCCGTTATGCTAGCTCCACTATTATGGATGAGGAGCGCAAGACTAATCGCTTCTACGAAGGGTTGAGAGATGAGTTGAGGTTACTACTCTCGGGGCCGATGACGCAGGGTTTCTTAAACTTGGTCAACACTGCCCGGTCCTTGGAGAAGGACATGAAGAATGTACAAGCAAAGAAAAGCTTGGGTGATAGGAAATCTGAATTCAAAGTGTCGACTACTTCAAAGTCCGGCTATCGGAGGTCCTTCAAGAAGCATAGGACTTCGGGTCCATCTCCTTCTGGTGCTTCTGGGGCGACTACGGGTCGGACCTCGGGTGCATGTTTTACTTGTGGAAAGATGGGGCACTTTGCCCGTGACTGCTGGAGCGGACGTCCTAAGTCCGAGAGAAGGCCGGGAGCGACTTATGAAGAGAAGGGCAAGGCGGTGGAGTCGACGGCATCCCACTATGCTCCGGCCCAACCAAGGGTGTACAATCTTGGCCAACAGGAGGCCATCAAACACGCTGATGTGGTGACAGGTACGGTTTAAATTATAGCAAGTCAATTTCTTTAAATACTTGTTATGCACATGTTACCTTATCACTGCTTGTTTAGGATTTGTTTTGATTTGTGAAAATCCGGCAAGAGCACTCTTCGATACGAGAGCTTCACACTCTTTCGTTTCCGAAGGATTTATATCACGCATCGGAGTCCCTTCTTCGATGGTGAAGGATAAGTTGGACGTGTTGTTGCCCAATGGGTATTCGATGTGCGCGGATAGGATCTGCGATATTAAGATTCGTATTGGGAATCAGGAGTTCGATCTGTAGGCGTCTTTACTTCCGTTGGTGGAGTTCGACGTTATATTTGGCATGAACTGGCTCTTGGAGTAGCAGGCCTATATTGACTGCGGTCGCAAGGAAGTCAATCTGGGAGCAAGTCGTGAAACGACTTTTACGGGCTTAAAGGGGTCGAGCAAGATGTTGATCTCTGCTCTTCAGGTGGTGAAGGCGGTTCGTGCCGGTGCAGAACTGTTCTTTACACTAGTGGAGGTTGAAAAGCCGAAGCCCGCGTTGGATAGTATTTCAGTGGTGTTGGAATACCCTGATGTGTTCCCCGCAGATCTTCCTAGAGCCCCACCTCAACGGGAGATAGATTTCACGATTGAGCTAGTGCCAGGTGCAAAGCCTGTGTCATGATCTCCTTATCGGCTAGCGCCTAAGGAAATGGCGGAGCTGAAAGTTCAACTGCAAGAGCTGTTGGAGCAAGGGTATGTGCGCCCGAGTTCTTTGCCTTGGAGCGCGTCGGTCCTCTTTGTTAAGAAGAAGGACGGAAGCTTGAGGCTATGTATTGATTATCGGGAGCTCAACAAGTTGACGGAGAAGAATAAGTACCCGATCCCCCGGATTGATGATATTTTTTGTCAGTTAGTCGGGTCGACGGTGTACTCAAAGTTGGATCTCAAGGCTGGGTACTATCAGCTGCGAATAAGGGAGAGTGATATCCCGAAGACAACGTTTAGTACGAGATACAGGCATTATGAGTTTACGGTCATGCCGTTTGGGCTGACTAATGCGCCATCAGTGTTCATGGATTTGATGAACAAGACTTTCAGGGAGTACTTGGACCATTTTGTGATCGTCTTCATCGACGATATTTTTGTGTACTCACAAAGTGAGGAAGATCACTTCAAGCATCTTCATTTGGTTTTGGAGACGCTAAGGAGGAATCAGTTGTATGCCAAGTTCTCGAAGTGCGAGTTTTGGTTATCCTCAGTGGCGTTCCTCGGTCATATAGTGAGTGGAGAGGGTATTGCTGTGGATCCGGCGCAGATTGTTGCGATACGGGACTGGCCTGAGCTTGCTACGGTAGCGGAAGTCCGGAGCTTTCTGGGGCTTGTCGACTATTATAGGCACTTCATAGAGAACTTCTCGCGGATAGCGTTACCTCTTACTACTTTGACGAGGAAGGAGCAGAAGTTCGTTTGGACGCCGGAGTGCGCGCGAGCTTTTGAGGAGTTGAAGTGTCGGTTGACCACGACGCCTGTGCTGAGTTCTCCATGTGGGACCGAAGGCTATTAGATTTACAGTGATGCTTCGGGCAGCGGTTTGGGTTGCGTGATACTGCAACACGGAAGTGTGATAGCTTATGGCTCGAGACAGCTGAAGGTGCACGAGAGGAACTATCCGGTCCATGACTTGGAGTTAGCGGCCGTGATTTTTGCCTTGAAGCTATGGAGACACTATTTGTACGGTGTGAAGATTGATATCTACACCGATCACAAGAGCCTGAAGTATCTGATTGATCAGAAGGATCTGAATATGCGGCAGCGTAGATGGATGGAGTTCCTGGGGGACTATACATTCAAGATCCACTACGTGCCTGGTAAAGGGAATGCGGTTGCGGACGCGTTGAGTCGCCGAGCCCCAGCTCAAGACAATTGGCTATTGTTGCATGATGAGCGGTTGGTGCGGGAGTTGGAGGCGTTGGAGATTGTTTGTGTGGATAGGCAGTCAAGTGCTGAAGCAGTTCTGAATTGGACTGAAGTCCAATATGACCTGGCTGATCGGATTCGGCAGGCTTTGGATATGGATGTTCATATGAAGCAGTTCATGGTAGGGGTTCTGGATGTGTCAAATTCCCAATTCGTTGTGGAGGACGGATTGCTTTGTAAAGACGGTCATCTGTGCGTCCCAAGTGTGAGTAATTTGCGGGTGGAATTGTTGTACGAGGCACACCATACCAAGTACTCGATTCACCCGGGGAGCACGAAGATGTACCGTGATGTCAAGAAACTGTTTTGGTGGCCGGGTTTGAAGAAAGATGTGGCGCTCTACGTGGCGAAGTGCCAAACTTGCGCCTTGGTAAAGGCGGAATGCCAAAAGCCGGGAGGATTTCTTAAGTCCTTGCCTATTCCGGAGTGGAAATTCGACGACATCTCTATGGAAATTTGTGCACGGTTTGCCAAGGTCGCAAAAGGGGAACGACGTCATTTGGGTGGTTGTTGATCGGCTAACGAAGGTGTCGCATTTTATTCCGCATAGGAAGGATGATCCGGTGGAGAAGTTGGCAAAACTTTATGTGGATAACATAGTACGGCTTCATGGTGTGCCCCGCAGTATCGTGAGTGACCGAGATGGGCGGTTCACATCCAATGATTGGAGGCTAGTGCAACAAATGTTAGGGACAAAGTTGAAATTCAGCACAGCCTTCCATCCGCAAACGGATGGGCAGACCGAGAGGGTCAATAGAACTATGGAAGACATGCTCCGCATGTGTGTCTTGGATTTTGGGAAGCAATGGGAAGACCACCTTTATTTGGTGGAGTTCGCATAGAACAATAGCTACCAAGCGAGTATACAAATGGCGCCCTTCGAGGCCCTATATGGTAGAAAATGTCGCACGTCGTTGTCTTGGTTAGAAATGGGTGAGTCAAAGTTGTATAAGCGATTGGAAGTGGAGGATGCTACTTCTTTGGTAATAACCATTCGGGAGAGGTTGCTTATCGCTCAGAACCGGCAAGCGAAGTACTATAATTCCAAGCACAGGAACGTGGAGTTCGCTGTGGGCGACTATGTGTACTTAAAGATCAAGCCGTTCAAGGGTGTCTCGCGGGTGCGGCGATTGAAAAAGCTAAGCCCGAGGTACCTTGGGACGTTTGAGGTTCTGTAGCTAGTTGGTGAAGAAGCCTATCGGTTGAAGCTTTTAGTGGAGCTTGGTGGATTACATGATGTATTCCATATTTCGATGCTTCGGAAGGCGGTGCAAGAGCCTACGCAAGTCATCGCGGTTGATCAAGTTCTGGTGGATAGTGGGTTGACGACAAAGGTCAAGCCCGTGCGGATTGAGGACTTGGAGGTCAAGCAGCTACGCAATAAAGAGATCAGGATGGTCAAAGTCCGATGGGACAATTGCGGTCGTGAGGAGCTCTCTTGGGAGCGAGAGTAGACTACGCTTGACGAGTATCCGGAGTTGTTCCGCTCAGGTACAAATTTTGGTTTTGTACATGTCTTTTCTTTATATAATTTCGTGGACGAAATTCTTTTAAGAGGGGGAGAGTTGTAACGCCCCGAAACTCAAAGGAGCGACGGGTGACGTTTTGGCCCAGTTTTGGGTTCTGGCAGGAGGCACACGGCCTGGGACACGGGCGTGTCCCAGGGTGTGTCAGGCTTGTGTCGTCGAGTTGGTCGAGTGGTCGATGAATTTCACTCGACGTTGTATCGAGAGAGGGCACACAGCCTGCTACACGGGCGTGTCGCAGGGCATGTCGACCGGTGTCGACACTCAACCCGCGTAGTCGACACTCTGCGCTCGACGAAGTGTCGAGACATAGCACGCGGCCTGCGACACGGGCGTGTCGACCCATGTCGACACTCGTCCCGGGGAGTCGACGAACTTTGCTCGATAATGTATCGAGACAAGGTACACGGCCTAGGACACGAGCATGTCCAAGGCTATGCCGTGAGGTCGACGATCTTCGCTCGACGAAGTGTCGAGTGTCGAGACCGTGTACACGGCCTGGAGCCCAGGCGTGTTGAGGTAGACACGGGCACGGACACGGGCGTGTCCTAGAACCCGTGCAGTGCTCGGGTTATTTTCGGAATAAATCGATTGGGGTACACGGCCGGCCACACGGCCGTGTCAGGTGGAACACGGGCGTATCAGGTCGAACACGAGCATGTTCGATGCCCGTGTGTTGTTCCAGGCGAGTCGATTTTGACGGCGAATGAGGCACAAGACCCAGGACACAGGCGTGTGCCAGGCCGTGTGCAGTCCAGATTGGACATTTCATTCCCGAATCAAAGCCGTTCGTTTCTTTAATTGATGATCCAATGACTGGGGGTTGTTCCTGATGGGATATACCCGGGATTGGGCCTTAGAAATCCTCACTTTTCGTGAGTTGTTATCTTTTTAAAGCTTAGGGAGAGAGGAGAGCCAAGGAAGGAAAAAGAAGCTAGATCCGGCCATTGGAGGAGCTTCGAAGCTCCAAATCGCGAGCCGACTCCGGATCCACGGAGGCAAAGCTAGTGCGATGCTTTTCATCCGCTTACTTTTCCATGGCGCCAAAGAAGAACGCAAGGGTAACGATTCTCTTCTTGAGCATGAGTAGCTCTCCATCTTTGCATAGGAAGCCCGCACTCGCGAGTTTGCGGTGAGTTGGAGGCGTTCCTTCGGGTAGATATGTGAAGTCCCCGTTGTTTAGAGTCCGTAAGCGAGAACAGACATAGGCATGATGTGTGAAGCCTATCCGGACATGTTGGTCTGGATCGGTGATGTTGCATTGCATAATGCCGGAGAAGACTCCGTGCTATTGGTTTTTTTTGGGGTTTTCTACACGGTAGATTGCAACAGGGAGCCTTGGGGATTAACCCAAAGGTGCACCCGGACAACTGGGCGGATGCGTGATCTTGCCAACTTGGTGGCCTGAGAGCCAACTTGAACATAACCGGGTTATGTGAATTGTGATGGAAATGGGACTCGGGAGAATTTTTACCCGCCCAAATGGCTTAAATTGTTGTTGCGATGTGAGCACGGGTTAGATGGAACCGTACCCGTTCTATGTCGTTCGGTTAAAGAGACCTAAGGGTACATGGCACTTGCCGTTGGCATAGATTAGGGTCTTCGGCGGTCTATGGCTTAAATTGTCGTGACCCAGGCCAAGAAGACAAAATGCTCATAGGTTTGGCCGTCAAAGTGGCGGTGGCGAGTCCGGAATGTCTATGGCTTTAATTGATGTGACATCGACCGGTTCACCGAGAATGTGCCCTAAGAGCACGGGGCATGTGGCCGTGCGAGCCAATGTCTGTGATGAAATGATTATATATATGTTGCTCGCTTATTCTAATGAAATGCAGGGAAGGAGCATCGCCGCCCCGAGCTGGGGGCGGGATCGTTATAATTTGGTCAGCATTGCTGACCGTTGCCTTGTTTTGCCACCGTGCGGTGGTTTGTTGCTTGCAAGTGCTGCTGGACCAAGCGGTCAATAGCGGGCTAAAGCCCAATTTGCGAAGCCGGCCCTCGAATGCTTAATTGGAGTGTTTACTGTTTTTATTCATGTATGACCGGCCTGCGTGCCATAGTTTGTAAATCATGTAATATCAAGTGAACCATTTTAAGTCCTTAAGGCTTGTACTGGTGTATGTATAACATTCCTACTTGGTATTAGTGGACATTCATGCTTTAGTGCTGGGTTCTTTATTGCAACTTTTATAAACTGCTTCCGCTAGAATGCTCTATGTAGGACATTATGATTGGTTGGTTGGTTTCCATGAGTAACCACCCGGTCCGTCTGTAGTATATGACGTCGGGCCCCGACCGGACCTACTGTTATATGCTATGTGACGGATAGGGGGTGTTACACTCCGAACATCCGTGGCCGTCTTCAGTGGTGGCCAATCCCGTACTGCCTGGACTTTCGCCGGATCTACCTCCAAACCCGCTCCACTGATAATATGGCCCAAAAATGCCACCTCTTTTAGCCAAAATTGGCACTTGCAAAACTTAGCATACATCTTATGCTCTCGAAGCTTCTCTAAAGTCAAATACAGATGTCTCGCATGCTCCTCTTCAGTCCTTGAGTAGATAAGGATGTCGTCAATGAATACGATAACGAAGACATCCAGATATTCCTCGAACACCCGATTCATTGAGGCCATGAATGCGGAGGGTGCATTCGTGAGCCCGAAAGGCATCACGGTAAACTCGTACAACCCGTATCTACTGCTGATGTAACGTACCGAATCGCTTTAGGCCCCTCGTGTGTGTTTTTGAGTCAGGAGGGTTGACTCGAGTCCTGAGAAGTGCAGGGAATTGGACTGCACTTGTGGAGGAGTGGAGAAATCAGTGCAGAGAAGGACATGGGTAGTGACACGGGCGTGTCACTACCCGTGTCAATGTGACATGGGTAGAGATACGGGCGTGTCCCTACACGTGTGGCAATGTGTCGTGTTGAACTCGACGAGATGTGTCGAGATCGACGAACTGCGCGGCGATTTCAACGAATTAACATGACACGGGTAGAGACACGGGCGTGTCTCTACCCGTGTGGCATTGTGTCGAGTTGAACTTGACAAGACATCTCGAGACCGATGAATTATATGACACGAGTAGAGACACGGGCGTGTGCCTACCCGTGTGCTCCAGTCGACGATTTTGATCGAGATCGACGAAATGTTGGATCTTCGAGATGTATCCAGAGAAGGACACGGGCAGGGAACATGGCCTTGTCATGTGGACACGGGTCTGTACACGGACGTGTCCCTACCCTTGTCGAGTATTGACCCGACACGAAAACTGTCGTTTCCGTTTCGCCTAAACAGGACACGGGTAAGGACACAGTCGTGTCCCTACCCGTGTCACTTTTCATATATAAAAGGGAAGAGAAAACCCTAGCCATTTTCACGCTCACTTAATCCCTGTTTTCTGAGAGAACTTCTGTAGAAGGAGAACTGCTGGAGGAAGATCTAGGGAAGGAGTTCCGCCATCGTCGTAAAGGGGAGGATGTCGCTGCGAAGAATCACAAGGTCTATGGACGGAAATAGAACCGCTGGAAATGAAGTGAGTTTCCTACCCTCTCCCTTGGTGCTAGATCTATAGTTACCTTCCTAGGCGAGACATCGACTCAAGAGAGTCTTGATGGAGAGGAGGAGTTTCCTAGGAAAGGCCATGCTAGGACTTGTGTCCTAGGTTTTTAGATCTCTTCAATCACGCCCTTCTTCAAAGTGATGATAAGGCATGGTTTCGTGAAGCGTATTGGCCTCTTGAGGTTGAATAAGGGAGGAGGTTTTCTGGAATGATTTGGGGAGATCGCCTTGAGGAGGAAGATGAACCGATGCCGTTCATTCCGCCTTAAGATACGTGCAGAATCTGTATTCTGTGCGCAGCGAAATTCGTGGCCACGTTTAGGTGTGATATGTCCAGACCTGGGCTTTCAGCTAAACACGAAAGTTGAAGCCCTTGAAAATACCTTTCCAACAAATGGTTGCACGACTTCTGGCGAAGTCTGTAGCCACAGGAAAGTCTAAACAAAAATGGTGTTCAATAAATCCTGCATGCAGAGGTTGTGTTCTGTACGCAGCAGAATTCAAGTCCGATTTCAAGTAGGATAACGTCAAATCTGGGTTGAGGTCTGAATACAAGAGTTATGGACCACGGAAAGAGATTTCCATCGTGTGGTTACACGTCTTCACCGGATTCTTGTAGCATCAGGAATCTCCTGTTGAAGCCGCAGTCCAGATTCAATCTGCACGTAAATTCTGGGCTTTTTATAAGATGGATTTGGATTCGGTGGAATTATTATTGCAAATTACTTGACTTGGATGAACTCGTATGAGTAATAATTTGTTGCATGATTGACAAAGCTTATTAATTAGATTTCATATAATCAAATTGTGAAGCAATCTTATTTAAACGAATTGACTTGATAGGACCCGAAGGATTGTTATTTGTGCGCATCATGTATATAATATGTCGTTAACATATGGAAATTGTGATGGATCTTTACATGTGCATCATGTTCATAATAGGATAGTACTTTTGGAAGGATTGATAGATCTTCATATGCGTAACATGTTTATATTATGTTGTCATCAGTTGGGAGTCATATAGAAGAATAAATCATGGCCATGAGTATGTTTGATTAATGAATTGAGTTTAGTAGTCCCATACTTAGAGCGTCGTCTCCCTACAGGTAGTATTGTGAAGGGATGTAAGTGCGGTGTTGACCGTTACTTGTTTGGTAGTGTTGTGATAAGGCATGGATGGATGGTTGGGCTGTGTCCTCGTGCTTACTTTCGAGGCCCCTTCCATGTTATGTTGATGCGGCAATTGCATGCAGTGTGAGTCGACACGCGGTGTCGTAATCCTGGGTTAAGGATAGTGTGGCAGGTCTACAGGCTCGCCATTCGTCACACCGACGGGAGTCGACAGTTACACTTTGGGCGGTTGGTCTATGTCCTCGGTGTTCACGTCCCGGGGACCCTTCCATGCCAAGTGAACGGTTGGGCTGTGTCCTCGTGCTTACTTCCGAGGCCCCTTCCTGGTCATGCAAGGCCAATTCGGGATGTGTTCTTGGTGCACATGTACCCAAGACCCCGTTGGGCCATAGTACGCATGGGCTCCACTGTTGTGTTCTTAGCGTTGAGGCGTACGGAGGCCTAGATGAAGTAGTGTGGATACCCGCCTAGTAGTAGGAGTGCCCGTTCTACTGTCACCGCCTGGCCATGGCGGCTGATGCCTGAGAGGTTAGCTACCTACTCGAAAAGTGGGAACTATAGTCTGTGTCGACATAGCAATTGCATGGGTGTGATCATGGGTGAGTCATTGCATAGCATTCATAGCATTTCATAACATTGCACAACAAGATCCTCATCGTATAAGTTTGTATAGGCACTCTTATACGATGAGTTACCTTTATGTAACCCGATCCTTAACTTATAAGTTTGTATGGGCATTCTTATAAGTTAAGTTACTTTCCTGCTATTATTTATACATGTTAGTTTGTTGTAGCTCTTAAATGTTTGCTAGATCATGTTATTGTTACTCTTACACTACTGCCACCTGCTTGTACTTCTTTTACTTGCATACATATATATTACCCTTGTTCCTTCTCCCCACCCGGTGCCGAGGAGTCGCCGGGGGAGCGGATGTGAAACCACTTAGTCATTTCGACTAACGGTTGCTACGTCTTCCTTTTTATGAGGTCACGCCGCAGGTAGAGCAGCCGCAGAATATGCAGCAGGACCGCCAGGCCAGGACGATAGAGCCTGAAGTGACGGTGTCGTCGATACCGTCGGTTACTGATGTTAGTGTTTGATACTCTGATGTAGCCCGTTTGGGCAATGTTTAGCTGTACTCTGATATATTATAGAAGCATGTTTTTGCTTCTCCTTTATTGATGTATTTGGACATTATTACTTAGTGTGGATTTTGACTTCTCTTTCTTATTATATTTGGTTGGGTTGACATGTTCTATTGATATTATTGTAGCCGGCGGAATAGGCATCTTGTGGTACAGGTTAGCCCGTGTGCTAATGCTACCGCAAGGCGGCTGTTCCGGGCATAAGATCCCCCTTCGTGCCGTGTTTTGAGATCCGGGAGGGGGGGTCTTACAAATGGTATCAGAGGTGCCACGATCATCAACTAAGGAAGTCATTCAACAATGGTGTCACCCCCGTTTGATTAGTCAGTTTGGGGACAAACAGACTTAGTGGAAGCAGTGGTGTGCCCATATGTAATTTACGCTAAGTATGTCCAACTTTGACCTTAAGATTGGCCAACCTGACCATACATTTGCATTTTATGTGTAGATTCCAGCGCTTGTTGAGCAGGTGGGAGGCACTCCTACGCCCTCCATACCCACTCCCACTCAGTTCCAACAATCTGAGTTGGGGCAGACGCTCACTGCCATCCTCGATGCTTTTAGGGCGCAGCAGTCCCCAGTGCAACAACAGGACCCGAGCTCCAACTGGCTGAGCACCTTCCGGGCTCTCTCCCCTCCCACCTACCTTGGGACGGAGTCAGCCGTACGTACAGAGGAATGGCTAGACACAGTTCAGGAGTTGTTGGCTGGTATCCGTTGCCCGGCCAACATGGCAGTGACATTGGCGGTGTCTGTCTTGGACTCACATGCTAAGAGGTGGTGGAAGTACCTCATGGGCTATACCTTCCAAGGCCGGTTCTACACAGAGATAATTTGGAGTGAATTCTTAGGTATTTTCTTGGAGCACTTTATCCCTACATCGGCCCGAGATGAGCTTGAGCAGAGGTTTCTTCTACTAAAGCAGGGATCAAAGTCAGTTACGAAATACCAGCGGGGATTCCAGCATCTCGCAAGGTTTGCGGATTCTTACGAGTTGGATGACAGATTTTATGCCAAGCGCTTCTACCAAGGGCTGCGAGATCCCCTAAGGCAGTCCCTTTTGTTTATAGCGGATGGAAGCTTGGCGGAGATCATTGATATGGCGAAAAGATTGTAGGCGAACCAGTTGGGATGCAGTAAGAGGCCTGCGGAGGACGTGATGGAAGCCGACCCATGGAATAGAAGGAGGCGAGACTTTAGAGCAGGAAGAGGATATCAAAGAGGTGGAGGGAGTGTCCATCGGAACTATAGAGTGGAGCATCCGGTTCTGCAGCCGCCTGCGATGCCTCCACCACCACAACCTCAGCAATTTCAACAACCTGACGGGTGTCGTGGTCTGGTGTGCTTCGAATGCAACCAGCCGGGCCACATCCGACGTTTCTGCCCGCAGCTATTTGGGAACGTCCCTCCCGCTCTCCCTCCGGCAGCTCCTCGAGGGCGGGGTCACGTGCGTGGTCGAGGACGAGGACCGCCAGGAGGTAATCCCGGCCCTGCTAGGGATCAGGTGTACGCGCTTGACATGGCACATGAGCGGAACCCCCAAGATGTGATTGCAGGTATGATTTAATTAATTAACATATTTTCATGGTCTAACTTGAATTGATTAAGACTTACTAGACACCTAGCAATAAGTTTTGGTTGTTGGTACTTAGGCACCGTGATTATTGGCAGGAAGACGACCTATGCGCTGTACGATACCGGTGCCTCATACTCCTTTGTGTCCGAGGATTTCATAAAAGACGTGGAAGGTGTACAGTACTTTACTGGCATAGCCCGACGAGTACGTCTTCCGGACGGCTCGGAGATGATCGCAACCGCCAAGTGTGAGTTGGAGCTATTTATTGATGGGAAGGCCTTTGATACGCCGACCACGGTTCTGAGAATGCCGGTGTTCGACATCATTTTGTGCATGCCATGGCTGGACTGGCACTTCGCGAGGATTGACTGCGCAGAGAAGCGGATCTATTTGAGACATGGAGACTCCGACGTCATCTTCCAAGGTATTGGCTTCGCACCGCGTATGATATTATCTTCTGTTCAGGCTGTAAAAACCCATATGAAGGGGGACGAGGTCTTCATGGTCTGGTTCGAGTTGAAGGAAGAAGCATTGGAAGTGAAGGATGTACGGGTAGTGCGGGATTTTCCCGAGGTATTTCCTGAGAAGTTGCCAGGATTGCCCCTATTGGGTATTGTATTCACAATTACCTGGATTTGAGGGAGCCACCTGTCAAGCTAAGATGAATTCACAATATATTTGATAAAATATTTCAAGTTGTGCTTGCAGTTATTCCACGCTAAGTGCACACCAATGTCAGGGTGCAGTAGGTCAATATACACGGGTCTGCATGACGTAATCCCTCGTTGAGCAGATCAGTGTGTTGGCCTACGTGTACTCTCTCTATTGGAGTGCACTTACTTTCAAGTACAGGGCTGTGTTTATGCAAGAGCAGACAAGGAGCAAGGATGAGTCAAAGAGCAGCTCAGAGGCGTAAGACGAAAAATCATCTAAGTAAGAATCGACGAGAATCACCAAGTGATTCTCGCCGATTCGGCGAGAATCACTAGTGATTCTCGCCGAATCGTCGAGAATCACTGGCTGATTCTCGCCGGCTAAATCAGAGTGCAATCAAGTCAAATTCGATGAGAATCACTTTGTGATTCTCGACGAATCGTCGAGAATCACTTTGTGATTCTCGCCGAATCGTCGAGAATCACCCTTGATTCTCGACGATTCGACGAGAATCACAGGTGATTCTCGCCGATTTTGACTTGGACGATTTTCTGGAACTCCCTGAACCGGACTCTGTCGCTGGCACTGCTTTGAACCGGAGTTAGGGTTTCTTCTGGTGGGACCCACAACGGTCATCTTGAAGTTGTCTACAGTATAAATACAGGCTTATGTTTGAACAGTAAAACGACGGAAAAGATATACGAAGCCGAGCCGCGACGTGACCTAGATCGCGAAACTGCTCCGCCGCCGCCGTCGCCGCTCGCGCTAGTTGGTCGCCGCTTTTGATCGCGATTCTTCCTGATCTTCCGGCGACAGAAGCTTAGCCAAGCTTAGAGTCTCACGTGTCTAACCGGAGATCTCTTGTCTCTTGATTTGTTGATCGGGAAAATCTTCCCCATCCGAATCGATCGAGACGATTGATCCTAGTGTGACCGTTGGTAGACCTAGCTAGCTTCGCTACGAAGTTTGGATCTCCAAAGTACAGCAGCCGCACACTGTTTTTGCCGTCGATCTCGTGTACCAAGCCGCCGCCCATTTTGCCGCTGCCAGTTCCGGGGAGATTCTCTCCCAGAGAGATCTAGGGTTGTGGACTCTTCGTGGACTTCAAAAACACGTCGTCAACAAAGAGGGACACCTTAGTCTCCAAACGTAGTTTGTATCTCTTGTACATTCTAGTTTTACTTTTGTTGTAAAGGAACGTTGGTTCCTAGTTGTAAGGGTTGGGTGCAACCCGTGTTGTGGGAGTGTTGACTCCTACGTGTGGAAGGGTTCCTTCCGATAGTGCAAGGATTGGATTTCAATCCTGTTGGAGAAGTGACCGAGTCGTCCCTTGTTGGGAGATAGGTCGAAGGGGGAAAGTGAATGTACCCAAATCGGGGAACCACTATAAATAGCTTGTGTACTCTTTTGTGCAGTGTTGTTTTATTTTCGTGTGCAGGTACAATTTAAATTCCGCAAAAACGCTGCACGTCACCTATTCCCCCCCCCACCATAGGTGAAGATAGTTGACACTAGGTGGACTTTCAAGTGGTATCAGAGCCAGGTTACTCATCAAAAAGGTTTACACGTTGAGTAGAATCCTGCCACCAGTGTCAGAAGCATGGAGCTGGATCATGAGATATCGCCACTAAGACTTCCCACATGCACAAAGGAGTATTATCCCGTCTGGAAGATGAGAGTGTCGTATCACTTGGAGGATATCGATCCTCGATCATCTTTCATCCTAGAAGAGGGTCCTTTTATTCCTATGAAGACCTCCGGCTCTGGAAAGAATATCCAAGTGCCCAAGTGCACTGCTGAGATGTCGGAGACGGAACTTTCATTATTTAATCTGGACAAGAGGATTCGTCATATTATCATGGATATCTGGTCTGGACCTTCTTGCTCTAGATTGGAAAAATGTGAGACGGCCAAATCTATGTGGGTGATGATCTCAGAGCTGATGGGGGGATCAGAGAAAACTGGAATCTGATGTCAACTAGAGGATGAAGCCTATGTGGGGGTCCTCGCCTCTGAAGATGAAGGCAAGAATCAATCGGACAGCATCATAGCTCCAGTGTCCGTGTCAGAGACTGAAGAGGCCAGTGAGGAAAGCAGCTCTGATGAGGATGACACAACGGTCACTGGCTCTAATGACAATAACACTGAAGAGCAGGTAACTTTTTCATCCTGCCCCGTCTCTCTTGAAGTTTCTGAAGACAGGAACTGTGTCCCTTCAGAAAATTCTGATTCCCTGAAGAGAGCCCTTCAGAAAAGCAACCTGCTTGTTGAAGAACAAGCTCAGGAGATTGCACGGCTGAAGATCTTGTTGGTTCTCTAATTGGCATCCAACAAGGTCAAGGACTCTAAAATCTCTGATTTAGAGAGTAGTCTAGAGACTGAGAAAAGGATAGTATCAAACTTTTCCAAGGTTGATGCTATGAAGAGAAAGGAAGAAAACGGGTGGATCTCCCGAATTATCAATTCGTGAAGAAATGGGGAAACGGTATTCCGACCCCTCACTCCAAGCAGGAAGGGTATTCATCATGCCTTCAGGTATGACCACAGGAATAATCGTGGTCACTGCAAGGGTGATCTGTCCTCATGTGGAGACACCCATAGTGCAAGGGCTGTCATGGCCACCCATGAGAGAATACCTAAGGCTCATTCTGAGCCCTTTGTATTCTCGGCCACTGCCCCTACTCGGCATGAATCGGCTGGTATCAGCTCTCAGAACTCTTCTCTCCACCCAAGGACACAGGAAAGGGGGGTTTGAAGTCATGCTGTAAGTTCTCATGGGGCCTCAGGAAGGGCGCTGTTTGAAAGGAAGGCACCACCTCCCAGACCTCGTGACGCTCGCTGCATGCATTCATTCCACCCTTCCACGTGTCACGGTGGAAGAGGCAGTTCTGGGAGCAGATCCAGATCTATCCCGTTTGGACCTAGGCTCATGACTACCTCAGTCACTAGATCAGGTCAGAAACGGAGATACAACATTCACGAGTGTTGGTGCTGTGGCAAGGTGGGACACTTTGCCATAGACTGTTGGCACAACCCCTCTGTGTCAAGGGCAAGGGCCTATCCACATCTCCAGGGCAGAGGTAGTCTTTCTGTCAGGATTTCTGAAGGAAGGCAGTCGAGTGTTTATGCTAACAAGAACCTAGGACCCAATATGTGTTGGGTTCCTAAGGTAAAGTAACTCTCTTTTGCAGGGTAGTGTAGGTTCCCGTAAATATAATGGGAACTAGACAGTAGATGTTTCAAGACTGAATTGGAACATGCATCTGGAATAACAGCAGTGATATTTATATGGGCATACTCACATCGAGCACCTGGTATGTTTTAGTCGGAGAGGCTAAATGCTAACTCTCATAATCCCAGGTATTTCTCATCAGCTCCAAGACTTGAGTCATTTTCTATCGACATTTACGCATATATATATATCTTTATATACATATATATATACATATATGTGTGCACATCTAAGGATAGGTTAACACGGTGAATATAAACCTTACATACATCATTAAAGAGTTATCGGTAATTCCACTGGTAGATTCGAGAACTAACATCTACAGGCGTAAATTAGTTCATTGAAAACTAACGAAGATACGTCTTTGGAAATCTCGACAACGAAGATACGTCATTGGAAATCTTGCCATCAAGAAATGTATGGAAAAGCCCGGTTCAAACCCTATATAGATTGGCTTTAAGAAGTATTTATATATTTAGAAGATTTTTAAATTGACTTGACATCGGAAGACTTCGAAAATCCGGCATGTATCTTAACCCGTAGATTCCTGTTAAAGAATCCCTTCAATTTCGACTTAGACAAACGGAAACCCTTTAAAATCCCTTTTTAAACCCGTCGAAATCTTGGCAGTCTCCCGCCGACCCTTCATATTCCGCAGGAAATTTTTTTTAAACTCGCCGATCGCCTCTTTCGTCGACAACAGCAGGAATCGACAACAGCAGGTCTCCCTCCGAATCGTGACGACTTCCGTCGACATCCCGCAGGAAGCTCACCGAAGGTCTCTCGCAGGAAGCTCACCGAAGGTCTCTCGCCGATTCTTCCCCTTCCGTCGACATCTCGCAAGATTCCCGCAACTCGTGAAGAACTCCGTCGATCTCGACGTGCAAGAATCCCGCAACTCGCGAAGAATCCCGTCTATCTCGCCGATTGCCTTCCGTGGATCTCTCCTCTCTCGGGTGCACCTTCCATGGATCTCTCCTCTCCCGATCTCGCCGATTCTTCCTTCCAGGGATTTCTCTGCTGTTTCGATCAATCACAGTCGCGGGGACCTACCGGGTGTCCATCGTCTTCATCGAACTAACTCACCGTCTACGCTTATAGGTAACCCCATCCTCACCCTTACGTGGACTTTATCACTAGTGTCGCTTCCCTTTTGACTTTTGATTAAGCGTAGAGTAGGGATTCTCTCCCTAGGTTTGCAATGGCTCCAAGGACAACTGCTTGCCTGGTCACTGGATGCGAGCTGGTTCGAACAGGGTTCTCTCATGCCTCAGATGAATTCAGAAACATCATCCTTATTCTTGAAGAGGCTGGACTCTCATTCGTACTGGAGCACCCCTGTAAAATCCTGGACAAGGAAGTGCTGGAGTTCTTTGCAACCGCAAAACTCCGGAATGACGACTCTCTCATCAAGAGCAAGGTTGCAGGGGCAAAGATCAAGATGTCTGCCAGCAAGCTGACCCACTTCTTGCAGCTCACTAGCTCGGTGCACGAGGATTATCTGGATGAACAGGACAAAACCAGGACTTTATTATTCTGTGGACTCGCTCGAGGAATGAGGTCGATAAAGCGAAAGGATATGAATGAGGAGGGGAAACGTCTGTCAGACATCATTGGAAAAGTACTCATATGCAAGCCGGGCTCTCATGACCACATCTCTGCGGACATGTTCAAGATCCTGGTGGCAATTGTCTGCAGAAAAAGATTCAACTGGGGGGCATTGCTTTTTGAGAAGATAAAGGACACCCTCAGATCTCCTAGCTTTAGCCGAATCATCAGTCTGTATCTCAATCAGTTGAACAGAGATAAGTATGACATGAGTAAAGGTGTTCCTCTACATTACTTGAAGAAAATGGACTCGAGTGTTTTTGACAGATGGGAGAGGCGCATTGGGCAGGCTGCCGTGGTAGAATAACAGGAAGTATCTCCAGCCGAGGACGGAACTGTGGCTGATTCCGTAGTTATCCCCAGTGAAATTCCTGATGCTTTGACTGCAGGAATTGAGGGGGAGCCTCTGCCCACAGATGCTAATATCGTATCTGACATCTCCGAGATAGCCAGAGATGCAGTGGCGGATATACTAGAAGAAAGTGAAGCTGTGCTAGAGAATGAGGAGGCCCTGAACCTGAATGATCTAGGAGACGGAGGTGCTGTAGAGGAGACTGCTGACGAAGGGTTGGAAGATGATGCTGATGAGAATGATCTCATGGATGATGAAGGTGAGGAAGAAGACAATGAGGGACAGGAAGCTTTGGAGACTCAGGATATCACTGAAGTTCCATCTGACAAGCACGCTCCTGAGATCGTTCCTGAGATCATTGGTGCAACAGTGGAGGGGGAGTCCGAAAAATCTATAGAGGCCGCAAGCATTCCCCCCTTAGAGACTGTGCTCGTGTCCAGCTCTACAGGTGCATCTGATGAAGGGCAAGGCCATGGAGTGCCTCAGGCTCATCCACTACGAGATGAACTAGCCAATCACACCGTGAATGTCATTCAGGGTATTGTGGATGAGCTCAAAGCATCTTTTGAGAAAGCTTAAAATAAAATGTTGAACGGAATTAAGAAATCAGAGAATCTCATGCTCAAGAACATGGTGGAGATCAATCACAAACTGGACGTGATGGAAAAGAAGTTTGAAGATAAGTATACAGCGGCCGACCAAGCTATCACTCTTCTTATGGACGGATTGAAAAAGAAAATCGATACTCTCGCCGTAGTGAATCAGAATGCTCATGTCGTAGCAAATAACATTCAAAAGTTTGATGGCAATATGGTAACTCTTAACACCAATCAACAAGCCTTGGTCACTGAATTCTCCAGGACTACAAAGCATATTGATGAGTCACTGCATTCTTATGCAAACTCCATTGCAGTCGAAGCCAAAAAGGGGGAGAAAGAATATATAGCTAAGATGGCTGAGCTTCGGGAAGTCATGATCAACAACTTTGAACAGTCAAACAAATATGTTTATGACAGTTGCTGGTGGATGCTCCAACAAGCGTTAGGCGTTAGTATCCCTGAAAATCGAAGGTACTCCTGCTCCTGAAATTAATACTGTGGCTGATGAGGGAGCCAATGCTGAAGAAGCTCCTGTAAGTGAAGCTGATGTTCATAGGGCTGCTAGGGCCTCCTCCAAGGCAAAACTGATGGCAATGTTTGATCAAGGAGCCCTCGCAAAAGCCAGGGACAAGATGAAATCGCAATAAGGGGCGTCTAAGGAAACACAAGCTGAAAAGAGAATTAGACTGAAGGAGGAGGAAGTAAGAAACGAAAAGTGGAGTTCGGTTTCAAAGAGTATCATCTTGGACACATTCTGGCTACAAGAAAAAGGAGAAATCAATCGAAGTGACGTATACAGCCAGCATGAGTGGGAGCTGTACAAGACGTATGAAGCTAAACGGAACATCTTTTTCAGGACCAACACTGCGGCAGATAAAGCTCCTCCACCCAGATACTATCCAAAGCCTAAGGAGTATGTTGAAAGGCAAAGGAAGAAGTTTTTGGCTCAGAAACTCAAGGATGACTTAGCCAAAGAAAAATAGTCAGAAATTTATAGCTTGTCATTATCTCATAAGAACAATTAACGTGTATTATTATTATATGAACAATCTTGAAATTATATATATATATATATATATATATATATATATATATATATATATATATATATATATATATATATATATATATATATATATGTATATGAATTTATGAGTGACTCAAGTTTTGGTCTGTTTGCCTATACTCTCTTGTGCTGCATCTCTAAATTCTGTATGTTGTATATATTATCTGGTTGGTGGTATTCATCTTAGCTAGTAGGATTTTGGCTTTGTCAAATAGGGGGAGATTGTTGGGTATTGTATCCATAATTACCTGGATTTGAGCAAGCCACCTGTCAAGCTAAGATGAATTCACAATGTATTTGATAAAATATTTCAAGTTGTGCTTGCAGTTATTCCACACTAAGTGCACACCAATGTCAGGGTGCAGTAGGTCAATATACACGGGTCTGCACGACGTAATCCCTCGTTGAGCAGATCAGTGTGTTGGCCTACGTGTACTCTCTCTATTGGAGTGCACTTACTTTCAAGTACAGGGCTGTGTTTATGCAAGAGCAGACAAGGAGCAAGGATGAGTCAAAGAGCAGCTCAGAGACGTAAGATGAAAAATCATCTAAGTAAGAATCGACGAGAATCACCAAGTGATTCTCGACCGATTCGGCGAGAATCACTAGTGATTCACGCCGAATCGTCAAGAATCACTGGCTGATTCTCGCCGGCTAAATCAGAGTGCAATCAAGTCAAATTCGACGAGAATCACTTTGTGATTCTCGCCGAATCGTCGAGAATCACCCTTGATTCTCGACGATTCGACGAGAATCACAGGTGATTCTCGCCGATTTTGACTTGGACGATTTTCTGGAACTCCCTGAACCGGACTCTGTCACTGGCACTGCTTTGAACCGGAGTTAGGGTTTCTTCTGGTGGGACCCACAACAGTCATTTTGAAGTTGTCTACAGTATAAATACAGGCTTATTTTTGAACAGTAAAATGACGGAAAAGATATATGAAGCCGAGCCGCGACGTGACCTAGATCGCAAAACTGCTCCGCCGCCGCCGTCGCCGCTCGCGCTAGTTGGTCGCCGCTTATGATCGCGATTCTTCCTGATCTTCCGGCGACAGAAGCTTAGCCAAGCTTAGAGTCTCACGTGTCTAACCGGAGATCTCTTGTCTCTTGATTTGTTGATCGGGAAAATCTTACCCATCCGAATCGATCGAGACGATTGATCCTAGTGTGACCGTTGGTAGACCTAGCTAGCTTCGCTACGAAGTTTGGATCTCCAATGTACAGCAGCCGCACACCGTTGTCGCCGCCGATCCCGTGAACCAAGCCGCCGCCCATTTTGCCGCCGCCGGTTCCGGGGAGATTCTCTCCAATAGAGATCTAGGGTTGTGGACTCTTCATGGACTTCAAAAACACGTCGTCAACGAAGAGGGACACCTTAGTCTCCAAACGTAGTTTGTATCTCTTGTACATTCTTGTTTTACTTTTGTTGTAAAGGAACGTTGGTTCCTAGTTGTAAGGGTTGGGTGCAACCCGTGTTGTGGGAGTGTTTACTCCTACGTGTGGAAGGGTTACTTCCGATAGTGCAAGGATTGGATTTCAATCCTGTTGGAGAAGTGACCGAGTCGTCCCTTGTTGGGAGATAGGTCGAAGGGGGAAAGTGGATGTACCCAAATCGGGGAACCACTATAAATAGCATGTGTACTCTTTTGTGCTGTGTTGTTTTATTTTCGTGTGCAGGTACAATTTAAATTCCGCAAAAACGCTGCACGTCACCTATTCCCCCCCCCCCCATAAGTGAAGATAGTTGACACTAGGTGGACTTTCACCCCCGCATAGAGAGGTTGACTTCCAGATTAATCTAGTACCAGGTGCCAAGCCTGTATCCAAGGCTCCGTACAGAATGGCCCCGAAAGAACTTGCGGAGTTTAGAGTTCAATTGCAAGAACTGGTGGAGTCGGGGTTCGTTCGCCCCAGTTCATCGCCCTGGGGAGCTCCTGTACCGTTCGTGAAGAAGAAGGATGGAACTCTGCGGTTGTGCATAGATTATCGGGAACTCAATCGGTTATCAGTGTGGAACACTTATCCACTACCTCGGATCGACGAGTTGTTCGATCACCTAGTGGGAGCACATTGGTTTTCCAAACTAGATTTACGCTCTGGATACTATCAGTTGAGGATTCGAGAAGGAGACATCCAGAAAACGGCCTTTAGTTCAAGATATGGTTTGTATGAGCTCACGGTAATGCCATTTTGGCTCACAAATGCCCCTTCGGCCTTCATGAGCCTGATGAACAAGGTGTTTGAACCGTATTTGGACATCTTCGTCATTGTTTTTATCGACGACATCTTGGTATACTCAAAGACGGAGGAGGAGCATGTCGAGCATCTAACCTTGGTGTTGAAGAAATTGAAGGAGCACGCCTTATACACCAAGTTTAGCAAGTGTGAATTCTGGCTTAAGGAGGTTGCTTTCTTGGGGCATGTGATCAGTGGGGCAGGATTAGCGGTGGATCCAGCAAAGGTGCGAGCCGTGAAGGAGTGGTCGCCCTTGAAGTCGGCGGCAGATATACGAAGCTTTCTTGGGCTTGCTGGGTACTACCGCAAGTTCGTGAAAGAATTCTCCAAGATTGCCCTTCCTCTTACTTTGTTGACGAAGAAAGGTGTGCCATTTGAGTGGACTCCCCAATGTGAAGCGGCGTTCCAAGAGCTAAGGGATAAGCTTACCTCCGCCCCATCCTTGCTCTTCCGTCTGGGAAGGAGGGATTTTAGGTTTACACGGACGCGTCATATCAAGGGATGGGAGCGGTATTGATGCAGCACGGGCATGTAATCGCTTATGCTTCAAGGCAGTTAAAGAAACATGAAATCAACTACCCGGTTCATGATTTGGAGTTGGGAGCAGTGGTGTTCACTTTGAAGGTCTGGAGGCATTATCTATATGGCGTCCACTGCGAGATCTTTTCCGATCACAAAAACTTGAAGTATGTCCACACTCAGAAGGAGTTGAACCTGAGACAGCGGCGGTGGTTGGAATTTCTATGCGACTATGAGTTCACCATGAACTACCACCCCAGGAAAGCAAACTCGGTAGCCGATGCATTGAGTATAAAGGTGTCAGGCTTTAGCCCAGAGTCTCGATTGATGAGTATGGAGTTGGCTCGGATGATCGAGGAGATGGAAATTAGTCTAGTATTCAAGGCTCCTTCGGCAGAGTATGCAGAGTATATGGCCAGCATGAGCATAGTTTGTGATATCCGGGACCGGATTCGGGTGGAGCAACGCATGGATGCGGCCTTGGCCCCGGCAATCAAGACAATTGAAGATGGGACCACCGATGAGTGCACACTAAAAGACGGCCTCGTTTATTTTCGTGGCCGGCTCTATATTCCCAAGGGCGGCAAAATCCGGGAGGATATCTTGAGAGAGGCACATTCCTCTCAATATTCAGTACACCCGGGTATTGCCTAGATGTACGCCGGCTTACGGAAGACCATGTGCTGGCCAGGAATGAAGAAGGATGTTCGTTACTATGTTACACATTGCGAAGCTTGTCAAAGAGTGAAGGCTGAATGCAGGAGTCCCGGTGGTTTGTTGCAGTCATTGCCCATCCCCGAATAGAAGTTCGAGGATATCTCCATGGACTTTGTCCATGGGCTACCTCGCTCCCGCTTTGGGAATGATTCAGTGTGGGTTATTGTTGATCGACTGACAAAGGTGGCCCGATTCATTCCAATGAAGAAGGAAGCACACGTGGATGTTTTGGTACGCCTTTTTGTGGAGCAATTCGTACGGTATCATGGCGTGCCCAAGACAATTGTTTCAGATCGGGATGGTCGGTTTAAATCCAAGGAGTGGAAGGCGGTACAGGTGTATTTGGGCTCGCGCCTAACCTTTAGTACACAATTTCACCCTCAGACGGACGGGCAGTCTGAGCGGACCATCAGAACACTGGAGGATTTATTGAGGTTGTGTGTGCTGGATAGAGGAGAACCGTGGGAAAGACTCATACCACTGGTGGAATTCTCCTACAATAATAGCCATCAGGCGAGCATCGGTATGACGCCCCATGAAGCCCTTTACGGAAGAAGGTGCAGGACTCCCTTATCTTGGGTGCAGGATGAAGATTCAAAGGCATTGGGAAATGAATATATAGATGAGACTGATGCGGCAGTCAGATTGGTACGGGATCGCATGTTGGAGGCTCAAAGTCGGCAGGCGAAGTATTATAATGCAAAGCACCGAATGGTGGAGTTCCAAGTGGGTGATAAAGTGTTCCTCAAGATTCGGCCGATGCATGGAGTGTCACGGGTGCGTGGGGTGAAAAATCTCAGCCCAAGGTATGTTGGGCCTTATACTATACTAGAAAGGATTGGCCCGTTGGCCTATCGGTTGGAGTTACCACCAGAACTAGAGAATCTCCATGACATGTTCCATGTGTCATCGCTTCGAAAAGCACTATTGCGGCCCGACCAATATATTCCCACTACTGATGGTGCAGTGGCGTCAGATAGGTCTGTACGACTAGAGCCGGTGTAGATTGTTGACAGCGAGACCAGAACATTGCGCCGCAAAAGTGTTCCCTTGGTGAAGGTACTATGGTCCAACCATGGGAAGGAGGAGTACATATGGGAGCCATTGGATTTGATGCAGCAACACTACCCGGAGTTGTTTGCTCAAGGTAATTTTATTTAAAAGCATATGTTAAATTTCCTGTTATGCTTTTCTCCCCACAGCCTAAGCCTGATTTCGGGGACGAAATCTTTTATTTTGTTTATAGGATTTGTAACGTCCTGATCGCTCTAGGCCCCTCGTGTGTGTTTTTGAGTCAGGAGGGTTCACTCGAGTCCTGAGAAGTGCAGGGAATTAGACTGCACTTGTGGAGGAGTGGAGAAATCAGTGTAGAGAAGGACACGGGTAGTGACACGGGCGTGTCACTACCCGTGTGAATGTGACACGGGTAGAGACACAAGCATGTCCCTACCCGTGTGGCAATGTGTCGAGTTGAAATTGATGAGATGTGTCGAGATCGACGAACTGCGCGGCGACTTCGACGAATTATCATGACACGGGTAGAGACACGGGCGTGTCTCTACCCGTGTGGCATTGTCTCGAGTTGAACTCGACAAGACATGTCGAGACCGATGAATTATATGACACGGGTAGATACACGGGCGTGTCCCTACCCGTGTGCTCCAGTCGACGATTTTTATCGAGATCGACGAAATGTTGAGATCGTCGAGATGTATCCAGAGAAGGACATGGCCAGGGAACACGGCCGTGTCATGTGGACACGGGTTTGGACACGGGTCGGGACACGGGCGTGTCCCTACCCGTGTCGAGTATTGAACCAACATGGAAACTGTCGTTGCTGTTTCGCCTAAGCAGGACACGGGTAAGGACACGGTCGTGTCCCTACCCGTGTCACTTTTCATATATAAGAGGGAAGAGAAAACCCTAGCCATTTTCACGCTCACTTAATCCCTATTTTCTGAGAGAACTTCTGTAGAAGGAGAACTGCTGGAGGAATATCTAGGGAAGGATTTCCGCCATCGCCGTAAAGGAGAGGATGCCGCCGCGAAGAATCACAAGGTCTATGGCCGGAAATAGAACTGCTGGAAATGAAGTGAGTTTCCTACCCTATCCCTTGGTGCTAGATCTATAGTTACCTTCCTAGGCAAGACATCGACTCAAGAGAGTCTTGATGGAGAAGAGGAGTTTCCTAGGAAAGGCCATGCTAGGACTTGTGTCCTAGGTTTTTAGATCTTTTCAACCACGCCCTTCTTCAAAGTGATGATAAGGCATGGTTTCGTGAAGGGTATTGGCCTCTTGAGGTTGAATAAGGGAGGAGGTTTTCTGGAATGATTTGGGGAGATCGCCTTGAGGAGGAAGATTAACCGATGCCGTTCATTCCGCCTTAAGATACGTGCAGAATCTGTATTCTGCATGCAGCAAACTTCATGACCATTTTTAGGTGTGATATGTCCAGATCTGGGCATTCGGCTAAACACGAAAGTTGAAGCCCTTGAAACTACCTTTCCAACGAATTGTTGCACGACTTTAGGCGAAGTCTATAGCCACAGGAAAGTCTAAACGAAAATGGTGTTCAATAAATCCTGCATGCAGAGGTTGTGTTCTATACGCAGCGGACTTCAAGTCCGATTTCAAATAGGATAACCTCAAATCTGGGTTGAGGTCTGAATACAAGAGTTGTGGACCACAGAATGACTTTTCCATCGTGGGGTTACACGTCTTCATCGGATTCCTGTAGCTTCAGGAATCTCCAGTTGAAACCGCAGTCCAGATTCAATCTGCACCTAAATTCTAGGCTTTTATAAGATGGATTTGGATTCGGTGGAATTATTATTGCAAGTTACTTGGCTTGGATGAACTCGTATGATTAATCATTTGTTGCATGATTGACGAAGCTTATTAATTAGATTTCATATAATCAAATTGTGAAACAATCTTATTTAAATGAATTGACTTGATAGGAACTGAAGGATTGTTATTTGTGCGCATCATGTATATAATATGTTGTTAACATATGGAAAGTGTGATGGATCTTTACACGCGCATCATGTTAATAATAGGATAGTACTTTTCGAAGGATTGATAGATCTTCATATGCGTAACATGTTTATATTATGTTGTCATCAGTTGGGAGTCATATAGAAGAATAAATCATGGCCATGAGTATGTTTGATTAATGAATTGAGTTTAGTAGTCCGATACTTAGAGCGTCGTCTCCCTACGGGTAGTATTGTGAAGGGATGTAAGTGCGGTGTTGACCGTCACTTGTTTGGTAGTGTTGTGATAAGGCATGGATGGACGGTTGGGCTGTGTCCTCGTGCTTACTTCCGAGGCCCCTTTCATGTTATGTTGATGTGGAAATTGCATGCTGTGTGAGTCAACACGCGGTGTCGTAATCCTGGGTTAAGGATATTGTGGCAGGTCTACGGGCTCCCTAGTCATCACACCGATGGGAACCGACAGTTAGACTTTGGGCGGTTGGGCTGTGTCCTCGGTGTTCACGTCCCGGGGCCCCTTCCGTGCCAAGTGAACGGTTGGGCTGTGTCCTCGTGCTTACTTCTGAGGCCCCTTCCAGGTCACGCAAGGCCAGTTCGACTGTGTTCTTGGTGCACATCTACCCAAGACCCCACTGGGCCATAGTACGCATGGGCTCCGCTGTTGTGTTCTTAGCATTGAGGCGTACGGAGGCCTAGGTGAAGTAGTGTGGATACCCGCCTAGTAGTAGAAGTTCCCGTTCTACTGTCACCGCCTGGCCACGGCGGCTGATGCTTGAGAGGTTAGCTACCTGCTCGAGAAGTGGGAACTATAGTCTGTGTCGACATAGCAATTGCATGGGAGTGATCATCGGTGAGTCATTGCATAGCATTCATAGCATTTCATAACATTGCACAACAAGATCCTCATCGTATAAGTTTGTATGGGCACTCTTATACGATGAGTTACCTTTATGTAACCCGATCCTTAACTTATATGTTTGTATGGGCATTCTTATAAGTTAAGTTACTTTCTTGCTGTTACTTATACATGTTAGTTTGTTGTAGCTCTTAAATGTTTGCTATATCATGTTATTGTTACTCTTACACTACTGCCACCTGCTTGTACTTCTTTTACTTGCATACATATATATTACCCTTGTTCCTTCTCCCCACCCGGTGTCGAGGAGTCGCAGGGGGAGCGGATGTGAAACCACTTAGTCGTTTCGACTAACAGTTGCTACGTCTTCCTTTTTAGGAGGTCACACCGCAGGTAGAGCAGCCGCAGACTACGCAGCAGGACAGCCAGGCCAGGACGATAGGGCCTGAAGTGACGGTGTCGTCGATACCATCGGTTACTGATGTTAGTGTTTGATACTCTGATGTAGCCCGTTTGGGCAATTTTTAGCTGTACTCTGATATATTGTAGAAGCATGTTTTTGCTTCTCCTTTATTGATGTATTTGGACATTATTACTTAGTGTAGATTTTGACTTCTCTTGCTTATTATATTTGGTTGGGTTGGCATGTTCTATTGATATTTTTGTAGCCGACGGAATAGGCGTCTTGTGGTATAGGTTAGCCCGTGTGCTAATGCTACCGCAAGGCAGCTGTTCCGGGCATAAGATCCCCCTTCGTGCCGCGTTTTGAGATCCGGGAGGGGGGTCTTACAGCTGAAGGCCATTTTCGGGATGTCTTCCTCCTGAATGCGTAGATGGTAGTACCCCGACCTCATGTCCAGCTTGGAAAACCAATGAGCTCCCTCCAGTTGGTCAAATAGCTCGTCTATCCTGGGAAAGGGATACGTATTCCGGACCGTCAGCCTGTTCAGGGCCCGATAATCAATACACAACCGAAGTGTCTCATCCTTCTTCTTAACGAATAGCATCGGAGCTCCCCACGGTGAAGAGCTAGGCCGGACGAACCCGACTTCCACTAAATCTTGAAGCTGGCTTCGAAATTCCACCAACTCCTTCGGGGCAATTCGGTTTGGAGCCCTGGATACCGGCTTAGCCCCCGACACGAGCTGAATCTGAAAGTCCTTCTCCCGGTGCGGGGGTAGCCCTGGTAGCTTCTCCAGAAATACATCGGCAAAGTCCCGCACAACTAGAATATCTGATATAGAATCTTTGTCCACGACCATATCGAAGATAACCTGATAAACTTCGTCTCCCTATTGGTGGGCCTTGACGACCTGCACAGACGATAATAATAATAGGTGGGCTGGTGTAATACCTTCGACAACAATATAGGAGTCCCCGTGCCTCATGGTGATCCTCTTCGCCAAGCAGTCGATCTGGGCATGGTTCCAGTGTAAGCACATCATGCTCAGTATGAGATCATAGTCTGACATCCTCAGGATTGTCGCTGGTGCCTCAAACGCCTTCCCGCCGATCTTCGCCTCCATTTTGCAATGAGAAGAGGTCACGAGCTCCGATCCATCGGGCAAACGCACCCTCATTACCCTTCCTGTGAATTGCTCCATGCCTGCTAGTCCTTTCACGAAGTCCTCTGACATAAACGAGTGTGAAGCCACGGTGTCGAAGAGTGTGTGAGCGGGCTTGCCACTGATGAAAACCACGCCTGAGGTATTTAAGTGACTTAGTGTTCTAGTTGTAGTTTTCCTTTTCTCAAATTTTAACTAGTTTGTGTCTGTGAAAACTAGTTCTTAGGAAAGAAGGAAATTGAATGTATTGGCATACCTGCTATAACCTACTCCGGGTTCCGGGGTTATGCCAGATCTAATGCGTACATCTGCTCCCTCTTTTGCCCGTGGCCTCTGCCCTGATATCCCCATCCTCGGTCGTGCCCTCGACCCCCAAAATGTCGAGGAGGTGTGGCACCCTGAAGTGCTGGTGGGGGTGCTCGCCTCATGGGACAATTTCTCTTGAAATACCCCGGCTGATTGCAATGGAAGCACACCGACGCCTGCTCTGCTATCCTTGGTATCTCCAGCATCTGTAAGGGCTGGGGGGCCAAAACCCCCCGATTCCTCTGCTCCGGTCCAATCTCCTGACGGGGTTGATCCCCTTTCCTTCTTTCCCTGATGATCTGTCCTCGAGGACGGTCTCTACATCCTCCAATCACTGCATCGTCAGCCGGGCTCTTCCGGCTCTTGACTGTAAGCTGATCTGCCTCCCTTTTCTTAGCCATTTCTAGAATCCTGGCCAAGCTTCCCTCGGAGATGAAGAGGAGGGCATGTCTCATGTCGTCGTGTAGCCCCTTGTAAAGCCTCCTGGCGTAACCAGCGTCGTCCAACTAGTAAGAGTCTGCATGACGGGCTAGGTGAGTAAACTCTTGGTAATACTCCAGTACTATCCTGTTGCCCTGATTCAACTGCAGGAACCTATCCTCCAGCTCATCCCTCGCCGACTGAGGTACAAAATGTCCCAGAAGTGCTGCTCTGAACTCTCCCCAAGAGATATCCGCGCATTCCATATCCGCAAAGGTGGTGTCCAGCTGTGTCTTCCACCACCTCTTCCCGTGCGACTCCAAGCAGGAGACTGCCAAAGCAACTGCCTCTTCAGTGGGGCATCGAATCCCTGCAAGCATCTCGTAAATGGTATCCAACCATTCCTCCGTGTGAACTGCTGACTACGTCCCCTGGTGGAATGGAGGGGAAAGTGCCCGGAAGGCACTCATCCAGTTGGCTCCGGGATTTGGCTATGGATGTAACACCCCCACTCGTCACATGGCATATAACGGTGGGTCCGGCCGGGGCCCCACGCCATAGGTCACAGACAAGTGACGGAATTACTTGTGGTGATCAAATTCTATTCGTGTCCTTAACCCAATTCATTCTAGCGTAACATTAATTAAGTTGCATGAACTCAACTCCAGGAATGTCCACTAATACATAAATGCCACATTTATATATCCAAAACCAGGAATGTATACAACCCACACACACAAGACCTTAAGGCCTTACAGGTTGCTCTTTGTACACATATACAAGTTCGTACATCGGCACACAGGCTAGCCACACATGAAATCCAACCACGATTCCCTTGGCCTTCAAGGGCCTTAGCAACAAGATTTCTATCCGCTCATTTCATTTCAAGCCGCAGCACCTGCAAGTAGACATCCACCCAAGAGCGGCAAACAAAGTAACAGTCAGCTATAGCTGACCAATTATAACGACCCTACCCCATGCCCGGGGCAGCAGTTCCTTCCGTGTATGCATTTGCAAGTATAATAGCTAACAATCACAATCACACACAGCAAATCACAAACGCCGACCGCAGCCAGACGCTTCGTGCACTCAGGGCACCTTACGGTGTACCGGAAACCCGTGGTAACACCACCAATCGCACGGTATTTAACTTGTTGGCTGGCTGGTCCTAGTCACCCCGACACGCATGCTGGTTGCATTCCGCCCAAACCAAGTAGAGGTACGTACCGCATGGCAAACATGAGCATTCATCCAACAGATCGACCCGCTTTTATTTCGGTGTAGCAAGTCGGGCTATCGCACGCTCCCGAACACTGCCACCAATCGATCTCTCCATCATGCCCAGGTACAGCTTAGGCTTGCCCGTGCTCACATCGTCACTGACGCACCGTGACGCGGGTCGGCCTTCCCTACCCGGGTAGCTGCAGCTTCCCGCTCTCGTAGAGCAAATCACAAGGAGCTTCGCAAAGCATCCAAGATCAAAGCCATGTCTAGCCCACGCATGAGCATACCATCCACACAGAGCATTCAATCATCCAAGACACAAAGCACATTGAGGACTCGGAAGTCAAGCGATTGCGTAACAAAGAAATCAGGATGGTCAAGGTGCATTGGGACAACTGCGGTCGAGAGGAGCTCACGTGGGAGCGAGAGCAGACCATGCTTGAGGAGTACCCAGAGTTATTCCATTCAAATACCGTTTAAGTTTTGTGTATCTTTCCTTTATGCAATTTTGGGACGAAATTCTTTTAAGAGGGAGTGAGTTGTAATTCCCCGAAACTCAAAAGAGCGACGGGTAGCGTTTTGAGCCGAGTTTTGGACTTGGTAAAGGTCACACGGCCTGGGACACAGGCGTGTCCCCGGGGCGTATCGTGCTTGGTTTCGACGATGGCCGTGTGGTCGACGAAATTACAGTCGACGATCGTCGAACAGCGAACACGGCCTGAGACACGGGCGTGTCCCAGGCCGTGTCCTACTCGGGTAGTTGGTCGAGTTGTGTCGGGGGAGAAACACGGCCTGGAGCCCAGACGTGTTCAGGCTTGACACGGGCGTGTCGAATGCCCATATTCTTCTCGGGTTGGTGTTGGTCCTGTGCCGATGGAGGAACATACCCGGCAACACGGGCGTGTACTAGATGACACGGACGTGTCAAGACTGACACGGGCGTGTCGAGAGCCCGTGTTCTTTTCGGGATGCGATGGTTTCGGCTTCGAATGAGGCACACGGCCTTGGATACGGGCGTGTCACAAGCCATGTTCGGCCTAGGTTTTGGATTTTAAGTCCGAATCGTGGCTGTTCGTTTCCTTATTTTGGGATCCAACGGCTCAGGGCTGTCCTTGCTAGGCTATACCCGAGAATAGGGTTTGGATGCCTTCATTTCTTTCAAACCATCTCTTTCTAAAGTTCTAGAGAGAGGGGAGAGCAAGGAAGATGACAGAAGAGAGATCCGGCCACCGGCAGAGCTTCGAAGCCCCAAATCGCAAGCCGAGTTCGGATCTACAGAGGCGAAGGCGTTGCAGTGCTTTTCATCTGCATAGATCTTCATGACGCCAAAAAGGAATGCTAGGTTAATGATTCTCATCTTGGACATGTTAAATCCTCTTTTCCCTTGCATTGGAAGTCCGCTCTCGCGAGTTTGCGGTAAGTGTGAGGTGTTCCTTCGGGTAGACATGAATAGTCACCGTTGTTTTGCATGTAGAGTCCATAATCGAGTAGCAGACATAGGCATGATGTGTGAAGCCTACCCGGACAAGTTGGTCTAGATCGGTGATGTTGCATTGCATGAATGGTCGGAGAAGACTCCGCGCAGATGATTGTTTTTCGGGTTTTCTACGCAGTAGATTGCAACCGGGAGCCTTGGGGACTAACTCCAAGGTGCACCCGAAAAACTGGGCAGATGCGTGATTCTGCCAACTTGGTGGCCTGGGAGCCAACTTGTACATAACTGTATTATGTAAAGTGTGAAATTGATTTGGGACTCGGGAAAGCTTGACCCGCGCATCTGGCTTAAATTGACATTGCGGTGTGAGCAATTGGTTAGGCGGAACCATACCCTTTCTATGTCATTCGGTACAAGCGACCTAAAGTGCGTGGGACTTGTCGTTGGCATAGATGGAGGGTCTTAGGTGGTCTATGGCTTAAATTGACGTGACTGCTACCGGAAAGACCAAAATGCTCACGAGAATTGCCGTCCAAGGGGCGGTGGTGAGACCGCGGACTTTAACCAGGTTCACTGAGAATGTGCCCTGAGAGCACAAGGTGTGTGACTGTGCGAGCCTACGCCTGTGATGATGTGAAATTTCTTTATTATATGGCTATACTAATAAAGTGCAGGGAAGGAGCATCGCCGCCCCGAGTTTATGGGCGGATCGTTATAATTTGGTCAGCTTAGCTGACCGTTTCTTTTGTTTGCCACCACTTCGGTGGATTGTTGCTTGCAGGTGCTGTGGAGCCGAGTGGTAAATGGCGGGCAAAAACCCTTGTTGCTGAGCTGGCCCTCGAAGGCATAATTTTGAGTGTTTTCTTTTATTCTCATATATGACCGGCCCGCGTGCCAATGTTTGGATGACACTTATATTTGAGTAAACTATTGTAAGGTCATAAGGCTAAGTACTTGTGTATTGGTACGTTCATTCCTGTTGGGTTTTTGTAGTGAACATTCATGTTGTTGGCTGGGTTCTTATTTTTGCAACTTTTAAATTGCTTCTGCTAGAATGTACTCTGTGTAGGACGTTGGTTATTGGCAGGGTGGTTTTCCATTGCGTAACCTTCCAGTATTTATGTGGTATATGGCGTCGGGCCCCGGTCGGACCTACTGCTATATGCTATGCGACAGATAGGAGGTGTTACATCAACTTATGACATGCCCGTGTCACCGGGCATGTCCCTCAAACTACACAAGAAACCGCCGCGTCCCAACTAGGACACGGGCTTAGACACGCCCGTGATCTAGGCCGTGTACCTCACCCGACACAACCCGGCTAACACAGAGAAGGACATGGCCCTGGACATGCCCGTGTCCGACCTGGACATGCCTGTGTCCGACCAGGACACGCCCATGTCCTAGGCCATGTGCCTCACTGAACACCACCCTACCGACATAGAGCAAGACACGGCCCTAGACACGCCCATGTACCCAACCTCCAGGGATCGTCGAATACATTTCATTGACCACATAGAAAATTATCGAACTCATAGCAGGACACGGCCATGGACACGCTCGTGTCTAAGTCCATGTGACCCTTGTCAGTCCCCAGATTGGCCTTAAGATGCTACCAGATCATTTCCAAGTTTTGGGGCGTTACAATTCTCTCCCCCTTAAAAGAATTTCATCCCGAAATTATAGAATGAAAAGTACTCAAACTTAAACGATACCTGAGTAGAAGAGCTCGGGATACTCCTTAAGCATGGTCTGCTCTCGCTCCCACGAAAGCTCCTCATGACCTCAATTGTCCCATCGGACTTTGACCATCCTGATGTCTTTGTTCCGAAGTCGCTTGACTTCAAAGTCCTCAATGCGAACGGGCTTGACCTTCGTCGTCAACCCATTATCAACAGGTACCTGATCAACCGCAATCACTTGCGAAGGCTCTTGCACCTTCCGCAGCGCCGATATGTGGAATACGTCGTGTAGACCACTCAATTCCACTGATAACTTCAGTCGATAAGATGCTTCACCAACTCGCTTTAGAATCTCAAACGGTCCTAGGTACCTCGGACTCAGCTTCTTCAAGCGTCGTACCCGAGAGACACCCTTGAATGGCTTAATTTTCAAATATACCCAGTCGCCAATAGCGAACTCAACGTTCATGTGCTTGGAATTATAGCATTTAGCCTGCCTGTCCTGAGCGATCAACAATTGTTCTCGTATTGTTTGCACCAACGAAGTGGCGCCTTCCACTTCTTGTCGTTTGTACAGCTTCGACTGACCCGTCTCCAACCAAGACAACAGCGTGCGACATTTTCTACTATAAAGGGCCTTGAAGGGAGACATTTGAATACTTGCTTGGTAGCTGTTGTTATAAGAAAAGTCCACCATGTACAAGTGATCTTCCCACCGCTTTCCGAAATCCAAGACGCACATGCGAAGCATGTACTCCATCGTCCTGTTGACCCTCTCGGTCTGACCATCCGTCTGCGGATGAAAGACCGTGCTGAAACTCAGCTTGGTTCCCAACATTTGTTGCACCAATCTCCAGTAATTGGATGTGAAGCGCCCATCTCGGTCACTCACGATGCTGCGGGGCACACCGTGCAGTCGAACAATGTTATCTACATAGAGTTTTTCTAGCTTATCCACAGGATCATCCTTCCTATTCGGAATGAAGTGCAATACTTTCGTCAATCGATCTACGATCACCCAGATGGCGTCGTTTCCCTTCTGCGACTTTGGCAACCCATGCACAAAATCTATTGAAATATCGTCGAACTTCCACTCCGGGATAAGTAAGGGCTTCAAGAAACCTCTGGTCTTCTGGCACTCCGCCTTCAACAAGGTGCACGTTTGACACTTATGCACATAAAGTGTGTAACAGCCCAAAGTCGAGAAATGGGAAAATATTAGTTGACACGGCCTGGGACACGGGCGTGTCACAGGGCGTGTCCTGCTTGGATTGAGTGGTCGAGCGCGTGGTCAACGAAATTCGTTCGACGAATTTTCGGGAGGTACACACACGCGACACGGGCGTGTCAGGGGCCGTGACCTAGGGCGTGTCCTCCCCTGGTCGACGATTTTCTCTTGAGTAATTGAGGTCGACGAATTCTCGAGAAAGAGGGTACACGGCCTGTGACACGGGCGTGTCACAGGGCGTGTCCCGCTATTACTCGAGTAGCTCTCGTGTAGGTCGAAATGTACTCGAGTAAGAGGGGGTGACACGGGCATGTCATCCCTGTGACACGGGCCTGTCCTATCTGGGTACTCGAGTAGTTGGTTTTCTCTCGAGTAAGTCCTCTCGAGTAGGTCTCGAGTGGGTCACACGCCCCGTGTCACGGGCGTGTCTAGGCTGACGCGGGCGTGGTATGGGCGTGTCACCTTGGTATGGATAAGTTTGGATAAGGCGGTTCGTGCACCGCTTAGGGGACGCGGCCTGTGACACGGGCGTGTCATAGGGCGTGTCAGACCCGAGAGAGCTGTTTTCAGGGAATTTTCTGGTCATTCCTTTTCTTACTATGGGATCTGATGGCTCAGATTTCTCCTTGTTGTTATATGGCCGAGAAATGAGGAGTATCTCTCCATTTTCTTCTTCTTCTCATTCCAAGGGACAGAAAGGGAGAGAAAGGCCAAGGGAAGGAAAGGAGGAAGGAGGAAAGCCGCTGCGGGAGGAGCTGCGGAGTGTGTATTGAAGATCCGAGTTCAGATTCATGGAGGCAACGCTGAGACGGTGATTTCCATCCGGCTGATTCATGGCTCCAAAGCGATCTTCAAGGGTAACGATCTCCTTCTTGGTCATCGAAATACTCTCTTTATGCATGTGCATGGAATCCTCCACCAAGAGGTGGATTGCGGCAGTGATTCCTTGGTTGAGTTTGCATCTAGAGCCGGAATTATGAGTACGGCATAGGCATGCTGTGTGAAGCCCATCTGGACGGGTAGACTGGATTGGTGATGATCATGGGTAAACCGAAGACGACTCCGTGGATTTGATGTTATGAAAGGTTTATGCTTTAAGTGAATGGTTGTGTGGATGAATGAATGTTGGTTATGGATGCATGGAGGCTTTGAATAAGCTCCTGGTTGTCATGAGAGATCATTGGTAGCATGCTCGGGAAGCGAGCACCCGACCTGCTACACCACAAAGGTGGGTGATCTAGATAGATCAGGGATCGATGGGCGGCAGTGTCCGGGAAGCGAGCACACGGCTTGCTGCACTACAAAGTGTGGGTCGATCCAAATGAGGTTGAGATATCGATGGGTGGCAGTGTCCGGGAAGCGAGCACCCGGCCTGCTGCACCACAATGTGTGGGTCAATCTGTTTTGGTTGCGAATGTTTAAGGTGCCCTGAGCGCACGGATCGTTGGGTGGATACCAACATTTGTGATATGGTTATGGTTGCTAGATTGATACGGTTGTGGTTGCGAGATTGTTAAAGAGATTATGATATGGCAATGCATACAGGGAAGGAACCACTGCCCCGGGTAAGGGGTAGGGTCGTTATAAGTGGTCAGCTAATGCTGACCGTTGCTATGTTTTCTGTTTGGCTTGGATGGCTAATTGCAGGGGCTGCTGCTTGAATTGAAATGAGCGGAATGGAGGCTTGCTGCTGAAAGCCCTTGAAGGTTGAGAGAAACGTGGTTGGATTTCATATGTGGTCGGCCTGCGTTCCATTGTACGAAAATGTATTTATGAAAAGAGAAACTTGTCAGGCCTTAAGGCCAGTGTGTGTGGGTTGTATACATTCCTGGTTTTGATATATAAATGTGGAGTTTAGATAGTAGTGGATATTCTCTGAGCTGAGTTCATTTAACTTAATATGCTACGCTAGAATGTTTTGAGATAGGATGCGAGTAGATTTTGATTTCCACAAGTAATTCTGTCGCTTGTCTGTGACATATGGCGTGGGGCCCCAGCCGGACCCACCGTTATATGCCATGTGATGAGTGGGGGCGTTACAAAGTGGTATCAGAGCCAGGTTGAGATTGTTTGGGAGGAGAGAACATAATTGAACTCACGAATGTCCACTAGAAATGTATTTCATGCACGTGAAGTGCGTGAGTGTGTAGGCAATGTATAACTACCGTTATGATATGAATGATTAATGGTGTTTTGTACATTGATAGGTGGCGAGGAGTGGTTCTGGGCAGTCAGAGCCCCAACGATCGGATGAGAGTGCAGCACCCGTTGAGGCGCCTACGCCTCCTTCGGCGGAGACCATACAGGTGGTAACAGAGACAATGCTTGCGGTGTTACAGACACAACCTACAGGACAGGCAAGACCTGCATGAGTACCAGTATAGACTGGTGCACGGCAAGAGCATGCTGCAGCTATGGTGGAGGTGCAAGCATTAAATGAGTCATTGAAAAGCTTTATGGAGTTTCATCCACCTACGTTTGGTGGAGCGCTTTCCCCAAACACAGGCGGAAGATTGGTTGGCTCGAGTAAATAGGATCCTGACTGCAATCAGGACGACAGAGGAGCAAAAAGTGACGTTAGCCACTTTTATGTTGGAAGGAGATGAGAGACTGTGGTGGGACGAGATGGAGGTGCATCACTTGCCAGGTCATGGATTAGAGGAGGTTTCAGTAGATGAATTTTCCCGATTGTTTTTAGCCAAGTATTTGCCAATGTCGCAGCGGATTGCGATGGAAAATGAGTTTCAATGCCTGATCTTGATACATACCTGCATGAGTTTACCAGACTGGGGAGATATGCGGGGTCTACCTTCGCGGAGGAAGCGCGAAAGACGAATCGATTTTACGAGTGACTGCGGGATGAGTTAAGGCTGGTCCTCCCGAGTTCAGTGAACCAAGGCGTGCAAGCGTTGGTTGGTACGGCCCGTGCTTTTGAAAAAGATTTGAAGCGGGTATAAGAGAAGAAGAGACTGGCAGTGGAAAAGCCAGAGTTTAAAGTGCCACAATTAGAGCAGTCGGAGGTTGGAAGACGAGAAAAGAAAAAGTTTAGGCCTACGGAATCAGCTCCGTCGACTATTTCTTCGGGGGCGACTTATGGGCCAGGACGTGTTGATACACGTATATACTATAATTGCAGGAAGCAAGGACACAAGGCAAAATTTTGTTGGAATGCCCCTGCAGGAAGTGAGAAAAAGATATGTGCGTTGTATGAAGACAAGGGTAAAGCAGTGGCCGAGTCATCTGCATCCCGGACGCAACCTCGATTGCAAAATTTGGAAGTGCAAGAGCCGCAAAGCTCACCTGGTGAAATTCAGCCTCGAGTGTTTAATTTGGCTCTTACGCGAGAGATGCAAAATCGGGAGGCTGAGCGAAAGTAAGGATAGTGACTTGTATCCCCTGGATGATGTTCATATTGTATATATATGATGACACACTAGTAAGGTGAATCCTGATAATGTATCTACTGAGGATGTTTTTGTACATATCATGTTGTAGATGTCATGTTACATGTTGCCTTATTGGCGCACACTTGTGGAAGTGATCGTTTGATTGTGATATAGTTCAATGATGTGTTTGTTTTTCGATCACTTGATCAAATTTGTGGCTGCATGTGCACAGCTGGAAGTTAGGGATGTGATGTATGTATGTGTTGTATGTTGGTTTTGTTTGTGCGATGCCTCAGGACGAGACAAGCCGTGGCCGCTGAGCTTAAACAAGGCTCGCTTTGTTCGCGTGCATGGTTGCGAATGGTGCAACATTCAGTGGTTGTGTGGCTGATTGGAGCGAGCCAAATTTCGAGGATGAAATTTCTTAAAGAAGAGGAGGGTTGTAACAGACCAAAGTCGAGAAACGGGAAAATATTGGTTGACACGACCTGGGACACGGGCGTGTCCCAGGGCATGTCCTGCTTGGATTGAGTGGTCGAGCGCGTGGTCGACGAAATTCGTTCGATGAATTTTCAGGAGGTACACGCCCGTGACACGGGCATGTCAGGGGGCGTGACCTAGGGCATGTCCTCCCATGGTCGATGATTTTCGCTCGAGTAGTTGAGGTTGACGAAAACTCGAGAAAGAGGGTACACGGCCTGTGACACGGGCGTGTCACAGGGCGTGTCCCGCTATTACTCGAGTAGCTCTCGTGTAGGTCGAAATGTACTCGAGTAGGTGGAAACGTACTCGAGTAAGAGGGGGTGACACGAGCATGTCATCCCTGTGACACGGGCATGTCCTATCTGGGTACTCGAGTAGTTGGTTTTCTCTCGAGTAAGTCCTCTCGAGTAGGTCTCGAGTGGGTTACACGCCCCGTGTCACGGGCGTGAGTAGGCTGACACGGGCGTGGCATGGGCGTGTCACCTTGGAACGAATAAGTTTGGATAAGGCGGTTCGTGCACCGCTTAGGGGACACGGCCTGTGACACGGGCATGTCACAGGGCGTGTCAGACCCGAGAGAGCTATTTTCAGGGAATTTTCTGGCCGTTCCTTTTCTTCCTATGGTATCTGATGGCTCAGATTTCTCATTGCTGTTATATGGCCGAGAAATGAGGAGTATCTCTTCATTTTCTTCTTCTTCTTCTTCTTCTTCTTCTTCTCATTCCAAGAGAGAGAAAGGGAGAGAAAGGCCAAGGGAAGGAAAGGAGGAAGGAGGAAAGCCGCTGCGGGAGGAGCTGCGGAGTGTGTATTAAAGATCCGAGTTCGGATTCGTGGAGGAAAGGCTGAGATGGTGATTTCCATCCGGCTGATTCATGGCTCCGAAGCGATCTTCAAGGGTAACGATATCCTTCTTGGACATCGAAGTCCTCTCTTTATGCATATGCATGGAATCCTCCACCAAGAGGTGGATCGCGGAAGTGATTCATTGGTTGGGTTTGCATCTAGAGCCGAAAGTGTGAGTACAACATAGGCATGCTGTGTGAAGCCCATCTGGATGGGTAGTCTGGATTGGTGATGATCATGGGTAAACCGGAGACGACTCCGTGGATTTGGTGCTATGAAAGGTTTATGCTTTAAGTGAATGGTTGTGTGGATGAATGAATGTTGGTTATGGATGCATGGAGGCTTTGAATAAGCTCCTGGTTGTCATGAGAGATCATTGGTAGCATGCTCGGGAAGCGAGCACCCGACCTGTTACACCACTAAGGTGGGTGATCTAGATAGAGCAGGGATCGATGGGCGGCAGTTTCTGGGAATCGATCACCCGACTTGCTGCAATACAAAGTGTAGTTCGATCCGATCAGGTTGAGAGATCGATGGGTGGCAGTGTCCGGGAAGCGAGCACCCGACCTGCTGCACCACAATGTGTGGGTCGATCTGTTTTGGTTGGGAATGTTTAAGGTGCCCTGAGCACATGGAGCATTGGGTGGATACCAACATTTGCGATATGGTTGTGGTTGCTAGATTGATACGGTTGTGGTTACGAGATTGCTAAAGAGATTATGTTATGGTAATGCATACAGGGAAGGAAACACTGCCCCGGGTAAGGGGTAGGGTCGTTATAAGTGGTCAGCTAATGCTGACCGTTGCTTTATTTTCTATTTGTCTTGGATGGCTAATTGCAGGGGCTGCTGCTTGAATTGAAATGCGCGGAATGGAGGCTTGCTGCTGAAAGCCCTTGAAGGCCAAGAGAAACGTGGTTGGATTTCATGTGTGGCCGGCCTGCGTGCCGATGTACGAAAATGTATTTGTGAAAAGGGAAACTTGTCAGGCCTTAAGGCCAGTGTATGTGGGTTGTATACATTCCTTGTTTTGATATATAAATGTGGAGTTTATATAGTAGTGGACATTCTCTAAGCTGAGTTCATTTAACTTAAAATGCAATGCTAGAATGTTTTGAGATAGGATGCGAGTAGATTTTGATTTCCACAAGTAATTCCGCTGCTTGTTTGTGATATATGGCGTGGGGCCCCGGCCGGACCCACCGTTATATGCCATGTGACGAGTGGGGGCGTTACAAAGTGCCACGTCCTTCTTAAGTCTTGGCCACAAGAACAACTTTTTCATATCACAATACATTTTCGTGCTCCCAGGGTGAATCGAGTACTTGGTATGATGAGCCTCGTACATCAATTCCTCCCACAGTTTACCCACATTTGGGACGCACAGACGGTTGTCCCTCCATAACAGTCCATCAACAACAACAAATTGGGAATTTGACCCATCCAAAGCCTCATCCATAACCTACTTCATGTTACTATCCAAGTCCAGAGCCTGCCGAATCCTAGAAGCAAGGTCATACTGCACCTCTGTCCAGTTCAATTATGCTTCGGCATCCATCTGCTTGTCAACACAAGAGATCTCTAATGCCTCCAAATTTCGAATCAAACGCTCGTCATGAACTAACAACCAATTGGCCTGCGCGAGGGCCCTGCGACTCAACGCATCCGCTACCGCATGGCCTTTCCCAGGCACATAATGTATCTTGAATGTGTCGTCACCCAAGAACTCCATCCACCTCGCTGCCGCATGTTTAGGTCCTTTTGATACAACAAGTACTTCAGGCTCTTGTGATCGGTATAGATATCGACCTTCACACCGTACATGTACTGCCTCCACAGCTTCAGGGCAAATATCACGGGCGCTAGCTCCAAGTCATGAACCAGATAATTCCTCTCGTGTACCTTTAGCTGAAGCGAGCCATAAGCTATTACACTCCCATGCTGCAGTAGAACACAACCTAAGCCACTATCTGAAGCATCACTGTAAATCTCAAAACCTTTGGTCCCACTCGGCGAACATAGAATAGGTGTCGTGGTCAACTGACTTTTCAGTTCTTCGAAAGCTTGCGTGCACTCCAGCGACCACACAAACTTTGATCTTTCCTCGTAAAAGTCATGAGGGGTAACGCTATCAGCGAGAAGTTCTCTATAAAGCGCCTGTAGTAGCCCGCAAGTCCAAGGAAACTCCGGACTTCTGTCACTGAAGATAACACAAGCCACTCCTGTATCGCAACTCTCTTCGCTGGATCTACCGAAATCCCTTCTCCACTAACTATATGACCAAGGAATGCTACCAAGGACAACCGGAATTCACATTTGGAGAATTTGGCATAAAGTTGATTCCTCCTCAATGTCTCCAACACTATATGCAGATGCTTGAAATGATCCTCCTTGCACTGCGAGTACACCAATATATCATCGATAAATACTATCATGAATTGGTCCAGGTAATCTCTGAACGTTCTGTTCATCAAATCCATAAAAACGGATGGCACATTAGTCAGCCCAAAAGGCATGACACTGAACTCATAATGCCCATACCGTGTGCTGAAAGCTATCTTGGGAATATCACTTTCCCTTATCCGCAGCTGATAGTATCCAGATTTCAGATCTAACTTTGAGTACATAGTCGACCCCACCAGCTGGTCGAACAGATCATCAATTCTTGGGATCAGATACTTATTCTTATCCGTTAGCTTATTCGACTCTCGGTAATTGATACAAAGCCGTAAACTTCCATCCTTCTTCTTAACAAAGAGGATCGGCGCGCTCCAAGGCGATGAACTTGGGCGCACATAACCTTGTTCCAACAGCTCTTGCAGCTGTACTTTCAACTCTGCCATCTCCTTGGGCGCTAGCCGATATGGAGAGCGTGATACAAGTTTTTGCACCTAGCACCAGCTCAATAGTGAAGTCAATCTCTTGCTAAGGCGGGGCTCCAGGGAGATCGTCAGGGAACAAATCAGGATACTCAGACACAACTAGGATACTGTCCAAACTAAGCTTAGACTTCGAAGCCTCCACTAAAGTGAAAAACTGCCTTGACCACCTGGAGAGCGACATCAAAGTCTTGCTCGACCCTTTAACGCCCGTAAATGTCGTCTCACGATCAGTTCCCAATTTGACCTCCTTGTGATTGCAATCAATGTATGCCCGCTACTCCGAGAGCCAATCCATCCCAAAGATCACGTCGAACTCCACTAACGGCAGTAATAATGCTTGTAAGTCAAACTCTTGATTTCCGATATATATATTTACGCAACAAACTCTATCCGTGTGCATTGTACACCCATTAGGCAACAACACATCCAATTTGTCCCTTGCCATCGAAGAAGGTACTCCGATGCGCGATACAAATCCTTCGGAAGCTCCCATAACGAACAGTGCTCTCGCCGGATAATCGAAAATCAAAATAAAGCCTAGCACCAGCAGTTATAAGCTAACGCACAAAAAAGGTAATAAATATATAAAGCAAAACTGCTATTATTTAACTCATACCTGTCACCACGCCAGTCTGCTTTATGGCCTCCTGAAGGCAAAGATTGTACACTCTAGGCTGAGCTGGAGCATAGTGAGATGTGGTTGACTCCACTGCCTTCCCCTTTTCCTCGTATGTTTCTCCAGGCTTCCTCTTGGACTTTGGACGTCTGCTCCAACAATCTTAGGCAAAGTGCCCCAGCTTCCCACAGTTATAGCATGCGCCCGGGGTTCGGACTGTAGTTGCCCTAGATGTACCAGAAGAAGGGGCCGGACCTAAAGTCCTAGCCTTCTTATTCCACCTACAGAAACCAGACTTTGAGGAGCTCAGTACCTTGAACTCCGTCTTCTTCGTACTAGAGTCCTTCTCTTGGACTCTCTTAAGATCCTTCTCTAAAGATCGGGCCGTATTGACCAGGGTTAGGAAGCCCTGCGTCATAGGCCCCGAGAGTAGAAGCCTTAGGTCATCCCACAAACCCTTGTAGAAACGATTGGTCTTACGCTCCTCATCAGCCAAAGTAGAGCTAGCATAATGACCCAACCTCGTAAAGTCATGGAGGTACTCATCCACGCTCCTATCTCCCTGCGTCAGTCTCTGGAACTCATTCTCCATAGCGATCCTCTGAGCTGAGGGGAGGTATCTTGCCAATAATAACCTCAAGAACTCCTCCATTGAAACATCCGTGAGTTGCCTTCTAGTCACGTGATGCAGCTCCAACCCTTCCCACCACAACCTCGCTTCTCTATCCAATAGGAAGGTGGCTATGGTGGTCTTCCGCCATTCCTCCGTTTCCAAGGCTGTCATGACTCTCTTCACCCGAGAGAGCCAATCTTCAGCCTGGGTTGGAGTTCCAGTTCCTGAAAACATCGGAGGGTTAAAGCTCATCACATATTTGGGCTGCTTCTCTGTCACTCTTCTAGGTATCAACGACTCTATCACCACTTGTTCCTCCCTTCTGGGTTCTGCTTCTCGAAGAGGTACCTGCTCCCCTGCAGGGGCAGGATGTTACACTTGCATTCCATGCTAGACATTTATCATCGCAAACACCGCTTTAGCCACCAGTCTAATGATTTCTGCGTAAGGAGGGGTTGCAGGCACATCATTAGGCGCACTGCTCTCCACTGATTGCGGACATTCCGACTATCCAGCACCGCTCCTAGTCACCTATAATATCAAAAACCTTCGATTAGGAGACAAATAGATTGCTAAAAGCAATCAGTAGAACACTCAGGTTCCTCAAAACAAGTGTATTTGCATTCCTAAGTGGACATTCATGAGTTCTTTTCATGTTATAATGATGACGCACTTACATGTGCTCACCACCCGTTAAAAGAATTCGCCCACGAATTCAAATAAGCAAGACCGAAGTCATAATCTGATACCAAATTGTAACACCCCCCATCCGTCACATGGGATATAACAGAAGGTCCGGTCGGGGCCCCACGCCATATACCACAGACAGCTAGTGGAGTTATGAATTAATACCAAATTACTGCCAAAGGAACATGCGTCTCAACTCAGAGCATTCTAGCGGAAGCTTTTTAAAACAGTTATAAGAACCCAAACCACAGCATGAATGTCCACTAAAAACCCACAGCAGGAATGAGCATACAAATACACAAAGTACTTGGCCTTATGGCCTTACAAGAGTTTACTTTAAATAATAAATGTCTTCCAAACATCGGCACATAGGTCAGCCACACATGAGTATAAAAGTAAACATTTGATTTTGGCCTTCGAGGGCCGGCTCAGCAACATGGGCGATAGCCTGTTATTTGCCACTAGGCTCCACAGCACCTGCAATCAACATTCCACCGCAACAGTGGCAAATAAAAACAACGGTCAGCTAAAGCTGACCAAATTATAACGACCCCACCCCTAAATCGGGGCGGCGGTGTTCTTTCCCTGTATTGTATTAGTATTACCAAACAAGATAGTGAACGTACAATTTAAGCACACTTCACCACAGGTGTATGCACGCACGGCCACACACCCCGTGCTCTCAGGGCATATTCTCGGTGAACCCAGTACATTCTGTGACTTCACCAGCGCCCCCAGGAAGGCAAACATCATGAGCATTTTAGTCTTTTCGGCTGCAGCCTAAGACTCCCCTCTATGCCAACGGTAAGTGCTACATACCTTAGGTCTCTTTAACCGAACCGCATAGAGCGGGTACGATTCCACTCAACCCGTTGCTCACACTGCCATGTCAATTTAAGCCATAGGCATGGGTCAAGCTTCTCAGAGTCCCAAATCGATCACATAAATTTTTCATAACCCAGTTATGTACAAGTTGGCTCCCATGCCACCAAGATAGCAGAACCATGCATCTGCCCAGTTTTCCGGGTGCACCTCGAGGTTAGTCCCCAAGGCTCCCTGTTGCAATCTACCTCGTAGAAAACCCGAAAACAACCATCGGCACAGAGTCTTCTCCAGCTATTCATGTATAAAGAAACATCACCGATCCAGACCAACTTGTCCTGGTAGGCTTCACACACCATGTCTATGTCCGTACTTTGATTTCGGACTCTACATGCAAAACTAGGTGGACTATTCATATCCACCCGAAGGAACACCACACACTCAACGCATACTCGCGAGAGCGGGTTTCCTATGCAGAAAGGAAGAGGACTTCGCATGTCCAAGAAGAGAATCGTTACCCTAGAGGTCCGCTTAGGCGCCATGGAAAACTAGCCGGATGGAAATCACCGCAACGGCCTCGCCTCCACGGATCTGGACTCGGCTTGCGATTCGGAGCTCCGAAGCTCCACCGGTGACCGGATTTCTCCTTCTCCTTCTTCCTTGCTCTCCCCTCTCTCTAACACGTTAGAAAGATAATGGCTAAAGGAAAATGTGGAGTAAACCCTACACTCCCGAATATAACATAGCAGGGAGGACTCCAGGCCATCAGATCATTTCCAAATAGAACGAAAGGCCCTAATTCGCTCTTAAAATCAACTTCCTGGGCCGGACATGGCCTGTGACACGTCCGTGTCACCGACTGTATCTCGCGATCTGAACACGATCGTCGAATACAGAACATTAAATGGGCTCAGACACGCCTGTGTACTATTTGACATGCCTGTGTCAGCTTATGACATGCCCGTGTCACGGGGCGTGTCCCTCAAACGACACAAGAAACCGCCGCGGCCTGACCAGAACATGGGCTTAGATACGCCCGTGTTCTAGGTCGTGTTCCTTACCCGACATAGCCCAGCTAACACAGAGAAGGACACAGGCCTGGACATGCCCGTATCCGACCTAGACACGCCCGTGTCCGACTGGGACACGCCCGTGTCCGACCGGGACATGCCCGTGTCCCTGGCCGTGTTGCTCACTAAACACCACCATGCTGACACAGAGCAGGGCATGGCCCTGGACACTCCCGTGTCTTAGGCAGTATACCTGAACTCCACGGATCGTCGAATGCATTTCGTCGACCACACGGAAAATCGTCGAACTCGTAGCAGGACACAGCCATGGACACGCCTGTGTCCAAGGCCGTGTGACCCTTGCCAGTCCCCTGATTGTCCTTAAGACGCTACCAGATCATTTTCAAGTTTTGGGGCGTTACACATAAAATGTAAGGTGGTGGGTCTTCGATATTAGAGAGTCGTTGCATCGACACCAATACGTTGACTCGACAAGTGTGGTATAACACTTAGCCAAATAAAGTCTGGTGTGCTAGCCAGCAAGAGTACTCAAGAGCTCCGCTTAGTGCACCAACGTTGAGGAGTACGATAGGTCTGGCTGGTAGTGTTGATACCGGTTTATAGGTGGGCGAGGCCCAACCCACCGCTTCTATTTTCCACTACAAAGGTATCCTGGGAGGTTAGGCCCTAGAAAGGAGGAACTAAAGGTCTGTGTGCACAGAGTCGGGTGTGTGTGTTGCACTTGGATGTTCTTATCATAGCATACTTGCTTGTCATAGCATATTCATTGCATATAACCCTTGACACCAATTGTATAAATTGGCATGAGACTCATTATACAATAGGCCTTGCAAAACAACCCCATGGTCTATAGATTTGTATGAGCATTCTTATAGGTCATGATTACTTAGTTTACTTACATGTTCTTACTGTTCTACTTTACTTGTTTACATTACTGCTTTCTTGTTATAGTTACTTTATACATACACCTGTTAGGGTAGTTGTCACCTGCTTGTTACACTCTGCTTTGTCGTCCTCCGCTTTCATCATCCCCACACGGTGCCTAGGAGTCGCGAGGGTGAGGTGAGGTCGATGGTGGCTTAGTCTTTTGACTAACGGTCGGTGGACCACAACATTTTAGGGGACTGAGCAGTAGGAGCATCAGTACCAGAAGGACAAGGAGGTAGGACACGAGGAGCAGTTGCTGCGCACTACCACTACTACACGTCGACGGGTCGAGGATGGATTTCAGTTTTCTTTCACTTAGATGTTGAGAGTTGTGAGAGTGTTGTAGTGAGGACTTGATGTATCGGGCTTAAGCCCGTTTGTATTTCTATTTGCCTTTCGGCTTCAGTACTTCTTTATCATGTGGACATTGCTGTGATTTCTTTTCATATTATATATGATATGTGGACTTGAACTTATCTGTATGCTTCTCTTTCTTTGGTGATCGTTAAGGCCGGCAAGATCAAAGTTTTGTAGTACCCACCCGGGTGTGTTGGTGTCACCGCAAAGTGGCGGTTATAGGCATAAGACCCTGATGGTTTAAAAGAAAAAAAGAGGGTCTTACAAATTAGGTCGATGATGTTCCTAATTTCATCTTGCGCTGAGATAAATTCATTGCGCACAAGTTCATAACCTTCATTGTTGTTGTCGTCGATCTTGGGAGCCATTGGAATTGAGAGAAATTGAGGAAGAAGATGTGTCGACTAAAGGAGTTCTAGGTCTCGACACTCAGGGATCAATCTCTCAGGATTTCAGGTAAGAAAAGACGACAACTTCTTTCTCACACTATTTATAGTATATGTCATAGAAGTTGAAAAGGCATGCGCTGCTAAATCTATTCCAAGTTTTAGGAAATGACCTAGTATCAACACTTATCTTGAGTGTCGACACTAGTTTGTCAAGATGTGTCGACATAATACAAAATAAGTCTGTCGAGATGCGTCGGCTCAAGTCGACACTGGTTTTATGTCTCTCGACACATACCTCAAGGTCTCGACACATTACTATCTATAGTGTCTACACACCATCTGGTGTCTCGACACGTTTCTAACTGACTTGACCCAAATTTTGACTGAGTCAAAATTCTATTTTCGGAAATATAGATTCTTGACTTTTATGATGCCTTACTTGTTAATTTAGATTGGTAGACTTTGTTACTTTTCTTATTCAAGTTGAACGGGGATTTTACGCACCAATAAAAATGGTTATTCTATATTTAACATTCCTAGTTCAAATTTGAAGAAATTGAACTTGTTTTCATCTAAGAGTTTGGAGAATATATCATCAATTTGATTTTCAGTTGGAGTATACTTTAAGCAGATATTTCTTTTTTCAACATGTTCTTTAAGAAAATGAAATCCAATTTCTATGTGTTTGGTTCTACTTTGAGAAACAAGATTATTAGCAATTGAAATTGCACTAGTAGAATCACAATACATAACAAATTTACTTAGCTTTACACTATAGTCTAGAAGTTGATGTCGAATCCACAATAACTGTTCACAACAGCTTCCAACTAATATATACTAAGAATCTGCTGTTGAAATAGCTACACTTGTTTGTTTCTTGCTGCTCTAACTGATGGGTCTTCTCCCCAGAAATTGACAAGTTCCTGATGTACTCTTTCTGTCCTCTTTAAATCCTGCAAAATCTGCATATGTGAATCCAAATAGATCAAAATCATCATTCCTAGGATAACAAAGCACGAGATTGGGTGTGTCGTTAAGATATCTCAGTATTCTTTTAGCAACTGTATAGTGAGATTCTTTAGGGCATGCTTGGTACCTAGCATAGACACAAGTTGAAAACATGATATCTGGTCTACTAGCTGTCAAGTAAAGGAGTGATCCAGTGATGCCTCCATACAAGGATTCATCCACTGGTTTCCTAGATTAATCCTTGTGTAGTGACACTAATGAACCCATTGGGGTTCTCATGGTAGAAGAATTTTCCATACCATACTTCCTACTCACCTCCTTTGTGAACTTAGACTGAGAGATTGATATACCATCCTCAGTTTGTCTAACTTGGAATTCCAAGAAGAACTTCAGCTCACCCATGCTGCTCATTTCAAACTTGTCTTGCATAAGCTTGGCAAATTTTATATACAACACCACATTAGTAGACTCAAAGATGATGTCATCTACATAAATCTATACTAGGATACATGAATCTTTGATATCCCTTAGGAATAGTGTCTTATCTATCTTTCTCCTAGAGAACTTGATCTCTATAAGAAAGGTAGACAGGGTCTCATAACAGGCTCTAGGTTCCTATTTTAACCCATACAATGATTTATGCAATCTGAAGACATGAGAGCTAAGTTTAGGATTTACAAAACCTTGTGGCTATTCTGCATAGACTTCTTCCTTTAATCTACCATTCAAGAATACAGATTTTATATCCATCTGGTATACTTTATATCCTTTGTAAGCTGCATGTACTAAAAATAATCTAATGACCTCTAGCCTAGCTACATGAGCAAAGGTTTGGTCAAAGTCTATTACTTCCTCTTGTTTATACCCCTTAGCCATAAGTTTTGCCTTATTTTTAACTATAACTCCATTCTCATCTAATTTATTCTTATAAATCCACTTTGTTCCTATGACATTGTGATTTCTAGGTCTAGGAACTAAACTCCAGACCTTACATCTCTCAAATTGATTATGCTCTTCTTGCATTGCCATAATCCAGTTGGAGTCTGAATTGACTTCTTCAAACTTCTTAGGTTCCATCTGAGAGAGAAAGTTAGAGAATAGAACCTCATTAAGTTTCCTACTCCTAGTAGTCACTCCAAGCCTATCATCACCTATTATTTGATCAGTAGGATGATCTCTAAGGTGTCTAACAGGTACATGCAGATTCCTACCTAGTTCTTCAGGTGGAGGAAGATGAATCTCTTCCTTCCACCGGGCAGTGACCGGTCTTCTATAGAAATTACAACATTGTTTCTAGCCTCCAATTCTATGTCAGGTGTATCTCCTATATTTAATGCTTCCATCTTATGTAAGACCCCCCCCCCCTCCTGGATTCCAAAACACGGTACGAAGAGAGAGTCTTATGCCCGGAATAGCCGCCTTGCAGTAGCATTAGCACACGGGCCAACCTGTACCACAAGACGACTATTCCGCCGACTACAACAATATAAATAGAACATGCCAACCCAACCAAATATAATAACAAAAGAAGTCAAAATCCACACTAAATAATAATGTCCAAATACATCAATAAAGGAGAAGCTAAAACATGATTCTACAATATATCAGAGTACAGCTAATCATTGCCCAAACGGGCTACATCATAGTAATCAAAATACTAACATCAGTAATCGACGGTATCGAGGACACCGTCATTTTAGGCCCTATCATCCTGGCCTGGCTGTCGTGCTGCGTAGTCCGCGGCTGCTCTACCTGCGGCGTGACCTCCTAAAAAGGAAGACGTAGCAACCGTTAGTCGAAATGACTAAGTGGTTTCATATCCGCTCCCCCAGCGACTCCTCGGCACCGGGCGGGGAAATAGGATCAATAGTACAATATATAACAAGCATAAAAGGTACAAGCAGGTGGCAAGGTACATGAGTATCAATGTATAAACTAGCAGTTCTACAAGAGCTATCAATGTATAAACTAACAATTCTACAAGAGCTAGTATAACATCAAGTGTAAGAAACTACAGCAGGTAAGTAACTTAACTTATAAGAATGCCCATGCAAACTTATAAGTTAAGGATCGGGTTACATAAAGGTAACTCATTGTATAAGAGTGCCCATACAAACTTATACGATGAGGATCTTGTTGTGCAATGTTATGAAATGCTATGAATGTTATGCAATGACTCACCCATGATCACTCCCATGCAATTGCTATGTCGACACAGACTATAGTTCCCACTTTTCGAGCAGGTAGCTAACCTCTCAGGCATCAGCCGTCGTGGCCAGGTGGTGACAGTAGAACGGGCACTTCTACTATTAGGCGGGTATCCACACTACTTCACCTAGGCCTCTGTACGCCTCAACGCTAAGAATACAACAGCAGATCCCATGCGTACTATGGCCCAACGGGGTCTTGGGTAGATGTGCACCAAGAACACAGCCCGAACTGGCCTTGCGTGACCCAGAAGGGGCTCAGAAGTAAGCCCGAGGACACAACCCAACCGTTCACTTGGCACGGAAGGGGCCCCGGGATGTGAACACCGACGACACAGCCCAACCGCCCAAAGTCTAACAGTCGACTCCCGTCAGTGTGATGACTGGCGAGCCCGTAGACCTGTCACACTATACTTAACCCAGGATTACGACACCGCGTGTCGACTCACACTGCATGCAAATGCCACATCAACATAACATGGAAGGGGCCTCGGAAGTAAGCACGAGGACACAGCCCAACCATCCATCCATGCCTTATCACAACATAACCAAACAAGTGACGGTCAACACCGCACCTACATCCCTTCACAATACTACCGTAGGGAGACGACGCTCTAAGTATTGGACTATTAAACTCAATTCATTAATAAACATACTCATGGCCATGATGTATTATTCTATATAACTTTCCAAATGATGACAACATAATATAACATGATGCGCATGTAAAGATCTATCACTCTTTCCAAATGGTAACGACATATTATGAACATGATGCGCATAAGTAACAATCTATCAATTCCTATCAAGTCAATTTATTTAAATAAGCTTGCTACACACTGTGATTATATGAAATCTGATTAATAAGCTTCGTCAGTCATGCAACAAATGATTAATTATAAGAGTTCATCCAAGCCAAGTATCTAGCAATATTAATTCCACCTAATCAAAATCCATCTTATAAAAAGCCCAGAATTTAGGTGCAGATTGAATCTGGACAGCAACTTCGACCGGAGATTCCCGAAGCTACAGGAATTTAGTGAAGACGTGTAACCCCATGATGGAAAGGTCCTTCCGTAGTCCGCAACTTTTGTATTCAGACCTCAACCCAGATTTAATGTTATCATATTTGAAATCGGTCTTGAAGTCCGCTGCGTACAGAACACAATTTCTGCATGCAGGATTTATTGAACACCATTTTCGTTTAGACATTCCTGTGGCCACATACTTCGCCTGAAGTCGTGCAACCATTCATTGGAAAGGTATTTTAAAGGTCTTCAACTTTCGTGTTTAGCTGAAAGCCCAGATCTGGCAATATCACACCTAAAAATGGTCACGAAGTTCGCTGCGTGCAGAATACAAATTATGCACGCATCTTAAGGCGGAATGAACGACATCGGTTCATCTTCCCCCTCAAGGCAATCTCCCCAAATAATTCCAGAATTTTCTCCACCCTTATTCACCCTCATGAGGCCTTTGCTCTTCACGAAACCATCCCCCATCTCCACATAGAAGATCGTAGAGGTTGAAGACACCGCTAACCAAGAGCACAAGCCCCGGATTGGCCCCACCCTAGAGAAATCATCTTCTCACATGTAAAGACTCTTTTGAGTCGACGTATCGCCTAGATATCTACAGATCTAGCACCAAGGGAGAGGGTAGGAAACTCACATTGATTCCAGCGGTTCCTCTATTTCCGGCTATGGATCTCGTAATTCTCCTTGGCGGCATCTTCTCCTTCACGACGATGGCGGATTTTCCCTCCCTAGAACTTGCTCCTGCAGTTCTCCTTCTACAGAAGTTCTCTCAGAAAACAGGGATTAAGTGAGCATGGAAACGGCTAGGGTTTTCTCTCCCCCTTATATATGAAAAGTGATACGGGTAGGGACACGGCCGTGTCCTTACCCGTGTCCTGCCTGTCGAAGCGGCAACGACAGTTTCCGTGTCGGTTCAATACTTGACACGGGTAGGGACACGCCCGTGTCCCGACCCGTGTCCCGACCTGTGTCCATATGACACAGTCGTGTTCCCTGGCCGTGTCCTTCTCGGGATACATTTCGACGATCTCAACAGTTCGTCGATCTCGATCAAAATCGTCGACTGGAGCACACGGGTAGGGACACGCCCGTGTCTCTACCCGTGTCGTGTTAATTCATCGAAGTCAATGCGTAGTTCGTCGATCTCGACACCTCTCATCGAGTGTAACTCGACACACACAGGTAGGGACACGCCCGTGTCGCTACCCGTATCACCTAATGTCGACACAGCTCATCAGTCTCGACACGCCCTGTCGAGTGTAACTCGATACACATGGGTATGGACACGGCCGTGTCGCTACCCGTGTCACATGATGTCAACACAGCTCGTCGATTTCGACATGCCTCGTCGAGTTCAACTCGACGCACACGGGTAGGGACACGCCCGTGTCTCTACCCGTGTCTCATGCTTGTCTAATTTCTCCTCCTTTTCACATGTGCTGCCCTGTTGTCAGCACTCCCCATGAACCCTAGTCAGCTCTCCTGACTCAAAACACGCACGAGGGGCCTAGAGCGATTCGGGACATTACAAATCCTATAAACAAAATAAAAGATTTCGTCCCCGAAATCAGGCTTAGGCTGTGGGGAGAAAAGCATAACAGAAAATTTAACATATGCTTTTAAATAAAGTTACCTTGAGCAAACAACTCCGGGTAGCATTGCTGCATCAAATCCAATGGCTCCCATGTGTACTCCTCCTTCCCATGGTTGGACCATAGTACCTTCACCAAGGGAACACTTTTACAGCACAATGTTCTTTTCTCACTGTCAACAATCCGCACCGGCTCTAGTCGCACAGACCTATCTGACGCCACTGCACCATCGGTAGTGGGAATATATTGGTCGGGCCACAACAGTGCTTTTCGAAGCGACGAAACATGGAACACGTCGTGGAGATTCTCTAATGCTGGTGGCAACTCCAACCGATAGGCTAACGGGCCAATCCTTTCTAGTATAGTATAAGGCCCAACGTACCTTGGGCTGAGCTTTTTCACTCCACGCACCCGCGACACTCCATGCATTGGTCGAATCTTGAGGAACACTTTATCACCCACTTGGAACTCCACCATCCGGTGCTTTTATTGTAATATTTCGCCTGCCGACTTTGAGCCTCCAACATGCGATCTCGTATCAATCTGACCGCCGCATCAGTATCATCTATATATTCATTTCCCAATGCCTTCGGATCTTCATCCTACACCCAAGACAAGGGGGTCCTACACCTTCTTCCGTAAAGGGCTTCATGGGGTGCCATACCGATGCTCGCCTGATGGCTATTATTGTAGGAGAATTTCACCAGGGGCAAGAGTCTTTCCCACGGCTCTCCTTTGTCCAGCACACATAACCTCAATAAATCCACCAGTGTTCTGATGGTCCGCTCAGACTGCTCGTCCGTCTGAGGATGAAATGCGGTGCTGAAGGTAAGACGTGAGCCCAAATACGCCTGTACCGCCTTCCACTCCTTGGAAGTAAACCGACCATCCCGATCCGAAACAATTGTCTTGGGCACACCATTATACCATATGAATTGCTCCACAAATAGGCGTACCAAAACATCCACGTGTGCTTCCTTCTTCATTGGAATGAACCGGGCCACCTTTGTCAGTCGATCAATAATAACCCACACTGAATCATTCCCGGAGCGGGAGCGAGGTAGCCCATTGACAAAGTCCATGGAGATATCCTTGAACTTCCATTCGGGGATGGGCAATGACTGCAACAAACCACCGGGACTCCTGCATTCAGCCTTCACTCTTTGACAAGCTTCACAATGTGTAACATAGTAACGAACATCCTTCTTCATTCCTGGCCAGCTCATGGTCTTCCGTAAGCCGGCGTACATCTTGGCAATACCCGGGTGTACAGAATATTGAGAGGAATGTGCCTCTCTCAAGATATCCTCCCGGATTTTACCACCCTTGGGAATATAGAGCCGACCACGAAAATAAACGAGGCCGTCTTTTAGTGTGTACTCATCGGCGGTCCCATCTTCAATTGCCTTGATTGCCGGGGCCAAGGCCGCATCCATTCCTTGCTCCACCCGAATCCGGTCCCGGATATCACAAACTATGCTCATGCTGCTCAAATACTCCGCATACTCTGCCGAAGGAGCCTTGAATACTAGAGTAATTTCCATCTCCTCGATCATCTGAGCCAACTCCATACTCATCAACCGAGACTCTAGGCTAGAGCCTGACACTTTTATGCTCTAGGCATCGGCTACCGAGTTTGCTTTCCCGGGGTGGTAGTTCATGGTGAACTCATAGTCGCATAGAAATTCCAACCACCGCCGTTGTCTCAGGTTCAACTCCTTCTGAGTGTGGACATACTTCAAGTTTTTGTGATCGGAAAAGATTTCGCAATGGATGCCATATAGATAATACCTCCAGACCTTCAAAGCGAACATCACTGCTCCCAACTCCAAATCATGGACCGGGTAATTAATTTCATGTTTCTTTAACTGTCTTTAAGTATATGCGATCGCGTGCCCGTGCTGCATCAGTACCGCTCCCATCCCTTGATACGATGCGTCGGTGTAAACCTGAAAGCCTTCCTTCCCAGATGGAAGTGCAAGGATGGAGGTAAGCCTATCCTTCAGCTCTTGGAACGCCGCTTCATATTGGGGAGTCCACTCAACTGGCACACCTTTATTCGTCAATGAGGTAAGAGGAAGGGAAACCTTTGAAAATCTTTTCACAAACTTGCGGTAGTACCCGACAAGTCCAAGAAAGCTTCGCACATCGGCCGCCGACTTCAAGGGCGACCACTCCTTCACGGCTCGCAACTTTGCTGGATCCACTGGTAATCCTGCCCCACTGATCACATGCCCCAAGAAAGCAACCTCATTAAGCCAAAATTCACACTTGCTAAACTTGGCGTACAAGGCATGCTCCTTCAATTTCTTCAACACCAAGGTTAGATGCTCGACATGCTCCTCCTCCATCTTTGAGTAGACCAAGATGTAGTCGATGAAAACTATGACGAAGATGTCCAAATATGGTTCAAACACCTTGTTCACCACGCTCATGAAGGTCGAAGGGGCATTTGTGAGCCCAAACGGCATTATTGTGAACTCATACAAACCATATCTCGAACTGAAGGCCGTTTTCTGGATGTCCCCTTCTCAAATCCTCAACTGATAGTATCCAGAGCGCAAATCCAGTTTGGAAAACCAATGTGCTCCCACTAATTTATCGAATAACTCGTCGATCCGCGGTAGCAGGTAAGTGTTCCGCACCGTCAACCGATTGAGTTCCCGATAATCTATGCACAAACACAGGGTTCCATCCTTCTTCTTCACGAACAGCACAGGGGCTCCCCAGGGTGATGAACTGGGGCGAACGAACCCTGACTCCACAAGTTCTTGCAATTGAACTCTAAACTCCGCGATTTCTTTCGGGGCCATTCTATACGGAGCTTTGGATGCAGTCTTGGCACCTGGTACTAGATTAATCTGGAAGTCAACCTCTCTATGCGGAGGTAATCCTGGTAGATTCTCAGGAAATACCTCGTGAAAATCCCGCACTATCCGTACATCCTTTAATTCCAATGCTTCTTCCTTCAACTCGAACCAGATCATGAAGAACTCTTCCCCCTTCATATGAGTTTTTACAACCTGGACGGAAGATAACATCATGCGAGGCGCGAAGCCAATACCTTGGAAGATGACGTCAGAGTCTCCATGTCTTAAATAGATCCGCTTCTCCGCGCAGTCGATCCTCGCGAAGTGCCAGTCCAGCCATGCTATGCCCAAAATGATGTCAAACTCCGGCATTCTCAGAACCGTGGCCGACGTATCAAAGGCCTTCCCATCAATAAATAACTCCAACTCGCACTTGGCGGTAGCGATCATCTCCGAGCCGTCCAGAAGGCGTACTTATTGGGCTATGCCAGTAAATTACTGTACACCCTCTACGTCTTTTATGAAATCCTCGGACACAAAGGAGTGTGGGGCACCGGTATCAAACAACGCATAGACCGTCTTCCCGCCAATAATCACAGTGCCAAAGTACCAACAACCCAAACTTATTGCTAGGTGTCTAGTAAGTGTTAATCAATTCAAGTTAAACCATGAAAATATGTAAATTAATTAAATCATACCTGCAATCACATCTTGGGGGTTCCGTTCCTGCACCATGTCAAGCGCGTACACCTGATCCCTAGCAGGGCCGGGGTTACCTCCTCGCGGTTCTCGTCCTTGACCACGCGTATATCCCCGTCCTCGTGGGGATGCTGGAGGGAGAGCGGGAGGGACGTTCCCAAATAGCTGTGGGCAGTAACGTTGGATGTGGCCCGGCTGGTTGCATTCGAAGCACACAAGACCACGACGCCCTTCAGGTTGTTGAAATTGCTGAGGCTGTGGTGGTGGAGGCAACGCAGGCGGTTGCGGAACCGGATGCTCCACCCTATAGTTCCGGTGGACACACCCTCCACCTCTTTGATATCCTCTTCCTCCTCTGAAGTCTCGCCTCCTTCTATTCCATGGGCCAGCTTCCATCACGTCCTCCGCAGGCCTCTTACTGCATCCCAACTGGTCCGCCTCCAATCTTTTCACCATATCAATGATCTCCGCCAACCTTCCATCCGCTATAAACAAAAGGGACTGCCTTAGGCGATCTCCCAGCCCTTTGTAGAAGCGCTTGGCATAACCTCTATCATCCAACTCGTAAGAATCCGCAAACCTTACGAGATGCTGGAATTCCCGCTGGTATTCCGTAACCGACTTTGATCCCTGCTTTAGTAGAAGAAACCTCTGCTCAAGCTCATCTCGGGCCGATGTAGGGATAAAGTGCTCCAAGAAAACACCCGAGAATTCACTCCAACTTATCTCTGTGTAGACCCGACCTTGGAAGGTAGAGCCCATGAGGGACTTCCACCACCTCTGAGCATGTGAGTCCAAGACGGACACCGCCAATGTCACTGCCATGTTGTCCGGACAACGGATACCAGCCAACAACTCCTGAACCGTGTCTAGCCATTCCTCTATACGTACGGCTGACTCCATCCCAAGGTAGGCGGGAGGGGAGAGAGCCCAGAAGGTGCTCAGCCAGTTGGATCTTCGGTCCTGTTGTTGCACCGGGGGCTGTTGCGCCCGAAAAGCATCGAGGATGGCAGTGAGCATCTGACCCAACTCAGATTGTTGGAACTGAGTGGGAGTGGGTATGGAGGGCGTAGAAGTGCCTCTCACCTGCTCAACGAGCGCTGGAATCGACACATAAAATGCAAATGTATGGTCAGGTTGGCTAATCTTAAGGTCAAAGTTGGACATACTTAGCGTGAATTACATATGGGCACACCACTACTTCCGCTAAGTCAGTTTGTCCCCAAACTGACTAATCAAACGGGGGTGGCACCATTATTGAATGACTTCTTTAGTTGAGGATCATGGACCCCCTCCTGGATCCCAAAACACGGCACGAAGAGGGAGTCTTATGCCCGGAATAGCCGCCTTGCGGTAGCATTAGCACACGGGCGAACCTGTACCACAAGATGCCTATTCCGCCGGCTATAATAATATCAATAGAACATGCCAACCCAACCAAATATAATAACAAGAGAAGTCAAAATCCACACTAAGTAATAATGTCCAAATACATCAATAAAGGAGAAGCTAAAACATGCTTCTACAATATATCAGAGTACAACTAATCATTGCCCAAACGGGCTACATCAGAGTAATCAAAATACTAACATCAGTAACTGATGGTATCGACGGCACCGTCACTTCAGGCCCTATCGTCCTGGCCTGGCTGTCCTGCTGCGTAGTCCGCGGCTGCTCTACCTGCGGCGTGACCTCCTAAAAAGGAAGACATAGCAACCGTTAGTCGAAACGACTAAGTGGTTTCACATCCGCTCCCCCGGCGACTCCTCGGCACCGGGCGGGGAAATAGGATCAATAGTACAATAAATAACAAGCATAAAAGGTACAAGCAGGTGGCAAGGTACATGAGTATCAATGTATAAACTAGCAGTTCTACAAGAGCTATCAATGTATAAATTAACAATTCTACAAGAGCTAGTATAACATCAAGTGTAATAAACTACAGCAGGTAAGTAAATTAACTTATAAGAATGCTCATACAAACTTATAAGGATCGGGTTACATAAAGGTAACTCATCGTATAAGAGTGCCCATACAAACTTATACGATGAGGATCTTGTTGTGCAATGTTATGAAATGCTATGAATGCTATGCAATGACTCACCCACGATCACGCCCATGCAATTGCTATGTCGACATAGACTATAGTTCCCACTTTTCGAGCAGGTAGCTAACCTCTCAGGCATCAGCCGCCGTGGCCAGGCGGTGAGAGTAGAACGGGCACTTCTACTACTAGGCGGGTATCCACACTACTTCACCTAGGCCTTTGTACGCCTCAAGGCTAAGAACACAACAGCGAAGCCCATGCGTACTATGGCCCAGCGGGGTCTTGGGTTGATGTGCACCAAGAACACAACCCGAACTGGCCTTGCGTGACCCGGAAGGGGCCTCAGAAGTAAGCCCGAGGACACAGCCCAACCGTTCACTTGGCACGGAAGGGGGCCCCGGGACGTGAACACCGAGGACACAGCCCAACCGCCCAAAGTCTAATAGTCGACTCCCGTCAGTGTGATGACTGGCGAGCCTGTAGACCTGCCACACTATCCTTAACCCAGGAATACGACACCGCGTGTCGACTCACACTGCATGCAAATGCCACATCAACATAACATGGAAGGGGCCTCAGAAGTAAGCACGAGGACACAGCCCAACTATCCATCCATGCCTTATCACAAGATAACCAAACAAGTGACGGTCAACACCGCACCTACATCCCTTCACAATACTACCCGTAGGGAGACGACGCTCTAAGTATTGGACTACTAAACTCAATTCATTAATCAACATACTCATGGCCATGATGCATTCTTCTATATGACTTTCCAAATGATGACAACATAATATAACATGATGCGCATGTAAAGATCTATCACTCTTTCTAAATGGTAATGACATATTATGAACATGATGCGCATAAGTAACAATCTATCAATTCCTATCAAGTCAATTTATTTAAATAAGCTTGCTACACAATGTGATTATATGAAATCTGATTAATAAGCTTCGTCAGTCACGCAACAAATGATTAATTATAAGAATTCATCCAAGCCAAGTATCTAGCAATATTAATTCCACCGAATCAAAATCCATCTTATAAAAAGCCCAGAATTTAGGTGGAGATTGAATCTGGACAACAAATTTGATCGGAGATTCCCGAATCTACAGGAATCCGGTGAAGAGTGTAACCCCACGATGGAAAGGTCCTTCCGTAGTCTACAACTTTCATATTCAGACCTCAACCCAGATTTGATGTTAACCTATTTGAAATTGGTCTTGAAGTCCGCTGCGTACAGAATACAATTTCTGCATGCAGAATTTATTGAACACCATTTTCGTTTAGACTTTCCTGTGGCCACATACTTCGCCTGAAGTCGTGCAACCATTCGTTGGAAAGGTATTTTCAAGGGCTTCAACTTTCGTGTTTAGCCGAAAGCCCAGATCTGGCCATATCACACCTAAAAATGGTCACGAAGTTCGCTGCGCGCAGAATACAGATTCTGCACGCATCTTAAGGCGGAATGAATGGCATCGGTTCATCTTCCCCCTCAAGGCGATCTCCCCAAATCATTCCAGAATTTTCTCCACCCTTATTCACCCTCATGAGGCCTTTGCTCTTCATGAAACCATCCCCCATATCCACATAGAAGATCGGAGAGGTTGAAGACACCACTAACCAAGAGCACAAGCCCCGGATTAGCCTCACCCTAGAGAAAGCATCTTCTCACATGTCAAGACTCATTTGAGTCGACGTCTCGCCTAGATATCTACAGATCTAGCACCAATGGAGAGGGTGGGAAACTCACATTGATTACAGCGGTTCCTCCATTTCCGGCCATGGATCTCGTAATTCTCCTTGGCAGCATCTTCTCCTTCACGGCGATGACTGATTTTCCCTCCCTAGAACATGCTCCTACAGTTCTCCTTCTACAGAAGTTCTCTCAGAAAACCGGGATTAAGTGAGCATGTAAACGGCTAGGGTTTTCTCTCCCCCTTATATATGAAAAGTGACACGGGTAGGGACACAGCCGTGTCCTTACCCGTGTCCTGCCTGGCGAAGCGGCAATAACAGTTTCCGTGTCGGTTCAATACTTGACACGGGTAGGGACACGCCCGTGTCCCGACCTGTGTCCCGACCCGTGTCTATATGACACGGCCGTGTTCCCTGGCCGTGTACTTCTCGGGATACATTTCGACTATCTCAACAGTTCGTCGATCTCGATCAAAATCGTCGACTGGAGCACACGGGTAGGGACACGCCCGTGTCTCTACCTGTGTCGTGTTAATTCGTCGAGGTCGACGCGCAATTCATCGATCTAGACACCTCTCGTTGAGTGTAACTCGATACACACGGGTAGGGACATGCCCGTGTCGCTACCCGTGTCACCTGATGTCGACACAACTCATCAGTCTCGACACGCCCTGTCGAGTGTAACTCGACACACACGGGTAGGGACACGCCCGTGTCGCTACTCGTGTCACATGATGTCGACACATCTCGCCGATCTCGACATGCCTCATCGAGTTCAACTCGATGCACACGCATACGGGTAGGGACACGCCCGTGTCTCTACCCGTGTCTCATGCTTGTCTAATTTCTCCTCCTTTTCACATGTGCTGCCCTGTTGTCAATACTCCCCATGAACCCTAGTCAGCTCTCCTGACTCAAAACACGCACGAGGGGCCTAGAGCGATTCGGGACGTTACATCTTAGAGTCAATATCTCTTAGACTAGAATTGTTAGACTGTTTAGTATGTAAAATAGAAGTTTCATCAAAAATAATATTGATAGATTCTTCTACCACTTAATGTTTCAAATTATAGATCCTATAAGACTTGTTATGATTACTATAGCCTACAAAGATACCTTCATAGGACTTTTCTGAAAACTTAGTTAGATAATTCTTCTTATTATCTAAGGCATAACACTTACTTCCAAAGATTTTGAAATAGTACAGACTTAGTTTTCTGCCTTTCATTAGTTCATATGGAGTCTTGTTGTGACGATTTTTTATCAAGGTCCTATTCTGAACATAACAAGCAGTGTTGACAGTCTCTACCCAGAAATATTCTGGGAGAGATGTATCACTTAGTATGGTTCTAGCAGCCTCAATGAGAGTTCTATTTTTCCTTTCCGCAGCCCCATTTTGTCGGGGTGTTCTAGGAGAGGAGAATTCCTGAAAGATCCATAGTTCCTTATAGAAATTTGTCATTCTTTCAGATTGAAATTTTGTGCCATGCTCACTTCTGAACTTGATCACAGAACCATCCTTTTCATTTTGAATTTTTTTGACAAAATCAGCAAGAATGTCTAGGGTTTCTGACTTTCTCCTTAGAAAGAATACCCAAGCAAATCTAGAGTGATCATCTACAATTACAAAGGTATAAGACTTCTTTCCTAAACTAAGGACTTGCATAGGAACAAATAGGTCTGTATAAAGTAAGTACAGACACCTCTCAGTGTATTTGGACTGAATTCCCATAAAGGAGACTTTATTCTGTTTGTAGTTTTGATATGCTGGACACAAGCCTTCTTTGGAACATTTTAGTTAGGTTCCATTTCTAACTAAGTCCATAGAAAACAACTTGTTCATAGCTTTATAATTTAAGTGAGCTAGTCTCTTGTGTCATTGCACACACAAAGAGTCTTTCTCACTTGCTACTAGGCAAACATGTGCATTCTCATTTACACTTAAGAAATTTAGATAATAGATGTTGCCACTCCGAGTGCCTGACAAGATGATCTCTTAATCATTTGCATTCCTTATCAGACACTTATCATTGTGGAAAACGATTTCAAAACCTATATCACAAAGCTGACTTATGGTAATCAGATTGTGGTTCAATCCCTCCACATAAGACACTTTTGTGATGGTCACTAGACCATTAAAAATGTTACCATATCCCTTGGTGAGTCCTTTTTCTGAACCTCCAAAGATGACTTTTGGTCTATCCTTTACTGAAGCATAGTCCTTTAGCAGACTTCTTGTTCCATTCATGTGCCTGGAACAACCACTGTCTAAGTACCATATTGGCATTTTTGTGGTACTTGGAACCACCTGCAATCACAGAATTAATTGACCTTAGGCACCCAAATAGTTTTGGGGCCTTGGTTCCTATTAGGCTTAGCTATGTGAAGCACAACAAGAATTCTGAACAAATGAGTTTGTATCTTAACTGAGAGTGTTGTTGGATTGTACCAACAATCTAGGCCAAAATGCCCAACCTTCACATTACACCAACATTCAAATCTATTTTATCTTCTCCTAGGCTGCACCTTTTAAGTTATACTTCTGGGCAACTTAAAGTTGATATTCAGATTCCATGGTAGAGGTGCAACATTAACACCCTTACCTTTCAGATTTAAGTGTTGTGCACTGGGACTAGATCGAAGGATTCCTTGGCTCCTTGGATTGATCACTCCTTGTGGTGGTCTGTGGGACTTATTGACATTAGGTTTTTTTCCTTTCCAGCAAGTCTCTTTATTTACCTTGCCGGTGGAGCACTCAGAACTCATGTGTCCAAGAACACATGTACCCTTGCATTTGTTAGAAAACAGATGCTTGGTTTGTTTCTTAATTGGACCCATTGGGGCTTTACCCTTAAGCTCAGGTTTCTTATTGACCTTATTCTCAACATATCCTACACCACCTATAAATGGTGCAAAAAATATATCAATAATAGGAAGCACAGACTTAGATTTTGAGAACTGTTTCAAGAGCTGTCTTTCCTGCAGAAGCTTTGCTTTCAGGTCCTTGACACTCTTGGCTTGTTCTGCAATAGTCTCAGTCTGACTATATATTTTATTGGTCAAGTCTATGAGCTTCAGTTTTTGAAGGTCCAACTTAATGTTGGCTCTCTCCAACTTTAAAGGTAGTGCCCTCAAAGAGTCTAGTTCTTCGGCTTGTTTCCTAACTAGCTCTTTGCTTGAAATCGAAGCCTTCAACAAATTCCCATATCTATTGATGAGTGTGCTGAAATATGCTTCAGAATTTGAACCATGTTCACTACTATTAGAGGAGTGTGAACATAAATCATTCTCTAATGTTGATCTAGAGCCTGAGGCAAAACTAGTAGTATGAGGTTTTACCTTGGCAGGATTTGAACAATCCTGATCTTCTTCTTCTGCTAGAGTCATCAGCCCTTGATTAATACAATCATACTTATCACTGGATGATAGTGTGGTTCTTCTGTTACTTGCCTCCTCAATAGCCATTAAGCCCATAAGAGTCCCCTCCTCTTCAGATTCTGATGAGCCTGTCTCACTGTCTGAAAGAGTGGTTTACTTCTTGGTCAAGAGGCTTTTGTCAACCTTCTTGGGCTGTCCAGTCTTCATATTTTCAGACTTTTTCTCCTTCCTTTTTATTAGGCAGTCAGCAATGACATGCCCTTGCCTATTACAGCAATAACAAATAAGATTAGTTTTAAATTGTTTATTCTAAGAAGAACCATACTTGTCCCCAGATTTCTTTTTTCTGGGTTTCTCTAAGTGATCTATCTTCTTTTGAGAAGAGTCTCCAGCTTGACCCTTCTAGTTGCCCTACCTTCTTCTCCTTAACATCTTTTTGAATTATTTTGAGAAGAGTGACAGTTCTTCTTCAGTCATATCTCCTCCAAATGAGGAAGATTTTCTGCATTCTGGGACTGTATCTTGTCTTTCTGAGGGAGCAGATTTCTCCCTGAGTTTCCTGTATGTCTCAGCCTTTAGGGCCATAGACTTTTATCTATTGAGTGCTTTTGCTGAGTCTTCTTCAGATTTCCTGAGATTTAGATGTAGTTCATGAGACAGCAGCTTGCCAAAAAGAACCTGTGGGTCTATATTGCCTAAGTTGCCCATTTCTCTAATTGCACAAAACTTGATGTCTCATTCCTTATTCAGGGACCTTAAGAACTTGTCATTGAGTTCATAATTGGTGAACCTCCTGGCATATGTTCTCATGTTGTTCACAATTCTAAAAAATTTCTCAAAGCTATCAGCCACTGTGCCTTTCTTATCTTGTCTGAAGGCTTCAAACTGTTGGTTTAATAGTGATTTCTTGTCATCTCTAACCTCATCAGTACATTCCATATATACAATCAGTGATTCCCACATTTCTTTGGATGTTTTGTAATGAAACAAGTTTTGGAATGTGGAGTCATCTACAACACTAACAATTATATTTTGAGCCCTCTTGTGCATAGAGGCTAGAATAATCTCATCCTTGTCCATTTCCATGTAGGTCTTTGGAGTCTTTATGTTGGCATCAAGAATTGACACTTTTATGGGTATGAAAGGTCCTTCCAATATATTGATGTATATTGTTGGATCTGTAGCCTCATGAATAGTCTAACTCTTTCCTTCCATATCCCAAAGTTTTTTTTGGAGCAGACTGAGAGTTTGAAGGAATTGTTTTTTCTTTAAGCCATGATTTATTCTCAAATAATCCTTAGGATTCTCACTAGGTTGTTATTCCTTTTTAGTGAACCTCTCTCTGATACCAATTGTAAAGTATTTATTTTAGGATAGTGAGTGACCTAGAGGGTGGTGAATAAGTCCAATTTAAATCTTAGCTACTTTTAAATCACAGAACTTTACTTCGAGTGAATAAATCCAATCACAGCATTCAAGAAAAATAGAATGAATCTAAATATAACAGTAACAGCATAGCACAACAAATCAGCACATCACACATAGTTTTATAGTGGTTCCCCAATTTATGGGTACATCCACTTTCCCCCTCGTCTATCTAGCAATGAACTAGATTCGGCCAAACTTCTTTCTTTTCCTCAGATCCTCAGATCTTACACCTCAGAGCCTAGCTGGCTCCTACAACTCAGATAATGCAATGTCCTACCTCATATCTTCAAGATCCTACAACTCAAATTCCACTCCAAGAATCCTACCTTAGAGTGCACCTTCACTCCTACTCCTCCAGAAAACTCTTTCCCTACAACCTCAGAACCATCCTATTCATACAGCTCAGAGAAATTGCCCCTTCTCCTACCTCTGGCACACAGTGTAACGCCACCATTCGTCCCATGGAATATAACAGTGGGTCCGGCCAGGGCCCTATGCCATATTTCACAGATAAATGGAGGAATTACGTGTGGAAATCAAAATCTCATTCTACTCATAGCCTAACTCAAAGCATTCTAGCGTGGCATTTTAGTTACAAGAACTCATCACAGCGAATGTCCGCTAAATATATAAATTCCACATTTATATATCAATCAGGAAGGTATACAAATACACACGCTCATGGCCTTAACGCCTTACCGGTTGCTCTTTACAAACATCTACATTTTCATACATCGGTGTTGAAACCGAAAATCGGTCTCCTGTGGAGTTCGACCCTTGGAGAAGGGGTGGTCTCGCACCTACTTCACTCCTGCAAGCAAAAAAACGGAGAAAACAAGGAGAAACCGACCCAAGGGCTCGGCGGGGAGGTCCCACCACACACCTGAAAGATCTCAGAGCGCTTCCCCTCCTTAGCCAGAGGCCGAGCTAAGGTACCCTCAGAAAGCACTTGAAACCTGGAGCAGGAAGGCACGGGAAGCATGCTTTCTGGGGTACCCCTTGGGTCCTATTTATAGTTTTTAGAATCTGGACTGCCAATAACCAAAAGAGCTGACCTGAAATTACCAGAAAACCCTTGGTTAGGTCTGCTAACAGCCAAACTCCGCTGTTTTGAAGGGCTATGGGCAGACCAGCGGGGGCAAAACAGTAAAAAGTACCTCATGCATCCAGACGAGCTGGGGAGCTTGATCACCTCAGCAGGCCTTGCTCGCCTACTGTTGCTGAGTTCTGTTGCGAGGGCGCGAGCTGGGGCTAGCTCGGCGAATGCCGAGCTCGGGGTCGGCGAATGCCGATCTCTGGTCGACGAATGCTGATCTCTGGTCGACGAATGCCGATCTATGGTCGACGAATGCCGATCTCTGGTCGACGAATGTCGATCTCTGGTCGACGAATGCCAAGCTCGGGCTCGACTTCTCCACTGCCGAGCTCGCCCACTCCCCTTAGCCCGATCTTCCTGGCTCCTGGTGGCCTTGCTCGCCAGACACGGGGTTGTACACAATCCCCGCTCTTTTTGAGCTTGGCAAAGCTCGGAAAGAAACATCCAACCCCAAGTGTGCGGCGAGCGCGGGTTGGCGAGTTGGAGGGAATCTTTGGGTGGGGTCCACCTGCGGCTATATATATGTGCACCTGCCCACCTGCCTGACCCTTGCCATTCCCTTTGCTCTAACCATGCCAAGATGCCTCTTCCCAAGGAGATCCAAGAGCGCTTAGACCATGCTCGCCAGGCTTCTGTAGCTCGCGTAGCCGCCCTGACGGCGGTTCCTGCCAAAGTTCCTCAGATTGATTCCTCTGAGCCCGGCTCCAAGAGGAAGTTATTTCCCCAGGCGGCCGAGCCCATCTACCATGACCTGAGGGCTACCCTGGAGCGCGAGACCGTTTCTTCTACCCGGACAATTCGTGAGAAGGATAGAGAGGTCGTCATAGTTGGCGACGACCCGGATGGTAACCCGGACGACAGGGGGGGACCACCCCGCGAGAGCCCATACCGCGAGACGAGACGGCTCCCACGGACTCGCGGTTCATGGTGCCGGACAACCCTCCCAAGGACCCGCCTCTTCTCTTTGGGATCCTTCTAGTGAGCTCGCAGAGGCCGAGCTCGCCGGTGCGCGCCTCCTCTCCCCGGCAAACTGATATGGTCGCGGGGACTGGTCTGGGAAGTATCCCCACCCCGGGATTTGAGCTCCTCTCGCCGGGGGCTCGCGGTCCAGGTCGCGAGAAGGATCTCAGGTTCATCCTTCCCAGGTCCTTTGAGCTGCCGAGCTCGTCAGGTCAATCTTGCTTGACTTCTTGCCCAATGAGTTTTTCTGCATTTCTCTTCTTGCTGACACTTGTCTTAACAGCTCTTCCCAGCCAATCCGCTGCCGAGGAATCCTCGCGGTCAGTCCATTACTCTCCCCTCCCTTCCCCAAGCTCGCTGGACTCTTACCTGGGTCCTGAGGTGGATAAAGGCGAGCTGATGAGGAGGGAGGTCAAGCTCCTCAAGAAGCTGGTGTGCGGGCTGCGCGAGGTGCAGGGGGTCAACGAGATGCTACAGCGCGACTACGCGCGCCTCGCCGACGAGGTGCGAAGCGGCCCGGCTGGCGAGCTGATGTCCCCCTCCCGGCTCTTGGACGAGATAGATGACGGTCTCTCGGTGGCGCAGAGGAATTCGGGAAGGATCTGCGAGCTGCTCCGCGCGCGGCAGTTTGGGGGGCGGGGGTCGCGAGGCCGGGGTAGGTAAGTGAGCGGCTCCTTTGCCGAGCCGACCGGTACTCGCATCCCGATGCTCTCCCTGCTCACGCGCCCTGCTTTCTCATTCCTGAACTTTCTGTAATAAGTAGCTTTTAGAATATTCTTGGACATGTTATTCAAATAATATATTGCAATGTTTGACTTAGCCTTGGTTGGGATGCGCCGGAAGTCGGCAAGCTGGGGTGGCGAGCTGGGGTGGCGAGCTGAGCCGATTGGACGGCCTGCCCCAGATTTCTTTTCCTATAAATAGCCCCCCCTCACCTACCCCGTACTGTGCCTTTATTGCTTTCTTTCCCTCTCTCTGTGCTTCCTTCTCTTCCTGCTCACGCTCCGGTCGTTCCTCCGCGATCATGGGCAAGACCAATACAGATGCCGACGGCCGTTCCAAGTGCGCGCAACACTTCACAGATTATTGTTTCTTTGAGGGGCACAATAGCGAGGCGGAGCTCGCAGAGTTCAAGGCCGAGTACGTGTAGTCGGGCTTCCAGGTGCGTGGGCCGAGGCAGGGCGAGGCCATTAACACCTTTTATGGGGATGAACTCGCCCTCCCCATCTCGCACTTTGAGGTGGGGTTGCGCCTTCCCCTATGGCCGGAAATCCGGCAGATCCTGAAGTATTACTAAGCCGTGCCCGCACAGCTAAATTCCAACGCCATCGCGATGATGGTGGCATTCGCGAGTTACCTCCGACGGGAGAGGATTGAGTTCAACTTGACAGTGTTCAGGAAGCTCTTCTCCTACAAGGCGACGCCAGATAGGGTCTCCTACTTCGGCGGCTCGCTGATCAAGGTTCGCGAGATTGCGAACAAGCACCACACCTGAATGACCAAGATCTCCTTCATCAAGGGAGATCTCGGCAACATCCCATACTCACCCCAGCAGAAGGGTGAGGAGGTCTACCGCCCCCCCCCCCCCCCCCCCCCCCGGCGTGTCCGACAACGATGCCGAGCTTCACAAGTTCTTTCTCCACAAGGACTTCGAGGTCGTCTTCCTGCGAAGGGGCCTTGACGCGCTTCCCCCTGTTCTACCCGGCGAAGGTACTGTTCTCTCCTTGTCTTGCCGAGCTCGCCCGATCGCCGAGCTCGCCATATTGTTGCTGAATCTCTTCTGATTTTTTCGAAGTATTTTCTTATAGGGGAGCGAATAATTCCTACGAACCCGTCGTTTGCTGATCCGGGATAGCACCCAGTCCCCCTTGCCCGCGAGAAGGCGGCAGCGGCGGCCTGCCAAAATGAGGCGGCCCTCTCCAAACCCTCTTCCAGTAAGAGGCGACCTGAGGATGCGGGGTCGAACCCGCCACACCGCCAGCGACCACTAAAGAAGATGCGGAGATCTCTGTTGGCTCCGTGGGGGCAACAACAACAACAACAACATCAACAACCCAGCACCAAATACATCAGCTCGTCGGAGACCCCTCTCGACGCATCGCCGGAGAGCCCGCTGAAGGAGATTACCAGCAAGGGCCGGAAAGGTGGCGAGGCCCCCTCTTCCACGACGGCGATCTCCCCTCCTCCATCGGCGAAGAGGGCGGCCCGCGAGCGTGCGCTGTTGAAGCAACACCCCCTCTTCAACTTCGGCGGGCGGTGGAAGGACTCGGCGGGCGAGCCCATGCTGCAGTGGGATGAGCTCGCTCATTGAGTCTCCATCTCCACCCTGCATCCCTCCTGGCACGACCGCGAGCCTGCCACCGGTCAATCCTATGCCCTCTGCTTTGGCCTATATGGCCGCGAGGATGCCGAGGTCTACAAGAAGATGACCCTTCGACAGCTTGGCCATGAGGGCCTACAGGCCCACCTGCGGACCATGGAGCTGCACCACATGCTGACCCGCCATAGCTTCGCCCTCAGCAACCAACTCCAAAAAGCTGAGCAAGCTCGCAATGTCGCCAAGGATAAGGTCACTGATCAGGCGAGGCGGCTCGGCATAGCGGAGGGTCTACTTGCCCAATCCGTCGGCGGGCTGGTAAGTGTCAAGCACTACTCTTCTCTCTTACTTAGAACATTTTGCGCTGATACAAGACTGAATTTTTTTTTTACCAGGATGCCAAGGCTGCAGGGGAGCTTCAGGCTCGCAATGCCGAGCAGGGGGAGAAGATCATCCAGCTGCGCACACGCCTCACTGAGCTGGAGGGCGCGAGCACGAAGCTAAAGGAGGAGAATCAGCACCTCCCCGAGGTCCGTCGCCAGGCGGAGATCTTCTTCCCGCCCCACGACATCGACCCTACCCTCCCCTACAAGAGCTCGCGTATCTTTGGCGAGGCCGACCTCGCTGAGAGACTGCGGATCAACTCCATCCAAGCCGCCGAGTGCACCCTCCAAATGATGAAGGACTCGGGGGTGCTGGTGGAGGGATGTGAGGGGACATGATGTCGAGCTTGTTCCCTGCAATGCCGCCCAGCGAGAAGGAAGACAGCTTGGATGCGACGTTCGGGAAGAGCTTCCAGGATCAGTCGGGTGAGGGCGAGGACCAGTCCGGTGGGGGGGGGGGGCGAGCCCCCTGTAACTATTTTTGTAAACACTTACTTAATGAAAGGAAGTTTTTGATCATACCCGTGCCACTTTTCTTTTCCCTTTTTGCTTTGTACTTTGTTTGTTATGCTCTGAATATCCGCGAGTGCTTCCCCATGCGACCTCGCGTAGACAGGTTCCGCGAGTAGGGTAGTCTTGTGTACGCGCCCGCGAGTGAATACGTTTTGAGTGCTCGCCGAGCCCCAAGTGATTCGGGAGTGGGCTGCTCTCTGCCCTTGTCACGCCACCTTAACTCGCCCGCGAGCCATCCAGGTTGAACTCAAAAAGAAGGGAAAATCTTCCAAGGAAAACAAGAAAAGGGGTGAAGTGCCCCGGCCTGGCTTGCCTTCCTTCAGTGAGGCCCGAGCTCGCCTCCTCTTTGCTGATGTCGAGCTGGGGTCGGCGAGTCCAAACTCGCCTGTGCAGAAACCTCTTGCTGATGCCGAGCTGGGTTAGGCTAGTCCGGGCTCGCTTATACAGGACCTCTTTCCCCTTTTTCCTTGGCATTCGAGGCTTCTTTATCTTTACCTGACAATTTCAAGGCCGACACCATCGAGTGACTTCCTGCCCTGCCAGCTAGGTGAGAGCCTGATAGCGGGATCTGCTCGAGGTCCAAACACATTCCATCGAGTGACTTCTAGCCCTGCCAGCTATGTGAGAGCCTGACAGCGGGATCTGCTCGAGGACAAGGATGACATTGAGTGACTTCCTGCCCTGCCAGCTAGGTGAGAGCCTGGCAGCGGGATCTGCTCGGGGTCCATTATTAATACCATCGAGAGACTTCCTGCCCTGCCAGCTAGGTGAGATCCTGACAGCGGGATCTGCTTGAGGCCAAGGATGACACAGAGTGACTTCCTGCCCTGCCAGTTATGTGAGAGCCTGGCAGCGGGATCTGCTCGGGGTCCATTATTAATACCATCGAGTGACTTACTGCCCTGCCAGCTAGGTGAGAGCCTGACAGCGGGATCTGCTCGAGGTTAAGGATGACATCGAGTGACTTCCTGACCTGCCAGCTAGGTGAGAGCCTGGCAGCGGGATCTGCTTGGGGTCCAAACACATTCCATCGAGTGACTTCCAGCCCTGCCAGCTAGGTGAGAGCCTGACAGCGGGATCTGCTTGAGGCTAAGGATGACACCGAGTGACTTCTGCCCTACCAGCTAGGTGAGAGCCTGGCAGCGGGATCTGCTCGGGGTCCAAACATATTCAATTTCTCTATGCAGGCTAGCTATGACAGTACTGAAGTGTTGAAGAAATTTACTATAGTCAAAGTATCGCTTACATGTTTCAGGGGAAAAAAACGTTTTAAGTCGTCACCACTTCAGGTGAGACTCAGGGTCTCGCCCTCTACATTTTGGAGTCAATAGCCTCCCGATTTTAGAGCCTCCTTTACAATGAATGGTCCTTCCCAACTGGGGTTGAGCTTCCCTACTAATGCCGACCTCCCTGCTACATCCACCTTCTTCAGCACCAAGCACCCTTCCACGAACTGCTTGACCCTGACATGCTTTTCAAATTACTTGGCCATTCTTCTTTTCACCTCCTCCTGTCGGACAGCGGAAAGGTCCCTCAGCTCTTCCACCATGTCAAGGGAGAGTGTTAGAAAGTAGCGAAAAGAGAGAACAAGCGGATAAGCTTTTGAATAATTGAAATTTTATTATCCAAAAAAGATAACTATTACAAAGGTATGCCCTCCATTATATAGAATGGAGGAGAGATGAGAGAATACAAATAAGAGATGTGGGACTAAAAATTTACAAGCTAAGCGGACTGTACAAAGTAAACCGCACAAGCCGCGCGGTTAGACAGAAGGACTAACCGCATGGCTACAACAAGAGAAGCAGAGAGGTCGCCTGTGAAGATCGCTAGACCGCCCGGTTTACAAGCCGGCGAGTCAAACCGCCAGACCGCGCGGTCTTCAACCCGCCAAGACAGACCGCCCGGTCGCCAACTTCAACACTCCCCCTCAAGCTGGAGCATATATATCAGTCATGCCCAGCTTGTCGCAAACATGCAGAAACGAGGCGGAAACTGGCTTGGTGAAGATGTCAGCCAGCTCTTTATCAGACGTGACAAACGGAGTGCAAATTTGCTCTTTTAAAATCTCTTCACGAATGAAATGGCAGTCAACCTCAATGTGCTTTGTTCTTTCATGGAATATCTGATTTTTGGAGATGTATATGGCGGCCTTGTTATCACAGAACATAGGTAGAGGATGGTTGTACACCTCTCCTAAATCTAGCATGAGAGCCCACAACCATTTCAACTCACAAGTGGTTGACGCCATACTGCGATACTCAGCTTCTGCACTGGACCTGGAGATAACAGACTGCTTCTTGCTCTTCCAGCTCACCAGATTTCCCCCAACAAAGGTGCAAAAACCTGAGGTTGACTTGCGATCCCCTTTGTCATCAGCATAACTTGCATCTGAGTAGGCTTCAATCCTCAGATGACCATTCTTCTGAAAAAGTAATCCTTTCCCAGGCACTACTTTGACATACTCCAAGATCCGCAAGGCGGACTGTAGATGACACTCCCTAGGCGCTTGCATGAATTGACTCACCTTGCCCACAGCATAGGAAATGTCAGGTCTGGTCACTGTGAGATATATGAGCTTACCAACCAAATGCTTGTACCGCGAACTATCTGAAAGAGGAGGCGAATCATCTGTCCAGGTTTTGTCCTCCCCAGTAGCCATGGGGCATCGGGCAGGTTTTGCTCCAGTTAATCCTGCCTCTTTTAAAAGATCAAGGGCATACTTACGCTGAGAGAGAACTAAGGAGTCGGGCTTCCGAGAGAGTTCGATCCCCAGAAAGTACTTTAGAGAGCCCATATCTTTAGTGATCAGATGTTGGCGAAGATGTCGCTTTGTCAGGGCTACCCCTTCCTGGTCATCGCCAGTGAGAAGAATATCATCGACGTACACAGCAAGAACAACCAGCCCAGAAGGAGTTTTGCGAATAAAGAGAGAGTGATCAGCAGAGCTTCGCACAAAACCAACAGCCGCCACAATGCCGCTGAACTTGTCAAACCAAGCTCGAGGACTCTGCTTGAGGCCATAAATTGCCTTCTGCAGCCGGCATACTCGTGTCTCCCCCTGAGCAACATACCCAGGAGGTTGCTCCATGTAAACGGCCTCATGAAGATCACCATAAAGGAAGGCATTCTTGACGTCCAGCTGAGAAATCGGCCAATCCCGATTGACGGCCACAGAGAGAAGAACCCGGATAGTGCTGAGACGAGCCACAGGGGAGAAGGTGTCAAAGTAATCAACCCCATAGGTCTGAGTAAAGCCCTTAGCAACAAGGCGAGCCTTATACCGATCCACAGTGCCGTCTGGGCTAAATTTGACCACAAAGACCCAGCGACAGCCAACAAAATCAGTACCGAAGGGAGGAGGAACAAGAGTCCAGGTACCCCGCTTAGTGAGGGTCGCCATTTCCTCATCCATGGCCATCTTCCAGTGAGGAATAGCAAGGGCCTCCTGATAGGAGCGGGGTGTGGCAGTGGCAGAGATAGCCAGTGCAAATGCCCTGCGAGAAGGGGTAAGACGATCATAGGAAACAACAGCAGCAAGGGGGTGTAGGGTACACGTCTGCACCCCTTTGCGAAGAGCTATAGGAAAATCCAGGTCAGCCGGGCCCGCGGCATCCGGAGCATCCGTGGTAGAGAAAGCTGGCCCGGGAGAAGAGAGCGACGACAGCGGAGATGAGGGAGAGGGTGGTGGAGAAGGGAGAGAGAGAGGTGGAGGAAGAGGAGGGGGTGGAGACGGTGTAGTAGGAGGCGAGGGAACGAAGGGAACGGCAGGAGAATCAGAAGCTGGGAGAAGAGGAGAGGAGTCATCCGAGAAGTAGGAGGTATTCTCGAAGAAGGTGACGTCAGCAGAGACGAACTGCTTACGAAGGACGGGATCAAAGCAACAGTAGCCTTTCTGAGTGGTGGAGTACCCCAGAAAGACACATTTGGTGGAGCGAGGGGAGAGCTTATCACGGGTGGCAGAAGGGGTATGCACAAAGGCAGTGCATCCAAAGATTTGGAGAGGAAGAGGAAACGGCTCCTTGCCCGGATACAAAATGGAGAACGGGGTTTGGCCATGGAGAACCGTGGAGGGAATGCGATTGATGAGGTAGCAGGCAAGGAGAACAGCATAGCCCCAATAGGAGCGAGGAACATGCATCTGGGTCATCAAGGTGCGAGCGACATCGAGGAGGTGACAGTTTTTGCGTTCGGCCACACCATTTTGTTGTGAAGTATAGACACAACTAGTTTGATGAAGAATCCCATTTTGCATGCAGAATGTAGAGAAGTCACGACTGAGATATTCTTGGGCATTATCAGATCGAAAAACTTGGATAGAAACACCAAACTGAGTTTTGATCATGAGATAGAAGGAGGTCCATACAGAGAATAATTCGGAGCGATCTTTTAATAGATACACCCACGTACAGCGAGAGAAATCATCAATGAACGTGACAAAATAGGAACTACCCCGACCAATGGTAAGTGTAGGAGAAGGACCCCAGATATCGGAGTGGATAAGATCAAACGGACGGGTAGAGCTACGAACGTGCTTTGGAGGGAAGGAGGAGCGGTGATGCTTGCCAAGCTGACAGGACTCACAGTTGAGCGGAGGACTTTGAGGAGGAAGGTGGGGGAGAAGTTGACGAATAAGATGGGGAGGAGCATGACCAAGGCGGAGATGACATTGGAGAAGATCTGTGGAGGTGGAGGAGAAGGTGGAAAAAGTAGAAATGTTGTCCAGGAAGTATAAGCCGCCACTCTCAGTCCCAGAAGCAATCGTCCGTTGGGAGTCCGGATCCTGAAAAGAGCAAGAAGTAGAAGTAAATGTGACGGAATACTGTAATTGCTTGCAAAGAGAGGTAACAGATAATAAGTTGCACGGGAACTGGGGCACGTATAGAGTATCCGCCAAGTGAAGAGACGGAGTGACATGAACTATCCCTGTTCCATGGACTGGTGATGAAGAGCCGTCAGCGAGAATAACCGGGGGCAAGCGAGCATGTTTTTCTAGGAGAGAGAAACACGAGAGATGGCCGGTCATATGATTCGTAGCACCAGTGTCGATCAGCCATTTGCCCTGAGTAACAACGTGTGCACGACCAGAAGACGTGACAACCGAGGCGAATGGCTTGGAGGAGGATATGAAAGCCATGAAGGGAGGAAGAAGAAACTGCAGCGGTCTCGGTGACAGCACACCAGCGGCAAGAAGGGCCACGACCAAGGTGCAGAGCACAAGCCGCGTGACTGAACCAGGAGGTCGCGGCGACTACCAAGCAGGAGCGGCTAAAGGAAGAAAGGCAGAGAGGCCGCTCAAACAAGGAAGAATCGGCGCAAACAGAGAGAAAGGCGCGGGGAGAGGAAAAGAGAGCAACCCGCGTGAAACCTCAGCGGGTTAAAGGGAAGAAGCCGCGCAAACACGAGCGGCTAGGAAGCAGAACAAGGCACAGCGGGGAAGAGGTCGCGCGGACTGAAAAGGCCGAGCGAACAGAAGAGAGGAGAAGAGCAGGTGACCGCGACCAAGATGCAGGTGAGATAGGAACAACCCGCACGGTCAGGCAGATCACAGCAGCAAACCGCGAGTATAGAGACAAGTGGAAAAGGGGAAAGCAGAAGCGGACAGGGAGAAGAAGTCCGCAGCGGGTAGAGACAAGGCCGCAACGACGAGGAAGTCGGAGAGGCAAGAAAGAACAAGGAGCGCGGCGACAAGGAAACAGGTCGCTGCGACGAATAGCTGTAGGAGAAGAGAACCAAGAAGAAGCAAGCCGCGCGAACAGGGCAGCGGACAGAAACAAGCCGCGCGAATAGGGCAGCGGACAGAAGAGAAGGCAAGTCGCGAAACAGGTCACAGGAAGCAGAAAACAAGCCGCGAACAACAGAGAGCGCACAGAATCAGGAGGAAATAACCGTGCCCTCTGATACCATGTTAGAAAGTAGCGAAAAGAGAGAACAAGCGGATAAGCTTTTGAATAATTGAAATTTTATTATCCAAAAAAGATAACTATTACAAAGGTATGCCCTCCCTTATATAGAATGGAGGAGAGATGAGAGAATACAAATAAGAGATGTGGGACTAAAAATTTACAAGCTAAGCGGACTGTACAAAGTAAACCACACAAGTCGCGCGGTTAGACAGAAGGACTAACCGCACGGTTACAACAAGAGAAGCAGAGAGGTCGCCTGTGAAGATCGCTAGACCGCCCGGTTTACAAGCCGGCGAGTCAAACCGCCAGACCGCGCGGTCTTCAACCCGCCAAGACAGACCGCCCGGTCACCAACTTCAACAGAGAGCCTCAGCTCCTCCTCGTTCTCTGCTTACCATTCCTCTCGGCCTTCCTTGGCCGCAACGACTCGAGGTGTTTGGACTTCAAATTCCACGGGGAGCACTGCCTTGCACCCGTGAGAGAGCTTGACGGGTGTCTCTCCAGTAGCCGTGTTGGGGGTGGTTCTTAGGGCCCAAAGAACCGCGGGAAGATGTTCCACCTAGCTCCCCTTCAAATTCTCTACCTTCTTCTTGAGGAGGTTGACGATGATCTTGTTCGCGGCCTCCACCTGCCCGTTGCTCCTGGGGTAATGGACCGAGGCGAACCTGAGGTCGATTCCAAGATGCTCGCAAAAACCAGTGAACTCGGCACTGGCGAACTGGGGCCCGTTGTCCGTTACGATGGCCTGGGGCAGCCCATGACGATAGATGATCTCCCCCCAAACAAAGTTCATGATAACCTGGGAAGTCACCTTGGCTAGCGCCTTCACCTCCAACCACTTGGAGAAGTAGTCGATCATTACTAGGAGGAACCTCCTCTGCCCACTGGCCTGGGGGAACAGTCCAACCAAATCCATTCCCCAAATTGCGAAGGGCCAGGGGGCCGTGATACTTTTTAGTCGTTGGGTCGGCTGTAGCTGGAGGGGGGCAAACAACTGGCATTTATGGCGCCTCCTCGCGAACTCCATTGCGTCATGGCTCAGGGTGGGCCAGAAGTACCCTTGTCTGACGATTCTTCCTTCCCGTGTCCGACTCCCGGAGTGGCTCCCACACTCTCCGGAGTGGACTTCCTCCAAGATTCTTTGTACTTCCCCTTCGGCCACGCAACGAGCCAATATCCCTGAGAGTGTCTTCCTGTACAGCTGCCCGCCCTGGAGGAGGTAATACGCCGACTTGTGCCTTAGCTTCTTCTTATCTGCCCCCTCCGGATACTCTCCCGTGGAGAGGAAAGTCACAATTGGGTCCATCCACGAAGTTTGTTGATCAATTTTCATGAGCTCCCCCTCTTCGATGGAGGGGCGGAACAGGTCGGTGATGGTACCCCCCACCTGGGGACCATGCTTTGCTAGTTGGTCGACTTGTTCATTCTCTTCCCTGGGCACGTGTCGGATGGAGAAGATTTGGAAAGTGCCTATGACCCCCTTCACTTTGGAAGTATAATCGCAGGGTTGTCTCCCTTGCCTCAAACTCCCCGTTGATCTGGGAAGCTACCACCATGGAATCGGTAAGGACCTCCACGTCCAACACCCCCAGCTCCCTGGCCAGGCGTAGCCATACTATCACGGCCCCGTACTCATCCTGATTATTTGTAATGGAAAAGTGCACCACCACGGTCTGCTCAATTCGAGTCCCCTGAGGGCTCTCCAAGATCACCTCCACTCCTAGGGAATTCCTCCTCGAGGTGCTGTCTACCTTCACCTTTCAAGGAGTCGGACGCGTGAGTTCTTCCTCTGCTACCTCGATCACATAGTCAGCCAAGAAGTCGGCCATCGCTTGAGCTTTGATCGAGAGCCACGGAACGAAGGAAACGTCAAACTCACTCAGCTCCACCGACCACTTGGCCAGCCTACCTGAGTGCTCCACCCCCTCAAAGATGTGGCGGAGAGGATGGTCAGTCACCACTCGGATTGAGTGTGCCTGGAAGTAAGGTCGCAGCCTCCGGGCTGAGATGATCAGGGCGAAGGTTAGCTTCTCCAGAATCGGGTACCGGAGCTCGGCCTTCCTCAGGACCCTGCTCACGTAATAAATAGGGAGCTGCTTCTTCCCTTCTTCACGAACTAGGACGGAGCTCAAGGCCTCTGCCCCGACCCCGAGATACAAAAATAGGTCTTCCCCCTCCTTCGGCCCTTGTAGTAGCGGAGCCTGAGTCAACTGTATCTTGAGGGCCTGAAATGCCTCCTCGCACTCCTTGGTCCATTCGAACTTCCGACCACCCCTCAGTGTTTTGAAGAAGGGGGAGCACTTTTCCCCTACCCGGGAGAGGAACCTACTCAACACTTTCAGCTTCCTTGTCAGCCGTTGGACCTCCTTAGAATTCCGTGGTGACCCTAGCTCCAAGATATCCTTGACCTCATTAGCTCGACCCCCGCGGGGGTGAGGAGGTGCCCCAAGAACTTTCCCCTGCTAGCCCCAAAGACACACTTTAGGAGATTCAACCACATTTTGTATTTGCGCAGGGTGGCAAAGGTCTCCTCCAGGTCCCGGAGGTGGGAGTCCACATCCCAACTTTTGATCATGAGGTCATCAACGTACACCTCCAAATTCCTACCCTTTTTCTCCTTGAAGACTCTATCCATCATCTTCTGGTAGGTTGCCCCTGCATTCTTCAACCTGAAGGGCATCATCTTATAACAGTAGCACCCATCCCCTGTGATGAACAAGACATCCTTGATGTCCGGGGGGTGCATCCTAATTTGATGATAACCTGAAAAAACAACTAAAAAACTCATTACAGAAAAACCAATGGCTGAGTCAACCAGCGCGCCGATCCGAGTCAAAGGATAACAGTCCTTAGGACAAGCTTTATTAAGTAAAAAAATCGATACACATCCTCCACTGGCCGTCTCCTTTTTTGACCATGACCACGTTGGAGACCCAGCCAGGGTATTGGATCTCAGACACGAAGCCGGCCTTGAGGAGTTTTGCCACCTCCTCCCTGATGGGCTCTGCCAGCTTGTCCGTAGTGGACCTCTTCTTCTGTTGAACGGGGCGTGTTCCCGGGTCCAGGTTGAGGTGGTGGCAGGCCACATCCGCGTCAACCCCCGGCATCTCCCCGACATTCCAAGCGAAGATGTCCACGTTCTTCTGGATGCACTCCAGCATCCTGCCCTGGTCTTCCGGGGTCAGCCCTCCGCTGGCGCGGACCTCCAGCTCCACCACTTCCTCTGCAGCCTCCAGCCTGGACTGCTCTCCCCATCCTTCAGCATCCCTCTCTCCCGAGACAGGGATCTCCACCTCCACCTCTTCTTCCTCGGCCATCACCTCGGCCACCTCCTCCAGGTCTCCTCCTACCGCCTCCTCTGCACAGCTCTCCATCTCTCGCTCCTCCCTTCCTTCTCCTCGCTCAGCTTCCTCCATCCTCCGCCCCATCTCCTCGGCTCCCTCCTGCCAAGAGATGGTGTTCACCGCAGTGACATAGCACTCCCGCGCCACCTTCGGGTCCCCCCTGACCCGGACCTGAATCCCCACAACATTGAACTTTAAGCATTGGTGGAATGATGACGGGACGCAGCAGAAGGCGCTGATAAGGGGCCTCCCGAAGATGACGTTGTAACTGCTGGGGGCATCCACAATGAAGAACCTGCAGTTCCTGGACTGCCCCCCCCCCCAGTATAACATGGAGTCCTACTCCTCCCTCCACTTCCTTCCTTTCCCCTGAAAACCCGAACAAGGGTCTGTCCGAGGCCAGCACCCTCCTTGCTTCTACCTTCATTGCGTCAAATGCCTTTTTGAAGACGACGTTGACGAAGCTCCCGTTGTACACGAGGATCCGAGAGACGGTAAAATTTTCGATGGCTGCCTTGATGACCAGCGCATCACAGAATGGATCCTTGTGATCTGGCATGTCGCTTCTAGAGAAGGTGATCCTCTCCTCCGGGGGCGGGGTCTGGGATGTGGAGGCAATGCTCCGACGGTACATGGTGTGGAGGCTTTCCTTGCGGGAAGCCTCGACACCCCCCCCCCCCCCCCCCCCCCCCCCCCCCGCGGATCACTCTGATCCCTCCTCGAGTTCCAACATCCACCCGGTCTTCGCAATGATCCTCCTCCGCCCGAGGCAGGACCTCCTCAATCCTCACTTCTTGTCGCCCCTGCTGCTACTACTGCTGCTCCCTATTTCCCCTCATCTCAAGGAATTCCGGTCACGTGGCTGTTGTGTGCCCCTCCTCCTGATGGAAGTCACAGTAGGGCAACTCCACCCTAACTTCTCTCCTCCTCCTCCTTATTATCCTCCTCCTCACCCCCAAGGCTATGGCCATAGCCTCCTCTTGATAAGGGAGCCGGGGCCTCTGGGCCTGCCTCCAACCCGAGGGGGTGGAACTGATCTTGCCCCTCTTGGTAGCGATCCCTTCCGTAGTATCCTCTCTGTGGCCCTTGCCCTTGCCACTCAGGTCTCCAACCTAGCCGTCGGTCGGTCTCCTGGCACCCCCACCTCGGCTGCTACTGCCACTGCAGCTGCCTCTGCTCCCTCTGCCAGGGCTCTCCTCTCCTCTCCTCCTGTCCTCTTCCTCCTCTCGACTCCTCTTCCTCTGTGGCCCACCTGGCCAGCTTCCTCGCAAATTCCTGGTTTGATGCCTCCCCGTCAACTTCTCTCACCGCCCTCTCCATTAGCTCCTCGTAGGAGAGGGGGGGGGAACTCTCTTCAGCTACATCCTAAAGAACCCCTGCTGTAGGCCCAAGGTGAAGGCCATCATCAGACTATGGCCCGGCATCTCCTGGACCTGAGTGACCTCCTCCTAAAATTGGTCCAAGTATCTCCCCAACGTCTCATTCACTCCCTGCTTGATGTGAAACAGGGACTCCGACTCCTTCTTCCTCTTCTTTGAGGTAGTGAACCTCAGCATAAACCCCCAGCGCAGGTCCTCAAAGCAGTAGATGGAGTTGGCCGGTAGTTGATGGAACCACTCCCTTGCCTTCTCCCGGAGGGTGATAGCGAAGAGTTGGCATTTGAATCCATCCGACATCTGGCGGATGGAGACGACATCTTCGAAACATTGAACATGCTGGACCGGGTCTCCCTTCTCGGTGTAGTAGGACATCTCGGGTTCCCTGAACCCGTCTGGAACTAGAGTTGAAGAGACCAACTCGCTGAAGGGACTTCCTCCTCCCACTGGGCGAGCTGGCGAGTCTCGCGAGCCTAGCTCGCCGAACCGGCCTCGGCCTGCCGAGCCAGGGAAGAGCTCGTGCCCAGGGAGCTCGCACCCTCAGCCTTCCTCGGCCACTTCCTTCCCAGCTGTCCTGTCGGGGGCGTCCTCGCCCAAAGAGGGGGCGGCCGCGATCTGGACCGCTGGAGTCGAGCACTCAGCCCACGTGTCGAGTGCAAACTTGACGAGGCTCAGCACCTCATTCCTGAAATCTTCAAGCATCCCCACCGTAGTGAGAGGCGGGGGGGGGGGGGGGGGGGGAGGGGGCGGCGAGTTCGGCCTGTCGGATCCCTGTCCTCCTGTCATTGAACTCGCTAAAGCTTTTCTGCACTGACCACGCTCCACGCTCACCGCACCAAAATGTTGAAACCGAAAATCGGTCTCCTGTGGAGTTCGACACTTGGGGAAGGGGTGGTCTCGCACCTACTTCACTCCGGCAAGCAAAACAACGGAGAAAACGAGGAGAAACCAACCCAAGGGCTCGGCGGGGAGGTCCTACCACACACCCGGAAGATCTCAGAGCGCTTCCCCTCCTTAGCTAGAGGCCGAGCTAAGGTACCCTCAGAAAGCACTTGAAAACTGGAGCAGGAAGGCACGGGAAGCATGCTTTCTGGGGTACCCCTTGGGTCCTATTTATAGTTTTTAGAATCTGAACTGCCAATAACCAAAATAGCTCACCTGAAATTACCAGAAAACCCTTGGTTGGGTCTGCCAACAGCCAAACTCCGCTGTTTTGAAGCGCTATGGGCAGACCAGCAGGGGCAAAACAGTAAAAAGTACCTCATGCATCTAGGCGAGCTGGGGAGCTTGATCACCTCGGCAGGTCTTGCTTGCCTACTGTTGCCGAGTTCTGTTGCGAGGGCGCGAGCTGGGGCTAGCTCGGTGAATGCCGAGCTCGGGGTCGGCAAATACTGATCTCCGGTCGACGAATGCCGATCTCTGGTGGACGAATGCTGATCTCTGGTCGACGAATGCCGATCTCTGCTCGACTAATGTCGATCTCTGCTCGACGAATGTCGAGCTCGGGCTCGGCTTCTCCACTGCCGAGCTCGCCCACTCCCCTTAGCCCGATCTGCCTGGCTCCTGGTAGCCTTGCTCGCCGAACACGGGGTTGTACAATCGTCATGCAGGCCGGCGACACATGAAATCCAAACATTCTTCACACGGCCTTCAAGGGCCTTCGCAGCAAGCCTTGATTCCGCTTAATACAATTCAATTCACTAGCACCTGCAAATAATCATCCACCCCAAGAGCGGTAAAAAAGCAACGGTCAGCATTAGCTGACCAATTATAAATACCCTACCCCTTGCTCGGGGCAGTGGTTCCTTCCCTGTATGAATTGCGATCATAATATCTATCAAGCTACTAATCACAACCACGTCACAAATGCCGGTATCCACCTGACGCTCCGTGCACTAAGGGAACCTTATTGGTGTATCAGATATACCCGTCGTCCACCACCGATCAGAGGTTTTTAACTTGTTGGTTGGCCGGTCCTCGTCCACCAATCCCACAGGCTGGCGACATTCCTTCCATCTCACTCAGAGGTACTAACCTCACAGTAAGCATGAGCAGATTGACCCACCCTAGTCGTGTAGCAAGCCGGTTTTATCTGTGCTCCCCAGGCGTAACCAACAATCGACCTCCCATCCTAATATAGATCGACCCACCCTAGTGGAGTAGCAAGTCGGGTTTAACTCAGCTCCCCAGGCATTGCCACCAATCGATCCCTCAACTAATACAGATCAACCCACCATAGTGGTGTAGCAAGCCGAGTTTATCTCGCGCTCCCCAGGCGTTGCTACCAATTGACCTCTCACGATAACCAGGAGCTTTCGCAAAGCATCTAAGATCAAAATCCATACATCCATACATCCATACAACAGAGGCTACATGCATATATCTTACACAACATCAAATCCACGGAGTCTTCTCCAGTTTACACATAACCATCACCAATCCAGACTAACCATCCAGATGGGCTTCACACAGTATGCCTATGCCATACGACACACTTCCGGCTCTAGATGCAGACTCAACCAAGGAATCACTTACGATATCCACCTCTTGGTGGAGGATTCCATGCATATGCATAAAGAAAGGACTTCAATGTCCAAGAAAGAGATCGTTACCCTTGCAGATCGCTTTGGAGCCATGAACTAGCCGGATGGAAATCACCGCCTTGGCTTTTCCTTCACGAATCCAAACTCGGATCTTGATTCCGCACTCCACAGCTCCTCCAGCAGCTAGTTTCCCCTTTCCCTTCCTTGCTCCCTTGCTCTCCCTTTCTCTCTCTTTGAGAATGAGAAGAAGAAGAATGGCTTGAATAAGCTTCTCCCTCCCTCATTCGCGGCCTTATCTCAACAGGGAAGAGCCTGGGCCCTTGGATCTAGGATAAGGGAATGAACAGCTTTGATTCGCCCAAAAATAAGCTGAACACGGCCTGACACGCCCTGTGACATGCCCGTGTCACAGGCCGTGTCCCTTAAGCGGCACATAACCGACTCAAATCCAAACAGTACACGGCCGTGCGGCACGCCCGTGTCACAAGCTACACGCCCATGTCATGGCCGACGCGCCCATGTCTGGCAGCCGTGTACTTCACCCAGCACAACATCAGCTCACCCGAGCGGGACACGACCATGGGACACACCCGTATCCCAGGCCATGTACCCCAAGACACACCCGTATCTCTCAACACACGCATTCCTGGCTAAAGCCCGCAAAGGACATGCCTTGTGACACGCCCGTGTACCCCCTTGCTTGCCGCTCGATGATTGTCGAGCGCAGTTCGTCGACCCAAGCACGACACGCCCTAGGACACGCCCGTGTCCCAGGCCGTGTCACCCAACCTGAACCCAACTTGGGCTTTGGGGTGTTACAATACTCACCTCCTTCAAAAACTTTCATCCCAAAATTTGGCTCGACTATATACATTCACCGAACCACTCCTCGTTACATCATCAACAACCGGGTTCGAGCTCAGAGGCCATAGCTTGGCTCGCCCCAAGGCATTGCACAAAACAAACATCACATTCAGAACATACATACATACATATCGCTCTCACAGGTGCACATCCATCCACAATTGCATCTAGGGATATATAACCAAAAACATCATATACATACACCATGATCGCTCGATCACTTAAATAACACAAAGTGTGCACCAACAGTAGTTACAACGCCCAAGTAGTCCGGGTCACGATTCTATGCTTACTTCCGCTCATCCGCATTATTTTGCATATATCATTTACTAGCCTCTTAGAGTTCCAAATTAAACACATGAGGCTGAACTTCACCAATTGAGCTTTGCGGCTCTTGCACCTCCAAATTATGCAGTCGAGATTGCGTCCGGGATACAGATGACTCGGCCACTGCTTTGCCCTATTCTTCATAAGACGCACTTGTTCTTTTCTCACTCCTTGACGGGTCATTCCAACTATAACGGGCTATGTGTCCTTGCTTCCCGCAGTTAAAACATGTACGTGTATCAACACGTCCTTGCCCATATGTTGCCCCCGAAGAGACAATCGACGAAGTTGAGTCATCAGGTCTAAACCTTTTCTTATCTCGTCTCTTAAATTCTGACTGTTCTGACTGCGGAACTTTAAATTCCGGCTTTGCCACCTCCAGGCTCCTCTTCTCTTGTACCCGCTTCAAATCCTTCTCCAGCGCACGGGCTGTATCTACCAATGCTTGTAAGCCTTGGTTCACCGAACTCGGGAGTGCCAATCTTAACTCATCCCGCAGTCCCTCATAAAATCGATTCGTCTTCCGTGCCTCCTCAGCGAAAGTCGATCCCGCATAGCGTCCCAGTCTGGTAAACTCATGCAGGTACGTATCAATATTACTCTCACCCTGCACCAGACGCTGAAATTCATTTTCCATCACAATTCGCTGCGACACTGGCAAATACTTGGCTAGAAACATTCGTGAGAATTCATCAATTGAGACCTCCTCTAATCCTCAACCTGCCAAGTGATGCACTTCCACATCATCCCACCATAGTCTCGCATCTCCTTCTCGCAGAAAAGTGGCTACAGTCACTTTCCGCTCCTCTGTAGTCCTGATTGCGGTCAGGATACTCTTTACTCTTGCAAGCCAATCTTCTGCCTGCGTTGGGGAAGTCACCCCATCAAACGTAAGTGGATGAAACTCCATAAACCTTTTCAACTGCTCATTCGTTGCTTGCTCGTCCACCACAACTTCAGCGTGCTCTTGCCTTGCACCAAGCCGTACTGGCACCCCTGCAGGCCTTGCCCGCCCAGTAGACTGTGCTTGTAACACTGCGAGCACCATTGCAGTCACCACATGTATGGTCTCCGCCGAGGGAGGTGTAGGCGCTTCAGCTGGTGCCGCACTCTCATCCGAACGGTGGGGCTCAAACTGCCCAGCACCAATCCTCACCACCTATCAATGTACAAAACACCATTAATCATCCATTTCCTAACGGTAATTATACATTGACTACATGGTGATGCTCCTCACATGCTTGTATATCATTCCTAGTGGACATTCTTGAGTTCACTTATGTTCTCCCTCCCATAAATCTCAAACCTGGCTCTGATACCACTTTATAACGCCACCATTCATCCCATGGAATATAACAGTGGGTCCGGTCGGGGCCCCATGCCATATTTCACAGACAAACGACAGAATTACGTGTGGAAATCAAAATCTCGTTCTACTCGTAGCCTAACTCAATGCATTTTAGTGCAGCATTTTAGTTACAAGAACTGATCAAAGCGAATGTCCACTAAATATATAAATTCCACATTTATATATCAATCAGGAAGATATACAAATACACACGCTCATGGCCTTAAGGCCTTACCGGTTGCTCTTTACAAACATCTACATTTTCATACATCAGCACGCAGGCAGGCCACACATGAAATCCAAATATTCTTCACACGGCCTTCAAGGGCCTTCGCAGCAAGCCTTGATTCCGCTTAATACAATTCAATTCACCAGCACATGCAAATAATCATCCACCCCAAGAGCGATAAAAAAGCAACAGTCAACATTAGCTGACCAATTATAATGACCCTACCCCTTGCCCAGGGCGGTGGTTCCTTCCCTGTATGCATTGCGATCATAATATCTATTAAGCTACCAATCACAACCGTGTCACAAACGCCAGTATCCACCTGACGCTCCGTGCACTCAGGGCACCTTATTGATGTACCAGATATACATGTCGTCCACCACCGATCAGAGGTTTTTAACTTGTTGGTTGGCCGGTCCTCGTCCACCACTCCCGCAGGCTGGCAACATTCCGTCCATCCCACTCAGAGGTACTAACCTCACAGCAAGCATGAGCAGATCAACCCACCCTAGTGGTGTAGCAAGCCGGGTTTATCTGTGCTCCCCAGGCGTTACCACCAATCGACCTCCCATCCTAATACAGATCGACCCACCCTAGTGGAGTAGCAAGTCGTATTTAACTTGGCTCCCTAGGCACTGCCACCAATTGATCCCTCAACTAATACATATCTACCCACCCTAGTGGTGTAGCAAGCCGGGATTATCTCGCGCTCCCCTGGCATTGCTACCAATTGACCTCTCACGATAACCAGGAGCTTTCGCAAAGCATCCAAGATCAACATCCATACATCCATACAACAGAGGCTACACGCATATATCTTACACAACATCAAATCCACGAAGTCTTCTCCTGTTTACCCATAACCATCACCAATACAGACTAACCGTCCAAATGGGCTTCACACAACATGTCTATGCCGTACGACACACTTTCGACTCTAGATGCAAACTCAACCAAGGAATCACTTACGATATCCACCTCTTGGTGGAAGATTCCATGCATATGCATAAAGAAAAGACTTCAATGTCCATGAAGGAGATCGTTACCCTTGCAGATTGCTTTGGAGCCATGAACTAGCCGGATGGAAATCACCACCTCGGCTTTGCCATCATGAATCCAAACTCGGATCTTGATTCCGCACTCTGCAGCTCCTCCAACAGCTGCTTTACCCTTTCCCTTCCTTGCTCCCTTGCTCTCACTTTCTCTCTCTTTGAGAATGAGAAGAAGAAGAAGAATGGCTTGAATAAGCTCCCCCTCTCATTCTCGGCCTTATCTCAGCAGGGAAGAGCCTTGGCCCTTGGATCCAGGATAAGGGAATGAATAGCCTTGATTTTCCCAAAAATTGGCTGAACACGGCCTGACACGCCCTGTGACATGCATGTGTCACAGGCCGTGTCCCTTAAACGTCACACAACCGACTCAAATCCAAACAGTACATGGCCGTGTGACACGCTCGTGTCACAAGCTACACTCCCGCGTCACGGCCGACACGCCAATGTCTTGTAGCCGTGTACTTCACCCAGCACAACATCAGCTCACCCGAGCGGGACACAGCTATGGGACACACCCGTGTCCCAGGCCATGTACCCCAAGACACACCCGTGTCTCTCAACACATGCACGCCTAGATAAAGCCCGCAAAGGACACGCCCTGTGACATGCCCGTGTCACAGGCCGTGTACCCCCTTGTTGCCGCTCGACGATTATCGAGCGCAGTTCGTCGAACCGAGAATGACACTCCCTGAAACACGCCCGTGTCCCAGGCCGTGTCACCAAACTTGAACCCAAATTGGGCTTTGGGTTGTTACACACAGCCCTACCTCAGCCTTTATAATATAGGCTTACAACTTAGAGAAATTAATTCCCTACCCTCAGATCTACAAATAGATCTTACAAATTTCTAATATCAAAAAGGAATTTTGTGTTTTGAAATATCACAAAGTAAGAGAGAGATTGGTGACTTCTTGATCAGATCTTTATGTGGAATCTTCTCCCTTAATCCTTGTTATGAAGAAAATGATCCAACCCTTCTTAGCTTTTTCAAAGCTTCTTGAAGGAGAAGTTAGGGTTGAAATTAGCTGGAGAAGATAGAAGATGATCCTCGATCAGCCTTCTTTCCTCCTTCAGAATTATATGAATTTTCTCTGACAGATTTGGAGAAGAAGAATGGGAATTGATTTTCATCTATTTCTGTCGAGTTGATCTTCTTTTACAGGCTTTGGCAAAGGGTGACCGGCTGCCCCGGTAAATTTACTGACATCTGACAGTTTTGACACCTGTCAGAACTTCAGGCCTTGAATTCTGTACTTTGTAGAAATACTGTCCAGAGAGCATTTTTTATGAATGTGTTGACACTGCTGTACTTTGATTATGTAGACACCAGTCCTGGGTGTCGACACTTCTCTTATAGGGATGTCAACCCAAATATGTATGTATGTCGACACATCTAACTTCTTGTCTCAACACTTGTGTGAAATGTGTCGACACTAGTCCCGAGTGTCGACACAGCTAATTTCTTTTCTGACGGTGTCGACCCAAGTCCTGTGTGTCGACACAGCTTTTATTCAGTCTCAACATAACTTTTGTAAAGTGTGTCGACACTACTCCTGAGTGTCGACACAATTGATTTATTGTTTCATGGTGTCGACCCAAGTCCTGGGTGTCGACACAGCTTGCATCTTGTCTCGACATAACTTGAATAATGGTGTCGACATTAGTCATACGTGTTTATACCGCTTGATTCCTTATCTCAGTGCAGCTTTTTCAAAAGTGTCGACACTTGTCTAGTGTCTCGACACATTTGTACTTAGTTTATTTTTCCTGCACAAATAAAATCAACATACATCAAATACAAATTTGTGTATATCATTGAGTTGAAAGGACTTCTCCAAATCAGGTACACAATTCCCAATGTACCCAACAATAACTGACTTATTTCAACAATGTTGACTTAGTCTTCAAAGTGTTGAGTTAACAAACTTATCTCGACACTGCTGACTTAGTGTTCAAGATGTCGAGTTAACAGACTTGTCTTGACACAACTTCTGTGAAGGTGTTGACATAGTTGAAGTGTATCGACACTTTTGTACTTAGCCATTTTTCTGCACTGCAAGTTGCTAGATGTTGATTGTACTGACTTCACTCAGCACTTAGCTGACTTCACTCGACGCTTTTGTACTTAGACAATTTTCTTCACTTTTTAGTCAGCTTCTTTGAGTCCACATGTCAATATAACTTGGACCACCTATGCAATCAATATGATATAGGCAACCTACATGCATAAACTGAAACATACATCAAATACATACTTATGTATATCATTGAGTTGAAAGGGCTTCTTCAAATCAAGTACATTGTTTCCAATGTATCCAACAAAAGGAAAACCCTATTCATCCTTCTTCCCCAAACTTTGGACCTGTGAGTGGAAAGAATACGGTGACGACCTTCCTCCGTGAAACTTCCAACCGCCGTTTCGGTAGTTCCGGTGGATGAAATCTTCGACGGAGTATAGATCCGGAAAGATCTCGCCGATCTCTTCTCGTGTGTGGTAAGTATTCTGGATTTCGTGGATTCTTTGGTTTTGAGAGAGTAGCCTAACACTTGTTTTTGCCCCGAAAGTTTCAGAGATCGTAGATGAGGAGTTCTTTCAGTCGAATCTTGAAGTTGAGAGCTTCGGAGTTCGAGTTTCAGGAGATTTTGAGGAAAGTGGCGGTTCCTCCCCATCTTACTTATTCTTTTGTTCCTGTTATCTTTTGTTCCTGTTATCTTTTATTTCCTGCATAGAACTCAGGAATAGGATAGGGATTAGGGTTTGCTGAATCTGTGTAGGGTAGGAATTGGTCCAAGTCAAATTCGTCAATTTTCTTTGAATTCGCCAAGCACGATTCGTCGAGTATCTTTGGATTCGTCGATTTTCTCAGTTCGTTGAGTCTTACTTGAATTATTTGAGTGTCTCTAAATCTATTAAGTTAAATTCATAGAGTATCCTTCAATTTGTTGAGTATCTTTGAATTCTCCAGGCTTAATTCGTCGAGTATCTTTGGATTCGTCCAATGTCTCAGTTCGTTGAGTCTGACTTGAATTCGTCGAGTGTCTTTGAATCTGTTAAGTTAAATTCGTCAAGTATACTTCAATTCGTCGAGTATCTTTGAATTCACTAAACTCAATTCATCGAGTATCTTTGGATTCGTCAAGTGTCTCAGTTCATTGAGTCTGACTTGAATTTATCGAGTATCTCTGAATCCGTTAAGTTAAATTCTTTGAGAATCCTTTAATACGCCGAGTATCCTTCGATTCGTCGAGCTAAATTCGTCGAGTATCTTTGGATTCGTCGAGTGTCTCATTTTGTTTAGTCTAACTTGAATTTGTCGAGTGTCTTTGAATCCGTTAAGCTAAATTTGTTGAGTATCCTTAAATTCGTCAAGTATCTTTGAATTCGCCAAGCTCAATTCGTCGAGTATCTTTTGATTCATCGAGTGTCTTAGTTCGTTGAGTCTGACTTGAATTCATCGAGTGTCTCTAAATCTGTTAAGTTAAATTCGTCGAGTATCCTTCAATTCGTCGAGTGTCTTTGTATTTGCCAAGTGTAATTTGTCGAGTGAAGCAGAAAAGTGTCGAGTGAGGTCTTGATATCGAGTATTTTAGTGTATTCGTCGAGTGTCTTCCAATTCATCGAGTCGGTTCGTTGAGTCTGACTCCAATTCGTCGAGTATTCTCGATGAATCAATGTGTACTTAGAACTTTTCGTCGGGTGAACTTCAAATTCATTAAGTATACCTGAGGAAAGTTTTGGTTTTTCTTCTCTTTGCGTCGTTGTGGAAATCCGATGTCGAGTCTTGGATTTTCTTTTGTTATCAGTACTTTTGGAAGTTTCTTTGTGTCCATGGGTTGGCAGTGGATAAAGTACCACTACGATAGTGTATGCTTACAAATAATAACACCTTGTGTGTTTTTTTGGACTGTTGGGTTGTGTTGGATAAGCGGACTAGAGGTTGTGTCTAGAACTGTGTGCGGACTGGAGCTGGAGTCTGCTGAGTCCGAAAGGTGTCAGTGATGGTAGAGGACTCAGGCTTGCGGATTGGAGTTATTTGCAGAGATATGTAGACGCGCTGTCCGCAGTATGTGCAGACTGCATCGGCGTGTCCGCTGAGTCCAGCAGGTACCTTTGTGGCAAAGTCGTAGGCTCGGGATGTGCGGACTGATGTCGGGTGTCCGCTGAGTCCGGCAGGTGCCTTTGTGGCAAAGCCGTGGGCTCGGGATGTGCGGACTGAAGACGGGTGTCCGCTGAGTCCGGCAGGTGCCTTGGTGGCGAGGCTGTGGGCTCGGGATAAGCGGGCTGGTACTGTGTCTACGGATTGGAGGACTGTTGCAGCGGAGTCCGGCTGTGGTGGTCCTTGCTTGGCCTTCGGTGACAAGGCTGACTGGTGTTGCTGTCCGGCTTTTGTGATGTAGGAGGTTTGGCCTTTGGCGACAAGGAGGACTGGCGATTGGAGTCCAACCTTGGAGAAGCTAGGCAGACTGGCTATCTTGTATAGGTGCGGCGGACTGGTATGTTTCTGCGAACTGCGTAGAATTCTTGCTGCAGGATGTGGCGGTAATCATATCGGCCAGGGCGGTGACCACACTCATCATCGTGCTTATAAATAGGACCCATGTCACATTAGGAATAATAACCTCAGGAACTGAGTGAACAGTAAGTGAGGCTTGGTGAATTATTGCGGTCTTGATTTTCTTGTCCGCGCGGGTTGAGTAGAGTTAAAAGTTTGTTGTGTGTAGGTCGCACGACTAGCTTCAAGGAACCAGGAGGTTGGTTTTGACTGTGGTCAAGTTCTGTGAAGTGTGAGGTCTCTGCGATCTCAGCAGGTCGCTTCTGCGGCTTGTCCGTTCTCTGATTCAACATTTCCAAGTTCCAATAACCTGTCCGCCGGTCTCAGGCGGGTAGGCGGTCTATTCTTCAGTTCATCTGCAGTTAGCGAATAACGGTGTGTTCAAGCGACCTCGCGGTCTCGGCGGACTCCGTGTCTATTCGGCTTGTAGCAGCAACAACTCGGGCGGCTTTGGCGACCTTGGCGGACTCGGTGGTCTCGGCAGTCTCGTGCTCTGTCCGCCTGGCTTGTTTTGTGCTTTCTATTTTTAGCTTGTGTACTGGCGAAATCATGTCTCGCTACGTATACCTCGCCCTGTAAAGAAGTGTTAATAAAAATAAGATCCGCTTGTTCTTCCATTTGCATGTGGTGTTGAGCTTGCTCTTTGGGTTTCCGCATGATCAAGGTGTTAACTGGATAGTTCTGAGAATATTCATTTGGCTTTAGGCTATCTTGCTGACCACTTTGAGAAAATTCAACATGGTATCAGAGCTGGATTGGTGTGGATAAGCAACAATCAACTGAAGTGGTTACTCTTTGAAGAGGGAACCAGTGGTAGAACCATGGCAGTGGAAGAAGCAAGTTTTCATGGAATTGATCTCATTACAGAGACGAACTTTGATAGGTGGAAGTATTGTATGGAGAGCTTTCTTCTTGGAGAGGACCTTTGGGAGGTTGTATGCGGAGTAGAAAGACAAGAGGCTACTGCTGGAAATGCTGAAGAGATGAGAGATTGGAAGGAAGTCTATTCTCAAGCAGGTGATCTCATCGGAGCCCTTTGACCACATCAGTGGATGTCGGTCAGCTGCGGAGGTTTGGACTTCCCTTGTTGGGTTGTTCAGGAAGGAGGTGAAGGGTGCTGTAGAGGATGGTCCTTCTACTTCATATCAGCAAGAGAGCAGTGTTTCTACTAGGCGTGATGAGAAGAGGAAGGAAGGACCAAGGTGCTATAAATGCAAGCAGCATGGTCATCTCAGGAAGGAGTGCAAGGTTACCTTGCTCTCAGCGAATGTAGCTCATGTTGGAGGCAAGGAGAAGAACCTTGTTGGGTCTTCAACAAGTTCTGGTGCTGATCGGGTGAAGCCCAGTGATAGTGCAGCTATCTGGCATGAAAGACTGGGGCATGTAGGGATGGACAAGCTGAAAGCAATGGAGGAAAGAAGACTCTTAAGAGGCTTGCCTAGATTGTCATCCTATGGCGATGGTCAGGGGTATGCGGGATATCAGTAAAGTGAAGCTTATCGCTTTATGGTTGATAAGGCACAATCCAGATGTAAAGCACCTTTGGAGGTTATACATTATGCTCTGGTTGGGCCGACCGTCACCGCCAGTCTTGGAGGCAGTAGGTTCATGCTGATATTGGTTGATGACTATTCAAGGTATGCTTGGGTATACTTCATGAAGAAGAAGTCCAATATGATGCTCTTGTTTGTGGAGTTCAAGAAGCTTGTGGAAGGACAGCTTGGCCTGAGGATCAAGAAGTTGAGTACAAGCATCAGTGGTGAGTTTGGCTCAACCGAGTTCTCAAACTTTTGCAGGAAGCAAGGAATCCGGAAGGAGGTTTCTTGTGGACATACTTCACAACAAGGCGGTATTACAGCTCGGATGATCCATTGGTTAACGGAGATCTGTAGGTGTTGGTTTCTTATGAGCTGATGTTCGGAGTAAAAGTGTTCCTAAGGCCCTTTGGCCGGAAGGGATGGTCTGTGCTGCTCATGACATCAATCGGATGCCTCTTAGCCTGATCTATGTGAAGACTCCTTATGAGCTGATGTTCGGAGTAAAGCCCAGTGTGAAACACCTAAGGGTGTTTGGATCTACATATTACATACACTCTCCGGGTGCTCTCAAGACGAAGCTTGTCTTTGTTGGGTATGATGAGTAGAGGAGAAGATGGAGATGTATGGATCCTGCGTGAAGAGACTCATCGTATCGAGAGAAGTTGTCTTCGATGAGTTGACGCCGTATTGGGATAGCTCTTATGTGGAGCTAGAGATGAGCAGGTTAGATGGTGGGCTGAAGGAGGCTGCTGCTAAGGTTCAGGTGGAGTTGCCTGAGTCATCAGGAGCTCTAGGTTGTTCTAGCTCCGGGGCAAAGGCGTTAGGGTCAGGAAGTAGGGGGAGCGATGCTCCGGGTACTTCTAGCTCGTAGGCGGAGGCTTCCAGTTCAGGAAGCAGGGGGAGCGATGTTCCAGGCAGTTCTTATTCAAGAGGGGAGTCTTCTGGTTCAGGTAGCAGGGGGAGCGTTGCTCCAGGTGCTTCTGGTTCTAGTGAGTAGGCATCTTGTTCAGGAAGCAAGGGGAGCATTGTTCCGGGTTTGCCAGGGAACGGAGCTGGTTCAGGAGCAGCGGAGGTGGTTAGCCATGATCAGGTTCTTTGGATATCGAAGAGGATCAGTAAGCCACCAGCTCGATATAGTGAAGGGAACATGGCGGGCTTGATCCCATGTTTCCTTGCTGGCCCTTAGGTCGAGCAAGTGTCTTCTGGCTGTGATGACCCCACCAGAATCAAGGAGGTGGTTGACACCAAGACTGAAGAGGTGACTTCTCTCAGAAGTAATGAGGCTTGGGCTTTTGTGCCCAAGGAAGTTGGCGATACTCCTGTGATGTATGAGTGGAGGTTGAAGCTGAAGAAGAAGGCAGAGGGAAGAATGACTCCTTTTGGGAGATGCTGGAGGGCTCCCTCATGGTCCATGATATGCGGGGCGAGGACTATGTCTTGGACATTTCTTCATAGATGCTATCAGAGGGATCAGGTGAAATGTTACGGGAGCTGCTAGAGTTATTCACCACTTCTCACTTCAAGGGGGAGTGTTGAAATTTGTGAAGTGAAAGTGGGTGAATGGATCACTTGGACCTATCCGCGCGGACTACACGGACAGGGTTGGCGGACTGCTAAGTCGGCAGGGATGTTGCAGATGGTTTGCTCTGTAGCGGCCTGGGCGGTCTGTTTGCGCGGACTATGCGGACAGCAGCGGCAGTTAGCCAGGCCGGCTTGTGCTCAACAGGCAGTTGGATCCCAGGAAGTAACCGGGCGGATAGTAACTCTAGCCGCAGAGTCCGGCATGAAGCGGACTGAAGAACTGGAGCTCAGCATACCGGTTTGGCAGTTGCCTTGGTCTTGCTCTGGTGCAGCGACAAGTGGAAGCCGCAGAGACCGCCAGTCAATGTGGACTGATACTGGAGTTCATCGGGACAAGCGGACTAGATCCAGTGTCCGCCAGTAAGTGCGGACTGGCCCTTGTGGCCAGTGGTGTGGACTTGGTTGGGTCTGAACCAAGTCCATGTTTGGCTCAGTCCGGGGAGATCGCGCAGTGGAGCGCGGACTGATTCTCAGTCTGCCAAGCTCGGCAGAAGTGCATATGCCTTGGTTATGAGTTTGGGGATAAGCAGACTGGAGGTTGTGTCCGCAACTATATGTGGACTGGAGCTGGAGCCCGCTGAGTCCGGAAGGTGTCAGTGACAACAGAGGACTCAGGCTTGTGGACTGGAGTTGTCTGCAGAGATAGGCAGTCGAGTTATCTGCAGTATGTACGGACTGGATAAGCGTGTATGCTGAGTCCGGCAGGTGCCTTTGTGGCAAAGCCGTGGGCTCGTGATGTGCGGGCTGATGTTGGGTGTCCGCTGAGTCCGGCAGGTGCCTTTATGGCAAAGCCGTGGGATCGGGATGTGCGGACTGAAGCCGGATGTCCGCTGAGTCCGGCAGGTGCCTTGGTGGCGAGGCTGCGGGCTCGGGATATGCGGGCTGGTGCTGTGTCTGCGGATTCACGGACTGTTGCTGCGGAGTCCGGATGTGGTGGTCCTGTCTTGGCCTTCTGCAATAAGGCAAACTAGTGTTGCTGTCCAGCTTTTGTGATGTAGGAGGTTTAGCCTTTGGCAACAATGCGGACTGGAGATTGGAGTCCGGCATTGGAGAAGCTAGGCGGACTGGTTATCTTGCACAGGTGCGGCGGATTGGTATGTATCCGCAGACTACGGAGAAGTCTTGCTGCAGGATGTGGCGGTAATCCTATCGGCCAGAGCGGTGACCACACTCATCATCATGCCTATAAATAGGACCCATGTCACATCAGGAATAATAACCTCAGGAACTGAGTGAACAGTAAGTGGGGCTTGGTCAATTGTTGCGGTCTGGATTTTCCTATCCGCGCGGCTTGAGTAGAGTTAACGGTTTGCTGTGTGCAGGTCGCGCGACTAGCTTCAAGGAGCCAGGAGGTTGGTTTTGACTGCTGTCAAGTTCTGTGAACTGTGCGGTATCTGCGATCTCAGCAGGTATCTTCTGCGGCTTGTCCGTTCTCTGTTTCATCATTTCCAAGTTCCAATAACCTGTCTGCCGGTCTCAGGTGGGTAGGCAGTCTGTTCTTCAGTTCATCAGCAGTCGGCGAATAACGGTGTGTCTGCGTGACCTCGCGGTCTCGGCGGACTCCGTGTCTATTCGGCGTGTAACAGCAATATCTCAGGCAGCTTTTGCGACCTTGGCGGACTCGCCGGTCTCGTGCTCTGTCCGCCTGGCTTGTTTTGTGCTTTTTGTTTTTAGCTTGTGTACTAGTAAAATCATGTCTCGCTATGTGTTGGAACACCCTATTACTGATTTGGGCAATGATCATTATGTCTTTTAGGAAATCTGTTTTGACCTCCTTGTATAGATCTAAAGGTCAATTAGAATTGAGTCTAAGGGTTAGTATTTAGGTTTGAAAGCTGCCCTCAAGACCAGATATTTCAGTTCTGGAGTCTAAGTCATTTCGTCGAGCTCAGGACGACGAATCGTCGAACTCCATTCGACGATCTCTGAACCCACCTCGACGAATCGTCGAACTCCATTCGATGACCTCTGAGCTCAAATTCAACGAGTCGTTGAACTCCATTCGATGATCTTCGAGCTCAGATCGACGTTCTTGTCTCTAGTTGTTTCCCTATCTCTGAGCTCAGTTCGACGATAGTTGAGCTCAGATCGACGCTTTCTGCTTCAGTCTAAGTCCAGTCTCTGAGCTCAGTTCAACGATAGTTGAGCTCAGGTCTACGTTTTTCTGTAGAGATCGGCGTTTTCAAGATTCAAATTTAGACAGTTATGGAATTATTCTTAACATTTATGTCAAAGATCTTGTAGCCGTTTCAATTAATCTGGAGCAAGTTTCAAGGGATTTTCAAAGAAATGTTTTATTGGACTTTCCTCCAGAAGACAAAATGTAGTTAAGGAAGTCATTTATGACAGGCTAACGGCTATCTTGGACAGAGAAATATTCTATTCAGATCTAAGGAATAAAAGATCAGTTTTTCATTCCTACTGGACATCATCAACATCAACAACAACTCTTACAATAATCATAACACCAGAAAGAGAAAGAGTTGCAGACATTCTCAGTTTTAGAATTCTTACAAGAACACACATCACAAAAGGAGATCAACATATTGAAATTTCTAGATCTCTCTTGATTCCAGTGTTCAAAGGCCATCATCATTCAAGACTCCAGACAACACACATTTCAGCTGCTGCTGGAATCATCTTTTGCTTTAGATGAAATCTTCTGAAGGCCTATCACCCTACTGCAAAGCTTCACTTCCTGAATAACTCACGAACTCAGGGGGAGCTTTGACAACATCCACTATCTTCTCTCTGAGTGTTGACAGAGAAGATCATCTCATCCCTCTCTCTCTCTCTATGTTATAAAGGGTTTATCAAACTCCCTTCAAAAGTTTGTGTTGGTTTCTGAGACCTTGTCAAAACTCAGTGGTGGCAAGACACCTGATCAAAAAATCTGGTTTGGTTTTTGAGTACCTTATCAAAAGCTCATTGGTGCCCAGGACACCTGATCAACTCATCATGCAGTGGATTCCTACCTAGGGTGGTAGAAGAGTGGATGTACCCAGATTGATTGGGGAACCACTATAGCTCCTTGTGTCTTCTGATTGCTTATTTTCTTTTGTTTTCTGGCTGTGGTTTGTGATTGTTCCGTGATTGCTTTTTGATTAGGTAGTTGCTGTGTTTACTATATGTTATTTGCTTCCCTGTTCACTTAGAAATACAACAAGAGTTGTAAAAAATTTTTAGTAAGCACTATACTCTATTCACCCCCCTCTAGAGTATATCAGATCTAACCTGCACTTTCAATTGGTATCAAAGCGAGGTTGGTTAAAAATACCACACCTTAGTGGTTGCACAAGATAACACCTGAACCCAAAGATCCCTCTAGTTAGATCTGCTTGTTTAAGTTTGTTACTAGAATTATTTCTTCACAAAACATGCCCCAAAACAAAGATTATGCTAGCACCAGACCTCCAGTGTGCAATCTATCTAAGTTTGCACTTTGGAAAGCAAGGATTAGACTGTACATGAACTCTATTGATGAAGACATTTTTAATTTTGTTTTGACAGTGTGTCCAAGACCTCTAGAAAATACAAGTACAAGTGTTGTTCCACCTCCTTCAGGAACATATGCAGAAATCAAGAAATGGAAATTGGCTAATGCAAAGGCTATGAACATTCTAGCCCAGACTATGTCTGATGAAATATTCCAAAAGGTAGTTGAATGCAACTCAGCAAAGGACATCTGGGACAAGCTATCTGAGATAGTCTCAGGATCTGCTGATGAGAGAAAAGATAGAAGATCTCACCTCATAACCCAATATAAGAATTTCAAGAAAGGAGAAGCTAAGTCAGTAGCAGATATGTATAATAGACTCATCCTTATAGTCAATGAACTGAAGACTTTGGACAAAGAGATCTCATTGACTGAGCTCAATGATAAAATCCTAATGTGCTTCCCAAGCACTTGGGACTCAAGGATCTGGCCAATCAAGGATGCCAGAAGCCTAAATGAGATCACAACTGAAGCTCTCTTGGGCAAGCTCAAGTCTTATGAGCTGCTCATCAAGAATAGAGAAGAAGAGCAGAAGGCTGCCTCACCAGCTACAAGAAAAGAAAAATCAATAGCTTTCAAAGCCATTGAAGATCAGCCTGAAGACAAGGTCACAGGCAATGAAGAGCTGCTAAGCCTACTGGCAAAAAGGTTTTACAAAATGGCCAGGAAGGATTTCAGGAAAAGATCACACAGAGAGCATGACAAGCCAAGGTATGACAAATCAAATAACAAAGAGATTATTTATTTTGGATGCAGGAAACCATGCCATATTGTGCCTGACTGTCCAGAAAATAAAAACAAGGACAAGAAGGACAGGAAAGAAAGAAGAAAAGACAAAGACTTCAGGAAGAACAGCAATGACAAACCCTCCTCCAGCAAGAACAAACACACCAGGAAGGGGTTTGTAGCTGAAACTTGGAGTGAGACAGAAGAAGAATCTGAAGCTTCATCCAGCTCAAGTGATGATGAAGATGATGCTGATGAAAAAGAATTCTGTATGATGGCTATCAATGTCTCACAACAAATTCTGATACAGAAGAGTCAGAGTCAGAATCAGAGACTCAATCTGAACAGGACCAGGTAATAAGTTCTTTTGATTTCAATTCTGAGGACTTCAAGTGTGAGTTTAAAGCACTATGTTTAGACGTATTAAAATCTGAGAAGGAAATCATTTCTCTCAGAAATCAATTATCTGAACACAGTACTTTAAAATCAGAAAATCTCAAACTCTCTAAGGAGTTGGAATGTTGTAGGGAGCAGATAGCCTCACTGAAAGGTGTGCTATCAGAGGCCAAAAAGTTTGAAGAATCCCTCAATGGGAGAAGCATCAAGCTAATGGACATCACAAGCACAGTAAACTCAAGATTCAATAGTACACTGGGCTTGGGTGCCTCATCTAGCCAATCTATAATATTAACAACCCCAATCAAGTTTATCTCTGATAAAGGCAAGGGAGTTGTAGAGGTAGCAAGGAAGAATTCTGACTTACCTAAGAAAACAAGAGTTCAACAGAAATCATCGAACGGAGCTAGACGATCGTCGAATGAAGATCAACGATCTCAGGCTAAATCGTCGAACTCAGGTCGACGATCTCTAAACCCTGAACTCTGTCACAGTCGATCTTCGAACGGAGCTTGATGATCTGACCCAAGATCATCAAACTCAGCTTAGCGATTGTCGAGCAGAGATCAGAGTTTTGAAAATTTTTTCAAAGGTAAATCAAATTTCAAACCTAGGGGTCCTTCATCCCAAAGATTTAACCCTTATACTGAATGGATAATACCTCCAAGGAGATATCATCCTGAAGGCTATAAGAGTCAACCAGGGATGTCTTTTATTTCTGAATTCAAAGTTTATCAACCTAGGCCCAAGGAAAACTGGGTCAAAAATAAGTAAATTATTTTATGTGCAGGTGAAGACCTATCTAACATCAAACCAGCAATGGTATCTGGATAGTGGGTGTGTAAGACCCCCCCCCCCCCCCCATCCCCCTTACCAAGGAGGGCTACCAGATCTTATGCCCAGAACCGCCGTCTTACGGTGGCACTAACTCACGGGTTAGTCGACACCGCAACACGCCGATTCTGCCGGCTAGTACGATCATAAACCTGTAGGCCAATATGAGAAATAAGAAGTATAATTGAGTATAATATGCCATCAGTCCACAAGTCACAGTACAATCATATAAAGGAAATGAATAGTACATCACTAGTCCACAGAAAAGTACAGAAGAAAGAGTAAAAAGGGCTTATGCCCAGTACATCAAATCTCTCTCTCACAAAATGATAAATGCGGAAGCTAAACTAGAACATCAAGACTCGTCCCACCTGAGGACGCGCAGTAGTGGTAGTAGCCTGCTGAAGTGGTATCTGCTCCTCATGCCCTGCCTCCTCGACGTGCTGGTGCTCCATCTCCACGGGCTCCTAAAAATAGTTGGTCACCGACCATTAGTCAAAAAGACTAAGTCGTTTCCTCCGCACCTCGCCCCGCAGCTCCTAGGCACCGAGCGGGAGGACGAAGCGGAGGACAACAAGGGGTAACAAGGTGGAAGCAGGTGACAATATCTAACTAATGATGTAATAAATACTGTAGATCTACTCTAGCAATTCTATGTACGGTACAAGTAACAAGTAACAAGTAGTGCAGTAATGAAAAAGTAAAGAAGCAGTAGTATGAACAAGTAAATAAGCTAAGCTACCACTATGCTATCATCACAAACGTACCCTAACTTATATAAATGCCCATACAAATATATAAGTTAGGATTTCCAGGAAATTTAACTTATCATATAAAAGAGCCCATACTAATTTATATGATAAGGATCTATGAAGCGTATGACCTAATATGAATGAATGATATGATGCAATTTTATGCGCAGGCAAGTGCAACTCACACACAACGACTCTGTGATCACAGACCTTTAGTTCCCACTTTTTGAGAGCTAGCATCACTCTCGGGTACCACCGCTGTGGCTACGGCAGCAGCGGAGCGGGCGTCTCCGCTTCTAGACCGGTATGCACACTACCAAGCCTTAGACCCCTCTCATACGCCTCTGTACACGTCCAAGGTGCACTCTAGAGTCTTGCGTACGTACTTTGCTGACAAACCCGTCAGTCTTGTTGGGTCGGATGTGTGTTATCGGGGGTCGTCCTCCAGACCGCAGTGTAAAACAACCCACTGGCCCCTCTAACTCCCACAACCGCCTGGTGCACCGTACTGCCATCGGTGTGACGAACGGCCAGTACCGCATGCCCCGCCACGATATTTATGCACATGCAAGTAATTCATACCGAGCCTTCCGCTCGCAGGACAAAAACCCGTCCTGAATCCCTCAAACCCAAACCCGGGTGAGAACGTACATAAGTGCCATTATACCAACTCCCTCAACCCAAAACGGGTGAGCATATATCATGAATCTCTCCAGCCCCCACACGGGCGAGAAGGTACAACAATGCCCTAACCTATTAAACTACTCTTGCCTACGATTTATTATACTTAGAGATTTAAGGTTAATCCCAGGACTGCCCCCGGTATTCCCTGTGAAGGGCTCTCAAGGGGCACTAGGAACTGTGTTGGGATTACGCCCAGCGTTCCCTTTCGCAAGGATAATTATTTTAGTTGATGGCTACCCATGTATCCTCCCAGCTCTCCTTATTGTTTTAGTATAACCCTAGTGACTTAAGTTATTACCGGGAACCGACGGTCTTCCGCCGATCCCCACTCCAGTTGTTAGTTAAGACTTGTACTTTTGATCCCTCACTAAGAAAAACTCTACCCTCCAGGGTTACATATGTTGAACTCACTCTTATTTCTGCCGATAATCAGCCCCCTGGTAATTCCCCTAAGGCAAGACCTATTTGTGTTATATGCAGACCATGACCTATGTTTACCCTAGAGATGTGATCTTCCAAAACTTAAGGCATCTTGCCTCTAAATATTTATCCTAAGGTATTATGGACTAAGGGAACTACCCTAAGGATTCTCATAACTTTTCCTGGCCAAATGGTCATTTAATTAATTCTCTTAATTTAAATGCTCGGCCACTTTACACATGAAGTGATTTAATTAAGCATCCTCTGACTTAGGAAATTTTTCCTGAGATGTATATTAACCAAATATTGCTGCCTTCAGAATTTCATAATTTTCCTTAAATTATTTATTGTCATTTTCTATTTAATAACAATCCCACATAAATTCCATTTTACACATGAAGTATAAGCACTATATACTCAAAAATTCCAGAAAAATTACAGAGCCTTTAAGACACTAAATTATGGCTATTGGCAGAGAATCATCAAAATTGAATGTAAGATGGCCTATGGGGTTCCATTATAAGGTATTTACCAAAATGCCATTGTACTAATTTAACACAAGTAATGCATCCAATAAAATTCTGAGAAATTCATGATAAACTAATATCAACATTTTATGACAGTAGAATAAATCCCAAATTTTTCAGAGGTATAAATATATCATTTCAAGAATTATCATGATAAGGGTAAAATGGGAAATTTAGGGTATCTACTCCAAGGTTCTTCAAAACAGAGAAATCATAATTTTCCTAAGTCAAATGTGATGTAATCTATGCCTTGGTAATGTTGTTTGGATTTGTACTTGAATAAATCCTATTTTCCAATTTTTAATTCCAAAATAGCTATTTATAAAGTAAATTCCAATAAATGGAATTTGATTCCAAAAATTCCATTATTAATTTGGAGAGTGACATTTACCCTAATGAGCCACTATAAATAATTTCATAATTCTTGCATGCAACCATTGGGCTAAATTCACCAATTTGCATTTTTGCTATTAGCACACCAAGCCTTAACATAGGCTAGCACATGCAAGTGGATTCTCCCACATGCAGTGATCCCAAGGTGCTGAAAATTTTATCATGCACCAAGGGTGACCCCACTGACCCACCACCAAAATTTGGGGCCATGGGGAGGAGTAGAACTCCATGTATATCATTTATTTAAATTTTGATATTTTACCAAAAACTATAGGAAAATATTTTCCAAAAATTCCTAAATTTTGGCAGGAGGTAAGTAAGCCCTAATCATGCATGTGCCCAAAATTTGGGGTCATGGTGACTAATATTGAGACCAGGGCATCCAATATAATTTTTGACCTAGTCTAGGACCAGTCCTAAGAGAAATGTCCTACAGGGCTGTACACTACTCCAAAATGTATGTTTAGGGTGGCATTTTAAAGGTAAGACCCTAGGCTACATTTTTCATTGAGGGTCTAAGGTCTGGAAATGCATCTAGGAGGCCTAAAGTTAACATGCAAGAGGGCTGAATATATGTGACAGAAATGTTACTATTCATTTATTAAATTAAATTCATATTAATATCTAAGCACGAATCTTAAAGTAAAGCGGACGGGATCTGTTCATCGTCTACCTCCAGCCAACGGCTGAGATCGAGCCGACCTGGAACGATTTTGCCGGCGGTTTCCGGCCAGCTGAGACGTCGCCACCTCCGGCCAATGGTGCCATCACCTTCACGGTGGTGGTGGCTATCATTTCCCGGCGATGGGGCGGCGGGAGACGGCGGCGACGGCGATCCCGAGCGGTTTCAGAAACTTAGAATTTTCTAGATTTTCTCACATGGCATCGGGCTCAATTGAGCCCGATCTCTCGCCTATTTGATCTAAGAAGCTAGTGCGGGTAGAGGTGAAGTGAAACGCACCATAATCGGGGCTTGGCTGCGGGTCAGGCGGCGGTTTGCCGTGGTGGTGGTGCGCCGGCGAGCTCCTCCCCGAAAGTTGAATTCTCCACCGTTCTCCATGAGTAAGTAGTCGAATTCCACTCCTCTCGGCCTTCTGAAGCTGATGGTGAGCTCTGTTTGGACTGAGGTGGGCTATAAGTGGAGATATCTCCAATGCTAGCTCGGTTTTGGGCTTTGGAGATTTCACCCAGCTGCCATGTGGCTCTCAGCTCTGGAATTCTGCTGGAAATGAAGAGGGGAGGTCAGCCACTTGGTTTTGGGCAGCCTAAGTCAGCTGATGGGGTGGCCATGTGGCCACCATTTCCTTCATCCCTCTTTCTCTCTCCTCTTCTCTAAAATTTCCAATTTTACCCCCTTGCATGCCTTCTCTCTCCTGATTTAGAGGGGTAGGGTTGGTCTTGTTCACTTGGGCTGACTATGGGCCAATTTTGGTGGGCTTGGTCCAAGGGGGAATGACTTGGCCTTCATTTCATTCTTTAGGTCAAATTGTTGACCAATTTGACTTTTGGGGTTGACTGGTCAACTATGGTGGGTGGACTGACCCCACCTGGTGGAAATGGGTCTAGTGGCACCACCCAACTTGGTTTGGGTCAAGTGGGTGCCCCACTTAGGTTAATTAGGCCTATGGGTGTGGATTTGACCAAATTAAGCCCAAGGTTGACCTTGGTCAACTGGGGTCAAAATGTTGACCCAGTGACATACCCTAGGGTCCACTTAGATTGTCTTTAGGGTTAGGGCAATGTGGTGGGGTCATGGTGTGGCTAGGGTCCCCACTTAGGCTAGTTTGACCTAGTTTGACTATGGTCTTATAGTGGGCCCCACATGGCTACCACCCACTACCTGGGGTCAAACCTAGTTGGTCTCCTCAAATCTCACCCCATGCCTAACCCAATCTAAGTTGAGGGGTCTAGAAGTAACATGGGATGTTACAGGGTGCTCAAAGCACATGACAGGAAACAAGGGCAATTTCACATCCTTCAAAGCCAAACTTGGACCCAAAGTAATATTTGGTGATTCAAACTTTGGACTAACAAAACGATATGGTGCAGTCCAGATTGGCACAGTCACATTCAAGAAAGTAGCCTATGGGGAAGGACTGAAGCATAATTTAATCAGCATCAGTCAACTATGTGATGAAGGCTACCAAGTGACTTTCAGCAAATCCTTATGCAAGATCAAATCAGAGGACAACACAACTGTGCTGACAGGTAAAAGGAAAGGTAACATCTATCTTGTAGATTTTCTTTCAACCAAAATAGATATTTGCTTGTTTAACTCTATTTGTAAACCTAATGAATTATGACATAAGAGACTAGGGCATATAAACCTTAGAACCATTGCTAGGCTATCCAAGGACAACCTTGTTAGAGGACTACCTTCTGGCCCCTACAAGAAGGAAGGACTCTATAGGGCTTGTCAATTAGGCAAGCAAACCAAAAATAGTTTCAAGTCACTTAATAAGAGTGATTCACCTAGGATTTTGTATCTGTTACACATGGATCTCTTTGGACCCATTACAGTACAAAGCTTAGGAGGGAAATCTTATACTTTAGTGGTTGTGGATGACTTCTCTAGATTCACATGAGTGTTCTTTCTGAGGAAGAAGTCTGATAACTTTAAGTGTTTGACAGAGTTTCTCAAATGCATATAGAGTGAGTTCAATACTCACATTGCCCTAATCAGAAGTGATCATGGGACAGAGTTTGATTCTCTTCTTATGCAAGAGTTCTGTCAGAGTGAAGGGATCAGGCACACTTTTTCAGCTCCTAGAACTCCTCAACAAAATGGGGTAGCTGAAAGGAAAAATAGAACCCTTATTGAATCTGCTACTACATTGTTGTCAGATGCTCACCTTCCTCTATCCTTTTGGCCAGAGGCAGTGAACACCTCCAACTATGTGTTGAATAGAAGTTTAATACATAAACTGAAGGGCAAGACTCCCTATGAATTACTTAAAGGGAAGAAACCTAAAGTAGATTACTTTAAAATTTTTGGTTGTATTTGTTACATTCATAATAATGACAAGAAATACTTAGCAAAATTTCAAGCTAAAGCTGATGAAGGAGTGTTTCTGGGATACTCCATGATCAGTAAGGCTTATAGGGTATATAATAAATCTTCTCTCAAAATTGAAGAATCTGTTCATATATCTTTTGATGAGTCTAACATGTCTTTCAAGGAGAAGAATACTTCTACCATAGAACCTTTGCAGGTACACTCTCTTGCAGAAGACACGGACAGGTTACAAATTATTCAAAAAGATGAAAGAAGTGAAGATGAAGAAGACATTCAATATTTTGAAGAGAAACTTCTTGAAGAGCCAGTTGTTGTACCACAAGAGGAAACAACAACACAGGTTGGTGAACAATCAACATCTCCTGTTGATTTAGTAACATCAACATCTCCTGTTGATTTAGTAACATCAAGAGACCATCCAATCTCCCAAGTGATTGGAGACATCTCAGCTGGTGTGCAAACCAGAAATCAAGTCAACCAAAACCTGATGCACACTTGCTTTCTTTCTCAAATTGAACCTCAATCCATTCAAGATGCAGAGCAAGATCCACACTGGATCATTGCAATGCAAGAAGAGTTGCATCAATTTGAAAGGAACAAAGTTTGGGAACTAGTACCAAGGCCAAAGGATCACTCCATTGTTGGATGAAAGTGGGTGTTCAGAAATAAATTGGATGAACAAGGAGTCATTGTAAGGAACAAGGCAAGGCTAGTTACTAAAGGGTACTCTCAAGAAGAAGGGATAAATTATGACAAGACCTTTGCACCACTTGCAAGGTTAGAGGCCATAAGAATCTTCTTAGCATATGCAGCACACAAAGGATTCAAAGTATACCAGATGGATGTAAAGAGTGCTTTTCTCAATGGAGATTTCAAAGAAGTCTATGTCAGACAACCCCCAGGTTTTATCTCTTCAACTCATCCTGATTATGTTTTCAAATTGCATAAATCATTATATGTTTTAAAGCAAGCTCCTAGAGCATGGTATGAGACCATAGTATGCTTTCTTCTGAAAAATGAGTTTATAAGGGGTAGAGTAGACCAAACTCTTTTTATTAGAACCCATAAGTCCCATACCCTACTAGTACAAATCTATGTAGATGATATTATATTTGGTTCTACTGATTCAAATTTGTGCAGAAGATTCTCCAACCTAATGCATTCTAAATTTGAAATGAGTAGCATGGGTGAGCTATCCTTCTTTCTAGGATTGCAAATCAAACAACATGTTGAAGGCATATTTATTTCTCAAACCATGCAAAGAATTGGTTAAGAAATTTGGTATGTCTGAAGCATCATGTATGAAAACACCTATACCTACTAATGTTGTATTAGATGCTGATGAACAAGGGAAACATGTTGATCAGACAACATATAGAGCAATGATTGGCTCTTTATTGTACCTTACAGCTAGTAGACCTGACATAATGTTTGCTACATGCATATGTGCTAGATTCCAAGTGAGCCCTAGAGAGTCACACTTAACCTTAGTAAAAAGGATTCTTAGGTATGTAAAAAGTTGTCCAAATCTAGGTCTCTGGTATCCAAAAGATTCAGCATTTGACTTAATTGGATTTTAAGATGCTGATTATGCTGGATGCATAATAGACAGGAAAAGCACCAGTGGAACTGGTCAGTTTCTTGGTGACAGACTTGTCTCCTGGTTTTGCAAGAAACAAACATCTGTGTTAACTTCAACTACTGAAGCTGAATATATGGCTACAGGTAGTTGTTGTTCACAAAACTTGTGGATTCAAAATCAGCTCCTAGACTATGGCTACAACTTAGAGAAGTCAAAAATATTTTGTGATAATACTAGTGTTATTTCCATAGCACAAAATCCAGTCCTCCATAGTAGGACAAAACACATAGAAATTCGGCATCACTTTCTAAGGGATAATGTTGAGAAAAATAAAATTGAACTTCAATATATCCCAACTGATTTGTAAAGGGGAGATATTTTCACCAAACCCTTGGATGAAAAGAAACATACATTCTTCCTGAATCAGTTAGGAATGTTAAATGGAGGAAGTTTAAAATAATATCCACGATTTTAAAACTCTAAAATTGACCAAGACTAGGCAAACATCTTGTTTGTTTTTCTAGTGTCTAGAGTATGTTTCTGATCTCTGAACTGCGCTCGACAATTTTACCCAAGATCGTCGAACGGAGATCGACGATTTCAGAAATCGTCGACCAGAGTTCAGCGCTTCTCAAATAGTGCTAAACTATCTTTCTTCAGGTCAGCGATCGTCGAATGGAGCTCGACGCTCTCCAATATCGTCGAATGGAGATCGACGATGTTGATGACCTTTCAGTTTCCCTTAGAAGCCCAGATCGTCGAACAGAGTTCAACGATCTTTCCTTTTCTGCGTCGAACCCTAATATAAAACTCATTTTCTGGCCGTCGTTCTCCCTTTGCGCTTTCATACTCTCTGCAAATTTTCTCTTTCCCTCCAAACTTCTCTACACTTGGTTTTTTGTTTGTTCATTTTTGCAGGAATCAATGGCAGTTTCAGTCGCAATCTTGGCCGCAATGAAGTTTGACACAGGCTTTGATATCGACATGGATTCCTTCAATAACAGCGATCAAATCTTCAAGGACATTCTGGAACTTTTCAAAGACCAACATCTAGTTACCATAATGACTATAAGGATCAAATTGGCTGTAGATGAGATAAAGGAATGGGTGTATACTGCCCACAATCTGGATCGGTATACAGTGGTTGGAACCATATCAGGAACTCAGGTATCTCTAACACCTGATGCTTTAACAGTGGTTTTTCAATTAAATTCTAGAGATGATTCTGTTGAGCTTTCTGGAGAGGAATTTTCTAATATGCTTGAAAGGATGGGACATTCAGAAGCAAACACTAGCAAATTGCTTAAGAAAAATCTGTCTGTTGAGTACTGATTTCTTGCTGATGTTGTTGGAAAAGTGTTGTTGGCCAAACACTCAGCTCATGATACCATATCTAGGTATCAGCTCTGTTTGATTGGTGCCCTGGTGGACAAGAAACAACTGAACTGGGGAGAAGTCTTCTTTGACTTAATCAAGAAGAAAATTAACAAGAACTTTGTTAATTTTGGGAGGATCTTAGGGCTATTTCTTCATAATAGATGTCTTGCACTGCTTGTTTCCAGTGGGATGCACATCAATGCCTCCAAGAGGCTTACCTGTGCCCTATTTGGGAAATGGGACAGGCAGATTGTAAAGCCCAGAAGGCCCTCTACCATCTGTACTTCAGGCACAAGGACTGCTTCAGTCTCTTCCCCTCAGGTTTCTGCCCCTGCAGAAGACTTGCCTGCTTCTTCTCCTCCTCCTTCACCTCTTGTTTCATCTACAACAGTCCCCATCACAATTTCATCCCCCATTTCCATCCCATCTCCAACTTCAATCCCTTCTCCAACTCCACCATTAACTGAAGAAATCTTCCATCCTCTACATCACTACCCACACCTGGATATTGATTCATCATCTCATATTCCATCTTTCACTCTTATAGATGATTCCTATATGGATGATTCTCCTTCATCCCCTCCTGAGCCCCCATCTTCATCCACTTCTTATCAACAACTCCTTCAGGACTCATTGCTCAACCATCATTCACACCATCCATTTCCATTCCATTATCTTCCATCTCCACAATTCCAATATCTCAACCATCACTTCCACCATCCACAGGTTCTCCACCAACATCTCCTGCTGCTCCAGCTTCCATCCCTACCTCTACTCAAGTCCCTCTTGAGCAAGTAGACATTCCAGCTATTGCAGACAGACTATATGAGCGGATATCTCCAAGGCTATCACTACTTCTGGAGACCTCTTTGGCTCCACTTCTAAAAACAGTTCAGGAGCTGTCTGCCAGGCTATCTTCTTTTCTTCCTCCTCAGGCAATCCCTTCTTATGGGTGCCTTGATCCAGTTCTCATTGAATCTAGGCAGGGGGAGATGCCTTATGAAGCTGAGAGGCTGCCTACTGTAGTAACTTCAGTCCAAGCTCCAGTAGCTCTAGTTGCAGTCATTACAGTGGACCTCAGGTCACTGTTGTCAGTTTTTGACTCTGTATACTTCAACTGCCTTCCAGCACATCATACTGAAGATCTTACTAAGGCCATTGTGCCTATCTCCAGCTGTAACCCCAGCTTAATTAGTTCTTATATACATTCCTTCAATTCTGTGGAAGTTGTTGCTGTTGCTGTTTCAGTGTCTGAGGATGTGCATATGCCAGAGGCATTTGATTTTGAGCCTGCTATTTTTATCTCTGAATCGGTTGCTTCAGACACCTCTGAGCTTGTTGTTTCTGTTTCTGAAGTTGTTTTTCCAGTTTCATCTGTTTCTACTTCTTCCATTACTGCTGCTGTTGCTCCTGTTTCTGAAATTGCTGTATCTGAACTACTATCATAGCTCCTTCTGCCAGTGTTGCTTCTACTCCACTTCCTGTTGTTGCTGCTGCTACTGTTGCTGTTTCTGCTGTCTCTTCTGCTCAGTCTCAACGACAGAAAGATTACCTCAGAAGGATTGATGCAGTGTATGATAATCCAAAAAGCTCAGACAGTGATCAGTTTAGGACTGACTCTGATGATTCCTCTACAACAATTGCAAGGAAAAGGAAAGCCAGAAGCAAAGCCATGAAGAGAGTTCCCCCAGAGAAAGTGAAAGATACAAATGATATTCCATATTACATACTGCATGATTGCCCTATTACAGAACCATGGATGCAGTACTCCAGGAATCAACTGAAAGCTATGAAGAAGAAAAGAAAGTATGATAAAGGATCATCCCATTTCAATCCTCCTCATCCTCCCCCTTCACCTGATGCAGGTGCAGATGGTAGTTCTGCCTTCCAATCTACTGCCAGAAGCCAAACTTCATATCAACCTCAAGGAAGATCCTAGTACTGAGGAAATCAGTCTAGAGGTTACCAGTCTAGAAGAGGACAGTATAGAGGAAATCAAAGAGAACTCAAAGTGTAAACTAAAGGATATTCCAGGCAACATCCTTATCAAAGGGAAGGAGAAGGTCCCTCTGACACTACTTCTGGTCCGTTCCCTTATAAGCTTAAAGATTTAGTCTCTTCCAGAGCTCCTCCTGATAATTCTTCAAACAAATATGAGCCTCCTGTTCCATTTGAAGACCCAGAAAATAATCCCACCTCATGGACAACAAGAATGAAAGAATTGGCTGCACTAGACCAAATCAAGAAAGCTAGAGAACAAGGAAAATATACTTCAAATATCACTACTCTATCAGATCAAAGAAAGAAAGAACTTGAGAGATACTCCTCCAGAAAATTCTTTGATTCAGAAAGTTATATGAAGCTGCATCCAGAAGCTGTAGTCCCCAGGCCAAAACATCAAACTTCTCTAGGTGCAGCTGATGACAGAAGATCTAAGAAGGAAGTTCTCAATCCCAACAGAGAAATAGTTCTTATAAAGAGCAAGTAAAATGAATGATTCTATAAGATGACAGTATATCTTGTTTTCTGAACTATCTGTGATAATATCTGTGTTTCTGCAATGTTTTGTTTGTTACATTTCTGCTTTGTATGTTTTTATTTTTCCAATATCTGTAAATAGTAATCCTAATCCAAATAGGGGGAGATTGTTGGAACACCCTATTACTGATTTGGGCAAGGATCACTATGTCTTTTAGGAAATATGTTTTGAACTCCTTGTATAGATATAAAGGTCAATTAGAATTGACTTTAAGGGTTAGTATTTAGGTTTGAAAGCTGCCCTCAAGACCAGATATTTCAATTCTGGAGACTAAGTCATTTCGTCAAGCTCAGGACGACGAATCATCGAACTCCATTCGATGATCTCTGAACCCACCTCGATGAATCGTCGAACTCCATTCGACGATCTCTGAGCTCAACTTCAACGAGTCGTCGAACTCCATTCGACGATCTTCGAGCTCAGATCGACGTTCTTGTCTCTAGTTTGTTTCCCTATCTCTGAGCTCAGTTCGACGATAGTTGAGCTCAGATCGATGCTTTCTGCTTCAGTCTAAGTCCAGTCTCTGAGCTCAGTTCAACGATAGTTGAGCTCAGGTCGACGTTTTTCTGGAGAGATCGACGTTTTTCAAGATTCAAATTCAGACAGTTATGGAATTATTCTCAGCATTTATGTCAAGGATCTTGTAGCCGTTTCAATTAATCTGGAGCAAGTTTCAAGGGATTTTCAAAGAAATGTTTTTTTGGACTTTCCTCCAGAAGACAAAATGTAGTTAAGGAAGTCATTTATGACAGGCTAACGGCTATCTTGGACAGAGAAATATTCTATTCAGATCTAAGGAATAAAAGATCAGTTTTTCATTCCTACTGGACATCATCAACATCAACAACAACTCTTACAATAATCATAACACCAGAAAGAGAAAGAGTTGCAGACATTCTCAGTTTTAGAATTCTTACAAGAACACACATCACAAAAGGAGATCAACATATTGAAATTTCTAGATCTCTCTTGATTCCAGTGTTCAAAGGCCATCATCATTCAAGACTCCAGACAACAAACATTTCAGTTGCTGCTGGAATCATTTTTGCTTTAGATGAAATCTTCTGAAGGCCTATCACCCTACTGCAAAGCTTCACTTCCTGAATAACTCACGAACTCAGGGGGAGCTTTGACAACATCCACTATCTTCTCTCTGAGTGTTGACAGAGAAGATCATCTCATCCCTCTCTCTCTCTCTGTTGTAAAGGGTTTATCAAACTCCCTTCAAAAGTTTGTGTTGGTTTCTGAGACCTTATCAAAACTCAGTGGTGGCAAGACACCTGATCAAAAAATCTGGTTTGGTTTTTGAGTACCTTATCAAAAGCTCATTGGTGCCCAGGACACCTGATCAACTCATCCTGCAGTGGATTCCTACCTAGGGTGGTAGAAGAGTGGATGTACCCAGATTGATTGGGGAACCACTATAGCTCCTTGTGTCTTCTGGTTGCTTATTTTCTTTTGTTTTCTGGCTGTGGTTTGTGATTGTTCTGTGATTGTTTTTTGATTAGGTAGTTGCTGTGTTTACTATATGTTATTTGCTTCCCTGTTCACTTAGAAATACAACAAGAGTTGTAAAAAGTTTTTAGTAAGCACTATACTCTATTCACCCCCCTCTAGAGTATATCAGATCTAACCTGCACATTCACTATGTATACCTCGCCCTGTAAATAAGTGTTAATAAAAATAAGATCTGCTTATTCTGCCATTTGCATGTGGTGTTGAGCTTGCTCTTTGGGTTTACGCATGATCAAGGTGTTAACTGGATAGTTCTGAGAATATTCATTTGGCTTTAGGATATCTTGCTGACCACTTTGAGAAAATTCAACAGAGGCTATCGACAATGCAAAGAATCGTGGGCTGCAAGCAAGGAAAGATAAGAGAAAGTCTGATGACAGTAGAGCTCTCGGCCATCTGGCCCTTCTTCAAAGAAAGGAAGCAAAGAAGCGTGTAGTTTCTGTGGCCGGCCAGTCCATCCCATCAAGAAGTGTGTTAAGAGGTTTGGAGCGCAGAAGCAGCAGTAAGTGCTTACAATTCAGAGCACACCCAAAGGAGACCTGGTCTATGTTTTATGTAAGCAGAAGGGGCATGATGTTGCACATTATTGGACAAAGGATAAGGTTTGCTTCCCGTGTGGGCAGAAAGGGCATTTGAAGTTTAGATTTCCGCAGTCTCAGCCCTCGCTGTAGCCTGTTCCCCTTCAATCCTTGCAGCCGCCTCAACATCTGATAAAGGGAAGTCAAGTTGAATGTGGTGACCATAGAAGAAGCATAGACTTCTACCCAAGTGATCTCAGGTTAGATTCTAAACTAGTTCTTAGCTTTTAGCTATAGTTTCATTGTTGATTCGACTAGTTACATATATGACTTTATAGGTGAGTTTAAGGAAAAGAACTGTTAGATGCGCGTCCTTTTTGATTCTAGCGCTACCCACTCATTCGTGGCTAGGACTTTCATAGAACATCATCGTCTGACTCTCAATCAAGTTGGCGATCCATTTCGCATTAAGTTTCCCTCTAGTGACTCGGTGGTATCAGACCAGGTTTTCCAGAGTTGTCCTATCCTTTTAAGTGACTTCCTAGCTTTTGTCGATCTGAAGGTGCTAGACCTAGAGGAATTTGTTGTGATTTTGGGCATGGACTTATTGTCTAGATATAATATTGTTATCCAATTAAAGGTAAAGCATTTGGACTTTAAGATGGACAATGGCCACCCCATGAGTGTGTATGGTTTTCTACGCCAGGATTCCCCGATAATTTTTGCAGTATGTGCTCGGAAACTCTTTGATTCCAGCTGTTTTGCTTTCCTGGTTTCTACTTTTGAAACTATTTATAGTTTGCCGCGCATCGAGGATATTTCGGTGGTGTGAGACTTCCCTGATGTTTTCCCAATTAGTCTTACTAGCCTTCCACTTGAGAGAGATGTAGAATTTGTCATTGATCTTGAGCTAGGTACTCGCCCCATTACTAAGGCACCATACTATATGGCTCTACATGAGCAGGAAGAGTTGTGTACCCAGCTAGATGAACTGTTGTAGTGTGGTTTTATTAGGCCATGTTCTTCGCCTTGGGGTACTCCTGTCCTGTTTGTCAAAAATAAGGATGGTTCCATGAGATTGTGTATTGATTATAAGGAATTAAATAAGGTAACCATAAAGAACAGGTATCCATTATCGCGGATAGATGATTTGTTTGATCAGTTGCAAGGCAGTATGGTGTTCTCAAAGATTGATCTTCGTTCAGGCTACCATCAACTGAGAATCTGAGAGTCAAATTTTCCGCGGACCACTTTTCCTTCTCGACATAGACTTTTTGAGTTCCTGGTGATGTCTTTTGAACTGACAAATGCACCCTCTGCTTTCATGGACATGATGAATAGAGTGTTTAATGGTTTCGTGGATCATTTTGTGGTCGTTTTCATCGACGATGTTCTGGTATATTCTCGAAGTGCTGAGGAGCATGCCTAGCACTTGCATTTAGTTCTGTCTACTTTAAGAGAGCATAAGTTGTATGTGAAGTTGAGTAAGTGCGAGTTTTGGCTTCCTCAAGTGTCCTTTTTGGGTCATATTGTTAATATAGATGGAATTTTGGTGGACCCAAAAAAGATAGCTGTTATGATGGATTGGAAAAGACCTACCACACCTAAGGAGATAAGAAGTTTCTTAGGGTTGGCAGGCTATTATAGAGGCTTTGTGGAAGGATTATTTATATTGTCTGTGTAACACCCCAAAATATAACAGGCAAAGAGTTGGCTTGGCTGGGCGAGAAATCCTCGAGCGGAGCTCGACGAAATCATCGAGCGGAACTTGATGAAATCATCGAGAGGAGCTCGTCGAAATCATCGAATGGAGCTCGATGACATCATCGAGCGGAGCTCGTCGAAATCGTCGAGCGGAGCTCGAAGAAATCCTGGAGCGGAGCTCGATGAAATTGGCCTGTTCGACGAATTTCATTCGACGAAATTTGTCCTGTTCGACGAATTGTCGAAAATATGGATATGGGCGTGCGGTGTCTCGTGTCAGGTGGCTTGTGTGTGGCCACTGAGCGGTGGTTGACTTTTCAGCTTCAATCCCGAGCCGTTGATGTGTTTTGAGGGGAAAAAATCGTGTGGCTGGAAGATAACTGATGCCTTATCTGTAGAGAATGGAAATTGGAAATCATTATTCCCTTCATCTATTCTCTTTCTTCCCGAGTTCTGGAGCAGGCCCTCTTGGCTATTAGGGTTTGAGTGCTCTGGTTATGCTGCTGAAGGAGGTTTTGGGGGTGGAATCTAAAGCCAAAGCGAGGTTTGCAAAGAGGAAAGTGAAACGATCATTTCCATCTGAGCAGAAACACTTTGTCATGGCTCCAAAGAGATTTTCAAGGGTAACGATCTTTCTTCTTGGACAAGTCAAGTCCTTTTTTGGCATATGCATGCAATTCCCAACCAAAAGGTGGAAAGTCAAGGGAGTTCCTTTGGGTTGATTCATGAAATCCCAGGGAGTCTTGCAGATAGATTTGAAAATGTGTTCTACGGAATAGACATACTGTATGAAGCCCATCTGGACAGGTTAATCTGGATTGGTGATGTTTTATTTTGCGCACAGGAGAAGACTCCACGCATAAACAAGTATTTTGTGGAGTCAGTGGGTTGTGCCTTTGAAGGGCAGTAGCAGGAAGTACTGGAGTGGAATTCCAGGAAATGACCTGCAAAGTTCATGTACTGTAAGCTATGAAAGACAAGTGTTTCTGGCACTGTAGGTGATTGCAGGGATTTCTGGATGGTTGGTCCAAATAAGGTTAAGGCTGGGGACGGAAAGAGAGTTCTATCGCTAACGCCGGGCAATAGTGAGTGTCGCCGGTGATGGATCCTATCTAACCTGTGATTGTGAAGCCAGTCCTTAGGGGACAGTGTGACTATTGTGAGCACTTAAAAAGGCTTTGTGCCGAACGGACAAGGGGATGTTGACCCACGTCAGTCTAGTCATTGAACTGATGATTTGAGCAACGGGTAAGGGCTAAACTGTATCCGCATTATGGTTGTCTGACATGAGTGCCTGGGATATTAGCGTTCGTCAGGTTCGCATAATGAGAGTCTTAGGCTTGCGCACCATTAAGACTAAAGTCTCTGGCTGTGGGTCGTGGAGCCCAATGCTCAAGTTTGCCATTGGGAACGGTGGTGGGACCCTGGTTTTCCGCTACACCAAGAATGTGCCCTGAGTGCACGGAACGCCGGGCCGTGTGGTCGACGTTTGTGATATATTGATTGTGCGTGAGTGCACATCTTGTGATATATCTACTTGTGAAATGTTATGCCTGCAGGGAAGGAATACCACTGCCCCGGGTAAGGGGTAGGGTTGTTATAAATTGGTCAGCTGAATGTTGACCGTTGCCTTGTTTACCACCGTTGCGGTGGATTGTCCCTATGCAGGCGCTGGAGAGCCGAGTGGAAAATAGTGGGCTGAAGCCCTTGCTGTTGCTGGCCCTCAATGTCCGAATGAAGAATTTTATGATTTTCATGTATGGCCGCCCTACGTGCTGATGTTTATAATCCACACCTGTCGAGCTTAAATGTAAGGCCTTAAGGCCAGACTGGTTGTGTATTTTGTATACATTCCTTTGTGGTGTTATATATAAATGTTGGTTTATATATTGTGGACATTCAAATGAGTTGAGTTCAAATAACTTTAAAGCTTCAGTTTGCATGCTCTGGATAAGGATGCGCGTAATTTTGATATAAACCTGTAACCTAGCCATTGGTTTGTGATATATGGTGTGGGGCCCCGGCCAGACCTTCTATTATATGTCATGTAATAGATAGAGATGTTAAAATTTGGTATCAGCTTTTCTCAGTCTTCCTCTTTCGAATTCGTGGTCGAATTCTTTTGTCCGGTGGCGAGCACGTGTAAGTGCGACCCACTTTAGCCTTAAATTAACTCAAGAATGTCCACTAAGTAATGCAAATACACCTGTTTGAGGAACCTGCACGTTCCTTTTTTGTTGTTTTTTACTTGTGCAAAGTCGCTAAAGTTTGTCTTATCCACCTATAGGTGACTCGAAGTGGTGCTTGGCAGTCTGAGCCCCGGCGTTCTGGTGAGAGTGCAACACCAGCTAAGGTGCCTGCACCTCCTCCTTCCGCGGAAATAGTACGCTTAGTTGCTGAGGTGTTGTTTTCAATGATTCATGCACAGCCTACTGGGCAGGCGCAGCCTGCAATGGTGCCAGAATAGGTTGGTGTGCGGCCATAACCTGTTGAGGTTGTTGTTGATCCTCGCAAAGTTGAACGGCAATTGAAGCAGTTTATGAGCTTCAATCCTCCTATATTTATAGGTGTGGGATCCCCAATGCAGACGGAGGATTGGTTGTCCCGTGTCAAGAGAATATTGACGGCGATAAGGACGGAGGAAGAAAATAAAGTCACCTTTGGCACCTTCTTGCTAGAATGTGAGGCCCGGTTATGGTGGGACGAGATTGAGTTGCACCACCTAGCGGGCAGACAATTAACAGAAGTCTCGATGGAGGAGTTTCAGAGATTGTTCGTGGCAAAGCATTTGCTAGCATCACAACGCATCGCCATGGAAAATGAGTTCCAGCATCTAACTCAGGGAGAAAGTAGTGTTGACACTTACCTACATGAGTTTACACGGTTGGGACGCTATGCTGGGTCTATCTTCGCCGATGAACAATGTAAAACCAATCGGTTCTACGAAGGGCTATGGGATGAATTGTGATTCCTGCTCTCTAGTTTGGTGAACTAGGGGTTTCAAGCGTTGGTGGATACGGCGTGTGCGTTGGAAAAAGATATGAAGCGGGTGCAAGGAAAAAGGGACTTGGCTGTGACAAAGTCCGAGTTCAAAGTGACGCACCCGGGGAAATCAAACTACCAAAGGAAATGTGGTAAGAGATCCAAGTCTTCTACACAGGCTCCCTCAAGTGTTGCATCTGGAGCAACTTCGAGGCAAGAGTCTCAGACATGCTATACATGTGGTAGAGTGGGGCATATAGCCTGTGACTATCGGGTTGGTCCACCAAAGGTTGAAAAGAAGACAGGAGCGTCATATGATGATAAGGGAAAGGCTATGGTGGAGGCATCTGCATCCCAGGTGCATCCCCGAGTGTATAATCTTGGCCAGCAGGAGGCCATAAAGCAAGTGACGTCGTCACAGGTACGATCTAACTTATTGATTGTTTCCTTTTCATACTTCATACCTTATATGTAGCTTGTGTATGATGTGTTCGTCTTAGGCTTTGTCCTAATTCGGGACCGTCCGACAAGAGCACTATTTGGTACGGGTGCTTCACATTCATTTCTATTTGCGGACTTCGTAGCACGAATCAGAGTACCAATTCATATGACGACAGCTAGTGTGATGGTGTTATTACCAAACGGATGTGTGATGCTTGTAGATAGGACCTGCTATGTGGAAGTGTGAATAGGAAGACAGGATTTCTACTTGAACGCATCTGTGCTACCAATATCAGAATTTGATGTGATCTTTGGTATGGACTGGCTCTCGGAGCAACGTGCCTCTATTGATTGCAATTCAAAGGAGATCACACTGGGCCAGAGTACCGAGCTTGAGACTAAATTCGCTGGTATGCGAGGAGAAAGCGAGATCTTGATTTCTGCCCTCCAAGTTGTCAATGCTGTTCGGAAGGGCGTAGAGTTATTCTTCACGCTTATTCAGGTTGTTGAGCCAAAGGCCAGTGTGAGTGATGTTCTGATTATTTCGGAGTTTGCTGATGTGTTTCCAAAGGAGCTTCCGGGGTTACCACCACAGCGGGAGATTGATTTCTCAATTGAGTTGGTGCCAGGTGCAAAACCCGTGGCTCGCTCGCCATATCGTGTAGCGCCAAAGGAAATGGCGGAACTGAAAGTTCAACTACAAGGAGTTGTTGGAATAGGGTTATATACGCTCAAGTATGTCACATTGGAGCGCACCTGTTCTCTTTGTGAAAAAGAAGGATGGTAGCATGCGATTGTGTATCGACTATCAAGAATTGAACAAGTTGACGGAGAAAAACAAATATCTGATTCCACTGATAGATGACTTGTTTTATCAACTGGCTGGATCGATAGTATATTCAAAGCTTGATTTGAAATCTGGCTACTACCAGTTGCGGATTCGGGAAGGTGACATTCCCAAGACAGCGTTTGGAACACACTACGGTCATTACAAGTTCACTGTAATGCTGTTTGGGCTATGTAATGTGCCATTGTAAGACCCCCCCCCCATTTTTTTCCTTTCAACATCGGGGTCTTAGGCCCAGAACCGCCATTTTGCGGTGACTCCTTCACGCCCTGAAGGGTCATCACCACAAAGCGCCGATTCTGCCGGCCAATTCGAACACAGAAAAGTAGCATAATGAAGTAAATGGAAACTTGCAGTCCACAGAAAATCACATATCATAGTAAATAAATCTCCACGAAGGGAGTGTCCGCAGAATAATACATCAGAGTGCTAAAATACGGGCTTAAGCCCGGTACATCATATCCTCACTACAAAATCACTCATGTGGAAGCAAAAGCAGAAAAACTACTCAAGGTCGAGACTCACGGTCCCGGCTGTATGAACTCCGGAGCTCGACTGCCCCACCTCCAAGCGCACCGGTCTCTGGGGCTGCTCCTCCATGCTGGGCTCCACGATCCCCAAAATGATGCGGTTCGAAAACCGTTAGTCTAAAAGACTAAGCCCTATCATCCCCCGCCCCTTCCCCCATGGCTCCTAAGCACCGAGCGGAGAGGAAGAAAGGGGAGGAATTGAATGTGGAGAATAATCAAAAACAGATGGCAGCGGACCTATAGTAGCAATTCTATAATAGGTATTGACAATAAGATGAAATATGAAAAGTAACCTTCACTTATGTGAGAACACATAAGCCAAGGGGTCTTCTGCAAGGCTCCCATCGTATAAAAAGTCTCATACCAATTTATACGTTGGGGTGTCGGTTATCAAACAGCAGTATATGAATATATATATATATATATATATCAAAATTGACCTTAATTTATAAACTTGCCCACCCAAGCTTATAGACCAAAGGGTCGTTTTGCAGGGCCTAAGGTATAAGCGTCCCATTCCACTTATACTTTAGGTGTCAGGGTTGAATGAAACGATTATGCTATGACATGCAAGTGGGTATGATGGAACATGCAAGTGCAACACACACACCCGACTCTGTGCACACAGACCTTTAGTTCCCCCTTTTTGGAGCTGTAACCTCCCAGGATACCTCCGTAGTGGCAGACAGAAGCGGTGGGTTGGGCCTCGCCCACCTCTAAACCAGTAAAGCACTACCGGTCATAGCTATTGTACGCCTCAACGCTTGGTGCACGAAGCGGACTCCTGCGTACTCTTGTCGGCTGGCGCACCGGACTTCTGTTGGCGAAGTGCTAACCACACTTGCCGAGTCAACGTATTGGCGTCGGTGCATCGACCCTCCAATACCGAAGACCCACCACATTAATTTTTCCTTTCTTTTATGCACATGCAAATTTAGCGTATTCAAAAACCAAGCTGAAGCTCCCCGGACCAACATGTCCGTCTCAAACAATCGAGCCGAAGCTCCCCGGACCCAAAGTCCATCTTTTAACCATCCGAGCCGAAGCTCCTAGCTAACTTCCAGTGCTATCAGTGTTTGTGAAAGGTGCAACCCTAATTACTGAGTTACTCTTTTCAGCTTGTTAAAACAGTTTACGTTAACCCAGGACTGCCCCCGGTATTCCCTGTGAAGGGCTCTCAAGGGGCATTAGGAACTATGTTGGGATTACGCCCAGCGTTCCCTTTCGCAAGGTACTTATTTTTGTTATTGGTTGATTCCCTTACCCATTACTTTCTCATGTTACGATAGGCTAATCCTAAGGTGACTTGACTCCACCTCACCTCGGGGAGGACGATCTTTCGTCGGACCCGAGCGCCTCTAAACCCTAGCCAAAACAACATCCTACTCACTTTATCTTCCAATGATGCACCTAATTCTATTTATCCTTTCCAGCAAACCAACAAAACCCAACACATGTGCTCTAATTCATAACCTGAATGATTTCCTGCAGTTTTACTAAATGCAGACCACTTAAGCTATATGACCCGTAAAATGGGAAGTATACCAAATGATCATCCAGTACTCATATAATAATTATTGGAGGAATATATTGACATTTGTAGCATGAATCCATAATTTCCTAATTTTCATAATTTAACTGATAATTTATTTATTTATTCTAATAACCAAAAGTTCCAAGTTTGAACATGAAGTACAAGTTTTAGACAAGATAAAATTCCACTAAATTTATGTTAAATGCAAAATGAATAATCATCGAAAAATCCAGAATCTCCCAATTTTTCAGCAAGGTTTAAGCCCTTAAAGTTTATTTCCAATTTATTTCAAAATAAATCATTAAAAGGGGATGTACAACAAGAATACTTCCAAAAATTCAGAGAAAATTCCAGAATGATTGTAAGGGCACATAAAACCTCTAAGTAAAGTTTCATAATTTTTTTGAAAGAATTATTCCCTAAATTAATTAATTATCCAATTCTCAAAAATATGGCCTTGTAAAGGAAGTTTTGAAAATAGACCTCTAAAAATTATAAATAAATTTCTACAAGTACTTTTTGGCCTGGAAACATCAAAACCTAAGTCTCATGATTTTGCAACAGATAAAACATCATTAATTAATTTTATTCTTCCAAGCCCCTTTCCAAACCTTGTGAAGGAAGTACTAGGGTTAGTGTTTTGAGGTGTCTATCTTGCTCCAACTCCTCTAAGGTTCCTACCAGAGAACTTAGGTTACATTACCCTCAATTCTACTAAGTTTCCAAGACCATACAAGGGCATGTGCTCTCATGTCCTTCACAACCCTCAAAAGTCCTTCCTTAGGGTTTGAGGTTGAACCCTAGGGCAAATCAAACCTAAATCATCCCATTTTCCTTAAGAGGGTGACAGTGGCCATGCCAAGTCAGTGTCCAAATCCTCAACCTCTGTTGAGGGGAATTGGCCGCCTTAAGTCCATAGTGCGCTTTTAATCAAAAATACCTCCTTAAAACCAAACTATGGTTTGGTGATTCTCTAACCAAAACCTATCCCAATGAGTTGCAATTTTGTACAGAGCTAGGTATTGGTGCCAGGGACCTCTCACCAAAAATTGGCAGGGTTTTGAGGTCATTAGACCACTTAATTAAAATACCCTATCATTATTAGTTAAGAATGATCCTCTGTCCAAATTTCAGCAAATTTGGACAAGGGATGAAGGGTGGGCATCCATTTGAATCTCAGGATAGCCCTATGTACAGGCCCCACAAAAATGGGTGCACTGGTCCCATCAGAGTGCCCAAGTGGTTGAAATCAATTTTGAATTAAAGTAGACCCATAGGGCTACAACTTTCATATTGAAAGTTTTCCCACCAGGTGTCCCTAAGTATTTTTAAAAATTAATGCAATACAGCCCAGAAAACAGGACAGAAATTTCAGAAATCAAAACTAAATAAAAGAAATGATGTTGCACGAATCTTAAAGCAAATCCGACGCATCCTGGTCATCCTCCTCCACCAGCCAAGGGCTGTGATCAGCTCGACCTGAAGCTTCTTCTAAGCCATTTCCCCGGCCACCCGGCCACCTCCCTGGCCGGCCACCACCGCCACCACCTTCGTTGAGGTGGGGGCTATCGCCGGGCGGCGGCACGGCCGCCGGAGGGGTGGTTTCCGGCGAACCCCACACTCTATTTTTTCGGAAAAATCATGGAAAAATCATGGAAAAATCATCACATGATCTGGCTCATTCGAGCCCGATTTTCATCCTAAAAGATTCCTAAGATCTATATATAGGAGAAGGAGTAGAGGAGGACCTTTAACCGAGCTTGTCGTCGAGTGTGGTGGTGGTGCGCCATGGCCGGTGGTGGAGCTTTCCGATGCTTGCAACTTCACTACCAAACCGCCCGGTTTCTTTAGGTGAAGGGTGGAAACGATTTCTCTTGGCCCAGGGAAGCTTTTAAAAGCATCAAATGGGGGGGGGGGGGGGGAGAGGGAGGGTCATGGCTTCAAATCCATTAATGGTCATGAATTGGAATTTCAGTTTTGGAGAAAATCCATGGAAATTCACCTCCCATTTGTCCCAATTTGTTTGGAAACTCCTCAAAACTGATAGGGGAGATGAATATTAATTAATTGTTGAAGAATGGAGGGGTGATTCACCTTCCCCACCATGAATGGCCTTCTTTTTCTTCTTTCTCTCTCTTCCCTATTGGAGGAATTAAATTCAGCCACCTTGGGTGGCTGGCCATGGCTATTAAACTCCTCAAAACTGATGAGGGGGAATGTATTCAGCCTTTGGAATCAATTGAAGAGGCCATTGATCTCCCTTGGCCATGAATGGCCTCTTTTCTCACTTTCTCTCTCCTCCATTAAAGAGAAAAATGGAGCTTTCTCTCTCCTACTCACCATGGCCGAATTTTGATCTCTCCTCCAGCCTATTGGCAGCCCACTAACTCATATTAATAATAAAATGAGGTTAGCCCAAGTGGGGGAAATGGGTTTGAGCTTGGGTTAGCCCATTTAGGCTAATTTGACTTGGCTTAGGATAGGGTTGACTTGGGTCAATTTGATCACTTGGGTTGACCCCAATGGGTCCTTGGTGACCCATTGGCCACTCCTAAGGTCTATGTAGGGTTGGGTAGGGTTAACTTGACACCTTGGAGGTCACTTGACCTTTGGTAAGGGCACTTTGACCACTTTCGGGCTTGAGTTGACTTGGGTCAACTTAGCCACTAAGTTTGACTCCAATGGGTCCCTAGTGACCCATTGACCTCAGTTTAGGTTTAAGAAGCCCTGAGTAAGGTTGGTTGGGCATCTTGGGGGTCACATGTCCCTTGGTAAGGGCACTTTGACCACTTTAGGGCTAGAGTTGACTTGGGTCAACATGACCATTTGGTTTGACCCCAATGGGTCCTTGGTGACCCATTGGCCTCCCATAAGGTCTAGGAAGGGTCTTGTAGGGTTACCTTGCACTTTGGAGGTCACATACCCTTAGTAAGGGTACTTTGACCAGATGAGGGGCCTAAGTTGACTTGGGTCAACTTGATCTCTAGGGCTGAACCCAATGTGTCCTTCGTGACCCATTGACCTCACTTTAGGGTTAGGAGGTCATGGGTGGGGCCGACTTGGCTAGGGGAAGGTCAATTGACCCTAAATAGGCTAGTTTGACCCCTTTAGGGTTAGGTTGACTTGGGTCAACTGAGTCTCTTTGATTGACCCCAATGGGTCCTTATGGCTCTAATGGGCCTCCCAAAATTTTTGGGGGTGTTGTGGTAGGGTCTTGGGGTCAAGGTGTAGCCCCATGGTCATCCTAAACTATTGTTTAGAATTCTACTATATGCAGACCATGATGATTTCCAACTTCATGCCTCCTATCTCTTGGCCCATTTCTGGCTTCCTAGGGTTTGTCATGACCTAGTCATGGACAAAACCACTCCTAGGGGTCTAGTTGGAAATGGGATGTTACAAATCCCAATAAACAAAACAAAGATTTCATCCCCGAAATCAAGGTTAAGCCTGCGGGAATTTCTACCGTTGAAAGGAAACTTATAACATCCCATCACGACGCCATGTTTGCTAAATTAAGTTTTGAGGGAAACCTAGATCTATGACCATTTCGCCCAATTGGCAAACCAAGATCCCAATAAACAAAAGATAAGCCCCCAATAAACAAAAGTTTAGCTTCTACTCTTCCTGGAGCAGCCCTACTAGTTTAAAGCAGAAAAATAAATTAACATCTTGAGGGGTTTGTGAGGTATACCTGACTGAACAGCTCTGGGTATCTTTGTCGCATCAAGTCCTGCGGCTCCCAGGTATACTCCTCCTGGCCGTGGTTCCTCCACAGGACCTTGACTAATGGGACCTTCTTGCGACGCAAGACCCGTACTCCTCGGTCGTCGATCCTAACCAGCTCTAAACAAACTGATCGGTCTGAGGCTACCGGCCCTTCGGTGGTCAAAATCTGCTGCTCTGGGCGTAGCAGAGCCCTCCTCAGCGAGGAAATGTGGAAGAAGTCGTGCAGAGCTGCCAGCTCTGGTGGCAACTCCAGCCTATAGGCTAGGGGCCCAATCCGCTCCAGGACCCTGTAAGGGCCCAAGTACCTAGGGCTGAGCTTTTTTCTCCGACCACGCACCCGTGAGACTCCATGCATAGGCCAGATCTTGAAAAACACTCGGTCCCCCACCTGGAACTCCACCTGTCGATGTCGAGCGTCATAGTACTTAGCTTGTCTGCTCTGCGCCTCTAGCATCCTGTCTCTGATCAGCCTCACCTGAGCCTCGGTGTCTTCAACAAACTCTGATCCCAACACCTTCGGATCTTTATCCTGAACCCAAGAAAGCGGGGTCCGGCATTTCCTTCCATACAAGGCCTTCGTAAGGCGCCATCCTGATGCTGGACTGGTAGCTGTTGTTATAGGAGAACTCGACCAGGGGTAAGAGTTTCTCCCACGGTTCCCCGCGGTCCAAAATGCATAGCCTCAAAAGATCTTCCAGTGTCCGGTTGGTGTGTTCTGTCTGTCCGTCCGTCTGGGTATGGAATGCGGTGTTGAAGGTCAATCGCGTGCCTAAGTAAGCTTGCACAGATCTCCACTCCCTGGAAGTGAACCGGCCATCCCGATCCGACACGATCGTTTTGGGCACCCCGTGATATCGAACGAACTGCTCCACAAATCTCTGTACTAATACTCCCACAGCATCGTCCTTCCTGATCGGAATGAACCTGGCCACTTTTGTCAACCGGTCGACGATGACCCAAATGGAGTCATTTCCTGTTCGTGATCGGGGAAGTCCGTGAATAAACTTCATCGCGATGTCTTCGAACTTCCACTCTGGTACCGGGAGTGGTTGCAACAAACCCGCGGGGTTTTTGCACTCTGCCTTCACTAGCTGGCAAGATTCGCAGTGGGTCACGAACCGAGTGATATCCTTCTTCATGCCAGGCCAGTACATAGTCTTCTTCAAATCCGCAGTCATCTTCGTGATGCCCGGGTGCACCGAGTATCTGCTGTGGTGGGCCTCCGCCATAATATCTTCTCGGACCTGGCCTCCTTCTGGTATATAAGTCCGACCTCTAAAGCATACCACACCATCCCTCATCGTGTAATCTCCTGCTGCACCGTTCTCCAAGGCCCATAATATCGGCTCCAATTTGACATCTCGCCTCTATCCCTCTCTGACTCGGTCCCGGATATCGTCTGTAACACTCACCGCAGCTAAATACTCCATGTAAAGCTCGTGGTCCTCGGATGACACCAGTGTGATGTGCATATCCTCCAATCTCCTCACCAGCTCTATAGACATAACCTGTGGCCCGACCTCGAAAGTGGCAGCTCTCCGACTCAATGTGTCTGCCACCACGTTTGCCTTCCCTGGATGGTAGTGCATCTCATACTTATAATCTGCTAAGAACTCCACCCAGCGCCTCTGTCTGATGTTCAGTTCCTTCTGCGTGTCCACGTATTTCAGGTTCTTGTGGTCGGAGTAGATGTCGCAGTGGACTCCATAAAGATAATGGCGCCAGACGTTCAAAGCAAAAACGACCGCCCCCATCTCAAGGTCATGCACTGGATAGTTCTGTTTGTGCTTCTTCAACTGGCGAGATACATATGCAATCACATGTCCCTTCTGCATCAGTACAGCTCCCATACCCTGGTAGGAAGCATCAGTGTAGACCTAAAATCCTTCTCTCCCCGATGGAAGAGCAAGTATGGGAGCCGAGGTGAGTCGGTCCTTCAGCTCCTGGAAAGCTGCCTGGCACTGAGGGGTCCACACGAAAGGTACCTCCTTCTTCGTCAAAGATGTGAGCGGGAGGGCGATTCGAGAGAATCCCTCCACGAACTTCCGGTAGTAACCGGCAAGTCCTAGGAAACCTCGTACGTCGGTGGCTGTCTTCAGCTGCGGCCAATCCCGAATAGCCTGAATCTTTGTCGGATCCACTGCCAACCCGGCTCCACTGATAATATGGCCTAAGAAGCCCACCTCCTTCAGCCAGAACTGACATTTGCTAAACTTTGTATATAAATGATTCTCCCGCAGTCTCTGTAGGGTCAGTGCCAGATGGCGAGTGTGCGCCTCCTCCGTCCTCGAGTAGATGAGGATGTCATCGATAAACACAATGACAAACAATCTAGATACTCTTTGAAAACCTGGTTCATGAGGGTCATGAACGCTGATGGGGCATTGGTGAGCCCGAAGGGCATCACCGTAAACTCAAATAAACCATATCTGCTACTAAAAGCAGTCTTCTGAATGTCCTCTCGAATCTGAAGCTGGTAGTATCCCGACCTCAAATATAATTTCGAAAAGAACTGCGCTCCCTACAGCAGGTCGAACAGCTCGTCTATCCTTGGCAGTGGATAGGTGTTCCGGACCGTCAGCCGATTTAGTGCTCGGTAGTCGATGCACAATCTGAGAGTCCCGTCTTTCTTTTTGACGAACAATACCGGGGCTCCCCATGGTGAAGAGCTTGGTCGGACAAATCCGGCTTCCACTAACTCCTGAAGCTGGCTCCGGAACTCTGTCAACTCCCTTGGGGCCATCCGGTAAGGCGTCTTGGACACTGGTTTGGCCCCCGGCACAAGCTGTATCTGAAAGTCCTGCTCCGTGCGCGGGGGTAATCCGGGTAATTTTTCTGGAAAGACATCCTCAAACTCCCGCACGACTGGGATATTCGATATAGAATTTGTGGCCTCTGCCATCTCAAACAGCACCTCGTAGACCTCCTCCCCCTGTAAATAGGCCTTAACGGCCTGTACTGAAGATAAGGGTATACGTGAGGCAGGTCTTATACCTTCGATGATGATGATAGAGTCCCCGTGCCTCACGGTGCTCTTCTTCGCTTGACAATCAATCTGGGCATGATTCCACTGTAACCAAGTCATGCCCAGGATCAGCTCGAAGACTGGCATCCTCAGGACCGTTGCCGGAACTTCGATCGACTTCCCTCCATTCTCCGCCTCCATGCTGTAGTGGGCTGAGGTGAGTATCTCCGATCCGTCGGGTAGACGCACCCTCCTCATCTGGCCTGTGAACCTTTCCACTCCTTCCAGCCCTTCCAGAAAGGCCTCCGACACAAACGAGTGCGAGACACTCGTGTCGAATAGAGTATAGGCGGGCTTGCCGCTGATGAAAACTATACCTGAGACGATTTAAATGTCTTAGTACTTTATAACGTGTTTTCTTTCCTATTTATTCTACTTAGGGCAGTTCTACTTGTTGAGCAAATGAGAACGGAAATTTAATTTAAACAATTTAAACATCTTAGCTTACCTGTGATGACCCGCTCTGGGTTTCAAGCTGTGCCAGGTCCAAGGCATATACCTGCTCCCTTTCCTGTCTTCGATCTCCTCCCTGGTAACCACGTCCTCCCCTGTGGTGCTGGAGGTGGTGCCCCCTCATGGGGCAGTTTCTCCAGAGGTGTCCCACCTGATGACAATGGAAGCACTCCGGCGGGAAATACGCCATACCCACGGGTCTCGGCATCTCCTGTATCCGAAGAGGTTGAGGTGCCAAAACCACCTGCTCTCTCGGCTCCTGCCTCACCTCCTGACAAGGCTGCTCCTCTGTCCTTCTCCCATCTGGTATGGTGCCTCGCCGCTGATCATTTATGGCCCTCTGTCCTTGATCCTCTGCTTGCCGCTTCCGGCCCCGAGTGGTGTGCCAATCAGCCTCAATCCTCTTAGCCATCTCCAAAATCTGGGAGATAGGCCCGTCAGATACAAACAACAAGGCCTCCCTCAAATCCTCTTTCATACCCTTATAGAATCTCTTGATGTATCCTGCTTCGTCCAGCTGGTAAGAACCTGCATATCGAGTCAAATGGTCGAACTCTCGATGGTACTCCACCACCATCTTGGTGCCCTGCTTCAGCTGTAAGAACCGCTCCTCCAACTCATCCCTGGCCGACTGCGGAACAAAATGCTCCAGCAGCGTGGCCCTGAATTCCTCCCAGGTGATTTCCACAACCTCCCTATCGACAAACATCGTGTCCAACAGCGTCTTCCACCACCTCTTGGCATGGGACTCCAAGCAAGATACCACCAAAGCCACCCTCTCCTCCCAGGGGCACCGTATCCCAGTCAACATCTCGTACATAATATCCAGCCACTCCTCTGTCCGCACTGCCGACTCTGTCCCCAAGTAGGATGGGGGAGAGAGTCCTCGGAAGGTGCTCATCCAGTTGGCCCCTGGGTTTGGCTGCTGGGCCGGAGCCTGCTGAGCCCGGAAGGCCTCAAGGATAGCTGTAAGAGTTTGCCCCATGTATGACTGAAGGAAATGTGTGGGGACCATGGGAGGTGGTGCAATGTCTGGAGTCTGCTGAGCTCCACCTTGTGGGGTGGGCTGAGCTGGGGGCTGCAAAACGAACTACATTAGTATGTAATTGACTCAATACCTAATAAGAAGTGGACAATTTACATGTGATCCCTCATATGGGCACACCACTGCTTCTGCTGCTTAGTTTGTCCCCAAACTAAACTCGCGCGGGGGTGACCAAGGGTTGTGGACTACTACTTTTTGATCGAGGTCTGCTTTGATACAACTTGTAAGAGCCCCCCCCCTTTTTTTCCTTTCAACACCGGGGTCTTAGGCCCAGAACTGCCGTTTTGCGGTAAATCCTTCACGCCCTGAAGGGTCATCACCACAAAGCGTCGATTCTGCCGGCCAATTCGAACCCAGAAAAGTAGCATAATGAAGTAAATGGAAACTTGCAGTCCACAGAAAATCACATATCATAGTAAATAAATCTCCACGAAGGGAGTGTCCACAGAATAATACATCAGAGTGCTAAAATACGGGCTTAAGCCCGGTACATCATATCCTCACTACAAAATCACTCATGCGGAAGCAAAAGCAGAAAAACTACTCAAGGTCGAGACTCACGGTCCCGGCTGTATGAACTTCGGAGCTAGACTGCCCCACCTCCAAGTGCACCGGTCTCTGGGGCTGCTCCTCCATGCTGGGCTCCACGATCCCCTAAATGATGTGGTTCGAAAACCGTTAGTCTAAAAGACTAAGCCCTATCATCCCCCGCCCCTTCCTCCATGGCTCCTAAGCACCGAGCGGAGAGGAAGAAAGGGGAGGACTTGAATGTGGAGAATAATCAAAAACAGATGGCAGCGGACCTATACTAGCAATTCTATAATAGGTATTGACAATAAGATGAAATATGAAAAGTAACTTTCACTTATGTGAGAACACATAAGCCAAGGGGTCTTCTGCAAGGCTCCCATCATATAAAAAGTCTCATACCAATTTATACGTTGAGGTGTCGGTTATCAAACAGCAGTATATGTATATATATCAAAATTGACCTTAATTTATAAACTTGCCCACCCAAGCTTATAGACCAAGGGGCCGTTTTGCAGGGCCTAAGGTATAAGCGTCCCATTCCACTTATACTTTAGGTGTCAGGGTTGAATGAAACGATTATACTATGACATGCAAGTGGGTATGATGGAACATGCAAGTGCAACACACACACCCGACTCTGTGCACACAGACCTTTAGTTCCCCCTTTTTGGAGCCGAAACCTCCCAGGATACCTCCGTAGTGGCAGACGGAAGCGGTGGGTTGGGCCTCGCCCACCTCTAAACCAGTAAAGCACTACCGGTCAGACCTATCGTACGCCTCAATGCTTGGTGCACGAAGCGGACTCCTGCGTACTCTTGCCGGCTGGCGCACCGGACTTCTGTGGCGAAGTGCTAACCACACTTGCCGAGTCAACATATTGGCGTCGGTGCATCGACCCTCCAATACCGAAGACCCACGACCTTAATTTTTCCTTTCTTTTATGCACATGCAAATTTAGCATATTCAAAAACCGAGCCGAAGCTCCCCGGACCAACACTTCCGTCTCAAACAATCGAGTCGAAGCTCCCCGGACCCAAAGTCCGTCTTTTAACCATCCGAGCCGAAGCTCCCAGCTAACTTCCGGTGCTATCAGTGTTTGTGAAAGGTGCAACCCTAATTACTAAGTTACTTTTTTCAGCTTGTTAAAATAGTTTACGTTAACCCAGGACTGCCCCTGGTATTCCCTGTAAAGGGCTCTCAAGGGGCACTAGGAACTATGTTGGGATTACGCCCAGCGTTCTCTTTCGCAAGGTAATTATTTTTGTTATTGGTTGATCCCCTTACCCATTACTTTGTCATGTTACGATAGGCTAATCCTAAGGTGACTTGACTCCACCTCACCTCGGGGAGGACGATCTTTCGTCGGACCCGAGCGCCTCTAAACCCTAGCCAAAACAACATCCTACTCACTTTATCTTCCAATGATGCACCTAATTCTATTTATCCTTTCCAGCAAACCAAAAAAACCCAACACATGTGCTATAATTCATAACCCGAATGATTTCCTGCAGTTTTACTAAATGCAGACCACTTAAGTTATATGACCCGTAAAATGGGAAATATACCAAATGATCATCCAGTACTTATATAATAATTATTGGAGGAATATATTGGCATTTGTAGCCTGAATCCATAATTTCCTAATTTTCATAATTTCATGATAATTTATTTATTTATTCTAATAACCAAAAGTTCCAAGTTTGAACATGAAGTACAAGTTCTAGACAAGATAAAATTTCACTAAATTTATGTTAAATGCAAAATGAATAATCATCTAAAAATCCAGAATCTCCTAATTTTTCAACAAGGTTTAAGCCCTTAAAGTTTATTTCCAATTTATTCCAAAATAAATCATTAAAAGGGGATGTGCAACAAAAATACTTTCAAAAATTCAGAGAAACTTCCAGGATGATTGTAAGGGCACATAAAACCTCTAAGTAAAGTTTCATAATTTTTTTGAAAGAATTATTCCATAAATTAAGTAATTATCCAATTCTCAAAAATATGGCCTTGTAAAGGAAGTTCTGAAAACATATCTCTAAAAATTATAAATAACTTTCTACAAGTACTTTTTGGCCTGGAAACATCAAAACCTAAGTCTCATGATTTTTCAACAGATAAAACATCATTAATTAATTTTATTCTTCCAAGCCCCTTTCCAAACCTTGTGAAGGAAGTACTAAATAAACTCAAGTAAAAATTATAATAAAATTCAGAGATATTCACTTAGGCCTTTAAGATATGCTGACCAAGTTTCATTAGATTCAAATGCAGAGATTAACCATAAGAAAATCAAACATCATTTTGGGACTTTTGGTAATTAACAAATGAAGTACCAATAATAAAATCCATAAAATTCTATAGAAATTACCAGGGGTTCTAGATGGCCTAAAACCTACTCTACCCAAGTTCCATAACTTTTGGTTAAGGTTTAGTGGCTGGGTCTTCAAATTTGTTCTCCTACCCTAAAACTAGGGTTAGGGTTTTGAGGCGTCTACCTTGCTCCAACTCCTCTAAGGTTCCTACCAGAGAACTTAGATTACATTACCCTCAATTCTACTAAGTTTCCAAGGCCATAAAAGGGCATGTGCCCCCATGTCCTTCACAACCCTCAAAAGTCCTTCCTTAGGGTTTAAGGTTGAACCCTAGGGCAAATCAAGCCTAAATCATCCCATTTGCCTTAAGAGGGTGACATTGGCCATGCCAAGTCAGTGTCCAAATCCTCAGCCTCTGTTGAGGGGAGGTGGCCACCTTAAGTCCATAGTGCGCTTTTAATCAAAAATACCTCCTTAAAGCCAAACTATGGTTTGGTGATTCTCTAACCAAAACCTTCCCAAATGAGTTGCAATTTTGTACAGAGCTAGGTATTGGTCCCAGGGACCTCTCACCAAAATTTGGAAGAGTTTGTAGGTAATTAGACCACCTAATTAAAATACCCTATCGTTAATAATTAAAAGCAAAAACTTTAGGCAAAGTGTCTTCAAAAAATCCCAATTTTGGACAGACCCTAGGTATAGTTAAGAATGATCCTCTGTCCAAATTTCAGCCAATTTGGACAAGGGATGAAGGGTGGACATCCATTTGAATCTCAGGATAGCCCTATGTACAGGTCCCACCAAAATGGGTGCCCTGGTCCAATCAGAGGGCCAAAGTGGTCGAAATCAATTTTGAATTAAATAGACCCATAGGGCTACAAGTTTCAGATTGAAAGTTTTCCCATCAGGTGGTCCTAAGTATTTTTAAAAATTAATGCAATACAGCCCAGAAAATAGGACAGAAAATTCAGAAATCAAAACTAAATAAAAGAAATGATGCTGCACGAATCTTAAAGAAAATCCGACGCATCCTGGTCATCTTCATCCTCCAGCCAAGGGCTGTGATCAGCCCGACCTGGAGCTTCTTCCAAGCCATTTCCCCGGCCACCCGGCCACCTCCCTGGCCGGCCACCACCGCCACCACCTTCGTTGAGGTGGGGGCTATCGCCGGGCGGCGGCACGGCCGCCGGAGGGGTTGTTTCCGGCGAACCCCACACTCCATTTTTTCGGAACAATCATGGAAAAATCATCACATGATCTGGCTCATTCGAGCCCGATTTTCATCCTAAAAGATTCCTAAGATCTATACATAGGAGAAGGAGTAGAGGAGGACCTTTAACCGAGCTTGTCGTCGAGTGTGGTGGTGGTGTGCCATGGCCGGTGGTGGAGCTTTCCGATGCTTGCAACTTCACTACCAAACCGCCCGGTTTCTTTAGGTGAAGGGTGGAAACGATTTCTCTTGGCCCAGGGAAGCTTTTAAAAGCATCAAATGTGGGGGAGAGGGAGGATCATGGCTTCAAATCCATTAATGGTCATGAATTGGAATTTCGGTTTTGGAGAAAATCCATGAAAATTCACCTCCCCTTTGTCCCAATTCATTTGGAAACTCCTCAAAACTGATAGGGGAGATGAATACTAATTAATTGGTGAAGAATGGAGGGGTGATTCATCTTCCCCACCATGAATGGCCTTCTTTTTCTTCTTTCTCTCTCTTTCCTATTGGAGGAATTAAATTCAGTCACCTTGGGTGGCTGGCTATGGCTATTAAACTCCTCAAAACTGATGAGGGGGAATGTATTTAGCCTTTGGAATCAATTGGAGAGGCCCTTGATCTCCCTTGGCCATGAATGACCTCTTTTCTCACTTTCTCTCTCCTCCATTAAAGAGAAAAATGGAGCTTTCTCTCTCCTACTCACCATGGCCGAATTTTGATCTCTCCTCCAGCCTATTGGCAGCCCACTAACTCATATTAATAATAAAATGAGGTTAGCCCAAGTGGGGGAAATGAGTTTGAGCTTGGGTTAGCCCATTTAGGCTAATTTGACTTGGCTTAGGCTAGGGTTGACTTGGGTCAATTTGATCACTTGGGTTGCCCCAATGGGTCCTTGGTGACTCATTGGCCTCTCCTAAGGTCTATGTAGGGTTGGGTAGGGTTAACTTGGCACCTTGGAGGTCACTTGACCCTTGGTAAGGGCACTTTGACCACTTTCGGGCTTGAGTTGACTTGGGTCAACTTAGCCACTAGGTTTGACTCCAATGGGTCCCTAGTGACCCATTGACCTCACTTTAGGTTTACGAAGCCCTGAGTAAGGTTGGTTGGGCATCTTGGGGGTCACATGTCCCTTGGTAAGGGCACTTTGACCACTTTAGGGCTAGAGTTGACTTGGGTCAACATGACCATTTGGTTTGACCCCAATGGGTCCTTGGTGACCCATTGGCCTCCCCTAATGTCTAGGAAGGGTCATGTAGGGTTACCTTGCACTTTGGAGGTCACATACCCTTAGTAAGTGTACTTTGACCAGATGAGGGGCTTAAGTTGACTTGGGTCAACTTGATCTCTAGGGCTGAACCCAATGTGTCCTTCGTGACCCATTGACCTCACTTTAGGGTTAGGAGGTCATGGGTGGGGCCCACTTGGCTAGGGGAAGGTCAATTGACCCTAAATATGCTAGTTTGACCCCTTTAGGGTTAGGGTTGACTTGGGTCAACTGAGTCTCTTTGATTGACCCCAATGGGTTCTTATGGCTCTAATGGGCCTCCCAAAATTTTTGGGGGTGTTGTGGTAGGGTCTTGGGGTCAAGGTGTAGCCCCATGGTCATCCTAAACTATTGTTTAGAATTCTACTATATGCAGACCATGATGATTTCCAACTTCATGCCTCCTATCTCTTGGCCCATTTCTGGCTTCCTAGGGTTTGTCATGACCTTGTCATGGACAAAACCACTCCTAAAGGTCTAGTTGGAAATGGGATGTTACAGCCATCGGTGTTCATGGACTTAATGCACCACACTTTTAGAGAGTACTTAGATTTATTTGTGATCGTCTTCATCGACGACATCTTGGTGTACTCTCAATCGGAAGATCATGCGAACCATTTACGGATGGTGTTGCACACCTTGAGGGAGAAATAAGCTCTATGCCAAGTTCTCCAAGTGTGAGTTCTGGCTATCGTCAAATGCTTTTCTTGGCCATGTGGTGAGCAGAGAGGGCATTGCGGTGGATCCGTCAAAGATAAGAGCCGTACGAGAGTGGCCGCTTTTGTCTTTGGTGGCCGAAGTCAGGAGTTTCCTTGGACTGGCAGGCTACTACAGACGTTTGGTAGAAAACTTCTCACGGATCGCTTTTCCTCTTACCATATTAACGAGGAAGGATCAGAAGTTCGTTTGGACGTCGGAGTGCGTGCAAGCTTTTGAAGAGCTAAAGAGTCGTTTGACCACGACGCCCGTTTTGACGTCGTCATGTGGTATAGACGGCTATGAGATCTATAGTGATGCCTCAGGGAGCGGCTTAGGCTGCATTCTTCTTCAGTTTGGAAAGGTGATCGCTTATGGCTCATGCTAGTTGAAAGCGCATGAGCGAAACTATCTCGTCCATGGCTTGGAGTTGGCGGAGGTGATTTTTACACTTAAATTGTGGCGTCACTATCTATATGGCATGAAGGTGGATATATTTATGGACCACAAGAGCTTAAAGTACATTTTGGATCAGAAGGATCACAATATGCGACATCGAAGGTGGATGGAGTTCCTCGGGGACTATACCTTTGATATTCATTATACTCCCGGGAAGGGAAACATTGTCGCAGATGCCTTGAGTCGTAGGACTCTAACAAGGGCAATTTGGTTGTAGTTGCATGATGAACGTCTGATCCAGGAGTTGGAAGCATTAGAGATTTCTGTGTTGACAAGAATTCCATAGCAAATGCATACTTGAACTGGACCTTGCGGATAGGGTTTGGCAAGCAATGGAACTTGATGCAAGTTTGCAACGCTATGCAGTGGATGGATCAAAATGGTCAATTCTCCTGGGATGACGGCCTCTTGCGAAAAGATGGTCATTTGTGCTTCCCAATTATGGGTAAGCTAAGAGAAGAATTGATGTATGAGGCACACTTTACAAAATACTCAATTCACCCAGGGAGCATAAAGATGTACAAAGACATGAAAAAGCTGTTCTGGTGGCCGGGTTTGAAGAAGGACATCGCACATTATGTGGCTAAATGTCATATCTATGTCTTAGTGAAAGCTGAATGCCGGAAGCTTGGAGGCTTCCTGAAGTCACTACATATTCCAGAATGGAGGTTTGATGATATTTCGATAGATTTCATGCACGGTTTGCTGAGGGCTCAACGCGGTAACGATTTGGTTTGGCTAATCGTGGACCGGTTAACTAAAGTGGCTCACTTTATTCTGAATAAGAGGGATGATTCAGTGGAAGTCTTGGCTAAGCTTTATGTTGAGTAAATCGTACGATTGCACGGTGTGCCCCGTAGGATCGTAAGTGATCGACACGGGCGCTTTACTTCGAATGATTGGAGACTCATCCATCAATTGTTGGGGATAAAATTAACATATAGTACGGCCTTTCATCCACAAACGGATGGCCAAATTGAGAGGACCAACAGAACGATGGAAGACATGCTCTGAATGTGCGCCTTGGATTTTGGAAAAAAATGGGAAGATCATCTTTATATGGTGGAGTTCGCCTACAATAATAGCTATCAAGCTAGCATAAATATGGCACCGTTTGAAGCTTTATATGGAAGGAAATGTCGTACACCATTAGCTTGGGCGGAAACAGACGAATCTAAATTATATAAGCGTAAGGAAGTCGAGGAGACAAATTCGACAATACGCTCTATCCGGGAGAGGCTATTAATAGCTCAAGATAGACAAGCAAAATATTACAACGCCAAGTACTGAAACGTGGACTTTGCACTTGGCGATTGGGTATACTTAAAGATCAAACCATTCAAAGGCGTATCCAGGATTCGACACTTGAAAAAGCTGAGTCCAAGATATCTCGGTCCGTTTGAAGTGTTGGAACGAGTTGGCGAAGCTGCCTATCGGTTAGCTCTTTCGACAGAATTGAGTGGATTGCACGATGTGTTCCACATCTCAGTGCTTCGAAAATCTGTGAAGGATCCAGCTCAAGTAATTGTGAATGATCGAGTACCGGCCGAATCTGGGCTAACAAAGAAGGTTAGGCCCATTCAGATCGAAGATAAAGCGGATAAGCAGCTGTGGAACAAGACAATCAGGATGGTCATGGTCCGGTGGGACAATTGTGGCTGTGAGGAGCTAACATGGGAGCAGGAGCAAACCATACGTACTGAATTTCCCGAATTTTTGTCTAAACTGGTATAAAAGTTTTTTTTTATTTTGGATAGAACATAAAATGTTGTAACAAAGTTTTGTTGAAGAAAAGTGATGTTATAACCTATTGGCTACTGTGTTCTGTTGCGGTATCCAAATTTCGGGACGCAATTTTTGTTAGGAGGGGAGGGTTGTAACACCCAAAATGTAACAGGTAAAGAGTTGTCCTGGCTGGGCGAGAAATCATCGAGCGGAGCTCGACGACATCGTCGAGCGGAGCTCGAAGAAATCGTCGAGCGGAGCTCGATGAAATTGGCCCATTAGATGAATTTCGTTCGACGAAATTTGTCCCGTTCGACGAATTGTCAAAAATATGGATATGGCCGAGCGGTGTCTCCTGTTAGGTGGCTTGTGTGTGGCCACTGAGTGTTGGTTGACTTTTCAGCTTCAATCCCGAGCCGTTGATGTGTTTTGATGGAAAGAAATCGCGTGGCTGGAAGATAATCGATGCCTTATCTGTAGAGAATGGAAATTGGAAATCAATATTCCCTTTGTCTATTCTCTTTCTTCTCGAGTTCTGGAGCAGGCCCTCTCGGCTATTAGGGTTTGAGTGCTCTGGTTGTGCTACTGAAGGAGGTTTTGGGGCTGGAATCTAAATCGAAAGCGAGGTTTGCGAGGAGGAAAGTGTGACGATCATTTCCATCCGAGTAGAAACACTTTGCCATGGCTCCAAAGAGATCTTCAAGGCTAACGATCTTTCTTCTTGGATAAGTGAAGTACTTCTTTTGGCATATGCATGGAATCCCCCACCAAAAGGTGAAAAGTCGAGGGAGTTCCTTTGGGTTGATTAACTTAATCCCCAGTGAGTCTTGCATATAGATCCGAAAATATGTAGTATGGAATATGCATACTATGTGAAGCACATCTGGACAAGTTGGTTTTGATTGGTGATGTTTTATTTTGCGCACCAGAGAAGACTCTGCGTATAAACTAGTATTTTGTGGAGTCGGTGGGTTGTGTCTGTGAAGGGCAGTAACATGAAGTACTGGAGTGGAGTTCCAGGAAAAGACCCGCAAAGTGCATGTATTGTATGCTATGAAAGAGCAGTGTTTCTGGCACTGCAGGTGACTACAGGGATTTCTGGATGGTTGGTCCAGATTAGGTTAAGATTGGGGATGGAAAGAGAGTTCTGTCGCTAACGTCGTGCGATAGTGAGTGTCGCTAGCGATGGCTCCTAGCTAACTTGTGATTGTGAAGTCAGTCCTTATGGGATAGTGTGGCTATTGTGAACTCTTAAAAAGGCTTCGTGTCGAACGGACAATGGGATGCCGACCCGCGTCAGTCTAGTCATTAAACTGATGATTTTAGCGACGGGCAAGGGCTGAACTGTATCCGCATTATGGTTATCTGACATGAGTGCCTGGGATATTGGCGTTCACCAGGTTCACATAATGAGAGTCTTAGGTCTGCGTGCCATTAAGTCTAAAGTCTCTGGTTGTAGGCCGTGGAGCGCAATGCTCAAGTTTGCTGTTAGGAATGGTGGTGGGACCCTGTTTTTTCGGTACACCGAGAATGTGTCCTGAGTGCACAGAATGTCGGGCTGTGTGGTCGACGTTTGTGATATATTGATGCTGTGTGAGTGCACATCTTGGAAAATATCTGCTTGTAAAATGCTATGCCTGTAGGGAAGGAATACAACTGCCCCGGGTAAGGGGTAGAGTCGTTATAAATTGGTCAGCTGAATGCTGACCGTTACCTTGTTTACCACCGTTGTGGTGGATTGTTCCTATGCAGGTGTTGTCGAGCCAAATTGAAAATAGTGGGCTGAATCCCTTGCTGCTGTTGCTGGCCCTCGAAGGCCGAATGAAGAATTTTATGATTTGTATGTATGGTTGGCCTGCGTGTCGATGATTGTAATCCACACCTGTCAAGCTTAACTTTAAGGCCTTAAGGCCAGACTGGTTGTGTATTTTATATACATTCCTTTGGGGTGTTGTATATAAATGTTGGTTTATATATTATGGACATACAAATGAGTTGAGTTCAAATAACTTTAAAGCTTCCGTTACCATACTCTGGATTAGGATGCGCGTAGTTTTGATATAAACCTGTAACCTCACCATCTATTTGTGATATATGGTGTGGGGCCCTGGCCGGACCTTCTATTATATGTCATGTAATGGATGGAGGCATTACAGTTTGCACCTCTGACTAAGCTTACGCAGAAGAACGTAGTGTTTGTGTGGAGTGATGAGTACGAAGGAGCCTTTTAGTAATTGAAAAAGAGATTGCACACTGCTCTAGTGTTGACTATACCTACCGAAGGAGTGGAGTATACTATTTATGTGCATGCATAGCACGTCAGGCTTGGACGTGCCTTGATATAACAAGGAAAAGTGTTGTGTATGGGTCGAGACAATTGAAGATTCACGAAAAGCATTATCCTCCGCATGATTTGAAGTTTGTGGCAGTAATTTATGCTCTAAAGCTTTGGAGACATTTGTTGTATGGAGTGTTGTGCAAGATTTATATAGACCACAAGAGTACGTCTTCACTCAAAAGGAGCTGAATTTGCGCTAGGGCAGATGGCTGGAGTACGTCGCGGATTATGATGTCAATATCCTTTATCATCCGGGCAAAGCTAACATGGTAGCCGACTCCTTGAGTAGAAAGTCCGCGCAAATCTTTAACCTTTCTATGCAATCCTTTGTGGAGGAGTTTTTATTAATGAACATAACTGTTGGGAGTAGGGACTCACTAAGTAGCTTGTAAGTGGCAGAGTCTTCATAAATCATGCTTACAAGGCTTCATCAGAAGGGCGATCCCGATTTGGTGCATATCCGGAGTAGAATTGAAAGATGGGAATTACCAGACTTTTGATTGATGATGTGAGTACCTTGAAGTACTGTGGCAGATATTGTATTCCAGCGGTTGGTGATATTAGGGAAAGGATTTGCAGTGAAGCGCTTGGTTCTAGTGTTGCATACCATCCCATCTCTATAAATATGTATAGAGATCTGAAGCAGATCATTTGGTGGTATGAGATGAAGAGTGACACAACTAAGTTCATGTCTGAGTGCTTCACCTGCAAGCACGTTAAGGAGGATCATGGAATAATTGGTGGCAAGCTGATGTCTTTGGATATTCTAAGTTGGAAGTGAGAGAGCATTTCGATGGATTTTATTACCGATTTACCAAGGTCTCCCCGAGGTCATGATTCTGTCTGGGTCATAGTTGATAGATTGATGAAATGTGCTCACTTTGTGCCTTTTAAGATTGGTTATTCCATGAAGAAGATAGCAGAATTGTATTTGGATGAAGTCATCCGATTCCATGGAGTGCCGCTAAGTATTGTATCAGATTGAGACTCCAGATTTACGCTACGTTTCTGTAAAAGTTTGCAAGAAGGGTTGGGCATTGACAGGTATTCAACCACTTACCACCCGCAGACCAATGGTCAAACGGAAAGAGCTAGTCAAATTTTGGAAGATATGATCAAATGCTATATTTTGGACCATGGTGGAGCATGGGACCAGCTTCTTAGACTGATGGAATTTGCCTATAATAACAGTTATCAAGAGAGTTTGCAAATGACCCTCTTTGAGTCTTTGTACGGGAGGCATTGTCGAACTCCCTTATTTTGGGCTGAGGTTGTTGAGAGACCATTGTTAGGTCTGGAATCCTTTGAATAAATGAGTATTTTTGTAACGCATATTCGTGAAAAGCTTCGTGTAGCTCATGAGTGTTATGATAAGTATGCAAATCGACGAAGGGTTGATCTGGAATTCACAGTTGGGGACATGGTTTTTCTAAAGGTTTCTCCGATGCCATGTATTAAGAGATTTGGAAGGACCCACAAGTTGGATCCCAGGTATGTGGAATCTTTCCAGATTGTTGAGCGCATCCGAGTGTCAACTTATAGGCTGAATTGCACAATGTGTTTCACAAGTTGGATCCCATGTATGTAGATTTGGAAGGTTTCTCCGATGCCAACTACTTTCCCTGGTGTTCACAATGTGTTTCATGTGAGCCAACTGCGAAAGTGTGTGCTTAGTGATCAAAATGTCCTTGACTCGGTTCCTCAGTTGCAGCCTAATCTTTCCTACATCGAAGAGTCTATTCGTATTTTGGAGACTCAGGATCGGGTGTTGCGGAGAAAGATGATTCTCATGGTCAAGGTTCTTTGGCGGAACCAAGACATCGAGAGCGCGACTTGGGAGTTGGAATCGGCTATAAGAGAGTCTCATCCTCACCTTTTCTCCTAGCTTCCCTTGGTAAGTATTTCTATCTGCTAACCTTTGGCTATTTCTTTCCTGTTTTGGATTTGATTTCAATGTTAAGTTCCGGGACGAAACTTCTTTTTAGGGGGAGTGGCTATAACGCCCCTGAATTTTTCTATAATTATTTTAATCCCTTTAGTAACATAATAAGGGCGTTACGTTGACACATTGTTAATGGTGAGCCATCGTTAGTGAGAGATTTTGTTCGTTGGTGCGAGTCGTCCAGTTTTTGGACTCATCAAAATTATAGTTTTGACTTGGAAAATTAAAGAAATTATTTTTAAGCGTTCTTACGAAGTTTCGTTGTGATTCGAGTTTAATTGAGATCTCGGTGAATTTTATAAGGATTTTTGTTGTTTTAACTTCAGGGAATTTTAACCTAAGTTTGACTTGTCAGATCCTGATTTTGACTTCGCTGTTGGATTCATAGCACCACCATTTAGTTTTGGTGCGAATTTTATTGAAAACTGAGGTGATTTGGTCACCCTCGTCGTTTGATTTTTTCTAGTTATTATATTAATAATATAATATTATATATACACTTATATAAAAAAACCTATCCATCCTTATTCCCTAAGAGCAGAAAGATGAGGGCAGCGACCTTCCTCCGTAAAACTTCCAGCTGCCGTTTCGGGAGCTCTAGTGGACGAAATCTTCGACAGAGCATAGATCCGGAAAGCTCTCGCCGAGCTCTTCTAGTATGCGGTAAGTATTCTGGATTTCGTGGATTCTTGGTGTTTGAGGTAGTAGCCTGACCCTTATTTTGCCCTAAAAGTTTCAGAGATCGTAGACGAAGAGTTATTTTGGCCGAATCTTGAAGTTGAGAACTTGGGAGTTCGAGCTTCGGGAGATTTTTGAGGCAAGTAGTGATTCCTCCCCCTCTTGCTTGTTCTTTTATTCCTGTTATCTTTTTTTCCTGCATAGAACTTAGGAATTGTGTAGTGATTAGGGTTTGCTGAATATGTGTAGAGTTGGTATCGGTCCAAGTCAAATTCGTCGAGTATCTTTGAATTCGCCAAGCTCAATTCATCGAGTGTCTTTGGATTCGTCGAGTGTCTCAGTTCGTTGAGTCTGACTTGAATTCGTCGAGTGTCTCTGAATCCGTTAAGTTAAATTCATCTAGTATCTTTGAATTCACCAAGCTCAATTCGTCGAGTATCTTTGGATTTGTCGAGTGTCTTAGTTCGTCAAGTCTGACTTGAATTTGTCGAGTGCCTTTGAATACGTTAAGTTAAATTCGTTGAGTATTCTTAAATTCGTTAAGTATCTTTGAATTTGCCAAGCTTAATTCGTCGTGTATCTTTGGATTCATTGAGTGTCTTAGTTCATTGAGTCAGACTTAAATTTGTCGATTGTTGTTGGGAATATTGCTCTTCAATGTTTCCTGAATTTGAAGAGGTATCACCATCAATACTAAGTGCATAAATGGATTTGATTTATACCCTAAGTTCAGTGTATGCAGGTTATCAACTATACCATGATTGGACAGGATATCAGGGTCACAAAACTATTTGGACTAAAGACAAGTTATTAGCAAAGTAGAAATTTAGTTAAGACCGAAAGTGTCGAGTGAAGGCAGTTCACTCGACGCAAGAAGAGAAAAAGCGTTGAGAGAACTACATACAGTCAATGCCGCAATGTTGCTAACTAGAAATCTAGCTAAGTACAGAAGCATTAAGTGAAGGCAGCTCACTCAATGCCAACTCAACAAGATATTTGGCTAAGGACAGAAGCATTGAGTGAAGGCAGTTCACTCAACATCAACTCAACAACATATCTGGTTATGGATAGAAGCACTGAGTGAAGGCAGTTCACTCAATGCCTCAGTCAAGAAGATTGGTTACTGGACAGGCAGAAAATCCACCAAGTCTAAAAGCATTGAGTGAACTCAACTCACTTAACACTAGAAGAGAAGAAGCATTGACAGAAACTCAAGTAGTCAAAGCCTCAAAAGAAGCAGACAAAAAAATTGTTTAAGTCCAGAAGCGTTGATTGAAGGCAGTTCACTCAACGCCAACTCAACAGATAATTCAACTAAGTCCAGATCCATAGAGTGATGATGGCTCACTCGACGCCTAATCAGTTAAGACTATAAAATATAGAATGCGCTGAGGGATGAAGGCTCACTCAATGCTCTCAATGCTTGGAGATATAGAATTATGCTCAGTACTTTTGCATTGAGTGACAAAGCTTCACTTAATGCCTGAGCAGTCTGTCTGGAATTCACTACGTCCAGAAGCATTGAGTCACGCTGATGTCAGTAGAAATTCAAATATCACGGAATTTACTTGCTAGAAGACAAAAGACGTTGCTTACCTTCAGTACTGCATTTAATGCAAAAGTTGCACTACAGTTGCCCATTCCATGGGTACATATTGTGCATAGAGCCGTTAGATTTATGGGAAATAAAAAAACGAGTTCCGAGAAATTAACAGTAGCTTTTGACTTTTGGAAGAGGAGATTTTTTCTGGATCATCTTCTTCCTGAAAAACAAAGAAGAAGAGCTCTGCAACTCTCGTTCAACAGCATGTCTGAGAACTTCTGGCAAAGTTAGTTGATTGAAGAAGAAAAGAACAACAATATCATTTAGTCTTCATCAGCAAGTTTAGAAGCTATAATTTTTTGAGATTCTTCTCAGCACAAGTAAAACCATCCTGAAGATCTACTTCCTTGGTGCTAAGAAAAAGTAAGGCTGAGTTCACTCAGTCTAGAGAGTAGACTCAGAGAATCATTTCTCTGGAGTCATATCATCATCCACAACTTACCCTTTTTGTAGGATCTTAGTTGATCTAAGTTGTAAACCTGGTATATAAAGGCTGAGTGGTAGGATTCTTCTGTGGATTTGAGGTAGGGCTTGCGTGTCTGAGCTGTAGGAGATTTATTCTCTAAGGTAGGATCCTGTGGTGGATCTGAGTGTAGGGCTATCCTCCTAGCCTGAGTGTAGGACTTTGGATAAAGTTTAAGGTAGGTGATATGGTACAGATTACTGAGCTGTGAGAGTTTATATCTCTGAGTGATAAGGCCTTGGGCCTGAGGTAGGACTTGGAGGAGTCTGAGAGATCCTGAGGGATCTATGTTGTAAGCTCATTAGTTGAGATTGGAGAAGTTGGCCTTGTCTAACACACTGTTAGAAAGGTGGGAGGGACAGTGGATGTACCCATACCTTGGGGACCACTATAAATACTTGTGTGTTGTTGTGTGTTCTTGAAGGCTAATCTAAAATTAAATCATAACACACCAAAGAAAGAAGATTGTCATAAAAAGACACAAAAACCTATTCACCCCTCCCCCTCTATGTGTTTAGCTACTCTTGAAAGAAAGACTTTCAGGTGGTATTAAAGGGAGGTTGTTCAAAAAGGACTTAACAGTCTTAACAGATCTCCAAGGGTAGCTAAGGATTGTCCTTATGGATTCAGGAAAGAACCATAAGGAGTTGAGCTCCATGAAGCTTCCAGTTTACAGAAAGGAGAATTTTGGCATTTGGAAAGAAAGAGTCAGGCTATTCATGGAAGCATCTGACCCTAGGATCTTCATTACTCTCCAGAAAGGACCTTTCATCCCCATGAAGGTCTCAGTCTTGGATGTCAATATCCAGTCACCAAAGAAGTACATTGAGATGTCCAAGAATGAGGTCATCCTGGCAACCATGGACAAGAGAGAACAAAATATAATTGTCAGTATCATAGATGACTCCACATTCCAGAATCTTGTCCACTGTAAGATAGCCAAGAAAATGTGGGACATCCTGATTGTATACATGGAGGGCACTAAAGAAGTTAGGGATGACAGGAAATCCCTACTTTATCAGGAATATGAGGCCTTCAGGCAAAGCAACAAGGACAGTATAGTAGATTGCTATGAAAAGTTTTTCAGAGTGGTCAATGAGTTGAGGACCTATGGGATGGTCCTCAGCAATTATGAGCTGAATGATAATTTCATAAGATCTCTAATCATAGATTGGGATAGAAAGATTTATGCTATCAGATAAGTGGTCAAGTTTGCTGAAACTCCGCCTCACACTTTGTTTGGAAAGCTGCATTCATATGAGATGCAGCTATCTGCCAGGAAGGAGGAGTAGAACACCATCAAGTCCAATGCCAAGGAAAGGACAGTGGCCTTCTAGGCTAAGAGCTCTAAAAAGAGCAAGGAGAGGATTGCCTCACCCAGAAGGATGCCAGCTGATTCAGAAAACTCTGAGTCCAGCTCATCTGATAGTAATATGTCAAATCGAGTGTTTGATGCCTTCTCAAGGTAATTATAGAAGATGATGAAGAGAAGGCAATGGAAAAAACAATCCCACCTCCTCCTCACATTACAAGGACCACAACAAATCTGAGAAGAAGTTCTCCAAAGGAGACAGGTATGAATCCAAACCCAGCAAACATATTTCTTCTAAAATAGTTTGTTATTGTTGTAGTAATTCTGGGCATGTCATTGTTGATTGACTAGTCAAAAGAAAAGAGATAGTTGAGAAGAAGAACCATCACCACAAGGTCAAGAAGTCTGAAAAGAGTTTCTTGGCCAAGAAGACTGTTAGCCTATCAGACAGTGATTATGAATCTTCAAAATCAGAAGAAGAGGAGGCCTACATTGGTCTCATGTCCATTGAAGAATATGTGGAACTTCCTACTGCCCCATCTGGCATTAGTGCCCCACTATCTTCAATTGATAGTGACTGTGAAGAGGATGAGGAGTACTGTCTTATGGCTATATTAGAAGACAATCAGGACATTTTTGTTCCAGATGAGGTACATTCTATCCCAAGCTCTTCTTTTATCTATGAGTCTGGCTCAGACTCTGATACATCCACTTCCTCCAGTGGGGAAGAGGGATCATATTTTTAATATGATGTCAATCAATTGATTGACAATTATGGTGTCATTCTGGATGCCCTAAAAAGGAGCAAGTGGCTAGTCAAGAAACATGCTGAGGAGATTGTCTCCATATAACTAGTTGCTTACCTACCATCTGAATCAGCATCCTTGCTTGATCAAATGAGGAGGGAAGTCATCCAAATAAAGATTATCTGCAACGACTCCATCCGTTCATATAGTTTATACTAGAAGGTCCGGTCGGGGCCCCAGAGCATATACCACAAAACTGGCGGCTAAGTTACGGAGTGATACCAGAGTTGCGTATCCTAACTCATTTCATTCTAGCGGAAGCCTATAATACACAATGGAACTCTAAACATGAATGTCCACCATATAAAGATCCACATTTATATATAACAGGAATGTTCACCAAATACAAAGTCAATTAGCCTTATGGCCTTACAAGTCCTATTACAATAGTGGCTTCCAAATATCGGCGCGCAGGCCAGCCACATATAAACAAAACATAGTGTGTTAAGCTTAGCCTTCAAGGGCTAGCAGCAGCAACAACAACAGCAATAGGGACTTCAGCCTTTATGAGTCCCGCTTGGTTCTCCAGCACTGGTATAGGGACAGATCACCCAACGGTGGCAAATAAGGCAGTGGTATTCCTTCCCTGCAGGCATAGCAATTCTCATGCATATATATATATTCATCACATATTGTACACTCACACACAAACATTCCATCACAACCGCCAGCCACGCGGCCCGACGATCCGTGCACTCAGGACACATTCTTGGTGTACCGGCAAACTAGGGTCCCACCACCGTATCAGGGTCACAACCCAATGGTAAATAATTGAGCATTTACTCCATGGCGTGCAGCTGGAGATTTTAGTCTTAATGACCCGGGATTGTCCCGTAGCCCCCCATTGTACCATGGCGCGCAGGCCTAAGACTCTCGCTATGCGTTTCTGCCAAATGCCAATTCATCGAGACACCGATGACAGACAATCATAATGCGGATACAGTTCAGCCTTTGCCCGTTACTCAAATCGTTAGTTCTATAACCAGACTAACGTGGGTCGGCATCCCCTTGTCCGTTCAGCAAATAGCCATAGTGTCCTCACAGGACAAGCTTCACAATCACAGGTTAGCTAGGTTCCACACTCAGCGGTAGAGACAGAACTCATTTTCCATCCATAGCTTTAACCATTTGCGGGTATTTTCCTGGGTTTTCCTACCAGTACTTCCCGCTACTACCCTTCACAGGCACAACCCAGCAAGCAGCACAAACATCAAGGGTATTTTCCTGACTTACCACACCAGTACTTCCTGCTACTACCCTTCACAGGTACCACCCATGAACATCAAGCATTACAAGGGTATTTCCTGGACTTCCAATCCAGTACTTCCTATTACTACCCTTCACAGGTACAACTCATTCAGCACAAGCATTATACGGGTATTTCCAGGACTACCACTCCAGTACTTCCTGCTACTGCCCTTCACAGGTTTAACCCATCAACACCTAAGCTACACATTTCATCATGGAGTCTTCTCTGGTGTGTATATGCAACATCACCAATCCAGACCAACATGTCCAGATGGGCTTCACACAGCATGCCTATTCTGTACTCCATTTTCGGATCTGTATGCCAAATTAGTGGGGATTCCAAGAATCAACCAAAGGGACTCCCGTAACAAGCCACCCTCTGGTGGGGGAATCCTGTGCACATGCCAAAAAGGAAGCCTTCACAAGGCTAGGAAGAAAGATTGTTACCCTTGACGATCGTTTTGGCGTCATGAGTTTCGAGTGGGCTGGACAGCACCGCAGCGGCCTTGCCTCCACAACGCTAGCCTCAGATTGTGAATAGGAGCTCCGCAGCTACACCGGTGGCTGGCACCTTCCCTCCTTCTCCTTCTTCCTCTCTCTCTAGATTTTAGAAAGAGTATGGCCTAACTCAAATGAGAATTTCCTTCTCATGTTTCGGCCTTAAGGAAATAGGGAGGTCTCTCAGCCATCAAATCTCAGCTGGGGAAATGGATGGCCACGATTTTGCCACAAAAGGATAAATCTTGCCTGAAACGGACTGTGAGACGCCCGTGTCACAGGCCGTATACCTTAAGCGGCACACAACCGACTCAACCAGACCAGTACACGGCCATGTGACACACCCGTGTCACGGGCCGTGTCACCTGACACGCCTTCAGACACGCCCGTGTCTGTGGCCGTATAAATCAGGATCCACAAAACCAACTTCAACCCGATCGGGACACGGCTAGTGACACGCCCGTATCGCAGGCCATGTACCATAAGACACACCCGTGTTGTGCCCGTGTTCACCCGGCCTCAATGCCTTGGGCACATCCGACAAAGGACACGGCCAGTGACACGCCCATATCCCAGGTCGTGTGCCCATACACGGCAGCAGACACGCCCCAGCTCAACTTCGTCGAACTGACTTCATCGACCAGAGGAGGACACAGCCTCTAACACGCCCGTGTCAGATGGCGTGTTCCCTCATTTTTCATAGAAACGAATTTTATTCGACCACTCGTTGGCTGCTCACCCGAGCAGGACACGCCCTGGGACATGCCCGTGTCCCAGGCCGTGTCACCCACTTTTTCCCAATCCTGGGATTTGGGGTGTTACAACCCTCCCCTCCTTATAATAAATTTCGTCCCCGAAATTTGCACATAGGGAGGTAATCAACTACAAGATGTTATATTCCAGAATCATTTAATACAATGTGCGCGCACTACATAACAGTTACACAAAGAGCTCGGGAAATTCAGCTCGCATGGTCAGCTCTCGCTCCCATGTTAGCTCCTCACGGCCGAAATTGTCCCACCAGACTTTGACCATCCCGATCATCTTGTTCCGCAACTGTTTATCAGCACGATCCTCGATCCGAATGGGCCTAACCTTCGTCGTTAGCCCATACTCCACCGGCACACGATCACTTGAGCTAGATCTTTGACGGCTTTCCGAAGCACCGAGATGTGAAACACATCGTGTAATCTACTCAAGTCTGCCGAAAGAGCTAGCTGATATGCAGCTTCCCTAATTCGCTCCACCACTTCAAACGGACGAAGATACCTCGGGCTTAACTTTTTCAGTCGCCGAATCCTGGACATGCCTTTGAAGGGTTTGATCTTCAAATATACCCATTCGCCCACCGCGAACTCCACATTCCGGTGCTTGGCGTTGTAGTATTTCTCTTGTCGATACTGGGCTATCAGTAGCCTCTCTTGGATGGTGCTAATCATCGAGTTCGCTTCCTCGACTTCGCTATGCCTATACACTTTGGATTCGCCTGCTTCTGCCCAAGCTAGCGGTGTACGGCACTTCCGCCCATATAGAGTTTCAAACGGTGCCATACCTATGCTCGCTTGGTAGCTGTTGTTGTAGGCAAACTCCACCAGATAGAGATGATCTTCCCATCTCTTCCCAAAATCCAGGGCGCACATTAGGAGCACATGCTCCATGGTCCTGTTGGTCCTCTCAGTCTGGCCATCTGTTTGGGGATGAAAGGCTATACTGAAAGTCAATTTAGTGCCCAATAGCTGATGGATTAGCCTCCAATCATTTGAAGTAAAGCTCCCATCATGATCGCTCACGATGCTACGAGGAACACCATGTAGCCGTACGATCTGCTCAACATAAAGCTTTGCCAAACTTTCCACGGAATCGTGTCGTTTATTCGGAAGGAAGTGTGTCACTTTCGTCAAGCGGTCTACAATCACCCAGATCGAATCATTCCCGTGTTGAGATCATGGCAACCCGTGCACAAAATCCATGGAAATATCATCGAACTTCCATTCCGGAATCAGCAACGACTTCAAGAAACCACCAGGCTTCTGGCATTCCGCCTTTACCAAAGCACCAGTCTGGCATTTGGCTATGTAATGAGCGATGTCGTTCTTCAATCCAAGCGACCAGAACAGCTTCTTCATGTCTCTGAACATCTTTGTGCTCCAAGGGTGAATTGAGTACTTCGTATAGTGAGCTTCGTACACCAACTCTTCCCTCAACTTACCCAAACTTGGGATGCACAATCGGCCCTCTTTTCGCAAAAGGCCTTCATCCCAGGAGAATTTGCTCTCTGGCCTGTGCTTTGCGTAGCGTTGGAGATTTTCATCCAGCTCTGTTGCTCGTCGAACCCTGTTCGCAAGGTCATATTGCACCTCTGTCCAGTTCAGACATGCATTGGATGTAGAATTCTTGTCAACATAAGAAATCTCTAATGCTTCTAACTCCTGTATTAGACGTTCATCGTGCCTCTACAACCAATTGGCCCTCGACGGAGCCCTCCGACTCAAGGCAACAATGACCACATTTCCCTTCCCGGGAGTATAATGAATCGCAAAGGTGTAGTCCCTAAGGAACTCCATCCACCTTCGTTGTCGCATATTCAGGTCCTTCGGCTCCAACAAATACTTTAGGCTCTTGTGGTCCGTATAGATATCCACTTTCACGCCATACAGATAATGCCACCATAACTTTAGTGCTAAGATCACTGCCGCCAACTCTAAGTCATGGACGGGATAATTTCGCTCATGCACCTTCAATTGGCGAGAGCCATAAGCAATCACTTTCCCATTTTGCAGAAAATGCAGCCTAAGCCGCTCCCTAAAGCATCACTATAGATCTCATATCCTTCGGTACCACATGGCGATGTCAACACAGGCGCCGTGGTCAATCGACACTTCAGCTATTCAAAAGCTCGCGCGCATTCCGGCGTCCAAACGAACTTCTGATCCTTTCTTGTTAACGTGGTCAGAGGCAAAGCAATCCACGAGAAGTTTTCAAGAAACCGTCTGTAATAGCCCTCCAGTCCGAGGAAGCTCCTAACTTCGGCCACCGAAGACAACACCGGCCACTCCTGTATTTCCCTTATCTTCGCCGGATCCACTGTGATGCCCTCTCCACTTACCACATGGCCTAGGAAAGCCACCGACGATAGCCAAAACTCGCACTTCAAGAACTTTGCATAGAGCTTATTCTTCCTCAAAGTGTGCAACACCAACCGCAAGTGGTTTGTGTGATCAGCTTCAGATTTCGAGTACACCAAGATATCATCAATGAACATAATCACGAACAAGTCCAGGTACTCTCGGAATGTTCAGTGCATCAGATCCATGAATACCGATGGCGCATTGCACAACCCAAATGGCATTACCGTGAACTCATAATGACTGTAACGTGTTCCAAATGCGGTCTTGGGAATGTCTCCTTCCCGTATCCTCAACTGGTAATACCCAGACTTCAAATCCAATTTCGAGTAGACGGTTGATCGCACCAGCTGATCGAACAACTCAGCAATCCGTGGAATCAGATACTTGTTCTTCTCGGTCAGCTTATTCAGTTCGCAGTAGTCAATACATAACCGCAAGCTGCCGTCTTTCTTTTTCACAAACAGAACAGGTGTGCTCCAAGGTGACATACTTGGGCGTATATAACCCTGCTCCAGCAACTCTTGCAGTTGGACTTTCAACTCCGCCATTTCCTTTGGCGTAACGTGATATGGCGAGAGGGCCACAGGTTTCGCACCTGGCACCAACTCGATCGTGAAGTCAATCTCTCGCTTGGGTGGTAGCCCATGGAGATCCTTGGGAAACACATCTGCAAATTCCGATACAACCGGAACATCGTTCACACTGGCCTTGGGCTCAACAGCCTGAATTAGCGTGAAGTATACCTCCGCGCCCTTCTGAATAGCCTTGATGACTTGGAGTGCAGATATCAACATCCCACCCACTCCTTCCATCCCAGCAAATTTAGTCTCCTACTCGGTATTCTGGCCCAACGTGATCTCTTTGGACTGGCAATCAATCAAGGCATGCTGCTCTGCGAGCCAATCCATACCAAAGATCACGTCGAATTCCGATATCGGCAATACATATGCAGTCAGACAGAAATCCAGACTTACTATTTGCATCGCCACATCGCAAGCCTGATCTGCGAGCATCAAACAACCATTCGGTAACACCACCCAGACGCTCTCTATCTTCGCATGACTAGGTACTCCAATTCGAGCTACAAAGTCTTGAGACAGAAATAACTGTGAAGCACACATATCAAACAGTGCTCGCGCCAGCGTATCCCGAATCATTACAAAGACTGTAGCAATTGTATCACACACAAGCCACATACAAAGCATACAATAAGCAAAACAATGTAATAACTTAACTCGTACCTATAACGACGTCACTCTGCTTAATGGACTCCTGCAGGCTAAGGTTGTAGACTCGGGGCTGCGCCTAGGATGCAGAGGACTCCACCATTGCCTTTCCCTTCTCAGCATAGGATGCTCCCACCTTCTTTTCTCCCTTCGGCGGAACAGCCCGACATTCACGGGCTATATGCCCCACTCGTCCACAATTAAAGCACATACGAGTCTCTGGCCTTGACATGGCCCCTGACGTTGCACCCGAGGCAACCGAAGAAGGAGCTTGTCCTATCGATTTGGACCTCTTGCCCCATTTTTTCTTATAATATGACTTCTCGGGTCGGGGCGTCTTGAACTCTGGCTTTGTCACAGCCAAGGCCCGCTTCCCTTGCACCCTCTTCATGTTGTTTTCCAGCGTGCACGCGGTAATGCCCCGAAACTCAAAAGAGCGACGGAAGGCATTTTGGGCCAAATCTAGTATTTGGCAGGGGGCATACAGCCTGAGACACGGGCGTGTCTTAGGGCGTGTAGAGCCCGTGTCGATGATCGGCCCAAGGAGTTGACATTTTCGCTCGACGATGAGTCGAGACGGGGCACACGGCCTGAGACACGGGCGTATATCAGGGCGTGTCGAACCCGTGTCGACGACCGGCCCGGGGAGTCGACATTTTCGCTCGACGATGTGTTGAGACGGGGTATATGGCCGGAGACAGGGGCGTGTCTCAGGGCGTGTCAAACCCGTGTCGATGACCGGCCCGGGGAGTCGACATTTTTGCTCGATGATGTATCGAGACAGGGAACACGGCCTAGGACACGGGCGTGTCCAAGGCCGTGTCGGGTGGTCGACGAACTTCGCTCGACAAAGTGTCGAGACAGTGAACACGGCCTGGAGCCCAGGCATGTTCGGGTTTGACACGGGCGTGTCAAATAGGACACGGGCGTGTCCAAGACCCGTGTGAGTCTCGGGTTATTTTCGGTGCTGTGTCGATGGGGGCACACGGCCAACCACACGGCCGTGTCAGTTGGAACACGGGCATGTCAGGTCGAACACGGGCATGTCGGATGCCCGTGTGTTTTTCGAGACGCGTCAATTTTGACGGTGAATGAGGGACACGACCCTGGACATGGGCGTGTCGCAGGCCGTGTTCGGCCCAGGTTTTACTTTTCAGCTATGAATCGTAGCCATTCATTTCCTTATTTTGGGATCCGACGGTTGGGGGTTGTTCCTACTGGGATATACCCGGGATTGGGCCTTTGAAACCCTCATTTCTCTTGAGTGGTTCTCTTTCTAAGTTTAGAGAGAGGGGAGAGCAAAGGAAGAAGAAGAAGCCTAGATCCGGTCACCAGCGGAGCTTCGGAGCTCCAAATCGCGAACCGACCTCGGATCTACGGAGGCAAAGAGAGTGCGGTGCTTTTCATCCGCTTACATTTCCATGGTGCCAAGGAAGAATGCTAGGGTAATGATTCTCTACTTGATCATGTGAAGCTCTCCTTCTTTTGCATAGGAAGCCCGCTCTCGCGAGTTTGCGGTGAGTTTGAGGCGTTCCTTCGGGTAGATATGTAAAGTCCCCGTTGTTTAAAGTTTGTATTTGAGAACGGACATAGGCATGATGTGTGAAGCCTACCCGGACAAGTTGGTCTGGATCGGTGATGTTGCATTGCATAAATGGCCGGAGAAGACTCTGTGCGAATGTGTGTTTTTTTTGTGTTTTCTACGTGGTATATTGCAACAGGGAGCCTTGGGGATTAACCCCAAGGTGCACCCGGAAAACTGGGCAGATGCGTGATTCTGCCAACATGGTGGCCTGGGAGCCAACTTGAACATAACCGGGTTATGTAAAGTGTGTGACGGAAATGGGACTCGGGAGAAGTTTGACCCGCGCATATGTTTTAAATTAACGTTGCTGTGTGAGCAACGGGTCAGGCTGAACCGTACTCGTTCTATATTGTTCGGTGTGAGCCGTTTGCATAGATGAGGGTATTCGGCGGTCTATGACTTAAATTGACGTGACCCATGCCAGGAAGACAAAATGCTCATAGTTTGGCCGTCAAAGTTGCGGTGGTGTGATCGGAATGTCTATGGATTAAATTGACGTTACATCGACCGGTTCACCGAGAATGTGCCCTGAGTGCACGGGGTGTGTGGTCGTGCGTGCCAATGTCTGTGATGCAATGTATATATATATATACTGCTTGGTTATGCTAATAAAGTGCATGGAAGGAGCATCGCCGCCCCTATTTTGGGGGCGGGATCGTTATAATTTAGTCAACATTGCTGACCGTTGCTTTTGTTTGCCATCGTACGGTGATTTGTTGCTTGCAGGTGCTGCTGGACCAAGCGGTCAATAGCGGGCTAAAGCCCAAGTTGCTGTGCCGGCCCTCGAAGGCCTAATTTTTAGATGTTTTCTTTATTCATGTATGGTCGGTCTGCGTGCCGAGGTTTGAAAACATGTAATTTTGAAGGAAATAATTTGTAAGGCCTTAAGGCCAGTACTTGTGTATTTGTACTTCATTCCTTTAGGTTTGTTTAGTGGACATTCATGCTATTTGTGCTGGGTTCTTTTAATTGCAACTTTTAAAACTACTTCCGCTAGAATAACTCTGTGTAGGACGTTGAAATGGTTGGATGGTTTCCATTGAGTAACCACCCGGTCTGTCTGTGGTATATGTCATCGGGCCCCGGCCGGACCTACTGTTATATGCTATGCGACGGATAGGGGGTGTTACAATTTCGTATCAGACTACTGGTTTCGGTCAGTCTTAAAATGAATTCATGGACAAATTCTTTTTAAGGAGTGGTGAGCACATGTGTGTGCGTCATCGTTATAACAACAAAAGAACCCATGAATGTCCACTTAGGAATGAAAATACACGTGTTTGAGGAACCTGCGTGTTCCTATAATTGCGTTTTGCAATTTTGTTTGGTCGCTTAACGGTGTTTTGTACCACTATAGGTGACCAGAAGCGGTGCTGGGTCGTCGGAACGCCGAGTTTCTGAGGCTAGAAGTGCACCAAATGATGCTCCTGCAACACCTCCATCGGCTGAGACCATACGATTGGTTGCCGAAGCATTGTTTGCCATGATTAATGCGCAGCCTGTAAGGCAAATACAGCAGCCCGCTCCTGCGATGGAGAAGGTACCACTGCAAGCGGCTGAGCAGAGAAGGGTGGAACAGGTAGTAGAGGAACCGGTGGTGCCGAGGAGGGCAACCGAGAGATAGCTCAAACATGTTATGAGCTTCAATCCTCCTGTATTCTCTGGGTTGGGAACCCCATCTCAAGATGAAGACTAGCTCTCCTGTATGAAGAGAGTCTTGACAGCGACGGAGATGGAGGAGTGGCAGATGACCACTATAGCTATGTTCCTATTGGATGGAGACGCTCGACTGTGGTGGGAGCGTTTGGAGCTGCATCTATTGAGAGGAAGGCAACTTACAGACGTCTCGATGGAAGAGTTCTCTAGACTGTTCTTGGCTAGGTACCACCCTTCGACACAAAGGATAGCGTTGGAGAACGAGTTCCTGAAGTTGGTTCAAGGAGGGAGTAGCATGGATGAATATCTCCACGAGTTTACTCGATTGAGTCGATATGCTAGCTCCACCATCGCGGATGAGGAGCGCAAGACGAATCGATTCTATGAAGAGTTGAGAGACGAATTGAGGCTACTACTCTCGGGGCCTATGACGCAGGGATTCTTGACCCTGGTCAACATGGATCGGTCCTTGGAGAAGGACATGAAGAATGTACAAGCAAAGAAAAGCCTTAGCGATAAGAAGTCTGGGTTCAAAGTGCCGACCACTTCAAAGTCCGGCTATCAAAGGTTCTTTAAGAAGTCTAGGACTTCAGGTCCAGCTCCTTATTCAGGTGCTTCCAGGGCGACTACGGGTCGGACCCCGGGTGCATGTTTTACGTGTGGGAAGTCGGGGCACTTTGCCCGTGATTGTTGGAGCGGACATCCCAAGTCTGAGAGAAAGCCGGGAGCAACTTATGAAGAGAAGGGCAAGGCGGTGGAGTCAACCGCGTCCCATTATGCTCTGGCTCAACCAAGGGTTTATAATCTTGACCAATAGGAGGCCATCAAACAGGCGGATGTGGTGACAGGTAAAATTTAAATTTATAGCAAGTTAATCTTTTAAATACTTGTTATGTGCTTACCACTGCTTGTTTAGTATTTGTTTTGATTTGTGAGTATCCGGCAAGAGCATTCTTTGACACGGGAGCTTCACACTCCTTCTTGCCAGAAGGATTCATATCGCGCATTGGAGTACCTTCTTCAATGGCGAAGGACAAGTTGGATGTGTTGTTGCCCAATGGGTGTTCGATGCGTGCGGATAGGACATGCGGTGTTAAGATTCGCATTGGGAATCAAGAGTTCGATCTGCAAGCGTCGTTACTACCATTGGTGGAGTTCGACGTTATATTTGGCATGGACTGGCTCTCGGAGTAGCAAGCCTATATTGATTGCGGTCACAAGGAAGTCAATTTGGGAGCAAGTCGTGAGAGTACTTTTATGGGATTAAAAGGGCCGAGCAAGACGTTGATGTCTGTTCTTCCGGTGGTGAAGGTGGTTCGTGCTGCTGCAGAGCTGTTCTTTACACTAGTGGAGGTTGCAAAGCCAAAGCCTACGTTGGATAGTATATCAGTGGTAGCTGAGTACCCTGATGTGTTCCCCGCAAATCTTCCTGGAGCCCCACCTCAACGGGAGATAGATTTCACTATTGAGCTAGTGCCAGGTGCAAAGCCTGTGTCGCGATCTCCGTATCGGCTAGCGCCTATGGAAATGGCGGAGCTGAAGGTGCAACTTCAAGAGTTGTTGGAGCAAGGGTATGTGCGTCCAAGTTCTTCGCCTTGGAGTGCACCGACCCTCTTTGTTAAGAAGAAGGACGAGAGCTTGAGACTCTGTATTGATTATCGGGAGTTGAACAAGCTAACGGAAAAGAACAAATACCCAATCCCAAGGATCGATGATCTTTTTGATCAGTTGTTCGGGTCAACGGTGTACTCTAAGTTGGATCTCAAGTCTGGTTACTATCAGCTGAGGATAAGGGAGACTGATATCCCTAAGACAGCTTTCAGTACAAGATATGTTCATTATGAGTTTATGGTCATGCCATTTGGGCTGATGAATGCGTCATTAGTGTTCATGGATTTGATGAACAGGACCTTCAGGGAGTACTTGGACCATTTTGTGATCGTCTTCATCGACGATATTTTGGTGTACTCGGAGAGTGAGGAAGATCACTTCAGGCATCTTCATTTGGTTTTGGAGACGCTAAGGAGGAATCAATTGTACGCCAAGTTCTCGAAGTGCGAGTTTGGTTGTCCTCAGTGGCGTTCCTCGATCATATAGTGAGTGGGGAAGGTATTGCAGTGGATCCGGCGAAGATTGTTGTGATACGAGAGTGGCCTGAGATTTTTACGGTAGCGGAAGTCCGGAGCTTTCTGGGGCTTACCAGCTATTATAGGCGCTTCGTAGAGAACTTCTCGCGGATAGCGTTACCTCTCACTACTTTGACGAGGAAGGAGCAGAAGTTTGTTTGGACGACGGAGTGCGCGCAAGCTTTTGAGGAGTTGAAATGTCGGTTGACCACAGCGCTTGTGTTGAGTTCGCCGAGTGGGACCGAAGGTTATGAGATTTATAGCGATGCTTCGGGCAGTGGTTTGGGTTGTGTGCTGTTACAACATGGAAGCGTTATAGCATATGGCTCGAGACAGCTGAAGGTGCACGAGAGGAACTATCTGGTCCATGACTTGGAGCTAGCGACCGTGATTTTTGCCTTGAAGCTGTGGAGGCATTATTTGTACGGTGTGAAGATTGATATCTACACCGATCACAAGAGCCTGAAGATTTGATTGATTAGAAAGATCTGAACATTAGGCAACGTAGATGGATGGAGTTCCTGGGGGACTATACATTTAAGATCCACTACGTGCCTGGTAAAGGCAATGCGGTTGCGGATGCATTGAGTCGCCGAGCCCCAGCTCAAGTCAATTGGCTGTCGGTCCATGACGAGCGGTTGGTTTGGGAGTTAGAGGCGTTGGAGATCTGTTGCGTTGATAAGCAATCAAGTGTTGAAGCAGTATTGAATTGGACTGAAGTCCAATATGATCAGGCTAATCGGATTCGGCAGGCATTGGATATGGATGTCCACATGAAGCAACTCATAATAGAGGCTCTGGATGGGTCAAATTCCCAATTCGTTGTGGAGGGCGGATTACTTTGGAAAGACGGTCGTCTGTGCGTCCCAAGCGTGGGCAGTTTGCAGGTGGAATTGGTGTACGAGGCTCATCATACCAAGTACTCAATTCACCAGGGGAGCACGGACATGTACCGCGATGTTAAGAAATTGTTATGGTGGCCAGGACTGAAAAAGGATGTGGCACTCTACGTGGCGAAGTGTAAAACTTGCTCCTTGGTGAAGGCGGAATGCCAAAAGCCGGGAGGATTCTTGAAATCCTTGCCTATTCCGGAGTGGAAGTTCGACGACATTACTATGGACTTTGTGCATGGTTTTCCAAGGTCGCAAAAGGGGAACGACGCCATTTGGGTGGTCGTAGATCGTCTAACGAAGGTGTCGCATTTCATTCCGCATAAGAAGGATGATCCGGTTGAGAAATTGGCAAAGTTGTATTTAGATAATATTGTGCGGCTTCATGGTGTGCCCCGCAGCATCGTGAGTGACCGAGATGGGCGGTTCACGTCCAATGATTAGAGGCTTGTACAGCAAATGTTGGGAACAAAGCTGAGTTTTAGCACAGCCTTCCATCCGCAAATGGATGGGCAGACCGAGTGGGTCAATAGGACAATGGAAGACATGCTCCGCATGTGTGTCCTGGACTTTGGAAGGCAATGGGAAAACCACCTATACTTGGTGGAGTTTGCGTACAACAATAGCTACCAGGCGAGTATTTAAATGGTGCCCTTCGAGGCCCTATATGGTAGAAGACGTCGCACGTTGTTGTCCTGGTTGGAAACGGGTGAATCAAAGTTATTTAAGCGTCAAGAGGTGGAAGATGCTACTTCATTGGTGCGAACCATTTGGGAGAGGTTGCTAATCGCTCAGCACCGTTAGACAAAGTACTATAATGCCAAGCACAGGAACGTGGAGTTCGATGTGGACGCCTGGGTGTACTTAAAGATCAAGCCGTTCAAGGGTGTCTCGCGGGTGCAGCGATTGAAAAAACTAAGCCCGAGGTACCTTGGGCCGTTTGAGGTTCTGGAGCGGGTTGGCGAAGCAGCCTATCGTTTGAAGCTATCAGTGGAGCTTAGTGGTCTACATGATGTATTCCATATATCGGTGCTACGGAAGGCGGTGCAAGAGCCTACACAATTGATCGCGGTCGATCAAGTGTCGGTTGATAGTGGGTTGACGATGAAGGTCAAGCCCGTGCGTATTGAAGACTAGGAAGTCAAGCGGCTACGCAATAAAGAGATCAGGATGGTCAAGGTCCGTTGGGACAATTGCGGTCGAGAGGAGCTCTCTTGGGAGCGAGAGAAGACTATGCTGAAGGAGTACCTGGAGTTGCTTCACTCAGGTACCATTTAAGTTTTTATGTTTCTTTCCTTTATGTAATTTCGAGGACGAAATTCCTTTAAGAGGGGGAGAGTTGTAACGCCCCGAAACTCAAAAGAGCGACGGGAGGCGTTTTGGGCCAAATCTAGTATTTGGCAAGGGGCACACGGCCTGAGACACGGGCGTGTCTCAGGGCGTGTCGAGCCCGTATCGACGATTGGCCCAGGGAGTCGACATTTTCGCTCGACGATGTGTTGAGATGGGGCACACGGCCTGAGACATGGGCATGTCTCAGGGTGTGTCGAACCCGTGTCGACGACCGGCCCGGGGAGTCGATATTTTCGCTCGACGATGTGTCGAGACGGGGCACACGGCCTGATACACGGGCGTATCTCAGGGCGTGTCTAACCCGTGTCGATGACCGGCCCGAGGAGTCGACATTTTTGCTCGACGATGTGTCGAGACAGGGAACACGGCCTAGGACACGGCGTTTCCAAGGCCGTGTTGGGTGGTCAATGAACTTTGCTCGACAAAGTGTCGAGACAGTGAACACGGCCTGGAGCCCAAGCATGTTCGGGTTTGACACGGGCGTGTCAAATACGATACGGGCGTGTACAAGACTCGTGTGAGTCTCGGGTTGTTTTCGGGGCTGTGTCGATGGGGGCACACGACCAACCACACGGCCGTGTCAGTTGGAACACGGGCATGTCAGGTCAAACACGGGCATGTCAGATGCTCGTGTGTTTTTCGAGACACGTCAATTTTGACGGCGAATGAGGGACACGGCCCTGGACACGGGCGTGTCGCAGGCCGTGTTCGGCCCAGGTTTTACTTTTCAGCTACGAATCGTAGCCATTCGTTTCCATATTTTGGGATCCGACGGTTAGGGGTTGTTCCTACTGGGATATACCCAGGATTGGGCCTTTGAAACCCTCATTTCTCTTGAGTGGTTCTCTTTCAAAGTCTAGAGAGAGGGGAGAGCAAACGAAGAAGAAGAAGCCTAGATCCGGTCACCGGCGGAGCTTCAGAGCTCCAAATCGCGAACCGACTTCGGATCTATGGAGCCAAAGAGAGGCAGTGCTTTTCATCCGCTTATGTTTCCATGGAGCCAAGGAAAAATGCTAGGGTAACGATTCTCTACTTGAGCATGTGAAGCTCTACTTATTTTGCATAGGAAGCCCACTCTCGCGAGTTTGCGGTGAGTTTGAGGCGTTCCTTCGGGTAAATATATAAAGTCCTCGTTGTTTAGAGTCCGTATTCGAGAATGGACATAGGCATGATGTGTGAAGCCTGCTCGGACAATTTGGACTGGATCGGTGATGTTGCATTGCATAAATGGCCAGAGAATACTACGTGCGAATATGTGTTTTTTTTGGGGGGGGGGCGATTTTCTACGTGGTAGATTGCAACAGGGAGCCTTGGTGATTAACCCCAAGGTGCACCCGAAAAACTGGGCAAATGCGTGATTCTGCCAACATGGTGGCCTGGGAGCCAACTTGAACATAACCGGGTTATGTAAAGTGTGTGACGGAAATGGGACTCGGGAGAAGTTTGACCCGCGCATATGTTTTAAATTAACGTTGCGGTGTGAGCAACGGGTCAGGCGGAACCGTACCCGTTCTATGTCATTCGGTGTGAGCCGTTGGCATATATGAGGGTATTTGGCAGTCTATGGCTTAAATTGACGTGACCCATGCCGGGAAGACAAAATGCTCATAGTTTGGGCATCAAAGTGGCGGTGGTGTGATCGGAATGTCTATGGCTTAAATTGACGTGACATCGACCAGTTCACCGAGAATGTGCCCTGAGTGCATGAGGTGTGTGTCCGTGCGTGCCAATGCCTGTGATGCAATGTATATATATACTGCTTAGCTATGATAATAAAGTGCAGGGAAGGAGCATCGCCGCCCTGATTTTGGGGGCGGGATCGTTATAATTTGGTCAGCATTGCTGACTGTTGCTTTTGTTTGCCACCGTGCGGTGGTTTGTTGCTTGCAGGTGCTGCTGGACCAAGCGGTCAATAGCGGGCTAAAGCCCAAGTTGCTGTGTCGGCCCTCGAAGGGCTAATTTTTGGATGTTTTCTTTATTCATGTATGGCCGGCCTACGTGCCGAGGTTTGAAAACATGTAATTTTGAAGGAAACAATTTGTAAGGCCTTAAGGCCAGTACTTGTGTATTTGTACTTCATTCCTTGGGTTTGTTTAGTGGACATTCATGCTATTTGTGCTGGGTTCTTTTAATTGCAACTTTTAAAACTGTTTCCGCTAGAATGACTCTGTGTAGGACGTTGAAATGGTTGGATGGTTTTCATTGAGTAACCACCCGGTTTGTCTGTGGTATATGGCGTAGGGCCTCGGCCGGACCTACTGCTATATGCTATGCGACGGATAAGGGGTGTTACACACGCAGTGTCAAACAATGCCTGGAATCCTTGGTTCACTGAACTGGAAAGCAGGAATCGCAACTCGTCCCGCAATCCTTCATAGAACCGATTCGTTTTTCGCTGCTCGTCAGCGAAGATTGAACCCGCATACCATCCCAATCTTGTGAACTCACGTAGGTAAGTTTCAACACTGCCTTCTCCTTGCGTCAGCCTTTGGAACTCATTTTCCATGGCGATGCGTTGTGCCGCCGGGAGGTGCTTTGCCAGGAAGAGTCGGGAGAATTCCTCAATTGACACTTGTGTTAACTGTTGAAATTTGTGAAGTGGAAGTGGGTGACGGGACAGGCCGCGCGGCCTGTGGCGGACAGCTTTGGCAGACTGGGCGGACTGGGCGGACTGAGGTTTGCGGCCTGGTGAAAAGTCTGGTGGAAGCCGGCTGTGTTCTGAGCGGGTTGTTGCATGGAGTCCGCGGTTTGGTGCGGCCTGCTATCTGCGGATAGAGAGGCTTGCGGACTGGTGCTTTGCTCAGTGGTCGTGGGTGCAAGCTTGCGCTGTTGGCGGGTTGGTTCGAGTTCGCGGGAAGCCTTGCGGACTGGTGTGTCCGCGGTTTGGGCTATTGCGGACTGGGCCTTGAGCTTGGCTGAGGCCTTGTCGAGCTCAGGTGTTACAGCAGGTCTTGCTGTGGAGACCGGTGGCGGACTGGTGTTGGAGTCCTGGAGGTAGCTGCTGTGTTGGACAAGTGCGAGGAGCTCGCGGACTGGTTGCGGTCTGTGCTAGGGTGTTTGGCGGACGGGACTTTGTGTCCGCCATGCTCGCACTGGCCCTTGATGGTTTGGACTTGGTCACACATTGTGCCAAGTTCATGGTGTCCGCCGTATCCGCGAAGTCCGCTGTGACCGGGCGGACTGTTGTTGTTTGCCTTTAGTCGTGGACTTGTGGCGGATTGAGGTGTGAGTCTTGCGGACTGCCTCGGGTTGGTGCGGACAGCCATTGAAGAGGGTTTGCTGTCCTGAAGCAGTTGGAGCTTTGCGGGCTGGTGCCTTGTCCGCTTAGCTTAGGCGGACTGGAGAGGGTTCGTCAACGGTTGCCTTGCTCCTGGCGGTTTCCTTGGTATCCGGCTAAGTCCATGCGGACTCAGCGGACGGTGGTTGTGTTCGCGCGGACTGAGGGTGGTGTCGCTATCTCTTGGGCGGTGACCACACTCCTCACCTTGCCTATAAATAGGACCCCCCTGGCACATCTACAGTAACCTAAGTAACGTGAGTGAACAGTAAATTGGGTTGGGCGAGTGCTGCGGTCTGTGTTTTCCAGTCCGCGCGGATTGTTTCAGGCTGACGGTTTGCTGTGTGCAGGTCGCGCGGATAACTTCAAGGAGCCAGGAGCTTGGCTGTGACTTCGGTCAGTGCTTGGAAGTGTGCGGTCTCTGCGGACTCAGCAGGAGGTCGCTCTGCGGCTTGTCAGTTCTGTTTTCAACTTTCCCAGCTTCAATAACCTGTCCGCCGGCTTCAGGCGGGTAGGGGAGTTCCTCAGTTCGGGTTCAGCAGGAGGCGAATAACGGTCTGTCCGCGCGGCCTCGCGGCTTCGGCGGACTCCGTGGTATTCGGCGGATTGCAGCATAGCTTGGGCGAGCTCAGCGGTCTCGGCGGTCTCGGCGACCTCGCGGTCTCGGCGGACTGGAGTGCTGTCCGCCCGGCTTGTTTTTTGGTTCTTTCTGTTTACAGCTGTAATACTAGCGAAATCATGTCTCGCTATGTATGCCTCGGATTGTAAAGAAGTGAATGCATAATAAGTCCTTCTTGTGCTTCCATTATTTATTGGGTGCAACCTCTAGTCCTTGGGTTTTCCGCAGGTTCAGCGTGCGAACTGGGTAGTTCCGAAGATATTAATTTGGTGTTTGGGCTATCTTGCTCACCACGTTGAGAAAATTTAACATGGTATCAAAGCGAGGTTCCTGAGGTTGCGGAGGTTCAGTTGCGTGAGCGGAGGTCAACCAGCGTTGTTACTCAGGGATTGAGTGGTGTTCAACCTGTGTTGTTGCTCGGAGCTGCTGAAGGGTACCAACAGGTGGTTGCAATGGAAGGAAGCTTAGCAAGAGGTCTTGGCATTGAACTCTTAACGCCGACTAACTATAAAAAGTGGAAGTCGTGCATGAAGAGTTATCTTCTAGGCGAGGAGCTGTGAGAAGTTGTCGGTGGAGACGACAGACAGGAAGTTACTGCTGCTTTCGGTACTGCTGAACAGGTGAGGCTCTGGAGAAGAACTAATGCTAAGGCAGAGTTCGTTTTGAAGAGAGCTGTCTCTCCGGAACTGTTTGATCACATCATTGGGTGTGAGTCGGCTGCTGATATTTGGACAACCATTGATGAGTTGTTCAATAGGAAGAATGTGGCGCGGCTTCAGTTCCTGGAGAATGAGTTGGCCAGGGCAACTCAGGGAGACCTTTCCATCTCCAAGTACTTCTTAAAGATGAAGAGCTTGTGTGCTGAGCTGTCGGCACTGGATCCTGATGAGCCTATCTCTGAGGCAAAGATGAAGAGGCACATTATCCGTGGCTTGCGGAAGGAGTATGTGGCCTTTGTTACATCTGTTCAAGGGTGGGCTACTCAGCCGTCTCTGCTGGAGCTGGAAAATCTGCTTGCCTCGCAGGAGAGCTTAGCAAGGCAGATGGCTGGAGTGAATCTGAATCAGGAAGGCAGCGAGGCTCTCTTCTCAGGCAAGAAGAAGGGATGTGAAGGGAAGAAGAAGAAGAAGGTGCAGGCCGCTGTTGAGAAGGAGACTTCAACTTCATATCCGCCGGAGAGGAGCAATGCACCTAAGGACTGGAAGAAGAATCTGAAGTGCTACCGGTGTCATCAGCGTGGGCACTTCAAGCGGGACTGCAAGGTCAAACTGCAGCCTGGGCATGCTGCGGGAAAGGAGGAAGCTTGCTCGCGAAGTGAAGAAGCAGAATGGGGAGGAGCTTTCATGACGGGCACTTGTGTCCGGGCCTTATCTGCTGAGGACTTCAACAGCGAATGGATCGTCGACTCCGAGTGTGGTCATCACCTCACCGGAGACAAGTCGAAGTTCACCTCCATGCAGGCTTACTCAGGTAATGAAGCTATTATCACTGCTGATAATACTGTTTATGCAGTAGAGAAGGAGGGGGTCGTGTCTTTGGGTAGTGATCAGGGGCCACTCACGTTAAGGAGTGTGTATCACGTGCCGGGCATGAAGAAGAACCTCTTCTCGGTGACCAATGCGGTGGACGCTGGGTATCACGTTCTGTTTGGGCCAACAGACGTGAGGTTCCTTCGCAACATATCAGCGGTAAAGGCTGATGTTGCTCATGTTGGGAGGAGGGTGAAGAACTTGTTTGTTCTTTCCACCAGTGCCTATGTTGATAGGATGAGGGCCAATGATAGTGCGGCTATCTGGCATGAGAGGCTGGGGCATGTTGGCATGGACAAGCTGAAGGCAATGGCTAGTAGAAGTCTGGTGAGGGGGTTGCCGATGTTGTCCTCCTTTGGTGATGGGCATGTTTGTGCGGGCTGTCAATACGGTAAGGCACATCGCCTTCCGTTTGATAAATCTCAAACAAGGAGCAAGAAACCATTGGAGTGTATTCATGGCGACCTGATGGGACCGACTGTTACTGCCAGCCTTGGTGGAAGCAAATACATGCTTGTCTTGGTTGATGACTACTCAAGGTATACTTGGGTGTACTTCTTAAAGGAGAAGTCGGAAGCCTTCCGTTTGTTCGTGGAGTTCAAGGAGTTGGTAGAAGGCCGGCTTGGCTTGCGGATTAAGAAGTTTAGAACTGATAACGGGGGGGAGTTTGTCTCTTCCGAGTTTTCTAACTTCTGCAGGAAGCACGGGATCCAACGAGAGCTTACTTGTGCTCACACTCCACAACAAAATGGGGTAGCGGAGCGGAAGATCCGTCATTTGACGGAAACCTGCAAATGCTGGCTGCATGCGAAAGATATCCCAAGGTCCTTTTGGGCGGAGGGAATGTCTTGTGCTGCTTATGTTATCAACCGGATGCCACTCAGCCCTATCAACATGAAGACTCCTGTTGAGCTGTTGCTGAAGGAGAAGCCGAGTGTTGGACACCTTCGAGTGTTCGGTTCAACTTGCTACGTGCATGTCCCGGATGCTTCACGGACAAAGCTGGATGCGAAGGCAAGGAAACTTGTCTTTGTTGGCTATGATGAGCGGAAGAAGGGATGGAAATGCATGGACCCTGTGACGAAGAAGTTCGTGGTGTTAAGAGATGTTGTCTTTGACGAGCTGACGTCATATGGAGGTGGCTCGGTGGAGCTAACTGGAAGTAGCAAGGTTGATGAAGCACCGGTGGAGGCTGCTGATGGCTTGGAAGAGGAGCTTGCTGTTTCACCAGCATCTCCTGTTGCTTCGAACTCCGAGGCTGAGCCTTCTGGCTCAGGAAGCAGGGGGAGCACTGCTCAATGCTTGCCCCAGGTAGGAGTGGAGCCTGAAGAAGCAACGGAAGCCGTGAGCAAGGAGCCATGTCTTCGGAGATCGAAGAGGGTGGTTAAGCCACCAGCTCGATACTGTGATGGGAATGCAGTGAGCTTTGTCTCCTGCTTCTTTGCAGGTCCTCTGGATGAGCGAGAGCCTGCAAACTTCAACGAGGCCACTGGAGTGAAGGAGTGGGATGATGCCATGAAGGAAGAGATTGATGCTCTGAAGAAGAATGAAACCTGGGACCTTGTGCCCAAGGTTGATGGCGTTACTCCGGTTACTTGCAAGTGGGTGTATTAGTTGAAGAAGAAGGCTGATGGGAGCATTGATCGGTTCAAGGCTCGCCTGGTCGCAAGAGGATTCTCACAACAGTATGGAGAAGACTATGAGGAGACATTCAGTCCAGTTGCGAAGATGACATCTGTAAGAGTGGTGATCGCCTTGGCTGCTAGCAAGGGATGGAGGTTGTGGCAACTCAATGTGAAGAATGCCTTTCTTTACGGAGAGATTGACAAGGACATCTTCATGGATCAGCCGCTTGGTTTTGTCTCTGAAAAGCATCCGGATTATGTCTGCAAACTCAGGAAGGCTCTCTATGGGTTGAAGCAAGCTCCTCGAGCGTGGTATGGGAAGATTGCAGAGTACCTGCAGTTCTGTGGATACCTGGCTTCCAACTCGGATTCAAGCTTGTTCGTCAAGAAGAAGGGAGAGCTAAGAGTCTTGGTCCTGCTGTATGTAGATGATATGATCATCACAGGGAACTCGGAGGAGGAAGTAGCAAGGCTCAGGGGAGAGCTTGCTATACGTTTCGAGATGAAAGACTTGGGAGAGTTGCATCACTTTCTTGGTCTGGAAGTGGAGAGGAAGGAGTGCGGGATTCTCATTAGCCAGAAAGGGTATGCTGATCGTATTGTGAAGCGGTTTGGCATGGGCGAAGGGAAGAAGTGCTCTACTCCACTGGAATCTGGGCTGAAGCTTCGACGGGATGAGGGAAGGGTTCTTAATGATCCCTTGGTGTTCAGGGCTCTTATTGGGAGCTTGATTTACCTGACGATTACAAGGCCGGATATAGCTTATGCTGTTGGCCGAGTAAGTCGGTATATGGCTGAACCAAGGCAATCTCATCTAGTGGCGGCGAAGGGAATTCTGAAGTATGTCAAGATGACTTCTGAGATGGGACTCCTCTATGGAAGGGATGCGGAGTTTGCGTTGCTCGGGTACACGGATGCTGACTATGGCGGTGATTCGGATGATCGAAGGTCTACTTCAGGTTATGTGTTCACTTGCGGTTCAGCTAGCATCTCGTGGTGTAGCAAGAAGCAGGACTCGGTGTCGGTTTCAACCACGGAGGCGGAGTATAAGGCTTCGGCCTTGGCTGCTCGGGAAGCCGTTTGGTTGAGGAGGCTTATAGAGGATGTTCATGAAGAAGTGCAAGGGCCTACTTTACTCCGGGGTGACAATGAGAGTGCTCTCAAACTGGTAAACAATCCAGTGTGTCACGCAAGGACCAAGCATATAGAGATTGATCACCACTTCATCAGGGAGAAGGTGTTGGAGGGGTCTCTGCTGGTCGGGCATGTTCGGAGTGAAGATAATCTTGCTGACATCTTCACGAAGCCGCTGTCGAAGGGTCCCTTTGAACGCTTGCGCAGCTTGCTGGGCTTGGTCACCACTTCTCACTTCAAGGGGGAGTGTTGAAATTTGTGAAGTGGAAGTGGGTGACGGGATAGGCCGCGCGGCCTGTGGCGGACAGCTTTGGCGGACTGGGCGGACTGGGCGGACTGAGGTTTGCGGCCTGGTGAAAAGTCTGGTGGAAGCCGGCTGTGTTCTGAGCGGTTTGTTGCATGGAGTCCGCAGTTTGGTGCGGCCTGGTATCTGCGGATAGAGAGGCTTGCGGACTGGTGCTTTGCTCAGTGGTCGCGGGTGCAAGCTTGCGCTGTTGGCGGGTTGGTTCGAGTTCGCGGGAAGCCTTGCGGACTGGTGTGTCCGCGGTTTGGGCTGTTGCGGACTGGGCCTTGAGCTTGGCTGAGGCCTTGTCGAGCTCAGGTGTTACAGCAGGTCTTGCTGTGGAGACCGGTGGCGGACTGGTGTTGGAGTCCGGGAGGTAGCTGCTGTGTTGGACAAGTGCGAGGAGCTCGCGGACTGGTTGCGGTCTGTGCTAGGGTGTTTGGCGGACGGGACTTTGTGTCCGCCATGCTCGCACTGGCCCTTGATGGTTTGGACTTGGTCACACATTGTGCCAAGTTCATGGTGTCCGCCGTATCCGCGAAGTCCGCTGTGACCGGGCGGACTGTTGCTATTTGCCTTTGGTCGTGGACTTGTGGCGGATTGAGGTGTGAGTCTTGCGGACTGCCTCGGGTTGGTGCGGACAGCCATTGAAGAGGGTTTGCTGTCCTGAAGCAGTTGGAGCTTTGCGGGCTGGTGCCTTGTCCGCTTAGCTTAGGCGGACTGGAGAGGGTTCGTCAACGGTTGCCTTGCTCCTGGCGGTTTCCTTGGTATCCGGCTAAGTCCATGCGGACTCAGCGGATGGTGGTTGTGTTCGCGCGGACTGAGGGTGGTGTCGCTATCTCTTGGGCGGTGACCACACTCCTCACCTTGCCTATAAATAGGACCCCCCTGGCACATCTACAGTAACCTAAGTAACGTGAGTGAACAGTAAATTGGGTTGGGCGAGTGCTGCGGTCTGTGTTTTCCAGTCCGCGCGGATTGTTTCAGGCTGATGGTTTGCTGTGTGCAGGTCGCGCGGATAACTTCAAGGAGCCAGGAGCTTGGCTGTGACTTCGGTCAGTGCTTGGAAGTGTGCGGTCTCTGCGGACTCAGCAGGAGGTCGCTCTGCGGCTTGTCAGTTCTGTTTTCAACTTTCCCAGCTTCAATAACCTGTCCGCCGGCTTCAGGCGGGTAGGGGAGTTCCTCAGTTCGGGTTCAGCAGGAGGCGAATAACGGTCTGTCCGCGCAGCCTCGCGGCTTCGGCGGACTCCGTGGTATTCGGCGGATTGCAGCATAGCTTGGGCGAGCTCAGCGGTCTCGGCGGTCTCGGCGACCTCGCGGTCTCGGCGGACTGGAGTGCTGTCCGCCCGGCTTGTTTTTTGGTTCTTTCTGTTTACAGCTGTAATACTAGCGAAATCATGTCTCGCTATGTATGCCTCGGATTGTAAAGAAGTGAATGCATAATAAGACCTTCTTGTGCTTCCATTGTTTGTTGGGTGCAACCTCTAGTCCTGGGGTTTTCCGCAGGTTCAGCATGCGAACTGGGTAGTTCCGAAGATATTAATTTGGTGTTTGGGCTATCTTGCTGACCACGTTGAGAAAATTTAACATTAACGGCCTACCAGCTAAGTGGTGTAGTTCCATCTCATCCCACCATAAATGCGCCTCTCCTTCTATTAAGAAGGTGGCTAAAGTGTCCTTCTGATCATCCTCCTCCCGATCGCCGTCATTATCCGCTTGGCGTACGACAACCAATCCTTAGTCTGCACAGGAGATCCTACTCCCGAAAACGTAGGCGGGTTAAAGCTCATGAACTGCTTCAACTGCCTCTCAGCTGCTCGAGGTGCCACAACAACAACAGGTTCTGGCCTCGTTGTAACCTGTTCTGGCCTCAATGTTGGTTGCTCCTGCCCTTGCGCCTGCCTAGTAGGCTGTGCTTGAATCATCGCAAATAAGGCCTCAGCAACTAATCACACAGTTTTCGTAGAAGGCAGAGGTATAGGCACCTCAGCTGGTGTCATACTTTCATCAGAAAGTTTGGGCTTCGATTGCCCAACACCACTCCGCATCACCTATAGGTGAACAAGACACGCATATTAACGACCGCACACAAGCAATCACAACAAAAGAGGAACGCGCAGGTTCCTCAAACACATGTATTTGCATTCCTAAAGTGGACATTGAAGAGTTCCTTAGTGTTCACGTGGTTCGCACGTACACGTGCTCGCCACTCCACAAAAGAATTCGACCACGAATTCAAAAGGGAAAGACCGAGGCAGCTGATACTAAAAATGTAACGACTCCATCCGTTCATATAGTATATACTAGAAGGTCCGACCGTGACCCCACAACATATACCACAAAACAGGCGGCGAAGTCACGGAGTGATACCAGAGTTGCGCATCTTAACTCATTTCATTCTAGCGGAAGCCTATAACACACAACGGAACTCTAAACATGAATGTCCACCATATAAAGATCCACATTTATATATAACAGGAATGTTCACCAAGTACAAATTCAGTTAGCCTTATGGCCTTACAAGTCCTTTTACAATATTGGATTCCAAATATCGGCGCGCGACCAGCCACATATAAACAAAACATAGTGTGTTAAGCTTAGCCTTCAAGGGCTAGCAGCAACAACAATAGCAGCAGTAGGGACTTCAGCCTTTATGAGTCCCGCTTGGTTCTCCAGCACCTGCACAGGGACAGCTCACCCAACGGTTGCAAATAAGGCAACGGTCAGCATTCAGCTGACCAAATTATAACGACCCTACCCCTTTACCGAGGCAGTGGTATTCCTTCCCTGCAGGTATAGCAATTCTCATGTATATATATATTCATCACATTTTGTGCACTCACGCACAAACATTCCATCACAACCGCCAGCCACGTGGCCCGACGATCCGTGCACTCAGGGCACATTCTTGGTGTACCGACGAACCAGGGTCCCACCACCATATCAGGGTCACAACCCAACGGTAAACAATTGAGCATTTACTCCATGGAGTGCAGCCGGATATTTTAGTCTTAATGACCCGGTATTGGCCCGTAGCCCCCATTGTGTCATGGCGCACAGGCCTAAGACTCTCGCTATGCGTTTCTGCCAAATGCCAATTCATCCATACACCCATGGCAGACAACCATAGCGCGGATATAGTTCAGCCTTTGCCCGTTGCTCAAATAGTTAGTTCTATAACCAGACTAACGCGGGTCGGCAACTCCTTGTCCATTCAGCAAATAGCCATAGTGTCCTCACAGGACAAGCTTCACAATCACAGGTTAGCCAGGTTCCACGCTCAGCAGTAGTGACAAAACTCATTTTCCATCCCTAGCTTTAACCATTTTTGAGTATTTTCCTGGGCTTTCCTACCAATACTTCCTGCTACTACCCTTCACAGGCACAACCCAGCAAGCAGCACAAGCATCAAGGGTATTTTCCTGACTTACCACGCCAGTACTTCCTGCTACTACCCTTCACAGGTACCACCCATGAACATCAAGCATTACAAGGGTATTTCCTGGACTTCCAATCCAGTACTTCCTGTTACTACCCTTCACAGGTACAACCCATTCAGCACAAGAATTATACTGTTATTTCCTGGACTACCACTCCAGTACTTCCTGTTACTGCTCTTCACAGGTTTAACCCATCGACTCCTAAGCTACACGTTTCATCACGGAGTCTTCTCCGATGCGTATATGCAACATCAACAATCCAGACCAACCTGTACAGATGGTCTTCACACAGCATGCCTATTTCGTACTCCATTTCCAGATCTATATGCCAAATTAGTGGGGATTCCAAGAATCAACCCAAGGGACTCCCGTAACAAGCCACCCTCTGGTGGGGGAATCCTGTGCACATGCCCAAAAGGAAGCCTTCACATGGCTATGAAGAAAGATCGTTACCCTTGACGATCGTTTTGGCGCCATTAGCTCCGAGTCGGCTGGACAACACCGCAGCGTCCTTGCCTCCACAACGCTAGCCTCAGATTGTGAACAGGAGCTCCACAGCTCCACCGGTGGCCTGCACCTTCCCTCCTTCTCCTTCTTCCTCTCTCTAGCTTTTAGAAAGAGTATGACCTAACTCAAATGAGAATTTCCTTCTCATGTTTCGGCCTTAAGGAAACAGGGAGGGCTCTCAGCCATCAGATCTCAGCTGAGGAAATGGACGGCCATGATTTTGCCACAAAAGGATAAATCTTGCCTGACACGGCCTGTGATACGCCCGTGTCACAAGCTGTGTACCTTAAGCGGTACACAACCGACTCAACCAGACCAGTAGACGGCCATGTGACACGCCCGTGTCACGGGCCGTGTCACCTGATACGCCTTCAGACATGCCCGTGTTTGTGGCCGTGTACATCAGGCTCCACAAAACCAACTTCAACCCGATCGGGACACAGCCAGTGACACGCCCGTGTCACAGTCCGTGTACACTAAGACACACCTGTGTCGTGCCCGTGTTCACCCGGCCTCAATGCCTTGGGCACATCCAGCAAAGGATACGGCCAGTGACATGCCTGTGTCCCAAGGTGTGTGCCCATACACAGCAGCAGACACGCCCCAGCTCAAATTTGTCGAACTGATTTTGTCGACCAAAGGATGACATGGCCTCTGACATGCCCGTGTTAGATGGCGTGTTCCCTCATTTTTCGTAGGAATGAATTTTCATCGACCACTCGCCGGCTGCTCACCCGAGCAGGACACGCCCTGGGACATGCCCGTGTACTAGGTCGTGTCACCCGACTTTTTCCCAATCCTGGGATTTGGGTATTACACTATCTCAATCATCCAGATTGGAACCATTAGCCAGAAGAACAAGATCATTATGTATCTTGAAGAGAAGCTCCTTAAGGAGAAACAGATTATGGTTGAATTCAATAAGCCCAAGACAGTGTTGCCACTAATAGATTCCTTCACCTCTCAAAAAGATAAGAGTGGTTTGGGGTTCAAGTGGAACTCTAGTATTACCAACTCCAAAGGGAAGGGCAAAGATCCTGTAGTGCCTCAGGCAACCTTTACAATGTAATCCTCCCATAAAAATGTATGACCAAGATAGCATTTATGGTCACTGGAAAAATGGGAACTAATCTTGTAAGAATACAAGGGTATCTTACAATGGAGGGATAAAGTGTAAGACCCCCCCACCCGGATCCCAAAACATGGCACGAAGGGGGAGTCTTATGCCCGGAACAGCCGCCTTGCGGTAGCATTAGCACACGTGCTAACCTGTACCACAAGACGCCTATTCCGCCGGCTACAACAATATCAATAAATCATGCCAACCCAACCGAATAAATAAGCATCCAGAAGTCAAAATCCACACTAAGTTATAATGTCCAAATACATCAATAATGAGAAGCTAAAACATGCTTCTACAATATATCAGAGTACAGCTAAACATTGCCCAAACGGGCTACATCAGAGTAATCAAAACACTAACATCTGTAACAGACGGTATCGACGGCACCGTCGCATCAGGCCCTGTCGTCCTGGCCTGGCTGTCCTGCTGCGTAGTCTGCGGCTGCTCTACCTGCGGCGTGACCTCCTAAAAAGGAAGACGTAGCAACCGTTAGTCGAAACGACTAAGTGGTTTCACATCCGCTCCCCCGGCGACTCCTCGGCACCGGGCGGAGAAAAGGAACAAGAGTATAGTATATAACAAGTAAGCAAGTAAAGGAGGTACAAGCAAGTGGCAGTAGTGTAAGAGTAACAGCATCATAGTCAGCATATATGAAAGAGCTACACTAAACTAGCAAGTATAAGTAACAGCAGGAAAGTAACTTAACTTATAAGAATGCCCATACAAACTTATAAGTTAAGGATCGGGTTACATAAAGTAACTCATCGTATAAGAGTGCCCATACAAACTTATACGATGAGGATCTTGTTGTGCAATGTTATGAAATGCTATGAATGCTATGCAATGACTCACCCATGCACACCCATGCAATTGCTATGTCGACACAGACTATAGTTCCCACTTTTCGAGCAGGTAGCTAACCTCTCAGGCATCAGCCGCCGTGGCCAGGCGGTGACAGTAGAACGGGCACTTCTACTACTAGGCGGGTATCACACTACTTCACCTAGGCCTCCGTACGCCTCAATGCTAAGAACACAACAGCGGAGCCCATGCGTACTATGGCCCAGCGGGGTCTTGGGTAGATGTGCACCAAGAACACAGCCCGAACTGGCCTTGCGTGACCCGGAAGGGGCCTCGGAAGAAAGCACGAGGACACAGCCCAACCGTTCACATGGCCGGAGGGGCCTCAGGACGTGAACACCGAGGACACAGCCCAAACCGACCAAGTCTAACTGCCAACTCCCGTCGGTGTGACGACTGGCGAGCCCGTAGACCTGCCACACTATCCTTAACCCAGGATTACGACACCGCGTGTCGACTCACACCACATGCACATACCACATCAACGTATCATGGAAGGGGCCTCGGAAGTAAACACGAGGACACAGCCCAACCATCCATCCACACCTTAACTCAACACAACCAAAACAAGTGACGGTCAACACCGCACTTACATCCCTTCACAATACTACCCGTAGGGAGACGACTCTCTAAGTATTGGACTACAAGATTCATTTCATTAATCAAACATGTCCATAATCATAATCTATTCATCTATATGACTTTCCAAATGATGACAATGTAATATAAACATGATGCGCATATAAAAATCTATCTCATTTTCATTTGATAATGTCATAATTTAAACATGAAGTGCACAATACCAATCTTTCAATTCCTACCAATTCGATTCGTATAAATAAGATTATTTCACAATTTGATAATATGAATCTGATTAATAAGCAACTTCAATCATGCAACAATTGATTAATCATAAGGGTTCATCCAAGGCAAGTATCATGCATTATTAATTCCACCGAATCAAACTTCATCTTTCATTAAGCCCAGAATTTAGGCGCAGGTTGAATCTGGACAGCAACTTCGACCGGAGATTCCCGAGGCTACAGGAATCCAGTGAAGTCGTGTAACCCCTCGATGGAAAGGTATTTCCATGGACTACATCTTTCATATTCAGAGCTCAACCCAGATTTGACATTATCCTATTTGAAATCGGACTTGAAGTCCGCTGCGTACAGAACACAGTTTCTGCATACAGGATTTATTGAACATTTTCGTTTAGACTTTCCCGTGGCTACTACTTCGCCAGAAGTCGTGCAACAATTCATTGGAAAGGTATCTTCAAGGGCTTCAACTTTCGTGTTAAGCCGAAAGCCCAGATCTGGCCATAGCATACTTAAAAATGGCCATGAAGTTCGCTGCGCGCAGAATACAGATTCTGCACGCATCTTAAGGCGGAATGAACGGCATCGGTTCATCTTCCTCCTCAATGTGATCATCCCAAATAATTCCAGAAAACCTCCTCCCTTATTCACCCTCAAGAGGCCAAAACCCTTCACGAAACCATCCCTTATCATCACCTTGAAGAAGGGCGTGGTTGAAGAGATCTAAAACCTAAGACACAAGTCTTAGCATGACCTTTCCTAGAAAACTCCTCCTCACCATCAAGACTCTCTTGAGTCGATGTCTCTCCTAGGAAAATAACTATAGATCTAGCACCAAGGGAGAGGGTAGGAAACTCACATTGGCTCCAGCGGTACCACCATTTCTAGCCATGGATCTCGTAGTTCTCCTTGGCGGCATCTTCCCTTTCACGGCGATGGCGGATCTCCTTCGGTAGGACTTGCTCCTGCAGTTTTTCCCTCTCACAGGAGTCCTCACTGGAAATAGGGGATGAAAAGAGAATGAAAACGGCTAGGGTTTTCTCTCCCCTTTATATATAAAATGCGACACGGGTAGGGACACGGCCGTGTCCTTACCCGTGTCCTTCCTGGCGAAGCGGCAACGACAGTTTCCATGTCGGTTCAATACTTGACACGGGTTGGGACACGCCCGTGTCCCGACCCGTGTCCACATGACACGGCCGTGTGCATAGCCATGTCCTTGGCCGTGTACTTCTCGGGTTGCGTCTCGACACTTCTCGTCGAGCTCAACTCGACGCACACGGGTAGGGACACGGCCGTGTCACTACCCGTGTCACTTGGTGTCGACACAGCTCGACGATCTCGACACGGGTCGTCGAGCTCAACTCGACGCACACGGGTAGGCACACGGCCGTGTCCCTACCCGTGTCCCTTTGGTGTCGACACAGCACGACGATCTCGACACGGGTCGTCGAGCTCAACTCGACGCACACGGGTAGGCACACGGCCGTGTCCCTACCCGTGTTACTTGGTGTCGACACAGCTCGACGATCTCGACACGGGTCGTCGAGCTCAACTCGACGCACACGGGTAGGCACACGGCCGTGTCCCTACCCGTGTCCCTTTGGTGTCGACACAGCTCGACGATCTCGACACGGGTCGTCGAGCTCAACTCGACGCACACGGGTAGGCACACGGCCGTGTCCCTACCCGTGTTACTTCCTTTTTACACTGATTCTCCATTTCCCCACAAGTGCAGTCCAATTCCCTGCACTCTCAGGACTCAAGTCAGCCCTCCTGACTCAAAACACACACACTAGGGGCCTAGAGCGATTCGGGACGTTACAAATCCTATAAACAAAATAAAAGATTTCGTCCCCGAAATCAGGCTTAGGCTGTGGGGAGGAAAGCATGACAGGAAATTTAACACTTGCTTTTAAATAAAATTACCTTGAGCAAACAACTCCGGGTAGCGTTGCTGCATTAAATCCAATGGCTCCCATGTGTACTCCTCCTTCCCATGATTCAACCATAGCACCTTTACTAAGGGAACACTTTTTCGGCGCAAAGTCCTTGTCTCGCTGTCAACAATCCGCACCGGCTCTAGTCGCACAGACCTATCTGATGCCACTGCACCATCAGTAGTGGGAATATACTGGTCAGGCCGCAACAGTGCTTTTCGAAGCGACGACACATGGAACACGTCGTGGAGATTTTCTAGTTCTGGTGGTAACTCCAACCGATAGGCCAACGAGCCAATTCTTTCCAATATAGTATAAGGCCCAACATACCTTGGGCTGAGCTTTTTCACTCCCCGCACCCGTGACACTCCATGCATCGGCCGAATCTTAAGGAACACTTTTTCGCCCACCTGGAACTCCACCATCCGGTGCTTTTTGTTGTAATATTTCGCCTGTCGACTTTGAGCCTCCAACATGCGATCCCGTATCAATCTGACTGCCGCATCAGTATCATCTATGTATTCGTTTCCCAATGCCTTCGGATCTTCATCTTGCACCCAAGACAAGGGAGTCCTGCACCTTCTTCCGTAAAGGGCTTCATGGTGCGCCATGCCGATGCTCGCCTGATGGCTATTATTATAGGAGAATTCCACCAGGGGCAAGAGCCTTTCCCATGGCTCTCCTCTGTCCAGCACGCATAACCTCAATAAATCTTCCAGTGTCCTGATGGTCCTTTCAGACTGCCCGTCAGTCTGTGGATGAAATGCGGTACTAAAGGTTAGGCGTGAGCCCAAATACGCCTGTACTGCCTTCCACTCATTGGATGTAAACCGACCATCCCTATCCGAAACAATTGTCTTGGGCACGCCATGATACCGTACAAATTGCTCCACAAAAAGGCGTACCAAAACATCCACGTGTGCTTCCTTCTTCATTGGAATGAACCGGGCCACCTTTGTTAGTCGATCCACAATAACCCACACCGAATCATTCCCGGAGCGGGAACGAGGTTACCCATGAACAAAGTCCATGGAGATATCCTCGAACTTCCATTCGGGGATGGGCAGCGACTGCAACAAACCACCGGGACTCCTGCATTCAGCCTTCACTCTTTGGCAAGCTTCGCAATGTGTAACATAGTAGCGAACATCCTTCTTCATTCCCGGCCAACACATGGTCTTCCGCAGTCCGGCATACATCTTAGCAATACCCGGATGCACTGAATATTGAGAGGAATGCGCCTCTCTCAATATATCTTCCCGAATTTTGCCGCCCTTGGGAATATAAAGTCGGCCACGAAAATAAACGAGGCCGTCTTTGAGTGTGTACTCATCGGTGGTCCTATCTTCAATTGCCTTGATTGCCGGGGCCAAGGACGCATCCATTCCTTGCTCCACCCGAATCCGGTCTCGGATATCAGAAACTATGCTCATGTTGGCCAAATACTCCGCATACTCTGCCGAAGGATCCTTGAATACTAGAGTAATTTCCATCTCCTCGATCATCCGAGCAGACTCCATACTCATCAGCCGAGACTCTGGGCTAGAGCCTGGCACTTTTCTACTCAAGGCATCGGCTACCGAGTTCGCTTTCCCGGGGTGGTAGTTCATGGTGAACTCATAGTCGCATAGAAATTCCAACCACCGCCGTTGTCTCAGGTTCAACTCCTTCTGAGTGTGAACATACTTCAAGTTTTTGTGATCGGAAAAGATCTCGCAGTGCACGCCATATAAATAATGCCTCCAGACTTTCAAAGCGAACACCACTGCTCCCAACTCCAAATCATGAACCGGGTAATTGAATTCATGTTTCTTTAACTGCCTTGAAGCATAAGCGATCACATGCCCGTGCTGCATCAGTACCGCTCCCATCCCTTGGTATGATACGTCCGTGTAAACTTGGAATCCTTCCTTCCCAGACGGAAGTGCAAGGATGGGGGCGGAGGTAAGCCTACCTTTCAATTCTTGAAATGCCTCTTCACATTGAGGTGTCCACTCAAATGGCACACCCTTCTTCGTCAAGGAGGTAAGAGGAAGGGCAATCTTGGAAAAACCTTTCACGAACTTGCGGTAGTAGCCAGCAAGTCCAAGAAAGCTTCGTACATCAGCCGCCGACTTCAAGGGCGACCACTCCTTCACGGCCCGCACCTTTGCTGGATCCACCGCTAACCCTGCTCCACTGATCACATGCCCCAAGAAGGCAACCTCCTTAAGCCAGAATTCACACTTGCTAAACTTGGCATACAAGGCATGCTCCTTCAATTTCTTCAAAACCAAGGTCAGGTGCTCGACATGCTCCTCCTCCGTCTTTGAGTAGACCAAGATGTCGTCGATGAAAACAATGATGAAGATGTCCAAATACGGTTCAAACACCTTGTTCATCAAACTCATGAAGGCCAAAGGGGCATTTGTGAGCCCAAACGGCATTACTGTGAACTCATACAAACCATATCTCGAACTGAATGCTGTTTTTTGAATATCCCCCTCATGTATCCTCAACTGATAGTATCCGGAGCGCAAATCCAATTTAGAAAACCAATGTGCTCCCACTAGTTGATCGAACAACTCATCGATCCGCGGTAGTGGATAAGTGTTCCGCACCGTCAACCGATTGAGTTCCCGATAATCTATGCACAATCGCAGTGTTCCATCCTTCTTCTTCACGAACAGCACAGGGGCTCCCCATGGTGATGAACTGGGGCGAACGAACCCTGAATCCACCAGTTCTTGCAATTGAACTCTAAACTCCGCGAGTTCTTTCGGAGCCATTCTGTATGGAGCCTTGGATACAGGCTTGGCACCTGGTACTAGATTGATCTGGAAGTCAACTTCTCTATGCGGAGGTAATCCTGGTAGCTTCTCAGGAAATACCTCAGGAAAATCCCGCACTACCCGTACATCCTTTAATTCCAACGCTGCTTCCTTCAACTCGAACCAGATCATGAAGACCTCATCCCCCTTCATATGAGCTTTTACAGCCTGAATAGAAGATAATATCATACGTGGCGCGAAGCCAATACCTTGGAAGATGACGTCAGAGTCTCCATGCCTCAAATAGATCCGCTTCTCCGCGCAGTCGATCCTCGCGAAGTGCCAGTCCAGCCATGCCATGCCCAAAATGATGTCAAACTCCGGCATTCTCAGAACCGTGGCCGGCGTATCAAAGGACTTCCCATCAATAAATAACTCCAACTCGCACTTGGCGGTCGCGATCATCTCCGAGCCGTCCGGAAGGCGTACACGTCGAGCTATGCCAGTGAAGTACTGTACATCCCCCATGTCTTTTATGAAATCCTCGGACACAAAGGAGTGTGAGGCACCGGTATCGAACAGCGCATAGGCTGTCTTCCCGCCAATAATCACGGTGCCTAAGTACCAACAACCAAAACTTATTGCTATTGGCTAGTAAGTTCTAATCAATTCAAGCTAGATCATGCAAATATGTAAATTAATTAAATCATACCTGCAATCACATCTTGTGGGTTCCTTTCCTGCGCCATGTCAAGCGCGTACACCTGATCCCGGACCGGTCCGGGGTTTCCTCTTGGCGGTCCTCGTCCTCGACCGCGCATATATCCCCGCCCTCGTGGAGCGGCTGGAGGGAGAGCAGGAGGGAGAGAAGGAGGGAGAGCAGGAGGGGCGTTCCCATATAGCTGCGGGCAAAAACGCCGGATGTGGCCCGGCTGGTTGCATTCGAAGCACACCAGACCACGACGCCCCTCAAGTTGTTGAAATCGCTGATGCTGTGGGGGTGGAGGAAACGCAGGCGGCTGCGGAACTGGATGCTCCACCCTATAGTTTCGGTGGACATGCCCTCCACCTCTTTGATAACCTCTTCCTCCTCTGAAGTCCCGTCTCCTTCTATTACTTGGGCCGGCTTCCATCACGTCCTCCGCATGCCTCTTACTACATCCCAGGTGGTCCGCCTCCAATCTTTTCGCCATATCAATGATCTCCGCCAAGCTACCATCCGCTATAAACAAAAGGGACTGCCTTAGGGGATCTCGCAGCCCTTTATAGAAGCGCTTGGCATAACCTCTGTCATCCAACTCATAAGAGTCCGCAAACCTTGTGAGATGCTGGAATTCCCGCTGGTATTCTGTAACCGACTTTGATCCCTGCTTTAGTAGAAGGAACCTCTGCTCAAGCTCATCTCGGGCCGATGTAGGGATAAAGTGCTCCAAGAAAACACCCGAGAATTCACTCCAACTTATCTCTGTGTAGATCCGGCCTTGGAAGGTAGAGCCCATGAGGGACTTCCACCACCTCTTCGCATGTAAGTCCAAGACAGACACTGCCAATGTCACTGCCATGTTGGCTGGGCAACGGATACCGGCCAACAACTCCTGTATCGTGTCTAGCCATTCCTCTGTACGTACGGCTGACTCCGTCCCAAGGTAGACGGGAGGGGAGAGAGCCCGGAAGGTGCTCAGCCAGTTGGAGCTCGGGGCCTGTTGTTGCACCGGAGTCTGCTGTGCCTTAAAAGCATTAAGAATGGCGGTGAGCGTCTGCCCCAACTCAGATTGTTCGAACTGAGTGGGTATGGGAGGGGTAGGAGTACCCCCCCATCGGCTCAACATGCAGTGGAACCTACACATACACGACAAATTTGTGGTCAGGTTGGCTAAACTTAAGGTCAAAGTTGGACAAACTTAATGTGAATTACATATGGGCACACCACTGCTTCCGCTAAGTCAGTTTGTCCCCAAACTGACTAACCAAACGGGGGTGGCACCATTGTTGAATGACTTCTGAGTTGAGGATCGTGGCAAACTGATACCATTTGTAAGACCCCCCCCCCACCCGGATCCCAAAACACGGCACGAAGGGGGAGTCTTATGCCCGGAACAGCCGCCTTGCGGTAGCATTAGCACACGGGCTAACCTGTACCACAAGACGCCTATTCCGCCGGCTACAACAATGTCAATAAATCATGCCAACCCAACCGAATAAATAAGCATCCAGAAGTCAAAATCCACACTAAGTTATAATCTCCAAATACATCAATAATGAGAAGCTAAAACATGCTTCTACAATATATCAGAGTACAGCTAAACATTGCCCAAACGGGCTACATCAGAGTAATCAAAACACTAACATCTGTAACAGACGGTATCGACGGCACCGTCGCATCAGGCCCTGTCGTCCTGGCCTGGCTGTCCTGCTGCGTAGTCTGCGGCTGCTCTACCTGCGGCGTGACCTCCTAAAAAGGAAGACGTAGCAACCGTTAGTCGAAACGACTAAGTGGTTTCACATCCGCTCCCCCGGCGACTCCTCGGCATCGGGCGGAGAAAAGGAACAAGAGTATAGTATATAACAAGTAAGCAAGTAAAGGAGGTACAAGCAAGTGGCAGTAGTGTAAGAGTAACAGCATCATAGTCAGCATATATGAAAGAGCTACACTAAACTAGCAAGTATAAGTAACAGCAGGAAAGTAACTTAACTTATAAGAATGCCCATACAAACTTATAAGTTAAGGATCGGGTTACATAAAGTAACTCATCGTATAAGAGTGCCCATACAAACTTATACGATGAGGATCTTGTTGTGCAATGTTATGAAATGCTATGAATGCTATGCAATGACTCACCCATACACACCCATGCAATTGCTATGTCGACACAGACTATAGTTCCCACTTTTCGAGCAGGTAGCTAACCTCTCAGGCATCAGCCGCCGTGGCCGGGCGGTGACAGTAGAACGGGCACTTCTACTACTAGGCGGGTATCACACTACTTCACCTAGGCCTCCGTACGCCTCAACGCTAAGAACACAATAGCGGAGCCCATGCGTACTATGGCCCAGCGGGGTCTTGGGTAGATGTGCACCAAGAACACAGCCCGAACTGGCCTTGCGTGACCCGGAAGGGGCCTCGGAAGAAAGCACGAGGACACAGCCCAACCGTTCACATGGCCGGAGGGGCCTCAGGACGTGAACACCGAGGACACAGCCCAAACCGACCAAGTCTAACTGCCAACTCCCGTCGGTGTGACGACTGGCGAGCCCGTAGACCTGCCACACTATCATTAACCCAGGATTACGACACCGCGTGTCGACTCACACCACATGCACATACCACATCAACGTATCATGGAAGGGGCCTCGGAAGTAAACACGAGGACACAACCCAACCATCCATCCACACCTTAACTCAACACAACCAAAACAAGTGACGGTCAACACCGCACTTACATCCCTTCACAATACTACCCGTAGGGAGACGACTCTCTAAGTATTGGACTACAAGATTCATTTCATTAATCAAACATGTCCATAATCATAATCTATTCATCTATATGACTTTCCAAATGATGACAATGTAATATAAACATGATGCGCATATAAAAATCTATCTCATTTTCATTTGATAATGTCATAATTTAAACATGAAGTGCACAATACCAATCTTTCAATTCCTACCAATTCGATTCGTATAAATAAGATTATTTCACAATTTGATAATATGAATCTGATTAATAAGCAACTTCAATCATGCAACAATTGATTAATCATAAGGGTTCATCCAAGGCAAGTATCATGCATTATTAATTACACCGAATCAAACTTCATCTTTCATTAAGCCCAGAATTTAGGCGCAGGTTGAATCTGGACAGCAACTTCGACCGGAGATTCCCGAGGCTACATGAATCCGGTGAAGTCGTGTAACCCCTCGATGGAAAGGTATTTTCATGGACTACATCTTTCATATTCAGAGCTCAACCCAGATTTGACATTATCCTATTTGAAATCGGACTTGAAGTCCGCTGCGTACAGAACACAGTTTCTGCATACAGGATTTATTGAACATTTTCGTTTAGACTTTCCCGTGGCTACAGACTTCGCCAGAAGTCGTGCAACCATTCATTGGAAAGGTATCTGCAAGGGCTTCAACTTTCGTGTTAAGCCGAAAGCCCAGATCTAGCCATAGCATACTTAAAAATGGCCATGAAGTTCGTTGCGCGCAGAATACAGATTCTGCACGCATCTTAAGGCGGAATGAACGGCATCGGTTCATCTTCCTCCTCAATGTGATCATCCCAAATCATTCCAGAAAACCTCCTCCCTTATTCACCCTCAAGAGGCCAAAACCCTTCACGAAACCATCCATTATCATCACCTTGAAGAAGGGCGTGGTTGAAGAGATCTAAAACCTAAGACACAAGTCTTAGCATGACCTTTCCTAGAAAACTCCTCCTCACCATCAAGACTCTCTTGAGTCGATGTCTCTCCTAGGAAAATAACTATAGATCTAGCACCAAGGGAGAGGGTAGGAAACTCACATTGGCTCCAGCGGTACCACCATTTCTAGCCATGGATCTCGTAGTTCTCCTTGGCGGCATCTTCCCTTTCACGGCGATGGCGGATCTCCTTCGGTAGGACTTGCTCCTGCAGTTTTTCCCTCTCACAGGAGTCCTCACTGGAAATAGGGGATGAAAAGAGAATGAAAACGGCTAGGGTTTTCTCTCCCCTTTATATATAAAATGCGACACGGGTAGGGACACGGCCGTGTCCTTACCCGTGTCCTTCCTGGCGAAGCGGCAACGACAGTTTCCATGTCGGTCCAATACTTGACACGGGTTGGGACACGCCCGTCTCCCGACCCGTGTCCACATGACACGGCCGTGTGCATAGCCATGTCCTTGGCCGTGTACTTCTCGGGTTGCGTCTCGACACTTCTCGTCGAGCTCAACTCGACGCACACGGGTAGGGACACGGCCGTGTCACTACCCGTGTCACTTGGTGTCGACACAGCTCGACGATCTCGACACGCGTCGTCGAGCTCAACTCGACGCACACGGGTAGGCACACGGCCGTGTCCCTACCTGTGTCCCTTTGGTGTCGACACAGCTCGACGATCTCGACACGGGTCGTCGAGCTCAACTCGACGCACACGGGTAGGCACACGGCCGTGTCCCTACCCGTGTTACTTGGTGTCGACACAGCTCGACGATCTCGACACGGGTCGTCGAGCTCAACTCGACGCACACGGGTAGGCACACGGCCGTGTCCCTACCCGTGTCCCTTTGGTGTCGACAGAGCTCGACGATCTCGACACGGGTCGTCGAGCTCAACTCGACGCACACGGGTAGGCACACGGCCGTGTCCCTACCCGTGTTACTTCCTTTTTACACTGATTCTCCATTTCCCCACAAGTGCAGTCCAATTCCCTGCACTCTCAGGACTCAAGTCTGCCCTCCTGACTCAAAACACACACACTAGGGGCCTAGAGCGATTCGGGACGTTACATAAAGGACATGGGTATGAGTGCACTAAAGGCTCCCCATGAGGAAATCCAGATGGCCCATCATGGACCACTTGTGTTTGGTGCTCCAACCCCCACACTTAAGGATAAGGTTGTGGCCTATTCTCAGGTTCTTCTAGCAATAACTCAGATCAAAGGTAAGTCAGCCAGTAAGCCTGACTTGGCCATCTCTGAGGCCATTAATAACATGTGTACTGTAAAGAAGACCACTGTTTGCGGAACTCAGGGTAAGACAAGTACCTCTACTGGAAGACTCACCTTCAGTCAGATTATTACTGACAAAAATAAGAAAAAGACTGTTGCTTTCCCTTCTAAACAGTCAGTTATTGACAGCTTGCAATCTATAAGGGTTGTTTAGAAGAGGAGATACAACATTCATGAATGTTGGTGTTGTGGTAAAGTGGAATTCTTTGCCATAGATTGTTGGCATAACCCTAGTGTGCCAAGGGCAAGGGTAAGTCTTCCTATCAAAAGAGCTACAGGTAGAAATGTTCAGTTTCAAGCTAACAAGAACGAAGGATCAAATCTCTTGTGGGGTCCTAAGGTAAACTAAATTGTGTTTGCAGGATAGTCCAAGTACCCATGCACCAATATGGTACTTGGACAGTGGATGTTCCAGGTATATGAATGGAATATGAAGCCATTTAAAGGAATACACTCCAGTGAAGAATGGAGATAAGGTGATCTTTATAGGTTCAGGCAGAGGAGTTACCAAGGGCAATGGTATGATTACCAATGGCATAGTCTAAATCACAAAAGTGGCTTATGTGAAAGGGTTACAACACAACCTGATAAGCATAAGCATACTATGTGATCTTGGCTATGTCATTGTCTTCCACAAGGATGAGTGTCTGATTAAAAGGTCAAGTGACCAAGAGGTCATGTTTACAGGCACTAGGAGTCGAAATATTTACTGTTTAAACTTTTTATGGTTAAGTTCCAACACTCTAGTATGTTTGGTAGCAAGTGAGAAAGACTGTTATTGTATGCAATGACACAAGAGACTTGCTCACATGAACTACAAGTCAATTAGCAAGTGATGGCCCGCGAACAGACTCTTATGTGGGTGGTTGGTTCGATGAGTCGATCGCCGCGGGCTTGCTAAAGGAGGCAAGTGCATCTATCGCAAGTAGTACTCGATATTCTGGAGAATACCGAGGTCGTATTGTTCTCGGGGTCGGGTTGATTATTCTTACTCCTCCAGGAGGACTATTATTTTACTGAAAGTACGGCGGAGATTTTAATTAACTAAAGACGGAAAGAAAAGAAAGTGTGAAAACGATTTAAGAAAATTCGATGAAGGGTTAACGCTCGACACCGAATCGGATTAAGACTAAAATAACTTTTAATAATTATTGAACTTTGTTTTCAAATTAGCAAAAGGCAACTTGGCCGTGGAGGTTCCATAAATATGAGCGCACTTATCTCTAGGAATATTGCTCACCTGAACGCTAAGACTATTCGACCGAACGTTAGTATGACGAAAGATTACTCTTAACGCCCGCTTTATGCCAAGAACCCCGCTATTGGGTGGGGAACCCAATCCAGAAGAATTACGCTTGTCCTCTCTCGAGGGTATGTACGCAACTCTCTTTACCCAGGGGTGATTTGTCCATACGTACGGCCTCTCGGCTAGCTAGCGTATGGATAACAGAAATAGGGCCCAAAATCGATTTGTGGTCTTATGCGTCGTTAACCTGGGGTAAACCTTAAGTCCTAAAATTAAAGTGAAAATAAAAAAACTTTAATTATTTCAAATCATTTTAAATGTCCCAATGCTCTTCGATGTCGGGGCTAATAACGATTAGCCACACATCGGTATGGGGATGGCTTTATAATTTGATGAGGCGCGAGTTCGTAACTAAACGCTGAAGGATTATAAGAAGAAGACATGAAAATAACAAACATTTAGAAAGCATAAAAAGTTAGCTAAAATGAGAACTCACACACACTTCAAATTATAAATAAACAAAAAAAACTAAGTTACAAAAAAGGAAAATTACAAGTCCTACTCAAACGATTAGGCGGGAAATAAGGGCGCGCCATTTAACTCTTAACGAGTAGGCAAAAAAACAAAGAAAATTACAAGTCCTACTCAAATGAGTAGGCGGAAAATAAAAACACGCCATTTAACTCTTAATGAGTGGGCGGAAATAAATGCGCACACGCATACACTCTACACAAATTAAAAGAAAGCAATAAAACTATCTCCTATACACAACGCACTCTACATAATTGAAGAAAGCAATAAAATAAAGCATTAAAATTTATCTCTTACACACACACTCTACATAATTGAAGAAAGAATAAAATAAAGCATGAAAAATTATCTCATAAACTCACACACACAACATGAAATGTAAAAGAACAAAGTGAAAAACTAACTCATACACTCACACACACTAATAAAGAGAAAAATCAAAGTTGCTTACAAATTAAAATCACAAGATTTCTATTCCTAAAGCTTACCAAAAACACATAAAAAGAACAAATAAAAAGAGAATGAGCAAAAAGTTTTCCAAAATAAAGCCAAAATCAAAGGTGCTCAAAAATTAAAACTATAACTTTTTCATTCTTAAGAGTTCATAAATGTGATAAAAAGGTGAAAAGAAAATGAAAAGAACAAAAAAGGTTTTATAATCCTAAAACAAAGCTAAGTAAAAAAACAAAATCGCTTTCAAACCTCTTTTATAAATTCATAAGAATGAAATTTAAAAAACCCTAAAAAGGAACATGGTGAGAAAGAGAAAAACTAAACCTATTACATTTCATTTGGAGATAAAATCTATGATAAAACCTAACATGAAGACAAGTTAAAAACATAGAAAATAAGCATGTTACACTCATACACACACACACACACACACTTTTGATAAAGAGAAGAACAAAGAAATACTAAGGGATAAAATGAGAAAGAAATAAGCCACCCATATGAGATTTCATGCCATGTAGAGAGAGAAAATCAAACATTTTTATTATCATAATCAAACTATTACAAAGCTAAAGCTAAAGCAAAAACAAACATGAAAGGAAGGGGGGAGAAATCTCCTTACATAGCACTTTAATCCACAAGGGCAGCCCACAAAACACACAAAATTGGCTCAAAAATGTGAACCCTTGGTCATTACAGAAATGGGTTATTTATAGAGAAACTTTTTGAAGAACACGCCCCCTGACACGGGCGTGTAGGGGGGCGTGTCAACACTATTTGTGATGTGATCCGGCGATTTGACTGGAAAGTTGACTTCGGGCTGTATACGAGGACGTCACTCCCGTGTCTCTGTCTACACGGGGCGTGTCGGTGGGCGTGTTCAGCAGGCGGATCTGGGGTGGGTTGTGTAAAAAGTCGTCGGTGGCGTCTTGTCGGCCAGGTGGGGGAGTCACGCCCCAGGTCACGGGCATGACTCTGGGCGTGTCGGCTTGGTCGACGATCTTCGAGAGCGTTTCGTCGATCTGGAAGTCTTGATCGTTGATCGGGAATGACACAGGCGTGTCGAGTTGGCTGACACGGGCGTGTCAGGTTTGTCGATGAATGTCGAGAGCATTTCGTCAAGCTGGAAGCCTGATCGTCGATCGGGAATGACACGAGCGTGTCAGGTTGGCTGACACGGGCGTGTCAGGTCAATTTTTGACCATTTTCTGAAAAATTTCAGAAATCAAATTTAAGCTATGTTAGAAACAATATTTATAAAAAAGAGTAATTTATTAAATAAAACTAACTAAAAAAAGGCAAAACTAAACTAAAATATCATAATAAAAACATAGAAAAATGCGTATAATTACAAATTATCAAATATACTTAAGCTTTTGCTATTCTAGAGCAAAAGTTTGAGGTGAACTTATAAGGAATAAAAAAACACTAAGTTTAGCTACCGCTTAATTAATTATGAGAGAGATTTAAATATACATATGGCGTGTAAGAGTTAAGTCTTAAGATTATGTAGATGATTTAAATATCGCAAAAAATTTGGCCAAAAGACTTTTTGATGTAATCAAATAGAAAGCAATAATTGTAATGGTCAGATTAATAAAAATAGTTTGGAATTATATGAACTTTAGCTTATAGGAGTTTTACTGAAAATAATGCAATTTACAAATTATGCTCTCAAAAAGATTTTTGAATTAATTCTAGAATCGTGAAATTGGCTAAGGGGGTTGATGTTGGTTTATGACGAGGGTTTTGGATATTAAGGTGAGGTGATTTTTTCTCGAACCTCCATTTTTTTCTTTTTGGATTATTAAGAAAATGAAATCTTATTTTCTTAATATCATTTTTTTCAACTTCATAATAATAAAATTAACCCAATGTATATGTGTGGGAGTAATGAATTTTATCCTCTTACTCTGTAACATATAATCTTTTTAATTTATTGAGTGTCTATGTTTACGGAACGAAATCTTATTCTCATTGACATAAGATCTTTTAAGGGTAAAAAAAATTATCATGCCAAATAAGGCATGATAAGGGGAGAAAAGAAAACTAGATTTTTAATTAAAAAATTTTTGAGAGCAACCTTAATAAATTGTACGTTCCAATTTTTCAGAAAGCTAAAAGTAAACATAATTGAATTCTATAGTTGTTAGTTTCTAACATAATACGCGTGCTCCTATCAATGAAAAATTAGAAGTAGTGCCTAAAACGAGTTCGCTATTTTTAACAAAGCATAATAAATTCTTTAAAACTTAACCCTGGCTATTTAAATTTTTCAATTAATAATTAACAAATAAATAGTAAACAAAGAATTAATAAAATTCACATATAAATAAACTCAAAACAGAATTTTTGGATAGCAAGAAAATTAAGAATGATATATTTGATTTATTTGTTTCAAAACTTTTTTTTTGGATTTTTTTAGTTTTTTTTATCATCATTTTTTGTGTTTTTAATTTATTATCTTTTTCTTTGAATTTTTGTTTTTTTAAATCTTTTTTTTTTGAATTTTTTTTACATATTATATTTTTTTTGTTTTGTTTTTAAATTTGTTATTATACACATACGAAAAAAAAGATAAAAAGTATATATTTTTTGAACTATTTTTTCTTTCTTTTCTAACTTTTTTGGATTTTTTTGATTTTTTTGATTTTTATAAGCAAATATTTACAAAATAAGGAAATAGAGAAACGATAATTACTAAGAAGAGAAAGAAAGGAAGAGGAAAAAGAAAGAGAAAAGAACAACAATATTTACAAAATAAAACTAAAAAATTTTTATTCCAACGTTGTCCCCAATGTTACAACGTAAGTATGCGGAACAAAAGAGAAAAAACAATATTTACGAAGAAAATAAATAGAGGGGGTTAGAAGCTTCCCTGAAACACGTTTGGGGAGGCCCATCAGAAACCCTGCGTTTATTAGAAAATGTAGCAAACAGAATAAATAAAAAGCAATAAAGATAAGTGAGGGGTGCCTCCAAGGAACGCTTTGTTTATAGTCGTGTAGCTTGACTATTTTGGCGGAGTTATAAATCGAAAAGGGTTATGGTTTCATAATGCTCGATCACTGGGTCGCCCGCTATGTATAACTTTAGTCGATGACCGTTTACTTTAAACGAATCTCTTTCCGGGTGGGAGGCGAGTACGGCCCCATATGGAAAACTTCTTCAACTATGAAGGGACCGGACCATCTAAATTTTAGTTTTCTAGGAAAAAGCTTAAGACGTGAATTGTAAAGAAGGACAAGATTGTCCGGAGAAAAACATTTTGGAGACTTTATTTTTCGATCGTGATAGAACATAGAACGCTCCTTATAGAACTTATTGCTCTCGTAAGCATTTTCACGCCATTCATCGAGCTCGTTTAGTTGCAGTTTTCTATTCTGAGCGGCTAAGTTGGCGTCGAGGTTTAAGAGTTTTAAAGCCCAAAGAGCGCGATGCTCTAGTTCTACGGGTAAATGGCACGCTTTGTCATAGACTAACTGGAATGACGTACAACCAATTGCGGTTTTGTATGTCGTCTGATACGCCCACAACTCATCGTCGAGTTTAACAGACCAATCTTTCCTATTTAGTGAAACGGTTTTTTCTAATATTCGCTTAATCTCTCGATTGACTACATCTACTTGGTCACTAGTTTGCGGGTGGTAGGAGGTGGCGAGTTTGTGCGTGACTCCGTATTTAGCTAATGTCTTATCCATAAGAGCGTTACAGAAATGCGTTCCCCAATCACTAATAATTGTGCTAGGCGTGCCGAAGCGAGAAAATAGTTTTTTAAAAAATATAATGATGACTCGCGCATCATTGGTTGGGAAAGCTTGCGCTTCCGCCCACCTCGATACGTAGTCGATCGCCACTAAAATATACATATTTTTAAAAAAGGGAGGTATGGGGCCAACAAAATCTATTCCCCATAAATCGAAGATTTTGCATTCTAAAAACATGTTTTGGGGCATCTCGTCGCGACGAGAGATGTTACCCTACCGCTGACAGCTATTGCATGCGCGCACAAAAGTGTGCGCGTCTTTGAAGAGAGTGGCCCAAAAGTAGCCCGCCTCTAATGCCTTCCGAGCGGTCTGGTTTTCTTGATAATGCCCACCGATTGGACCCTCGTGGCAGTGCTTAAGAATTTGCAAGCACTCCACACCCGCAACACATCTTCGGAACGCTTGGTCCGCGCAGATACGAAAAAGAAATGGGTCCTCCCAAAAGAAATTTTTCAAGTCAGAAAAGAATTTCTTCTTTTGATGACTTGAAAACTCTTTTGGAAGCACCCGCGCTACTAAGTAATTTGCTAAATCTGCGAACCAAGGCGAAAATGACGAAGAATGATGAATGGATAGGAGTCGTTCCTCGGGGAATCTATCATTTATTTCAAATTCGACGAGCGCTTCTGCACCCGGATTTTCTAAGCGGGAGAGGTGGTCTGCCGCTAGATTTCCCACCCCCCTCTTGTCTAGGATCTCCAAATCAAACTCTTGTAGGAGGAGAATCCACCGAAGAAGGCGGGGCTTCGCATCGTTTTTAGCTAATAAATATTTAAGGGCGGAATGATTGGTAAATACGATAACTTTAGAAAGCGTTATATACGAGCGAAACTTATCAAAAGCGAAGACGACGGCTAAGAGTTCCTTTTCCGTCGTCGTGTAATTTACTTGTGCGGAAGTGAGCGTCTTGCTAGCATAATAAATTGGATGAAAATGTTTTTCTACGCGTTGCACAAGAACGACACCTAAGGCAATATCACTAGCGTCACACATAATTTCGAATGGAAGAGACCAATTAGGGGCCACTAAAATTGGAGAGGTGATAAGTTTTTATTTTATTAAATTAAATGCGGACTCACATTCGCTACTAAAGATGAAACGTGATTCCTTTTCCAAGAGGTGAGTTAGCGGCTTTGTTATTTTTGAAAAGTCTTGAATAAATCGTCGGTAAAAGCCCGCATGGCTTAAGAAACTCCTAATAGATTTTACGTTAGTTGGTTGCGGAAATTTTTCTATGATTTCTATTTTGGCCTTATCCACCTCCATCCCTTTAGACGAAATCATATGGCCGAGGAACAAACCTCCTTGAACCATAAAATTGCATTTTTCCCAATTTAAAACAAGGCTTGTGTCCTCGCACCGTTGGAGGACACGATCTAGATTGTGAAGGCAATCGGGAAAAGAGCGTCCGAAAACAGAAATGTCATCCATAAAGACTTCCATAATATTTTCTACTAGCTCGCCAAAGATCGCTAGCATACATCTTTGGAATGTAGCTGGTGCATTGTAGAGTCCAAATGGCATTCTTCGGTATGCGAAGGTGCCAAACGGGCAAGTAAACGTTATTTTCTCTGGATCATTGGGGGGAAAAGGTGATTTGGAAAAACCCCGATAAACCATCAAGAAAACAATAATATGGATGACCGGATTAACGCTCTAAAATCTAGTCCAGAAACGAGAGTGGGAAATGGTCCTTGCGGGTGGCATCATTAAGTTTCCTATAATCGATGCACACTCGCCAACCCGTAACAGTACGAGTTGGGACGAGCTCGTTATGCTCATTCACCACTACGATTAGACCGCCCTTCTTGGGCACGACATTCATGGGACTAACCTATGCACTGTCCGAAATAGGGTAGATAATCCCCGCATCTAATAACTTAATAATCTCAGCTTTAATGACGTCTTACGTGTTTGGGTTAAGATGACGTTGCGGCTGAATCGTTTTGTGGCAATTATCATTAAGAAATATCTTATGGGTGCAAAAGGAGGGGTTAATCCCCTTTAAGTGAGAGATTTGCCACGTAATTGCATGACGATGTTTAAGTAAAACTTCCAATAAATCGGAAGTCTCCGAATCACTCAACTCCGATGAAATAATAACTGGAAGCGTATCGCCTTTTCCCAAAAAAGCGTATTTGAGTGATGCGGGTAAGGGTTTGAGGTCTAGGATGGGCGGTTCTTCTAGGGAGGTTTTAATTCCTCTGTCTTTCTTACCAATTGGTTCGAAAGGCAAGTGTATAGAGGTATCCTCATCGCATGTAAAATTTTTGAGCGCATAAACATCGTCGTTTAAAAATACGGACTCGAAAACGGGAGAAGAACGATCTCCAAAAAAGGTATCTAAAGAATAGCAGAAATCGTCGTTCGATGACAAATTGTCCATCGAGGGATTAATAGAGAAAGTAACTTGATAACCTTCTACTCGGAGGAGAAGACTACCATTACTAACATCTATTAGTGCGCGGGAGGTGGCGAGAAAAGGGCGACCGAGTATTATTGGTACATCGGCGTCCTCCTCGATGTTTAAGATGATGAAGTCTATCGGAAAGGTAAACTTGTCTACTCGGACAAGGACGTCCTCCACTACCCCGATAGGAAACTTAACCGAGCGATCCGCTAATTGGATGCGCATATTCGTAGGACTAGGAGTACCCAAACCTAAACGTTGAAAGAGAGAGAACGGCATCCGATTAATGCCATCCCCTAAATCAGCTAAGGCGTATTTTACTAATATATTGCCAAAAAGGCACGGGATGGAAAACCGTCCCGGGTCATTTTGTTTTGTGGGCACTTTATTAGTAAGGGCTGCCGAGCAGACAGCGTTGAGAGATACATGCGAAATATCCTCTAATTTACGTTTATTAGAAAGTAATTCTTTTAAAAATTTCACATATTTGGGCATTTGAGAGATAGCCTCGCAAAAAAGAACAATAATATGAATTTGTTTTAATAATAAAATAAATTTTTCGTATTGCGCGTCCTTACGCTCATTATCTAATTTATGCGGATACGACAAGGCGTTGTTTAAAATAACTTTTTCATTTAAAATTGGTAAAGGCTGCGTAAACGAAGAAGAGGGAAGAGTGGTCGGAGGTGAAATATGTACCTATGGATCGATCCGTTTTGGATCGATTACCTCCTTTCTGCTACGGAGGGTTACAACGTTGGCGTTATCCCAAGGGTTGGGCTTCGTGTGTCCCGGCAGTGCCCCGAGCGCGCGCTCGGACATCATTCTCGCCAGCTGTCCAACTAGTTGTTCAAGGGTTTTTAGCGATCCGGTGATGTTCCAGATATTTGATTCATTGGACGTTATGTATTTAAAAAAATTCTCCTCCATCGGGAAGGGTTTTGGAAGTGGGGGAGGCGGCAGAAATCCAGGTGTATAAGAAATAGGGGGCGCTGCGCATTGTTCGGGTTGCTCCAAGAAAAATTGGGGTGATTCAAACAAAGAAAAACAAAGAAAATTATAAGTCCTACTCAAACGAGTAGGCAGAAAATAAAAACACGTCATTTAACTCTTAACGAGTGGGCGGAAATAAATGCGCACGCGCACACACTCTTCACGAATTAAAAGAAAGCAATAAAACTATCTCCAACACACAACGCACTCTACATAATTGAAGAAAGTAATAAAATAAAGCACTAAAATTTATCTCTTACACAGACCCACTCTACATAATTGAAGAAAGCATAAAATAAAGCATGAAAAATTATCTCATAAACTCACACACACAACATGAAATGTAAAAGAACAAAGTGAAAAACTAACTCATACACTCACACACACTAATAAAGAGAAAAATAAAAGTTGCTTACAAATTAAAATCACAAGATTTCTATTCCTAAAGCTTACCAAAAACACATAAAAAAACAAATAAAAAGAGAATGATCAAAAGGTTTTCCAAAACAATGCCAATATCAAAGGTGCTCAAACAATGCCAATATCAAAGGTGCTCAAAAATTAAAACTATAATTTTTTTCATTCTTAAGAGTTCATAAAAGTGATAAAAACGTGAAAAGAAAATGAAAAGAACAAAAAAGGTTTTACAATGCTAAAACAAAGCTAAGTAAAAAAAACAAAATCGTTTTCAAACCTCTTTTATAAATTCATAAGAATGAAATTTAAAAAACTCTAAAAAGGGACATGGTGAGAAAGAGAAAAACTAAACATATTACATTTCATTTGGAGATAAAATCTATGATAAAACCTAACATGAAGATAAGTTAAAAACATAGAAAATAAACATGTTACACTCATACACACACACACACACTTTTCATAAAGATAAGAACAAAGAAATACAAAGGGATAAAATTAGAAAGAAATAAGCCACCCATATGAATTTGTATGCCATGTAGAGAGAGAAAATCTAACATTTTTATTATCATAATCAAACTATTATAAAGTTAAAGCTAAAGTAAAAAAACAAACATGAAAGGAAGGGGGGAGAAATATCCTTACATAACACTTGAATCCACAAGGGCAGCCCACAAAACACACAAAATTGACTCAAAAATATGAACCCTTGGTCATTACAGAAATGGGGTATTTATAGAGAAACTTTTTGAAGAACACACCCCCTGACACGGGCATGTAGGGGGGCATGTCAACACTATTTGCGATGTGATCCGGCGATTTGACTGGAAAGTTGACTTCGGGCTGTATATGAGGATGTCACGTCCGTGTCTCTGTCTACACGGGGCGTGTCGGTGGGCGTGTTCAGCAGGCGGATCTGGGGCGAGTTGCTTAAAAAGTCGCCGGCAGCGTCTTGTCGGCCAGGTGGAGGAGTAACGCCCCAGGTCACGGGCATGACTCTGGGCGTGTCGGCTTGGTCGACGATCGTCGAGAGCGTTTCATCGAGCTGGAAGTCTTGATCGTCGATCGGGAATGACACGGGCGTGTCGGGTTGGCTGACACGGCCGTGTCAGGTTGGTCGACGAATGTCGAGAGCATTTTGTTGAGCTGGAAGCCTTGATCGTCGATCGGGAATGACACGGGCGTGTCAGGTTGGCTGACATGGGCGTGTTGGGTCAATTTTTGACCATTTTCTGAAAAATTTCAGAAATCAAATTTAAGCTATTTAGAAACAATATTTACAAAAAGGAGCAATTTATTAAATAAAACTAACTAAAAAAGGCAAAAATAAACTAAAATATCATAATAAAAATATAGAAAATGTGTATAATTACAACTTATCAGCAAGCTCCTCAGCGAAGGGCTAATCAAAAATGGACCCAATTTAAAATGCACCAAGGAGCGAATTTGCTCTACTTGTCAAAACAACAATCAGACCAAAGAATCCTGTAAGAGCATTGGGGCCAAGGATTCAGTGACGTGTTTGTACCTCCTGCCTATGGACTTGTTTGGTCCTATGTCAATTCATAGTTTATGTAGGAAAGTCTATATATTGGTGATAGTTGATGACTATTCTAGATATGGTTAGGTTTTTTTTTAAAAAAAGTCTGAAACCCTAGAAATCTTTATGATCTTTTTTAGGCATGTTCAAAATGAAAAAGAAAGTTCTATGGTCAAAATTAGAAGTGACAATGGTACTGAATTTCAGTCTGAAGGCATGAAAAGTTCTATGAAGAATTAGGGATTTGTAAGGAGTTTTCTTCTCCAAGAACACCCCAGCAAAATGGGATAGCTGAGAGGAAAAACAGGACTCTCATAGAGGGTGACAGGACACTACTCAGTGACACTTCTCTCCCAGAATACTTTTGGGCTGAGGTAGTGAACATTGCTTATCATGTCTTGAATAGTGCATTTTTCAACAAGTATCACCAGAAGACTCTCTATAAGATTATGAAAGGCAAAAAACCAAATCTAGCCTATCTCAGGATCTTTGGTAGTAAGTTCCTTGTGCTTAATAATGGGAAGTCCTACTTGACTAAGTTTGCTGCCAAATCCTATGAAGGGATATTTGTTGGGTACAATAATCATAGCAAATCATATAGGGTCTACAACTTGAAAAATCAAATTGTAGAAGAGTTAGTGAATGTAGTCTTTGATGAATCATCAATGATTAACAGTGAGCGGCCTAGGTCCTCTAGATCTATGGGTGTAGAGTTAGATATGGATTAACTAACCATCAAGGACATATCTCCAACTACCCAAGAAGAAGATAATGGTGTGTGTATTCCTGAAGAAGGACAAAGTACACAGGATATGGCTGAAGACCAGCAGGATCCAACTACTGAAGTTCATGATGCTGAAGTAAGAATGCCTCCTACAGTCTGGCATTTAAGGGATCATCCCAGAAATCAGATCAAAGGAGATTCTTGCCAAGGGGTTACAACAAGGAGCAGAAGTGATGGAGACGACGACCCCCGGAATGTTGATGAAGGTGACGGCACGCTTACGGAAGATCCCTTGCCCGCTCCAATCAAAGACTTGCGGCACCGCGGAAACATTGTTGACCGACACTAAAACCTCCGTCCTTGACGCAAGACATCCTCTTGATATTTATCTCACTTTTGTTTATTTTTCCTTGTTTATTTGTTTTTAGATCTGGACTGTGTTTATCCAGATTCTAGTTTTAATTTTGGAATGTGTTTAGCCATTTGTTATTTTAGTTGGGTTGCATATAGCACAAATTTTTGTTAGCCTTATATAAGGATCTGTGTGGTTGGTTTATGGGATTATTGAATTAAAAATTGAAAACCTAATTCTATTTGAGAATTTTCCCTCATCCTCTCCCTCTTGATCGTCGGCCTCTCCCCTCCCCCTCTTTGTGGATTTCGGCCACAACTCCTCCCTCTCCTCCCACCTCTATTCTCCCCCATAAAATTGCTTCTCCTCTCCAACTACATTCAGCAAATCATAGGATACTTACCGTTGAAGAATTCGGCCACAACAAGGCTTTCCAATCTAGGGTTCAGCCAACCACCAACTCCCCCTCTTAGTGGATTTCGGCCAAGGTCAACCACTCCGGCGACGATGAACCTTCTCCGGCGTGAAGCATGGGAGGCTGGCGAGTTTTTCTCTATTTGGCGTGACTCTTGCGGGACCGTAGAGGGGCAAATTATTCATCAGAAACATTTTATGATTGGGTAACGAAATTTCTAACTTTGTAAGATTCCCTCTAGATAAAACTTGTGGTGGTTTACTTTGGTGTTGATTGCAAACTTTGATTTCAACGTGGTTTTGATCCAAATGATTTTTTAGTTTTCTTTTAATCTATTTAAATTTGTGAGGATTGATGGACCTCGTTTTCTTTTTGTTGGGAGAGATCTACCTTTTCCGAATCGTTATTTTTCGGTGGATCTCTTTTGACACAACACTCATTTGACCAGATTGGGTAGATCCTTTTTGCTTGAGAGGATATTGGCTCATAGTCTCAATTTGATCTCCAAGGGTGTGGCAAACCTGTACATTTGCATCAGAATAATAATATCACAAAATCGGGAGTGCTGCATTTTGTTTCTGCGAGCATAGAATTGGAACGAGAGAGAGTAATTCGGTGTCGTTTGTCCGTTGTAATTCATCGAGGGATGTAGCCTGCATCAATTTGGTATCATAGGGAGATTCGTGCCAATTTTTTAATTGACACCCACCTAATATTCTTAGGATGCCGACACGCACTTGTCTACAATGTTTCGTTGATCAAAATTTGGAAAACAAAATTTCAGGTCTGCCAATAGCGGCCTAAATTTCTCATTTTTTTTCAAAATCCAAAAAAACAAATTTTGGAAAATCTCCATCATTTTCTTAGTAAGAAATAGAAAAAATATCTTATTTTTATTAAGTATTATTAGAAAAAATATATATCGTTTATAAATTTTCATCGAGTCAGGGTCCAACCTCTTTCACTGCATGCGCACTAGACTAGGCACGAAGTATACCCCTTCTTCTTCCAATATGGTGGACCACCGGGATGCAATTTACGGTCCAACAATGATTGATGACCTCCATCGAGAGTTCACTGATCAATTAACGGATATCAGAGAGATGATTCACGAATTGCAGTTAAACCTTGCAACTGCCCCAAATCAGGCAGCCCGCCAGCGTGACGATGGAAATAACAATCATAATAATCATAACGATTATGTCCCAGTGCACCTAATCATAATAACCAGGCAGTGTACGAGTTTGATATCACAACGGCTGTTCGAATCAAACCCGCATAGTATGACAAACTAGGTGAACCCCAATTATTCTTAAATTGGGTTATAGAAATGGCGTGTTATTTCGAGTGGCACAACCTAACTGACGAACAAAAGGTGCGAGTTGCGAGGATGAAGCTGTTAGGAAAGGCTAAGGTATTTTGGCTGAATGAGGAACGGTGTCTGGGTACGATGAACGACTTACCACCCATTGTTGGGATGGCATGAAAGCCATGGTTACTGATCAGTATGTCCCTGTGTACCATCAGATGCAGATGTTTGACGAATTAGCTACCCTGAGGTAAGGGAATATGTCAGTCGTTGATTACATGAGACGTCTGAAGGACATGATGGTCAAGTGCGATGTTAGGGAGATGCCTGAGATCAACCTCTTTAGGTTTCAAAAGGGGCGTGCTCAACCACAAAATTTAGGGTAAACTACTATGGTATGGTCACACCGACTTGAACACTACCTTTAATGTTGCCTTGGATATTGAGAAGCACAATTCTTTCAAGTCCAAATCCTGCAGCTTTTAGAAGGGAAAGTCTATCTTAGGACCACATCCACTACCACACATAAGGATAAGGGCAAGTTCGGATCCACTGACCCGATCTCCATTGTCATTATGGCTAGGAATCTGAAAGGCACGACCGGTGAGAGAGTGCCCATCGATAGGATTAGCAAGATGAATGTTATGTGTTTTGCTTGTGGTATTCAGGGTCATTATTCTAGCAAGTGTCCAACCAAGCCCAAGCTCCTAGCCCTTTTAGATAATTCGTCTGAGTCCGCTGAGCTCGTGTTTGAGACAGGCGAAGAATCTGAGTCGGAAGGTGTACCTAGCGACATAGAGGATGATATTAATATGATGGTGATGAGGTGTATTTTGGCCACTCCACGAGCATCAGATGATTGGAATAGGAGAAATATTTTCTCGTTAAATTTCAAGAGCGGAGAAAAATGGTGCAAATTGAATATCGATAGTGGGAGCTATATGAACGTGATTTCGGAGAATGCGGTGTCGCAAATGTTGTTAACCACTGAACCTCACCCTCACCCTTATAAGGTTGCATGGGTTAACAAGACATCCCTTCTGGTTTCGAAGTGTTGCTTGGTTCCCCTAACCATCATGGCTTATTCGGATAAAATATGCTGTGACGTCATCCCCATGGATGCATGTCGTGTTCTATTAGGACGTCCGTGGCTTTACGACCACGATGTTACTCACCTTGGACGTGTTAACACCTATGCCTTCAAATTTAATGACAAGGACATTATTTTGAAACCCACTCTGCCTAAGGATCCTACCGTCCCTTCTACAGACATGCTTATTCCGGTAGAGAAAAAACATTAAGTCTGTTAGGTAAGAAGGATTTTGCGCACAATACTTTTCTAGGTGGTGTCATGTACACGTTAGTTTGCCTATAAATAAAGTAAGATGTAGCCTTTTTTGAGAATTTACTGCCCGCATTGAGGAAGCTTTAGAAGAGTTTGAGGATGTGTAGCCGGACGAGCTACCGCCTATGTTACCCCCCATGCGAGACATCCAACATGCAATAGATTTCATTCTGTGTTCCTCCTTACCCAACCTTCCTTATTATCGGCTTAACCCCTCCGCACACATTGAATTGCAAACTCAAATTTCGGATTTGCTAAGCAAAGGGTTTATCCTCCATAGCAAGAGTCCTTGTACCGTACCAGCTTTACTAGCCCCCAAGAAAGATGGTTCTTGGAGGATGTGCGTTGATACCTGGGCTATTAATAAAATTACGATCTAATATAGGTTTCCCATCCCTTGCTTGGATGACTTGTTGAATATGTTAGCTGGGTCCACGATCTTCTCTGAGTTGGATCTTAGGAGTGGCTACCATCAAATAAGGATTAGGGAGGGAGATGAATGGAAGATGACTTTTAAATCGAAGGAAGGGCTGTACAAATGGTTAGTGATTCCCTTTGGGCTTTCCAATGCCCCGAGTACTTTCTCTAGGATGATGACTCAAATCTTCCAACCATTCATGGGAAAATTCATAGTGGTATATTTGTATGATATCCTCATTTTTAGTACTTCTCTGATCGATCATGAGTCATATTTGAGAAATATACTTACCATGCTAAGAATGGAAGAATTATTTGTCAATATCAAGAAGTGTACGTTTTATGTGACGTCTGTAGAGTTCCTTGGACATATTGTGAGTTCGGAAGGCATATATGTCGACCCTAAGAAGGTCCATGTTAGAACCCTACTTATGATTTGGGCTAGGTTCACTATTAGGATTGATGACCCATCATGTATAGTCTAGGGTCATTTGTTAGTTCTAGTTTGTTTTTAGGTCAATCACTTAGGTCAGAATACTGAGACCTACCTTCAGAAGACTTCAGAAGACTTCAGAGATTCAAGACTTAAGAGACAAGGAAGTTTTGAAGATAGCAGAATTAGTCATTTGATGATAGCTAAACTCAGCTCGACGATCGTCGGTCTCAGATTGATGAACTCAGATATCCTTCTCTGAGTTGAGTTCGACGAAAGTCTAGCTCAGGTCCACGAACTGTGAGCATATATCAGGATCTCAGCTCGACGATGTGCCTTCTTAGCTCGGAGAACTTGATGCTCAGTTTGGCAAGTACATTTTCAGCTCGATGATCTTGGAGCTTAGCTCGACAAAAATGATTTATCAGCTCGACGATTCTGGAGTTCAGGTCGACGAATTCTTTCCTGAGTTTGACTAACTCCATCCAGATTCTGTTCGACTATCTTCTCTGCAGATTCTCAGATCTACTAAGCCAAATTGATTTCAAGTATTAAGACTATAATACTCTGATAATTAATTCATAATATTCCCAAGAATATAGCAGTTCCTGGCAGCATTAATTAGGATTTCACAGAATTATTACTTGACATATTTACTGGGACAATTGAGGAAATTCATTGAAGACAAAATACAGTTGTTTCATTTCCCAGAGAATATGCAAAAAATTTGAATTTCAAATCTGCAGTCATATATAAAGGAAAATTTCAGAATATTGTTAACATATATACAGAATACACACACAACATTTATAGAGAAATTTTACTAAGTCAAGAAGAAGAAGAAAGAGAATATCTCAATCAGAGAACAATAAATAGAGAAAGAACTTCTTGTTCACCATATTCTTCTTCCTCTAGATTTTCCTCCAGCAAACAATCACCAATCTGAGATCAAAAGTTCAATTACTCGATACATATAATGGAAGGAGAAGTTCATCATTGAAGACCTACACCCTGAGCAAAGCTTCCATTCTCCTGATCAGATCTATAACTCAGGGGGAGCTTTGACAACATATCAATCCACTAGTCTTCTCTCAGATTGTTGACAGAGAAGAACATCATCATTCTTTTATTTCCAAATTTTTATAGGGTTTTAAATCCCTTCAAAAGTTAGCCCCTTTGGTTGTTAAGACTCCTGATCAAAAGACTTAGTTTGGTTTTTGGGCACCTGATCAAAAGCTCAAAGTGTTGCTAGATCTCCCTTAGAAAAATTGATCTTGTGGTGACAGGGCACCTGAACAAAAACCTGTGGTGGCAAGACACCTAATCAAAAACCTGTAATGGATTCCTACCCGTGTGGTAGAAGAGTGGATGTACCCATGTTTTAAGGGAACCACTATAATTTTCTTGTGTCATCTGGATTGCCTTTACTTTAATGTTTGAATGTTGTGATTTCTTTTCATATATACATATATATCGCCATACTTTTAATCCGTAAAAGAAACCAGTGAATAATTTTTTTTAATACTCTATTCACCCCCCCCCCCCCCCCCGCTTTATAGTAAACATAAGATCTATCCTTCACTTTCTGTCGGTATCAGAACATATTTGATATCACTTTCAGTCTAAGCCATCAAGGATTGGCCGGACCCACCAAAATTTGGGATGTTAGAAGTTTTCATGGTTTAGCTACCTTTTATCATCGCTTCATTCGAGATTTTAGTTGTATTATGGCGCTGATAATAAAATGTAAGAAGAAAGGTGATTTTACTTGGACCAAGTCGATTACCAAAGCGTTCGAAACGATTAAATTACGGATGTCGGAAGCTCCACTCGTAATGTTACAAGATTTTAATAAGGTTTTTGAGTTGTCTTGTGATGCATCTTGGGTCGGCATAGGCAGTGTATTAAGTCAGGAGGGTCATTCAATTAGGTATTTTAGTGAGAAACTCGAGGGTCCGAAGTTAAATTATTCTAATTATGATAGGGAGTTTTACGTTGTTATTCGTTGCCTCCAACATTGGCGGCACTATCTTCTCCCAAAGGAGTTTGTTATCCAATCTGATCATGATGATTTGAGGTTTATCAACGCTCAAAGCAAAGTCAGCCCCCGGCATGCCAAGTGGGTCTCCTATCTACAGGAGTACACATTTATAATGAAACATCTTAAGGGAACTCTAAATCGTGTGGCTGACACCCTTAGTCGTGTTTCTTTATTACTGTCTATGGTAGAAGTAAAGGTCATTGGGTTTGAGAGGATTAAGGATGAGTAAGTTCATTGTTCGGATTTCAAAGAAGTCTACTTGTCCGCTCAAAGCGACTCTCCCACTTCCATTTCAGCATATTATATTTGAGACAGCTATCTATTTAAGCACTCGAAGCTATGTATCCCTCGTTCTTCCCTACACCATTTCATCATTTGGGAATTACATAGCGGTGGTTTAGGTGATCATTTTGGTCGTGACAAGACAAATAAGTTAGTGGAGGATAAGTTCCATTGGCCCGGTCTCAAATCAATTGTAAACAAAATTGTGAAGAGTTGTCATGTGTGCCAATTAGCTAAGGGCAATAAGACGAATGTCTATTTTTACACTCCTCTTCTGATTCCCCCCATTCCTTAGATGTACGTTAGTATGGATTTCATTTTGGGTCTACCCATCACCTTTAGACGTCATGATTCCATCCTAGTTTTAGTAGATCAGTTCCCGAAGATGGCTTATTTCATCTCTTGTAATAAGACCGATGATGCGTCATACATTGCAAAATTATATTTTAAAGAAGTCGTTGCGCATCAAGACATTCCCAAGATGATTGTAACTGATAGGGATGTGAAGTATACGTGTTATTTTTGGAAGACCCTATGGAATCTTATGGGTGTCAAACTCGTGTTTTCTTCGGCCTACCATCCGCAAACGGATGGGCAAACAGAAGTAGTAAACAGAAGTTTGGGTAGTTTACTTTGTTTTATAAAGGGTAACCACAAGGGTACCTAGGACTTGATTCTTCCCCACTCTCAGCTTGCGTATAATAACTCTAAAAATAGATCCACGGGCTTATCCCCCAATAAAATCGTGCGCGTCTATAGAGCACCGGTGCCACTTGATTTAGTTCTGTTACCTGCATCTTATAAATCAAATAATTTTGCAAAAGAATTCGCTCTTCATGTTCATAAGCACATTCATGAAACGTTAACCACCCAATATACGGATTATCAATCTCATGCTAACGTATATAGGAGAGTGTCTCAGTTTAATGTTGATGATTTAGTCTTGGTGTGTCTCATCCCTGAAAGGATGCCTTCAGGCTCCATAAAAAAGTTGGCGAATCAGCGAGCCAGTTCTTTTCGAATTTTAAAGAAGTTAGGAGAAAACGCATATATTTTTGAGATACCCACTAATTGGGGTATATCCCTTATTTTCAATGTTTCAAATTTAATGTCATATGTTTCTCCACCACTTGAATTATCTGTCTCTCTGTTTATTCTGTTCACTGTGTCTTCTAATGGGTTGGGGGTGAGCTTATCATTGGATCGCTCTCTCCTACAGTATTCACTGTAGGTACGTTGAATGTTGATGTAGAAACTTTTCTCCTTCTTTGACTAGTGTTTTTCTAAGGTTACCCAAGACCTCATTTTTGCGTGACAGGAAAATCAAGGATGAAGTGCTCACAACTCCAAGGGGGGACATTCGCCGCTACTTGATTCGCTGGAATGTTCGTCTGGCCTCCGATGACTCTTAGATACTTGAATTGAAGGTGACTCTTTTGGATGATGCTCTTTTGCGCTAGTACGTTCAAGCCAACTCATTGGTGATGAGTCCTTTCGAGCGGGGGAGGATTGATGGAGATGACGATCCCAGGCATGTTGATGATGGTGACGACATGCTTACGAAAGATCCCCCGCCCTCTCCAATCAAAGACTTGCGGCGTCGCTGAAACATTGTTGACCGATGCTACAACCTCTATCCTCGGCGCAAGATGTCCTCTTTATATTTATCTTGCTTTTGTTTATTTTTCCTTGTTTATTTGTTTTTAGATCTGGACTGTGTTTATCTAGATTCTTGTTTTAATTTTGGCCTATCTTTAGCCATTTGTTATTTTAGTTGGGCTGCATATAGCCCGGATTTTTGTTAGCCTTATATAAGGCTTTGTGTGGTTGGTTTATGGGATTATTGAATGATAAATTGAAAACCTAATTTTGATTGAGAATTTTCCCTCTTCCTCTCCTTCTTGACTGCCATCCACTCCCCTCCCCCTCTTTGTGGATTTCGGCCACAACTCCTTCCTCTCATCCCACCTCTCTTATCACCCACAAAATTGCTTCTCCTCTCCAACTACGTTCAACAAATCAAAGGATACTTCCCCTTGAAGAGGTCGGCCATAAAAAAGGATTCCCAATCTAGGGTTCGGCCAACCACCAACTCCCCCTCTTGGTGGATTTCGGCCAAGGTCAACCACTCTGGTGACGAGCAACCTTCTCCGGCGTGAAGTAAGGAAGGCAGACGAGTTTCTCTCCATTTGGCATGACTCCGACGGGACCATAGAAGAGCGAATCATTCATCGTAAACATCTTTCGATTGGGTAATGAAATTTCTACCTTTATGAGATTCCCTCTAAATAAATCTTGTGGTGGTTTACTTTGGTGTTGATTGCGAACTTTGCTTTCATCGTGGTTTTGATCCAAACAATTTTGTAGTTTTCTTTTAATCTATTTAAATTCATGAGGATTGGCGGACCTCGTTTTTTTGTTGGGAAAGATCTACCTTTTTCTGAATCGTTATTTTTCGGTGGATTTTTGTTGGTACAACACTCGCTCGACCGAATCGAGTAGATCTTTTTTGCTTGAGTGGTTATTGGCCCATACCCTCTATTTGATCTCTAAGGGTGTGGCAAACTCATGTGTTAGCATCAGAATAATAATATCGCAAAATCGGGAGTGCTGCTTTTTGCTATGCGAGCGTAGAATTGGAATAAGAGAGAGTAATTCGGTGTCGTTTGTTCATTGCGGTTCGTCGAGGGATGTATCCTGCATCAAGAAGCCTCTGTGTTGCTATGTACTCCCGTTTTTTATCTCAAGTTGAACCTAAAGTTTTAAAGATGACAACATCGACCCATTTTGGATTGTGGTAATGCAAGAAGAACTTAACCAGTTCAAGAGATGCATGGTCTGGAAGCTAGTTCCTAGACCATAAGGACATAACATCATTAGAACCAAGTGGATCTACATGAATAAGCTTAATGAAAATGGTGTTATAATAAATAATAAAGCAAGATTGGTGGTCAAGGGATACAGATAAGAGGATGATATTAATTTTGATCAAACCTTTGCACCAGTAGCTAGATTGGAAGCCATAAGACTATTCCTTGCATATGTTGTACATAACGGATTCAAAGTCTACCAAATGGATGTAAAGTCAGCCTTCCTAAATGGTGACCTAAAAGAAGAGGTTTATGTTGAGCAGCCCTCAAGTTTTGTTAAATCTAACTTTCCTGATTATATTTTTAGGCTTAAAAAGTTTTATATTAGTTGAAGCAAGCCCCTAGGGCATGGTATGAAATCCCGTCTAGCTTTCTCATTGAGAATAAATTCTCAAGTGGAAAGATATACAAGATATTATTCCTAAGGGAAGTCAAGGGTAAGAACATTCTAGTCCAAATTTATGTAGATTACATAATATTTGGGTTTATTAATGATGACCTCCACAAAAAGTTTGCCAAATTTATGCAAGGGCAGTTTGAGATGAGCAGTATGGATGAACTCAAGTATTTCTTGGGCCTCCAAGTTAGACAATCAGAGGATGGACTATCCATCTCTCAGTCTAAGTTCATCAAGGAGTTGATTAAAAAATTTGGAGTGGAGAGTGCCTCCATAATGAAAACTCTTATGGGTTCAAGTGTGCCAATAGACAAGGATGAAACTGGGAAACTTGTTGATGAAACCTTGTATAGAGACATAATTGGCTCCCTCCTCTACCTTACTGTTAGTAGGCCAGACATTATGTATGTTATATGTGTTTATGCTAGATACTAGGCAAGCCCAAGGAATCTCATTATTCTACAACTAAAAGAATTTTGAGATATCTCAAGGGTATACCTGATCTTGGTTTATGGTACCCTATGAATAATGACTTTGAACTAACATGGTATTAAGATGCAGACTTTGCATGTTGTAGAGAAGGCAGGAAAAGCACCTCTGGCACCTGTAAGTTTTTAGGAGGAAGAGTGGTCTCTTGTAGCAGCAAGAAGCAAACAGGTGTTGTTATCTCAATAGTTGAATCAGAGTACATCTCAACTGGAAGTTGTTGTACACAGTTACTATTGATCTAGCATCAGCTCTAGGATTACAATCTCAAGCTAAGTAGAACTTCAATGTTTTGTGATTCTATTAGTGCGCTCTCTATTGCAAGGAATCCAGTTTCTCATAGCAGGACTAAGCACATAGAGATTAGGTATCATTTCATTAGAGAGCATGTGTAATGTGAGAACATCAAACTTGAGTTTGTCTCCACAAACAAGCAAGTGGCTGATATTTTTACAAAGCCACTAGATGAAGCCAAGTTCAACACCTTTAAATTTGAATTGGGTATAATGAACTTAGTCTAGTTATAGTATATCTTCATGCATTTTTGTTGCATGTAGTATTAATCTCTGCAGGTTAATAAAGGAGTTATAGACTGAGAAGATAAATGCTCCTATTGAGGGGGAGCAAGTTTAGTCTGATATTCAGGACAAGCTCCTGCAACAGTTACAGAAAAGGTTCAGAATAGCTCTACAGAAGAACATATTGTCTCTAAGGACAATGCTGAGGTTGAGGGGGAGATTCACTCTGAACTCCCTACTCAAGATACAGTGTATAACATTGACTCCTCTGAGTCTAACAAAGATAATGTTGTTGCCAAAGAACATTCATTAGAGTATCTGCAAGGGACAAAAATGAAGATGTTTGTGAACCAGGAGACAGTTGGTGTTGTTGTGCACAACTTCTATGGATACAACATCAGCTACAGAACTACAATCACAAGGTAAGTCACTCACCCTTATAATGTGGCTCATCCAGTGCGATTTTTATTACTAAGAATTCTGTCTCATATAGCATTACTAAGCTAATAGAAATTAGATATCTTTTTTATTAAAGAACATGTAGAAAGTGAAGTCATGTGCCTTGAATTTGTCCCCACTGACAATCAAGTTGCGGATACCTTCACTAAATCATTGGATGAGGCTAAGTTCAAATCTTTCAAAATTAAGTTACGACTGCTACATTTTTTGTTTACAAATCATAATGTGGTCCATCTACCTTGTTGTTAAAGTATATCTTTAGCAATGTTAGATGGATAGATAGTAGTTAATCACTCTAACTTGCTAGGTTAAACTTCAGTAAGATCGGCTGAATCAGCTGAGTAAAATACAGTTTTGGAAAAGAATGATGTTCCTCCAAAAATAATGATATAGTTGAGGGGAAGCATTCAGATGTTTCCACTCAAGATGAGTTCATTCCATCCACCCTGTTGGCTAAGGAATAAACTCTATGAAAGTCTTTATATTCAAGGATAGCTAACACCTAGAGGGGGTGAATAGGTTTTAGGCCTTTTTATATTTTTCCTGTTTTAGGTGTGTTGTGATTTAGTTATTCTTTGCTTTCAATACAATCAACAACAACACACATATGATTTATAGTGGTTCCCTAGATTATGGGTACACCCACTATCCCTCCCACCTTTCTACAGTGTGTTGGACAAGGCAAATTCTCCAAACTTAGCTCCAAAGAGCTTATAACACGGATCCCTCAGAATCTCTCATTATCCTCCAAGACCTACAGCTCAGGTATAAACCCTTACCACTCAGAGATGTTATCTCCTACAACTCATGCACATAGTCCTACCTCAGACTTGAGCACAAGTCCTACAACTCAGGCTAGGAGGATATCCCTACAACTCAAAGATGTAATCTCCTACCTCAGATCTGAACCAGATCCTACCTCAGGCAAACTGCCCTAAAACTCTGATAAAATCCAAGATCCTATCTCAGATTCAGCTCTGAATCCTACAACTCGAATATACAAAAGACCCTACACTCAACCTTTATAATATTAGGCTTACACTCAGATACAAAGGATCCTACAAGAAAAGTAAAGTGTGTTGATGATGACTAGACACCAGAGAGATTTTCTTTGTGTCTACCTTCTTCTGAACTGAAGTGGCTCAGTCCAGTCTTCTTCTTCACAGCTCCAGAAAAATGATCTTCTGGAAAAATTTGCTTGAACTGTGAAGTAGCTGCAGCTAGGGTTAACCCTTACTGCATATTCTTTCTCAGAGAACTTATCTATGCTTGTTGTTGAAGGTGAGATTCACAACAACTATCTTCTTTGCTTGAACTTTCTGATCAGCAGTTTAAACAACCTTTCCTTGCTTTGCAACAATGTCGGGAGAAGGAAGATGAAGTCTAGAGCTTTTTCAAAAATAAATCCAAAGGTTATCTTTTATTTCTAATCTGAATTATTTTATTAACTTCTGTTGTCCAACGGCTCTTTGATCCATGGGCTCACTTGGATTTGGTATCTATAATCTTACTTTTTCATTAAATGCAGTACAGTAGGCATGCGACGCCGTTTGTCGCGCACTGTATACTTCCCACAATGATTTTAAATGTTGCTGACGACAGTATCTGTGGACTATGCCAAATTCAAGGAATTTAGTATAGGCATTGAGTGAAGGAATGTCACTCAGTGCCAAAACACTTAGCCAAATTTCTGTTGAGGAAGCATTGGGTGAACAACACTTCACTCAATGCTTTTGTCCTTAGACAAACTTTCCGTTGATAGGCATTGAGTGCGTTGAGTGAGTCTTCATCACTTAACGCATACTTGACTTTTTTGTCATCTTAATGAGGCGTTGAGTGAATAGCCGTCACTCAACGCTTTTGCACTTAGTTTATTTTCATCTGTATGAAGGCGTTGAGTTAGTTGTCTTCACTCAACGCTTTCTGCCTTCGCCAGTCTTATCAATGAGGCGTTGAGTGAACTGCCTTCACTCAACGTTTTTGTACTTTACTGATTTCTCTATTGAGTTGGCGTTGAGTGAACTGTCCTGCTCAACGCATTTGGACTTAGATTATCTGTCTACATCTTCTCAGGCTATGACTGGAGCTTGTTCTGCCGACGCTTATTGAGCTTGGCATTGAGTGAACTAGCTTCACTCAATGCTTCTGGACTTAGTGAGATTTCTTCCTTGACAATGCTAAAGTTTTGTCTGTCTGAGCTTTACTCGATGCCTCTTGTTATATAGCGTTGAGTGAACTGCCTTCACTCAACGCTTTTGAACTTAACCAAAATTCTGCCTTGTAAATAATTAGGCTTTTACTGTCCATGATTTACTCTAAGCTTTTGGATTTCTGGCGTTGAGTGAATGGCCTTCACTCAATGGTTGTGGACTTATACAGATTTCTGTCTTTCCAATATCATGCCTTGAGTCCACCTGTCATAGTCACTTAGATAACCTATCTATTCCTTGTTCAAATAACATTATGCACATATAAAAATTGTGGCAACTATTAGATTACACATATGTATACCATTGTTCTGTAGGCCTTCTTCAAATCTGGTACATTGGGATCAATGGACCAAACACTCTTCCTGAGCATGATGGTCAAAAGGACCAAGAGAAAAGTTCTCACATGATCCTTTCTCCACCCTCAATAGATGGATGCCTATTGAAGAAGCCAAAAGGGGGAGGAGATCAATTTGAGAGCAATAGGAGAGGAGAGCAATTGAGAGCAATGACCTGACATGTCAAATCACTGCATTAACTTGATATGTAGAGCCAGAAAGGGGGAAGTCAACTTTTAACAAGTTGTATGTGGAGAGCAATGACTTGATATGTGAAGTCAACTTTTAATAAGTTGTATGAGGAGAGCAATGACTTGACATGTGAAGTCACTGCATTAAACTGGGGAACTTTGAACTAGCTTACATTTGCTTAATTAATAAGGTTTCTGTATTAATGCATTTTATTATTGTTGTGTGTTCTGCCTTCTTCAAATAGGGGGAGATTGTTGGGAATATTGCCCTTCAATGTTCCCGGCATTTGAAGAGGCATCACCATCAATACTTAGTGCATAAATGTATTTGATGCATGCCCTAAGTTCAGTGTATACATGTTGTCTACTATACCATGATTAGACAGGATGTCAGGGTCATAATACTTGTTGGACTCAAGATAAGTTGCTGGCAAAGAAAAATTTTTGTTAAGTCCAGAAGCATCGAATGAAAGTAGTTCACTCGACGCAAGAAGAGCAAAAGTGTTGAGAGATCTACATATAATCAAAGCCGCAATGTTGCTGACTAGAAATCTAGCTAAGTCCAGAAGCGTTGAGTGAAGACAATTCACTCAACGCCAACTCAACAAGATATTTAGCTAAGTACAGAAGTGTTTAGTGAAGGCAGTTCACTTAACACCAACTCAACAAGATATCTGGCTATGGATAGAAGCGTTGAGTGAAGGCAGTTCACTTAATTCCATAGTCAAGAAGACTGGTTACTGGACATGCAGAAAATCCACCAAGTCTAGAAGAATTGAGTGAACTCAACTCACTCAACGCCAGAAGAGCAGAAGCATTGACAGAAGCTTAAGCAGTCAAAGCCTCAAAAGAAGCAGGAAGAAAATCTATCTAAGTTCAGAAGCATTGAGTGAAGGCAGTTCACTCAACGCATATTCAACAGACAATTCAACTAAGTTCAGAAGCGTTGAGTGATTAAGGCTCACTCGACGCCTAATCAGTTAAGACTATAAAAGATAGAATGTGCAGAGGGATGAAGGCTCACTTAACGCACTCAATGCTTGGAGATGCAGAATTATGCTAAGTACTTTTGCATTGAGTGACAAGGCTTCACTCAACGCCTGAGCAGTCTGTCTAGAATTTACTATGTCTAGAAGCGCTGAGTCATATTGATGTCTGTTGGGTTCATTGGAAAATGTGTACCAGATTTGAAGAAGCCTCACCCTACTCAATGATATACATCAAGGTGTATTTGATGTGTTTTTTGTTAATATGTGCAGGTTAAGTAATTGCAGAAAATTTTTAAGTACATGTGTCGACACCTAAAGAAGCAGTGTCGACACTTATGAAGGCTTGTGTCGACACTGAAGAAAAGCTGTGTCGACACTTGGAGTAAATTGTGTCGACACCAGGAAAGGCTGAGTCGACACCAGAAGAAATGTGTCGACACATACAGGCAGTGTCGACACACTGTGAAGAATTGTCAACATAAATTGTGTCGACACTTAGAGGCAGTGTCGACACCCAAAGAATCTTAGTCGACATCAAATGTGTCGACACCAAGAGGCAGTGTCGACACACAGAAGTATTTGTCAACATCAACTGTGTCGACACAAAGGGGATGTGTCGACACACAGCAAGTTTCAACAACAGTTAAAGCAAAGAAGTACTTGTGTCAACACAAAGGAGATGTGTCGACACACAGCAGAATTCAACTAAGTTTTAAAGAAGTACTTGTGTCGACACAAAGGAGATGTGTCGACACACAGCAGAATTCAACTAAGTTTTAAAGAAGAAGTACTTGTGTCGACACACTCAATCAGTGTCGACACATTCAACAGAAGCAGTGTCGAGAAGCTGTTACAACAATAGAAGGAGTTGTGTCGACACCACCAAGGCTAGTGTCGACACTTAGTCCACTTGTGTCGGCACTTAGTTTATTTGTGTCGACACATAATGAAGATCAGTCTCGACACTTTCAGACAGAGACAGTGATTTCAAGAAGTGACTGAATGACTTGACAGCTGTCATTTCAACCGGTCTACTGTAAGTGTTGAAGCTGTCAGAAGTTCGTTAGAAACCGGATCAGCCGGTTACCATGGAGGAAGACTATATAAAGGCTTTCTCCTTCAACAGAAAGTAAGAACAAGATAAAATGATCAATCATTGTAGAATACAGATCCAGAGAAAACTGTAAATCAGTATTTTTAAGATACTTCAGATTTACTTGGAGAGAGAGAACTTCAGTAATTGAAATCAAGAAAGAGACTTGTTTAATCAAATCTCTTAAGAAGCAGGTTCTGAACCAGACTGCAAAGAAGGATCCAGATTTAATTCTTCATCTTAAGAAGGAAGTTGCCAGCCGGACTACTTCAAGAAGATCAACTTTTTCTGAGTTCAGACTCAAGAAGCCTTGAAGAAAGCAAAGACAAAGTTGATCTCAGAAATCATTTCTATCAAGAACTGATCAAGAAGGTTGCCCTCTTCATTCTCTCAAACAGAGTGGTAACCTAAAATCTTTTATTATCTTTTTGTAGGATCCTAAGGGATCTGAGTTGTAAGCATAAATTTATAAAGGCTGAGGTAGGGCTTTTGAGCCTGAGTGTAGGAGAATCTATTCTCTGAGTGTAGGTCTTGTTGTAGACTGAGTGGTAGGGCCTTGTGCCTGAATTGTAGGAGACTGTGTTCTCTGAGTGTAGGCCTTGGTGATGGCCGAGGTAGGGCAGTTTGCCTGAGTTGTAGGAGTGGGGACACTCTGAGTTGTAGGACCCTATTTGGGGTTCTGAGCTGTAATATCTGAGGATCTGAGGAGAAGTGCAGAAGTTAGGCCGAATCTAGTACACTGCTAGATAGGCGAAGGGGGAAAGTCGATGTACCCAGACCTTGGGGAACCACTATAAACTCTGTGTGCACTCTGTGAATGATTGTTTCTGTGATTGCTGTGCTGATAGCTGTAGAATTTATAATTGCTACTTAGATTATAGAACAGATTTTTTGCCTTTAAAGTAAAAGAAAAATTACACCTATTCACCCCCCCCCCCTTTAGGTGGTTAGGCACTATTTCTTTCAAGTGGTGGCATCAGAGGGAGGTTACTCAAGAAAGGACTTAACAGTCAGAGTAAGATCCTTAAGGCAGATATAAGAATCAAGAAAGAATCAAGAAAATGGGTTCAGGTGAAAATCACAAGGAGCTGGGGTCAATGAAATTGCCAATATGTAGAAAAGAGATATTTGGCATATGGAAAGAGAGGGTCAGACTCTTTATGGAAGCTTCTGACCCAAGGATATATATTACAGTCAAAGAAGGCCCATTTGTGCCAATAAAGATATCCATTCTGGATGCAAATCAGAAAACTCCCAAGGACTTTTCTGAAATGACTAAAGATGAAATCATCCTGGCCACTATGGACAAGAGAGCTCAGAATATAATTGTTAGTGTCATTGATGATTCAATATTTCAGAACTTAATTCATTGTAAAACCTCTAAAGAAATGTGGGACACATTAATAGTCTATATGGAGGGCTCAGAGAATGTAAGACAAGATAGGAAGTCAATGTTAAATCAGGAATATGAAAGCTTCAGACAAGGAAAGTCTGATAGTATTACAAAATGTTACAATAAGTTCTATAGGATTGTTAATGAGTTGATGTCCTATGGAAGAGGCAACTATGAGCTGAATGACAAGTTCTTAAGATCCCTGACTAAGGACTGGGACACCAAGATTTGTGTCATTAGGGAAGTGGCCAAACTTGCTGATATACCTCCTCCAACTTTGTTTGGAAAACTGCTATCTTATGAGATACAGTTACTGGCTAGAAAGGAGGAAGAGAAGAATACTAGAGTGGAGCACAAGGAAAAGTCTGTGGCCTTCAAGACTGAAGCCACTAAGAAGTATAGAAGCAAGTCTCCATCTCCACCTAAAATAATTGCTGAGGCTGTCACAGATATTTTAGATAGCAAGAGTTCTGATAGCAGTGAAAGTGATGAAGACTTTGCTGCTTTTACTAGGCACTTTCAAAGATTTCTAAACAAGAGGCAGTGGAGGTCTAATCCTTCCACTTCTCAGCCAAAATATGACTACTATCAGAAGATAAAGTCATCCAGGAATGACAGAAGAAAGTCCAAGCCAAGCAAAGCTACATCTTCAAAGATTGTGTGCTATTGCTGCAATAGACAAGGACATGTAGTGGCTGACTGTCCTGAAAAGAGGAAGGAGTCAGCTGGCAAAAAGAAGACTAAGTTTAAGAGCAAAAAGGAAAAGTCCTTTGTTTCTAAGAAAGACAAGAGTTTGACAGACCAGTCATCTTCAGAAATAGAATCAGAAGTTGAAGCCTACATTGGATTATTTGCTGAAGAGTAAGAACATGAGTTCATGCAGCTAATGAACTCAATTTATGAGCATGAAGACCATCAGTGCAAGGGACTGATGGCTATATCTGAAGGAGACAAGAGCCAGGATCATCCTGGACCAAGTAAGGTACAAAGTTGTTCTTCTAGTTCAATTTATAGTACTGATTCAGAGTCAGATACATCTGCATCAAGTGATGTGGGTGGGTCTGAATCTGAAGGAGATATTCATCAGTTAATTGATGAATATAGAGACTTGTTGCAGGCCTTGAAGAAAAGCAAAACCTTGGCCAAAACTCAGGAAAAGGAGATTGCTAGTCTTAAATTGGCTGCATCTGATTAAAAAAAATTACTGGATCAAAAACTGAATGAGATTGCCAGATTAAAAAACATAACTGTTATTCAAATGGGTACAATCACATTCAAGAATGATCAGATTAGAAATCTGGAGGTTAGACTTCAGAAGGAGAGAGAGATTATGGCTAGCTTTTCTAAACCTAAATCTATTTTACCCTTGATAGATGAGTTTGTACCTCAAAAGGGTAAGGCTGGATTAGGGTTTAAGAAAACTACCTGGACTGCTAGGTCCAAATCTAAAGGCAAAGCCCCAGCACAAACAAGAAGCCTGTTGTAGATAATTCAGCCAGGGTAGTACCTAAACAAAGGTACAACAGGTTTGAGTGCTGGTGTTGTGGCAAGGTAGGCCACTTTGCCTTAGATTGTTGGCACAATTCTAGTGTCAAGGAGAGTAGCAATCTGCCTGCTAGAAGAGCTACAGGTAGATTTGTTAAAGTACAGGCTAACTTGCACCAAGGACACAAAAGTTATTTGGGTTCTAAGGTTAAGTAATCTGTGTTGCAAGTGAGTCTAAGCTATCATGCCCCAATATGGTACTTGGATAGTGGATGTTCCAGGCACATGACTGGAATAAGGGGGTTGTTGAAGGACTACACACCTATCAAGGATGGCCCTAAAGTAACCTTTGGTGGTTCAGAAAAAGGAATCATCAATGGCTTTGGTAACATTTCTAGTAATCAGATTACTATCACTCAAGTGGCCTATGTGAAAGGTTTGAAACACAACCTTATAAGCATAAGTCAGCTGAGTGACTTAGGATATGACATTTCATTTATTAAGAATGAATGTCATATCAAAAGTTCAAGTGATCAAAAGATCATTTTGACAGGATATAGGAAGAGAAATGTTTATTGTCTAAATTTTGAGTGTGAGAACAATGTTTCTCATATTTGCCTTTTAGCTGATGAGAGAGTCTCACATTGTGTTAAATGGCACAAGAGGCTGGCCCATCTTAACTACAAGACTATTGGCCAACTTTTTAGCAAAGAGTTAGTGAGAAATGGTCCTCAAGTTAAGTGTATAAAGGATGGAATATGCTCAGCTTGTCAAAAAGGCAAGCAAACCAAATCCACCTTTCATAGCCTTGAAAACAAGGATTCAATGAGGTGTCTATACCTCTTGCATATGGATCTATTTGGTCCTATGCCAGTTCACAGTCTAGGTAGGAAGGTCTACACATTTGTGTAGTAGATGACTATTCTAGATATTCCTGGGTGTTCTTCCTAAGATAAAAATCTGAAACCCCAAATATCTTATATAATTTTGTTAAACAAATTCAGAATGAGTTGGATAGTACAGTGGTCAAAATCAAAAGTGACCATGGTACTGAATTTTAGTCTAAAAGTATGACAAAACTGTGTGAAGAATTTAGGATATTTCAAGAATTTTCCTCACCTAGAACACCATAGCAAAATGGTATTGCTGAAAGGAAGAATAGAACATTGATAGAGGCTGGTAGAACTCTATTGAGTGACACTTCTCTCCCAGAATATTTCTGGGCTGAGACAATAAACACTACATGTCATGTGATCAATAGCGCTTCTATCACCAAGAGCCATAAAAAGACTCCCTATGAGATTGTGAAGGGCAGAAAACCAAACTTATCTTATTTTAGGATCTTTGGTTGCAAGTGCTATATACTTAACAATGGCAAGTCTTATATAACTAAGTTTGCTGTCAAATCCCAAGAGGGGATCTTTGTTGGGTACAGCAATAATAGTAAGGCTTATAGGGTCTACAACTTGGTTACTCAAGTTGTAGAAGAGTCTATACATATAGTCTTTGATGAAACAAGACTGATTAACAGTGAGTTGCCAAGTAGTGTATGCAGCTCTACAGGTATAAATGAAAAGATGGACAAGCTTACCATTACAGAAGGTTCTACTGCAACTCAGCAAGTGGAAAATGGTGGCTGTTATCCAGGGGGAGTACATGACTCTCTAGATGCTGAAGAAAACCAAGAGGTGCAGCTTAATGAAGAGGCTGGAGGTGTTCAACCTAAACATAGACTACCTCCAACAAATAGACACTTAAAGGATCGTCCAGTCAATCAGATAATTCGTGATCCAAGACAAGGAGTGCAAACAAGAAGCAGGAATCTGAGTACAGTTCTTTACTCCAGTTTCCTATCACAAGTGGAACCAAAGAAATTTGAAGAAGCAGTTCTAGACCCACATTGGATTGATACTATGCAAGAGGAGCTGAATCAGTTCAACAGATGCAAGGTCTGGAAGCTAGTTACTAAACCAAAAGACCACAACATCATTGGAACAAAGTGGATCTTCAGGAACAAGTTGGATGAGAATGGAGTCATTGTAAAGAATAAAGCAAGACTAGTTGCAAAATGATATAGACAGGAAGAAGGTATTGATTTTGATCAAACCTTTGCCCCAGTAGCAAGACTGGAAGCAATCATGATGTTCCTTGCTTATGCAACATATCAAGGTTTCAAGGTATTTCAAATGGATGTAAAGTCAGCTTTCCTGAATGGAAATCTAAAGGAAGAAGTCTATGTAGAGCAGCCCTCAGGTTTTGTTGATCCTCTCAAACCTGATTATGTTTATAGACTTAGGAAGGCATTGTATGGGTTGAAAAAAGCTCCAAGAGCTTGGTATGAAACCCTGTCTAGTTTCCTCATTGAGAACAAATTCTCAAGGGGGAAAATAGACAAGACTCTATTCCTTAGGGAATCTAAAGGTAAGATAATCCTAGTCCAAATATATGTTGATGACATAATATTTGGGTCTACTGAAAGTAATCTTTGCAGAAAGTTTGCAAAACTTATGCAAGGAAAATTTGAAATGAGCAGTATGTGGGAACTTAAGTTCTTCTTGGGTCTCCAAGTAAGAAAGACTGGAGATGGCTTGTCCATAACTCAGTCTAAGTTCACCCTGGAGTTAATAAAGAAGTATGGTATGGAATCATCCACTACCATAAGAACTCCTATGGGGTCAAGTGTGTCTCTTAGCAAAGATGATGCAGGGAAACCTGCAGATGAAACTTTGTATAGAGGGATAGTTGGCTCCCTACTATATCTGACTGCTAGTAGACCAGATATCATGTATGCTACATGTGTCTGTGCTAGGTACCAAGCATGCCCTAAAGAATCTCATCTGACTACAGTCAAAAGAATTTTGAGATATCTTAAGGGCACCCCTAATCTAGGCCTTTGGTACCCTAGGAATGGAGATCTTCTACTGACTGGCTATTCAGATGCAGATTTTGCAGGTTGCAAGGAAGATAGAAAAAATACTACAGGCACCTGTCAATTTCTAGGTGGAAGACAAGTGTCTTGGAGCAGTATGAAGCAGACCAATGTGGCAATCTCCATAGCTGAGTCAGAATATGTTGCTGCAGGAAGCTGCTGTGCATAACTATTGTGGATTCAGCATCAGCTACAAGACTATGGTATTCAAGTAAGTAGAACACCTTTGCTATGTGATTCTATAAGTGCTATTTCTATTGCAAATAATCCTGTCTCACATAGTAGGACTAAGCACATAGAAATTAGATACCATTTTCTTAGAGAACATATAGAAAAAGAGGACATTTCCCTAGAATATGTTAAAACAGATAATCAGATAGTTGATATGTTTACTAACCCCTTGATGAAACTAAATTCAATAAGTTCAAAATTGAATTAGGAATGTTGAACTTAGAATAGTTTGATAAAAATTGGCTAAGTAAAATAGTGTCGACACAAGGAGTTGTCTGTGTCGAAACATAGAAGTGGTGTCGATATTTCAGAGAAATGGTGTCGACACATCTAGAAAGTCTGTGTCGACACTTCAGAGAAATAAGTGTCGACACATCCAGAGTAGGTGTCTGTTGAAACCGGAAATCCGGTCTCCCATGGAGTTCGACCCTTGGGGAAGCGGTGACCACGCACCTACTACCCTCAAGCGAACGATCTAGGCACAAGACTAGGAACACAAGGGACAGACCCAAGGTCTCAGCGTGGAGGACCCGCCGCATACCCGGAAGACTAACTAACTCTTCCCCTCCCAAGCTCAGGGCTGAGCTAAGGCACCTTTGGAGGGCTCTCTTGGCCGACCGGAACATCCAAGGAGGATCTCGAGATCCACTCCTTAACTAAAGGTACCACCTCGGGTCTATGTAAAATGCTCCCCGCCTGCCTTACTATTGGCGCCAAACCGCCCAGCAGCCCTACTCTACGCAACCCCAATTGGGCCGCTAATAGCGGAACTCCGCTACTCTGAAAGGATGGCAACGGGCCATCAGGGGCTTCCCGACATCTACACCTCGGGGCCCACACGGGGGAGCGGTTCACGAACACGCCGCTCGCCCAAGACAGGAGGAGTAAGCTACATTCTCAGAGCATCACAGATATAAAAGAATATTACAGAAATATAAATTCCATACTCGGCACACAGGCCGGAAATATAAACAAAAAGGCCTTCAAGGGCCAGCACAAGCTTGGGCTTAAGCCCGCTACTCCCCGCCTGGTACTACAACACCTGTACGCCAACGTCTCGACGAGCGGCGGCCAACTAGTCATCGGTCGGCTAACAGAAGCGGGCCAAACATATTGCGCACACCCCCTTTTTGGGGCTTGTGGCGCGCATTCCCTGCAAGCGGCTAAATAAACAACTTCCTCGGAGTTTTCTCCGGGAACCCCAGAACATCACCAATCCGGCTCACACGTCCGGATGGGCTTCACACAGCATGCCTAAACCCGTACTCATGCTTCCGGGTACTAATGCAATTAACTGCGGGGACGTGCACGTCAACCCGTCGGGGAGCTCCCTTCCCCCCACCCGTTGGTGGAGAGGAGCTTCCGTGCAAATATGGAAACTGAAGGCTTCACCTGCCCAAGTTGAAACATCGTTACCTTTATCGCGTGCTTGGCGGTGGGGGCGGGAGAGGAGCTCCGGGCCAATCCTGTTGCATGCGGCCGCGTCGGTGGTCGCTCTCTACTCCAGGCCGAGCCTCGCTCCAGGCTGAGCCTCGCTCCAGGCCGAGCCTCGCTCCAGGCCGAGCTTGTTGCCGGTGGTGAAAAATTAGGGCTTAGCCCCAGGCCGAACCCCACTCCAAGCCGAGCCCTGCTCCAAGCCGAGGGAAAGGGAGAGAGAGAACGCTCGGGCCGCTGCTCCAGGCCGAGGGAGAGAGGGGCGGCCGGGGTTGTGGTGCGCTTCGCCGGCGACGAGAGAGAGCGAAGAAGGAGGCCGTGCCCTAGTCGGGCGGTGGCCGGAGAGAGAGAGTGAGGGCGGGCGGCTCCTTGCTACTCCAGGCCGAGTGGGAGGGGGAAGGATCCGGGCGGCGGCGTTGCTTAGCCGGCGATGGGGAAGAGCGGGAAATGGGGCGGCGGCGGCGGCGGCGGCCTGCTGTGCCGAGGGTGAGAGATGGGGGGGGCGGGCGCCCCCTGCTGCTCCAGGCCGAGGGTGAGAGGGGGAAGGAGGCGGCAGAGGCGTTGCTTAGCCGGGGACGGGGAAGAGCGGGAACGGCGGGGGCGGCGGCTGGGTTCCAGGCCGATCGGGCTAGGGCTCCTGCTTCCCCCCCCCCCCCGATCTCCCCCTGCTATTTCCTTTTTCTTTTTTTTCTCTGGAACCCGTGACCCCCTTTTATTATTTCCTCCTTTTTAAAACCCCCCCCCCCCCAGCTGATCTCATCTCCCCTTCCCGCGATATCCCCGGCGATATCCCCCCTGCTCCACCCGATCTGTTCTCTACCCCCTCTATCAAATATATCATCTATTATCTATATTCTAATATAATATATTATATATTATATATATATATATATATATATATATATTATATATATATATATATAAATTTAACCATATGCGCATAGAACCTCCGCACGCACGCATGCACGAGTACCCGCGCGGGGTCGCACCAACTCGTCGCCCACAACGCGCCTCTAGGCTGATTTTTGGGGAGGGTCCCACTCGCCCGGCTACGGGGTTGTACACAATCCCCGCTCTTTTCGAGCTTGGCACAAGCTCGGAAAGAATCATCCAACCCTACGTATCCGGCAAGTGGGAGCTGACCCAAAAAAAAAAGTTTGAGAGAAACTGAAATCTGCGCTAGGAGCATCGATCTCTCCACGACCTTTCTGAACCTTTTGAATCACTCGAAACCCTTTGGCTCACTGCTATCAAATTGCCCTTATACCAATATGTACAACAGGTATATAATTTCTCGCCATATCATGAAACAACAAAGTCATATCTTATGTATCCTCTTGTACACGCTGAGCTAATCCTTTCCCCCCAGGTGTGCCTACAGCCCTGCCAGCTAATGAGAGCCTGACAGCGAGTCTACCCGGGGCCAAGCAGCACTCGGGGTCCCTTAACCTCCAGGTGTGCCTACAGCCCTGCTAGCTAGTGGGAGCCTGCCAGCGAGTCTACCCGGGGCCGAGCATCACTCGGGGTCCTGCAAAAAGTCTCCACGAACCAACCCTTTCCCCCCAGGTGTGCCTACAGCCCTGCTAGCTAATGAGAGCCTGACAGCGGGATCTGCTCGGGGTCCACTACTACCACCATCGAGTGACTTCCAGCCCTGCCAGCTAGGTGAGAGCCTGACAGCGGGATCTGCTCGGGGTCCACTACTACCGCCATCGAGTGACTTCCGGCCCTGCCAGCTAGGTGAGAGCCTGACAGCGGGATCTGCTCGAGGCCCACGGATGACACCGAATGACTTCCGGCCCTGCCAGCTAGGTGAGAGCCTGGCAGCGGGATCTGCTCGAGGTCCAAAAACTACCGCCATCGAGTGACTTCCGGCCCTGCCAGCTAGGTGAGAGCCTGACAGCGGGATCTGCTCGAGGACCACGGATGACACTGAGTGACTTCCGGCCCTGCCAGCTAGGTGAGAGCCTGGCAGCGGGATCTGCTCGGGGTCCAAAACTACCGTCATCGAGTGACTTCCGGCCCTGCCAACTAGGTGAGAGCCTGACAGCGGGATCTGCTCGAGGCCCACGGATGACACCGAGTGACTTCCAGCCCTGCCAGCTAGGTGAGAGCCTGGCAGCGGGATCTGCTCGGGGTCCAAAACTACCGCCAACGAGTGACTTCCGGCCCTGCCAGCTAGGTGAGTGCCTGACAGCGGGATCTGTTCGAGGCCCACGGATGACACCGAGTGACTTCCGGCCCTGCCAGCTAGATGAGAGCCTGGCAGCGGGATCTGCTCGGGGTCCAAAACTACCGCCATCGAGTGACTTCCGGCCCTGCCAGCTAGGTGAGAGCTTGACAGCGGGATCTGCTCGAGGCCCACGGATGACACCGAGTGACTTCCGGCCCTGCTAGCTAGGTGAGAGCCTGGCAGCGGGATCTGCTCGGGGTCCAAAACTACCGCCATCGAGTGACTTCCGGCCCTGCCAGCTAGGTGAGAGCCTGACAGCGGGATCTGCTCGAGGCCCACGGATGACACCGCGTGACTTCCGGCCCTGCCAGCTAGGTGGGAGCCTGGCAGCGGGATCTGCTCGGGGTCCAAAACTACCGCCATCGAGTTACTTCCGGCCCTGCCAGCTAGGTGAGAGCCTGACAGCGGGATCTGCTCGAGGCCCACGGATGACACCGAGTGACTTCCGGCCCTGCCAGCTAGGTGATAGCCTGGCAGCGGGATCTGCTCGGGGTCCAAAACTATCGCCATCGAGTGACTTCCGGCCCTGCCAGCTAGGTGAGAGCCTGACAGCGGGATCTGCTCGAGGCCCACGGATGACACCGAGTGACTTCCGGCCCTGCCAGCTAGGTGAGAGCCTGGCAGCGGGATCTGCTCGGGGTCCAAAACTACCGCCATCGAGTGACTTTCGGCCCTGCCATCTAGGTGAGAGCCTGACAGCGGGATCTGCTCGAGGCCCGCGGATGACACCGAGTGACTTCCGGCCCTGCCAGCTAGGTGAGATCCTGGCAGCGGGATCTGCTCGGGGTCAAAAACTACCGCTATCGAGTGACTTCCGGCCCTGCCAGCTAGGTGAGAGCCTGACAGCAGGATCTGCTCGAGGCCCACGGATGACACCGAGTGACTTCCGGCCCTGCCAGCTAGGTGAGAGCCTGGCAGCGGGATCTGCTCGGGGTCCAAAACTACCTGACTTGACTTTGCTCGAGATGGAGACATCCTATTTACTTAAGAGGTGCTGGAGAGTTAACTGCACCGATGCTTTTACAAACGGAGGACACATTCTATTCATAAGAGAGACGATCTGGAAGTCGTCAAATCGGGAAGCTGGAGTCCGAGTCTGTTCCTAATAATTCCTCCAATCGGAAGAGAGATGCAATCGGGGAGACATAGGCCGACGTGCAAGGGGGGAGCTTATCTCGGTCGTCAGTGCAGAGGGTCGGTCTTACAATAGCGCTTAGAGTCCCGAGGCATCGTCCCATCATCCGAACTGGGCTATTTAGAAGGAACAGGTTGGACGTTTCGTATCCTGATCTAATGACAAAGATCACTTTCCGCCATGTCGCATGTGATTGCTTGGAGAGATCGGCCCTTTATCAAATCTGGGAGGTTAGCGTCTAGGCTCGTTCCTGATAATTCCTCTAGTCGGAGGAGAGGTGCGATCGGGAGGACATAGGCCGATGTACAAGGGGGGAGCTGATCTCGGGCGTCAGTGCAGAGGCTCGGTCTTACAATAACGCTTAAAGTCCCACGGCACCGTCCCATCGTCCGAACTAGGCTATTTAAAAGGAACGGGTTGGACGTTTGGCTTCTGGAGTCGATCGCGAGGCTAACCCTTGAAGCCCTCAGAAGCTCGAGGCGAATTTGTAATAAAGAGAAAACTTGACCGCTACTGAATTACAAGGAAGAGGTAACATATTACCGCTAGGGAGGGAACCCTTTCCGGTCACCCCGGCTCATAATACCTCTCAGCTGCTCTCTTACTCGATCTTGAAGATAAGAACCTCCAGGCTTCTCGTTGAAGCAATAAGTGGGGACACACAGGTTTTCATAGGTAGAAGCGCTTCAAATAGGTGCAGATCTTACTCCAAATGCTATGGGATTCAAACAACAGCTATGGGAGGGGACAACCCTGAGTATGAGGACCTTACACACAAAGTATCAACGCATGACCGTGGTCGTCACCTGGTTCCACTTCTATAGCCATGATGTTCGCCTGAGTTCTTCTGTGCTGGTCACTTTCCACACTCACCGCACCAAAATGTTGAAACCGTAAATCCGGTCTCTCGTGGAGTTCGACCCTTGGGGAAGGGGTGACCGCGCACCTACTACCCTCAAGCGAACGATCTAGGCACAAGACTAGGAACACAAGGGACAGACCCAAGGTCTCAGCGTGGAGGACCCGCCGCATACCCGGAAGACTAACTAACTCTTCCCCTCCCAAGCCAAGGGCTGAGCTAAGGCACCTTCGGAGGGCTCTCTTGGCCGACCGGAACATCCAAGGAGGATCTCGAGATCCACTCCTTAACTAAAGGTGCCACCTCGGGTCTATGTAAAATGCTCCCCGCCTGCCTTACTATTGGCGCCAAACCGCCCAGCAGCCCTACTCTACGCAGCCCCAATTGGGCCGCTAATAGCGGAACTCCGCTACTCTGAAAAGATGGCAACGGGCCATCAGGGGCTTCCCGACATCTACACCTCGGGGCCCACACGGGGGAACGGTTCACGAACACGCCGCTCGCCCAAGACAGGAGGAGTAAGCTACATTCTCAGAGCATCTCAGATATAAAAGAATATTACAGGAATATAAATTCCATACTCGGCACGCAGGCCGGAAATATAAACAAAAAGGCCTTCAAGGGCCAGCACAAGCTTGGGCTTAAGCCCGCTACTCCCCGCCTGGTACTGCAACACCTGTACGCCAACGTCTCGACGAGCGGCGGCCAACTAGTCATCGGTCGGCTAACAGAAGCGGGCCAAACATATTGCGCACACCCCCTTTTTGGGGCTTGTGGCGCGCATTCCCTGCAAGCGGCTAAATAAACAACTTCCTCGGAGTTTTCTCCGGGAACCCCAGAACATCACCAATCCGGCTCACACGTCCGGATGGGCTTCATACAACATGCCTAAACCCGTACTCACGCTTCCGGGTACTAATGCAATTAACTGCGGGGACGTGCACGTCAACCCGTCGGGGAGCTCCCTTCCCCCCACCCGTTGGTGGAGAGGAGCTTCCGTGCAAATATGGAAACTGAAGGCTTCACCTGCACAAGTTGAAACATCGTTACCCTTGTCGCGTGCTTGGCGGCGGGGGCGGGAGAGGATCTCCGGGCCAATCCTGTTGCATGCGGCCGCGTCGGTGGTCGCTCTCCACTCCAGGCCGAGCCTCGCTCCAGGCCGAGCCTCGCTCCAGGCCGAGCCTCGCTCCAGGCCGAGCCTCGCTCCAGGCCGAGCCTCGCTCCAGGCCGAGCTTGTTGCCGGTGGTGAAAAATTAGGGCTTAGCCCCAGGCCGAACCCCACTCCAAGCCGAGCCCTGCTCCAGGCCGAGGGAAAGGGAGAGAGAGAATGCTCGGGCCGCTGCTCCAGGCCGAGGGAGAGAGGGGCGGCCGAGGTTGTGGTTGCGCTTCACCGGCGACGAGAGAGATCGAAGAAGGAGGTCGTGCCCTAATCCGGGTGGTGGCCGGAGAGGGAGAGTGAGGGCGGGCGGCTCCTTGCTGCTCCAGGCCGAGGGTGAGAGGGGGAAGGATGTAACGCCCCCGGTTTTTCTGTGCTTCGTTTGATCTTTGGCTGGCGTTACGATGGCGTATTTCCGGCTTTTTGCCGTTGTAGAGCGTGGTCTTAGCTCTTAGGGTTCCCTGTGTAGCCTGTTTGTAGCCTGTTAGCAAGATTCCCCAGCTAGCCGGAGTCTTTTGATGACTCGGTTGGGCCTCTTAGGGAATGCTTGTGTTTTGGCTTCGGGAGGTGTTATCCCGGGTTTTGTTCGTCGAATGTTAATTTCGACTTCGTAGTTGCGTTCGTAGCGTGGGTTTTTAGCTGCGGCGTAAATTTCGTCTTTTTCCGAGAAGTTTCGGGTTGTTTTGATATTGGGTGTAAATAGTAACTATTATGTATTGTGGTTTATCATTATTACTGCTGATATATAGTCTTGGGTCAGATTAGGGCTGGGTTCCTTTTTGGTTCTTTCCTATTTCTCTGTTTGGTAGAAGTCGTCGCCCGTCGTGCGAGAGGAGGAGCGTCGCCGGCCTACCCTAGCCTTTGGACGTCGTTTTCCTGGAGTTTCTGCGGTCGGATCTTGGTTTCGAGAGTGGATCTGGGCTGCCCCCGCCGGGATCTGCCTTCTTTCTGCTCCTCAGCTTGCTGCCCTGCGTCCAGATCCGCAAGCGGGGGAGGCCGCCGACCGAGTTCCTGGTTTTGAGGCAAGTGATGTACCCTCATCCTTGCCTAGTTGATCTTTGCCTTCTTTTGATTTAATCTTTTATCTCTTTTGTGTAGATCTGAGGTGTAAGCTAGGGCTTGTTCCCGATCATGCCATGGTTAGTGTAGGAAGGTCCAGAAAATCTCAGTTTTCCTGAGGGATTTCGTCTATTAGGGGCAGTTTTGGTTCGGTCTAGGTCGAGTAGGTACCATTGCCGATGGAGGTCGTGCTCGAGAGAGAAGAGGATTTTTCCCCGTTCCCATTTTTAGTCGTTTGCTGGATCTGGCTCCTGTAGCCAATTGGGGTATCGACACTGTTGTGTCGACACCGGCCAGTCGTGGTGTCGACACTTGGTGTCGACACCAGCAGCGGCAGTGTCGACACCTTGTGTCGACACCGGCTGCAGTGTTGTCGACACTTGGTGTCGACACCAGCCGTGGCAGTGTCGACACCTTGTGTCGACACTGGCCTCTGTAGTGTCGACACTCGGTGTCGACACCAGCCGTGGCAATGTCGACACCTTGTGTCGACACTGGCCTCTGTAGTGTCGACACTCGGTGTCGACACCAGCCGTGGCAGTGTCGACACCTTATGTCAACACTGGCCTCTGTAGTGTCAACACTCGGTGTCGACACCAGCCGTGGAAGTGTCGACACCTTGTGTCGACACTGGCCTCTGTAGTGTCGACACTCGGTGTCGACACCGGCCGTGGTTGTGTCGACACCTTGTGTCGACACCGGCTTGTCGAGGTGTCGACACATCGTGTCGACACTGGTGCTGCGCTTGTCTTGGGGTCAGGTAGACTCGGGGTTGGATCAGTTTGGGCGTGCAAGGCCGCGTCGGTTGGACCCGACATTTTGTCTTGGGTTCGTGAGTTCCTTAGGATTGTTAGCTTGACTTTTTCCCTAGGGGGGGGTGCTTTGGGTGTTCGGCTATTTTCTGCATGCCGACTCTTGGGTCGTGGCAGGTGGTGGAGTTTTGGTGGCCTCTAGAGGGGTGGTTTTATGTGGAGAGCTGTGGCCACCACCTTTTGCCCCGGCTTGGGTTGGTGTGTGTGGGACCCTAAAGCTGCCACTGTTTGACCCCTTAGCCCTTTTTGGGTCTGATTCTAGTTATACAATCAGACCCATGTCTGACCACTGCCACTCACCCACGTGTTAGGACTGTTAGTCCCATTCCTGTTTATGCTTTCCCTTTCTTTTGGCATATGTATATGTCTTGATGCTGTTGCAGGCTTTATTGGTGGGGCATGTTGGTTTTAAATGCTCACCCTTGGTGTGCCCTGCGGTGCCATAGACAGTACTCTTTTCTTGCTGCCTTTCCCTTTTTCATTTCTTATAGCAGCTTGTTGCCGGGTTGGTAAACCCTTCATCTTATTGCTCATTAACCTATTGCTCTAATTACTTTTGATGTTTCCTTGCTGAGGTGTTCTTTTCTTGAATGCCTCAGGTCCAGGTTGTAGCCAGTTCAGCGGCTAGTTCTTTGGAGGGGCTTGTTGGTGGCCTCTAGGGTAGCTGAGATTGCTAATCCCCGTCTGTTGTGAGGTAGCTCTTTACTCTTCTGTATAGACATACATACTCTCCAGTGGGTTCGTGTCAGGTTGTTGGCGCCCACTGGTGGCCTTTTGTGATGCTGAATATGAATTTAAACTGCTGTTTTTGCCTATTTGAGGTTGGTTACTTGCTTCTGGGAAGGATTTATGCTAGGCTGCATGTTAGATATTTTAAAAATCTAAAAGTATTAATATATGTACTTCATGCATAACATGTTTTCTAAAATAAAGACACTATCTTTTTCCTCAACGTAAAACACTATTTTTCATACCTATTATATTCACCTTAGAGTCATGCTCGTGTAAGTCGTCCCCCGGGGACACTTATGCTCACTTAGGGTGTCAGTTTAATTGAACCGAAGTATTTTCTGCTGCGTATAAATAGAGTTTTAACTGTGGACTAGCTGATCCACCGGGCCGAGGGATACGGCCATTCTTCGTAACTGATTTTCTTTCATATCGAATCAACAATTTTCCTTAAAATGTAATGTCTGGAGTTTTGCCTGAGCGTGTGCAGTTATCCCCTGCACGACGTGGCATCATGGCACGTGTTTTCTCTTACTCTGATACGATTTTACCATTGAGAAAATGCGGGTTGTGACAGTTGGTATCAGAGGGAGGTTGCTTGACAAATGGTTGGGCAACCTTTCCCTTGTCTGCATTAGTGCTTAGCATCATACCATCCACACACCGATATGTCATCAGCACGTCTTGGCCGAAGCACGAACACTACACTCATGAGTATGAAGAAGTATACAGGGCATATTATGTAGTATGGGATGCATAATATGTGTTTGTATATGGATCCACCATAGGAGGCAACATGTGAGGGTTATGTAGTATGGGATGCATAACCTCACCACATGAATGCGGCTAGCACGTTTTCTTTTCTCGTTATATGGGAATGTTATGTAGTATGGGATGCATAACATTTTCATGTGTACGCCGCCCATGGCATGCACTAAGGTTTTTTTTAGAATGCATAGCACATCATGCATAGCATATCATTTCATAAGCACAACGTGCCAAGCTAAAGATTTGCAAGATGACATATGTACACACATGGTTTTGAGTCAAAAAGAATATAAATACATGCATTCATGGTTTAGGCACCTGAGTTAGTATGATGGTGGTGAACCATCTTAGGATAAGCATAACATCATCATGGTGAAAACGACTCCCAGAGCAAGTTTTGCAGTTGAAGTTCATATTCAAGTGTGTTTGTCCGTACCGGGTAATTTTGTTCTAGTTGATGGGCTAGGATTTGTCTAAAGTTTGTGCGATTTTAGGATGGCGAGACGTCCTACGACGAGATCGACGCCCCAGTCCGAGGGTGAGACGTCAGGAGCGCAGAGCGATGCGTTGGCAGAAAGCTTGCGACAGAGTAATGAGGAGTTATCGAGGCAGGTAGTGGCTATGCAGGCTCAGATTCAGTCCCTTGTAGCTGTGGTGGCGGGGCAACCCCCGAGAGCTCAGGACCCCGCAGAGGGGGTAGTTGTCCCTGCCCCTCCTGCTCCTCCCGTGCCTTTGGTTGTAGTGCCCCCGGAGATGGCATTCATATCCCAGTTTCAGCGGCTGAGACCCCCTACCTATGATGGACAGGCCGATTTCATGATTTTGGATGACTGGCTGATTACCATTGAGGAAATGTTCTCGTACTCAGGGATTACGGACGAACAGAGAGTGATGCTCGCTGCCTACCAGCTCAAGGGCTTAGCAAAGAATTGGTGGCTGAGGGAGAAAGAGAGCTTAGTGGCAGGTTGCACTTGGGAGTCATTTAAGGTGTTGTTGTTAAGTAAGTTTCTACCTTCAGTCGAACGGGACCGGCTAATGAACGACTTTCTTCACTTAAAGCAGAGGAAACTCACGGTTAGTGAGTATGAGATTGAGTTTAGTAAGTTGAGTCGGTTTGCTCCGGGTCTGGTGAGTGTTGAGGCAGACCGGGTTAAGCGATTCCTGGGTGGATTAAGAAGCGACATACAGCAGTTAGCGAATGCTTATGGAGCAGTCAGTTACGCCAGTGCGGTTGAAGCTGCTTTGAGAGTTGAGGCCATTGAGAATGCCAAGAATAGAGGCCAGCAGTTAAGGAAAGATAAGCGGAAGTCCGGTGGAGGGAAGAGCCCTCAGGAACCTGATGCTGTCGCAAGGAAGAAGGTCAAAGAGATTTGTAGCTTTTGTGGCCGGCCAGGCCACCCCTTTGAGAAGTGCTTCAAAAGGTTGGGAGCGCAGAAGAAGGAACAGGTGCACGCGATTCAGGGTACTTCCAGGGGAGACTTGGTGTGTGCCTTGTGTGGAAGGAAGGGGCACGAGGCTGCCCGTTGTTGGTTAAAAGATAAGGTCTGTTTTTAGTGCGGCCAGAAGGGTCATCTCAAGACAAGGTGCCCCCAGACCCATTCTATTCTGCAGCCAGTTCCCCTCCAGGCTCTGCCACCGCCTCAGCAAGTGGATAAAGGAAAAGGAAAGCTGAATGTGCTCTCGGCAGACGAAGCGCAGACCTCGACCCAGGTTATCTCAGGTTCGACTCCTCTCCAGTCGTTTCGTTACGTTCCCTTTTTGGTTGTAGTTTCATTTTGGCGCTTGTTGCCTTAGATGCGTATGTAAATTCGTAGGGCGATTTAAGGTAAAGAACCGCTGCGCACGCGTTCTCTTCGATTCCGGCGCTACCCACTCGTTTGTGGCTAAAGCCTTTGTGGAGCGGTTCAGTCTGGGCCTAGATCGTGTTGGTGGTGCCTTCTGCATTAAGTTCCCCTCCGGCGACTCTGTGGTTGCGGACCTGGGTGTCCTAGATTGTCCAATTTTGTTGGGAGATTTCCTTGCCAAGGCAGATTTGATGGTGATTGACCTGGAGGACTTCGACGTTATTTTGGGCATGGACTGGTTGTCAAGGTACGATGCTGTGATCCAGTGCAAGGGTAAGCGCTTGGACTTCGTCAAAGACAACGGTCAGCCAGGGAGCGTTTATGGGTATTCTCTCCAGGAGTCTCCAATCATTTCTGCGGTGCGTGCTCGAAAGTTGCTTGTTTCTGGCTGTTTTGCCTGTGTGGTTTCTCTGGTAGGGTCGATTGTTAGTAAGCCCCGTTTGGAAGAAATTCCTGTGGTGCGTGACTTTTCTGATGTGTTTCCAGACGACCTTCCCGGTCTTCCACCTGATCGAGATGTCGAGTTTGTAATAGATTTGGAGCCAGGTACGCGTCCTATCGTTAAGGCGTCGTACCGGATGGCCCCGCGAGAGCTGGAAGAGTTGCGGATTCAGCTGGATGAGTTGTTGGAAAAGGGCTTTATAAGGCCAAGTTCTTCGCCTTGGGGTGCACCAGTGCTGTTCGTTAAAAAGAAGGATGGGTCGATGAGGTTATGCATCGACTATAGAGAGTTGAACAAGGTTACGATTAAGAACAGGTACCCTTTGCCGCGAATCGACGATTTGTTTGACCAACTGCGAGGTAGTGCCGTGTTTTCCAAGATAGATCTTCGTTCGGGCTATCACCAGTTGAGGATTCGGGAATCAGATATTTCGCGGACGGCATTCCGCTCTCGTCATGGGCATTTTGAGTTTTTAGTTATGTCATTCGGTTTGACTAATGCGCCCTCAGCTTTTATGGATTTGATGAACAGAGTTTTCAAGGATTTTCTAGATAAGTTCGTGATTGTCTTTATAGACGATGTTTTGGTGTATTCTAGGGATGCAGAGGAGCATGATCGACATTTGCGCCTGGTCTTGGCGACTCTGAGGGACCATAAGTTGTACGCCATGCTGAGCAAATGTGAATTTTGGTTGCCTCAAGTTTCTTTTCTAGGTCACGTGATTAATAAGGAGGGAATATCGGTGGACCCAGAGAAGATCGCTGCTGTCATGGATTGGGCGAGACCTGTTACCCCAAAGAGATCAGAAGCTTCTTGGTTTGGCGGGTTATTATAGAAGATTTGTAGAAGGCTTCTCTACCTTGTCCGCGTCCGTTGACCAAGTTGACACAGAAGAATGTAGCCTTTATATGGGATGATAAGTGTGAGAAGGCTTTTGAGGAGCTAAAAAGGAGGCTATGCTCGGCTCCAGTTTTGTCTTTGCCTACGGGGGATAGTGAATATGATATTTATGTGGATGCGTCACATGTCGGTCTGGGCTGCGTTTTGATGCAGGGCGGGAAGGTGATTGCGTATGGGTCGAGGCAGTTAAAGACTCACGAGAGGAACTACCCTACGCATGACCTGGAGTTTGCAGCTGTGATCTATGCGTTGAAATTATGGAGGCATCTACTATATGGCGCGCAGTGCAAGATTTTCACGGATCATAAGAGTCTGAAGTATGTCTTCACTCAGAAAGAATTGAATCTGCGCCAGCGGCGGTGGTTAGAGTACGTGGCCGACTATGATGTTGAAATTCAGTATCATCCAGGCAAAGCAAATGTGGTGGCTGATGCCCTGAGTCGGAAGTCAGGTAAGATCTTTAATCTCTCCGCCGAGCGTCTAGTGGAAGAGTTTCTGTTGATGGACATTACCGTGGGAAGCTGTGACTCGCAGAGTAGTATAGCAATAGCAGAACCTTCGTGGATTTCGCTTACGAGACTGCATCAGAAGGACGATCCCGATCTTCTGCATTTGTATCTTTGAGCTAAGAAGGGTGAATTACAAGATTTCTCTATAGATGATGCGGGTACCTTGAAGTACCGTGGCAGGTTTTGCGTCCCCGCAGTTGGAGATATCCGAGATATGGTGTGCAGAGACGCCCACGGATCTAGTGTTGCCTACCATCCAGGGTCTACCAAGATGTATCATGATTTAAAACAGATTGCCTGGTGGTACGGGATGAAGAAGGACATAGCCAGATTTGTTTCAGAGTGTTTCACTTGCAGGCGCGTGAAAGCCGACCATGGGAGGCCTGGTGGCAAGCTGACTCCCTTGGAGATTCCGATGTGGAAGTGGGAGAGTATCTCAATGGATTTCATTACCGGCTTACCGAGATCGCCTAAGGGGCATGATTCAGTTTGGGTAATTGTAGACAGATTGACGAAGAGCGCTCATTTCGTGCCATTTAAGAACGATTATCCGATGAGGAAGATAGCCGAGCTGTATCTGGAAGAGGTTGTCAGATTGCATGGTGTACCCGTAAGTATCATATCAGATCGAGACTCCAGGTTCACGTCTCGTTTTTGGAAGAGCCTTCAAGAAGGGTTGGGTACAGATTTGAGATATTCCACAGCTTATCATCCGCAGACCAATGGTCAGACAGAGCGAGTAAATCAGATTGTGGAAGATATGATCCGATGTTATATTCTGGACCACGGAGGCGCGTGGGACGAGCGCTTGCGGCTTATGGAATTCGCATATAACAACAGTTTCCAAGAAAGCTTGCAAATGGCTCCCTTTGAAGCTCTATATGGGAGGCGCTGCAGGACTCCCTTGTTTTGGGCTGAGCTTGGCGAGGGACCTTTGTTAGGACCAGAAGCGCTTGAGGAGATGGAAACCGCTGTGAAGCTTATTCGGGAAAATCTTCGGATAGCCCAGGAGAGGTATGAGAAGAACGCCAATCGGCGTAGATCGGACTTGGAATTTGCGGTGGGGGACTCGGTATTCTTGAAGGTCTCCCCGTTGGTTGGAGTCAAGCGGTTTGGCAAGAATAGGAAGTTGGACCCGAGGTATGTGGGGCCGTTTCCGATTGTTGAGCGGATTGGGGTATCAGCCTACAGGCTGGCTTTGCCCGCAAATTTCCCTGGCGTGCACGATGTCTTTCACGTCAGTCAGCTGCGAAAATGTGTGATGAATGGCAGGGAGGTTTTGGATTCTGGGCCTCAGTTGGAGCCGAATCTTTCTTATGTGGAGGTGCCTGTTCGTATTTTGGATTCTCAAGTTCGGGCGTTGCGGAAGAAGACTATTCCGATGGTTAAAGTTTTATGGAGAAATCAAGATGTGGAAAGCGCGACTTGGGAGTTGGAGTCGGCGATGAGGGAGGCTCACCCTCATCTGTTTCCCTGATCTTGCGCTTGGTATGTTCTATTTTGTTGTTTATTTAGCCCTTTCCCGCCTTTTTCTCTCTCCTTCTCTATAGGAGTGTTGTGAGTAAAGTTTCGAGGCGAAACTTTCTTTTAGGGGGACTGGCTGTAACGCCCCCGGTTTTTCTGTGCTTCGTTTGATCTTTGGCTGGCGTTACGATGGCGTATTTCCGGCTTTTTGCCGTTGTAGAGCGTGGTCTTAGCTCTTAGGGTTCCCTGTGTAGCCTGTTTGTAGCCTGTTAGCAAGATTCCCCAGCTAGCCGGAGTCTTTTGATGACTCGGTTGGGCCTCTTAGGGAATGCTTGTGTTTTGGCTTCGGGAGGTGTTATCCCGGGTTTTGTTCGTCGAATGTTAATTTCGACTTCGTAGTTGCGTTCGTAGCGTGGGTTTTTAGCTGCGGCGTAAATTTCGTCTTTTTCCGAGAAGTTTCGGGTTGTTTTGATATTGGGTGTAAATAGTAACTATTATGTATTGTGGTTTATCATTATTACTGCTGATATATAGTCTTGGGTCAGATTAGGGCTAGGTTCCTTTTTGGTTCTTTCCTGTTTCTCTGTTTGGTAGAAGCCGTCGCCCGTCGTGCGAGAGGAGGAGCGTCGCCGGCCTACCCTAGCCTTTGGACGTCGTTTTCCTGGAGTTTCTGCGGTCGGATCTTGGTTTCGAGAGTGGATCTGGGCTGCCCCCGCCGGGATCTGCCTTCTTTCTGCTCCTCAGCTTGCTGCCCTGCGTCCAGATCCGCAAGCGGGGGAGGCCGCCGACCGAGTTCCTGGTTTTGAGGCAAGTGATGTACCCTCATCCTTGCCTAGTTGATCTTTGCCTTCTTTTGATTTAATCTTTTATCTCTTTTGTGTAGATCTGAGGTGTAAGCTAGGGCTTATTCCCGATCATGCCATGGTTAGTGTAGGAAGGTCCAGAAAATCTCAGTTTTCCTGAGGGATTTCGTCTATTAGGGGCAGTTTTGGTTCGGTCTAGGTCGAGTAGGTACCATTGCCGATGGAGGTCGTGCTCGAGAGAGAAGAGGATTTTTCCCCGTTCCCGTTTTTGGTCGTTTGCTGGATCTGGCTCCTGTAGCCAATTGGGGTGTCGACACTGTTGTGTCGACACCGGCCAGTCGTGGTGTCGACACTTGGTGTCGACACCAGCAGTGGCAGTGTCGACACCTTGTGTCGACACCGACTGCAGTGGTGTCGACACTTGGTGTCGACACCAGCCGTGGCAGTGTCGACACCTTGTGTCGACACTGGCCTCTGTAGTGTCGACACTCGGTGTCGACACCAGTCCGTGGCAGTGTCGACACCTTGTGTCGACACTGGCCTCTGTAGTGTCAACACTCGGTGTCGACACCAGCCGTGGCAGTGTCGACACCTTGTGTCGACACTGGCCTCTGTAGTGTCGACACTCGGTGTCGACACCAGCCGTGGCAGTGTCGACACCTTGTGTCGACACTGGCCTCTATAGTGTCGACACTCGGTGTCGACACCGGCCGTGTTGTGTCGACACCTTGTGTCGACACCGGCTTGTCGAGGTGTCGACACATCGTGTCGACACTGGTGCTGCGCTTGTCTTGGGGTCAGGTATACTCGGGGTTGGTTCAGGTTGGGCGTGCAAGGCCGCGTCGGTTGGACCCGACGTTTTGTCTTGGGTTCGTGAGTTCCTTAGGATTGTTAGCTTGACTTTTTCCCTAGGGGGGGGTGCTTTGGGTGTTTGGCTATTTTCTGCATGCCGACTCTTGGGTCGTGGCAGGTGGTGGAGTTTTGGTGGCCTCTAGAGGGGTGGTTTTATGTGGAGAGCTGTGGCCACCGCCTTTTGCCCCGGTTTGGGTTGGTATGTGTGGGACCGTAAAGCTGCCACTGTTTGACCCCTTAGCCCTTTTTGGGTCTGATTCTAGTTATACAATCAGACCCATGTCTGACCACTGCCACTCACACACGTGTTAGGACTGTTAGTCCCTTTCCTGTTTATGCTTTCCCTTTCTTTTGGCATATGCATATGTCTTGATGCTGTTGCAGGCTTTATTGGTGGGGCATGTTGGTTTTAAATGCTCACCCTTGGTGTGCCCTGCAGTGCCATAGACAGTACTCTTTTCTTGCTGCCTTTCCCTCTTTCTTTTCTTATAGCAGCTTGTTGCCGGGTTGGTAAACCCTTCATCTTATTGCTCATTAACCTATTGCTCTAATTACTTTTGATGTTTCCTTGCTGAGGTGTTCTTTTCTTGAATGCCTCAGGTCCAGGTTGTAGCCAGTTCAGCGGCTAGTTCTTTGGAGGGGCTTGTTGGTGGCCTCTAGGGTAGCTGAGATTGCTGATCCCCGTCTGTTGTGAGGTAGCTCTTTACTCTTCTGTATAGACATACATACTCGTCAGTGGGTTCGTGTCAGGTTGTTGGCGCCCACTGGTGGCCTTTTGTGATGCTGAATATGAATTTAAACTGCTGTTTTTGCCTATTTGAGGTTGGTTACTTGCTTCTAGGAAGGATTTATGCTAGGCTGCATGTTAGATATTTTAAAAATCTAAAAGTATTAATATATGTACTTCATGCATAACATGTTTTCTAAAACAAAGACACTATCTTTTTCCTCAACGTAAAACACTATTTTTCATACCTACTATATTCACCTTAGAGTCATGCTCGTGTAAGTCGTCCCCCGGGGACACTTATGCTCACTTAGGGTGTCAGTTTAATTGAACCGAAGTATTTTCTGCTGCGTATAAATATAGTTTTAACTGTGGACTAGCACGTGTTTTCTCTTACTCTGATACGATTTTACCATTGAGAAAATGCGGGTTGTGACAAAGGAGGCGGCGGCGGCGTTGCTTAGCCGGCGACGGGGAAGAGCGGGAAATGGGGCGGCGGCGGCGGCGGCCCTGCTGTGCCGAGGGTGAGAGATGGAGGGGGCGGGCGCCCCCTTGCTGCTCCAGGCCGAGGGTGAGAGGGGGAAGGAGGCGGCGGAGGCGTTGCTTAGCCGGGGACGGGGAAGAGCGGGAACGACAGGGGCGGCGACTGGGTTCCAGGCCGATCGGGCTAGGGCTCTGGCTCCCGCTTCTCCCCCCCCCCCCCCCCCCCCCCGATCTCCCCCTGCTATTTCCTTTTTCTTTTTTTTCTCTGGAACCCGTGACCCCCTCTTTTTTTTTCCTCCTTTTTATTTCCCCCCCCCCCAGCTGATCTCATCTCCCCTTCCCGCGATATCCCCCTGCTCCACCCGATCTCTTCTCTACCCCATCTATCACATATATCATCTATTATCTATATTCTAATATAATATATATATATATATATATATATATATATATATATATATATATATATATATATATATATATATATAAAATTATAACCATATGCGCATAGAACCTCCGCACGCACGCATGCACGAGGACCCGCGCGGGGTCGCACCAACTCGTCGCCCACAACGCGCCCCTAGGCTGATTTTTGGGGAGGGTCCCACTCGCCCGGCTACGGGGTTGTACAGTGTCGACACATCCAGGATGGTGTCGACACTTAGATTTAACACTGATTTCGTCGAGTGAAGTATCGACTAATCATCGAACGCAGATGTATAAGTGTCGACACATCATAATTGGTGTCGACACATATAAGTCAACATTATTGTCGAGACTTAAGTAGTCTGTGTCGACACTTTTCAACAGTGTCGACACATTTAGAGGATTATGATGCGCCTTTTCACCTTTGTTTTTAGAAAGGTATAAATAGGTCTTCACCATTGTTTGTTGACACGCTCTCAATAGTTTCGAGATCAAAACTTTGTGTCGACATCTCTTTCATCTAATTTCAAGATTTCTCCAAACCCTAATGGCGCCAAAGCTCGAGTAGAACGTCAATGAAGGATATGAGTTAGTACGGAATGCGTTTGACCATGCAGAACAAGAAATTAAGGATGGTGTAACCCTAATTAATGAGAACGGGTTGGAGTATTTTGTTTCTGAGCCAACCAAGATTTGGAAGAAGGAAGTACTCGAATTCTATGGTGCAGCTACCCTTGGTGATACTGGACTCAAAATCAAGTCTGCAGTTCATGGAGTCAAAGTAAAACTCACCCAAAAGAGTCTAAGAAAAGTTCTACATCTACCAAAAACTAAAGAAGAGGAAGATGTACCTACATCTAAGACTAGGGATGCACTGCAATGGTGTGGACTAGATTCAACCATGAAGATTGGTTCAGTATTTAACAGAAGAGGAATGAATATGCAAGGAAAATTCATGTCTGAAGTAGTAGGAAAGGTGATTCTGTGCAAGCTAGCTGGGCATGATAGGGTATCAGCTCACATGTTCAGTTTAATGACAAGAATTATCTTTAAGATAAAAACTGATTGGTCAGCAGTGATGTTTGAAAAAATTAAGGAAAGTCTGAAGAAGCCTAATCTGGGTAGGATAATGAGCTTGTACTTAGCTAGAACTATTCCAGAAGTCATGAATCAAGCTGTTGGTTCTAAAATTAACCATATGAGGAGGATGGATATCAGAATTATCTCAAGATGGGATAGGGTGCTAAATAAGGATATGTCTACTCCAGAGAAGGAAACACCTCCATAGAAGAAGCAGAAGAAAACCAAAAGGGCTCCTGAACATTCCAGTAGTTCAGAGGAGCAAGTAGTTTTTAGTTCTGATGAGGAAGAGGCTTGGAATGCTGGACAGTTACCAGTGAGAACTGAAGATGCACAGAGGCAGGGGGAGAAACCATCTGCTAGCCCCATCCACCTGGATCCACTCTAGGGGGAGCCTCAACATGTGGAAGAGCCTACTCACTTAGATAGTGAAATGGAAACTCAAACAATCCTTGAGCAAACTCAATTACATAGTCAACCACAAGATGTTGTCATGGAAGATACATTAGTTGCTGATAATGCTCCAGAAATAAGAAACTCTCATGTCCCTACTCAACAAGAGTATACACTAGAAGAGCTGTTCCTTGATTTGCTACAAACTGATTTTGAGGGAGAGAAAGCAGTTTTTGAGGGGGAGAAGGCAAATCTTGAGGGGGAGCATGTAAAGTTTCATGAGGAGACTGAAAGAAATGAGAATGAGGAGCAAAGGGTGCAGGGAGAGCTACCTAAGACTACACAGGACTTGCATCCTAGTCCTAAAGATAGAGTTGACATTGCCAGTACCTCTGATTCTGAGGATGCAGCTGAGGTTCAGGCTAAGAATAGGGAGCTCATGGTCTTCAAAAGAAGAAGCCAAAGCTACAAGAAAGCATTACAAACTGTGGCTCCTCAGCCTGCCCCAATAATTGATTATAGTTCTTTGTTAGTATCCATACAAGTGAATTTGGATGAACAAAGAGTAGCAATGGAGAAGTATATCGATGAAACTCACAAAGATTTCCAATTCTCCTTGGCTACAGATATAAAATCTATAAGATTTGAGATGAATCAAAATAAGAAAGAAATGACTGATTGCTTCCACAAGGGTGGAAATGTTGTTGTTTACCTAGCTACTCATCAGGAAAAGATAAAGACTCAAGTGGATGATATGGCTGTAAAACAACGATATGTTCTTGAGAATCAGATTAGAATGAATGAAAATCTAACTGAATCACATAATGTGATAGTAACTGAAATGAAGACTATTGCAGCTGCTCAGACTGAAGCAAGGACTACTGCCAAGGCTGAGTTTGACAAGCAATTACAAGAAGGAATAGCTGCTGCAAAAATTGCTATTACAGATTCCCAAAAGACAATTTCTGGACAGCTACTGAAATTAAAAGCATTCTACAAAGATGGAGTCAACTTTATGGATGAACAAGTTAGATTCCAAAAGGATGATCTCAGAGATCATGTAGCCAGAGAAGTCATAAAGGGGGAGATGGTTTTAGTCAAGGCTGGATCTGACCATGCTAAATGGATTTCCAATAGCATCAGAGCCACACTTGGATATCCACCCCTGTGTGATGATGACAATGTAGCAGAATCTGGAGTGCATCCTGCTAATTTTGGAGGTGAACAAGCTGAAGTTGCTCAAGTAATCTATCCTCCTGCAGATTTTGAAATGATTCATCAAGAAGTCCAATCTATGTATAGCCCTCCAGAGGGAAATAAAAATATTATCATTGAGAGAGTAGATCAGACTGTGCCAGAGGCAGTATTAAAAGAGCAAGAAACCCTTTTGTCCAAGAAGAGGTTCAGAGAACAGGGTGAGTTAAGGACAGATTTTGAGCAGTGGAGCCCAACTTCTAGAAATATCATATTGACTGCTTGGAAAGCTGCAAAGGAAAATATCCTAGAAAGGGGCAAATGGTACTCTGACCAAGAATGGAGAAAACATGAAGCCAGGCAAGAGGCTATTGTACAGTATAGAAGAAAGGCTAAACTTGGGAAGCTACCTCCTAATGCACAGGAGCCTAGCAAGTATTTCCCTAAGCCTTATCATTATTTTGAAAGACAAAATATAAGGGCTGAAGAGCTAAAGAAGAAAGATCTTAAAGGCAAGAAGCCAGTTGATGACATTGATGCTCCAGTTCAAGCCAAGATTCAATCAGGCAAGGGCATTGTCATCAAGGAGCCAAAGCAGCCATAGAATAGAATTTTCTTAAGTTTACAACTTTGTAATCATTTGTGTTGAAATCCATGTAAACTTTTGATTAAAGAAACTTTTGATAGTTGAAACAAATCTTTTATGAATGCTCATTGTGTTAGCATTATAATTTTGTGATAAAATATTTTATATGCTTTGTTTCAGTAATTACCCTGTCATATAATGATGTTATACATCATATTGTGTATTCGTTATGTATGGTGTATATCATTGACTAAGGGTTATGACTTCTCCAAATAGAGGGAGATTGTTGGGTGCATTGGAAAATGTGTACCAGATTTAAAGAAGCCTCACCCTACTCAATGATATACATCAAAGTGTATTTGATGTGTTTTGAGTTTATATGTGCAGGTTAAGTAATTGCAGGAAATGCAGAAAATTCTAAGTCCATGTGTCGACAACTAGAGAAGCAGTGTCGACACTTATGAAAGCTTGTGTCGACACTGCAGAAAAGCTGTGTCGACACTTGGAGTAAATTAGGTCGACACCAGGAAAGGCTGAGTCGACACCAGAAGAAATGTGTCGACATATACAGGCAGTGTCGACACACTGTGAAGAATTGTCAACATAAATTGTGTCGACACTTAGAGGCAGTGTCGACACCCAAAGAATCTTAGTCGACATCAAATGTGTCGACACCAAGAGTCAGTGTCCACACACAGAAGTATTTGTCAACATCAATTGTGTCGACACAAAGGAGATGTGTCGACACACGACAAGTTTCAACAACAGTTAAAGCAAAGAAGTACTTGTGTCGACACAAAGGAGATGTGTCGACACACAGCAGAATTCAACCAAGTTTTAAAGAAGTACTTGTGTCGACACAAAGGAGATGTGTCGACACACAGCAGAATTCAACTAATTTTTAAAGAAGAAGTACTTGTGTCGACACACTCAATCAGTGTCGACACATTCAACAGAAGCAGTGTCGAGAAGCTATTACAACAACAGAAGGAGTTGTGTCGACACCACCAAGGCTAGTGTCGACACTTAGTCCACTTGTGTCGACACTTAGTCTATTTGTGTCTACACATAATGAAGATTAGTCTCGACACTTTCAGACAGAGACAGTGATTTCAAGAAGTGACTGGATGACTTGACAGCTGCCATTTCAACCAGTCTACTGCAACTGTCGAAGCTGTCAGAAGTTCGTTAAAAACCGGATCAGCCGGTTACCATGGAGGAAGACTATATAAAGGCTTTCTCCTTCAACAGAAAGTAAGAACAAGAGAAAATGATCAATCATTGTAGAATACAGATCCAGAGAAAACTGTAAATCAGTATTTTGAAGAAACTTCAGATTTACTTGGAGAGAGAGAACTTCAGTAATTGAAATCAAGAAAGAGACTTGTTTAGTCAAATCTCTTAAGAAGCAGGTTCTGAACCAGACTGCAAAGAAGGATCCAGATTTAATTCTTCATCTTAAGAAGGAAGTTGCCCGCCGGACTACTTCAAGAAGATCAACTTTTACTGAGTTCAGACTCAAGAAGCCTTGAAGAAAGCAAAGACAAAGTTGATCTCAGAAATCAGTTCTATCAAGAACTGATCAAGAAGGTTTCCCTCTTCATTCTCTCAAACAGAGTGGTAACCTAAAATCTTTTATTATCTTTTTGTAGGATCCTAAGGGATCTGAGTTGTAAGCCTAAATTTATAAAGGCTGAGGTAGGGCTTTTGAGCCTGAGTGTAGGAGAATCTATTCTCTGAGTGTAGGTCTTGTTGTAGACTGAGTGGTAGGGCTTTATGCCTGAGTTGTAGGAGACTGTGTTCTCTGAGTGTAGGCCTTGGTGAAGGCTGAGGTAGGGCAGTTTGCCTGAGTTGTATGAGTGGGGACACTCTGAGTTGTAGGAACCTGTTTGGGGTTCTGAGCTGTAAGATCTGAGGATCTGAGGAGAAGTACAGAAGTTAGGCCGAATCTAGTACACTGCTAGATAGGTGAAGGGGGAAAGTGGATGTACCCAAACCTTGGGGAACCACTATAAACTCTATGTGCACTCTGTGAATGTTTGTTTCTGTGATTGTCGTGCTGATAGCTGTAGAATTTGCAATTGCTGCTTAGATTATAGAACAGATTTTCTGTCATTAAAGTAAAAAAAAAAATTATACCTATTCACCCCCCCCTCTAGGTGGTTAGGCACTATTTCTTTCAATGTCTGCAGAAATTTCAATACCACGGGATTTGCTTGCTAGAAGACAAAATGTGTCGCTTACCTTTAGTACTGCATTTAATGCAAAAGTTGTGCTGCAGTTGCCCATTCCAGGGGTCTATACTGTGCATAGAGCCGTTGGATTTACGTGAAACAAAAAGCGAGTTTTGATAAATTAACGAAAGGTTTTGACTTTTGGAAGAGAATATTTTTTTCTGGATCATCTTCTTCCTAGAAAATAAAGAAGAAGAGCTTTGCAACTCGAGTTCAACAACAAGTCTGAGAACTTCAGACAAGGTTAGCTGATTGAAGAAGAAAAGAATAGAAACATCATTTAGTCTTCATCTACAAGTTCAGAAGCCCCAGTTTCTGAGATTCTTCCTAACACAAACAGAAACATCCTGAAGATCTACTTCCTTGGTGCTGAGAAGAAGTAGGGCTAAGTTCACTCAGTTGAGAAGGTAGACACAAAGAATCATTTCTCTGGATTCATATCATCATCAATAACTTACCATATTTGTAGGATCTTAGTTGATCTGAGTTGTAAGCCTGATTTATAAAGGCTGAGAGGTAGGATCCTGAAAGAATTAGTGCCTAACCACTTAGAGGGGGTGAATAGGTGTAATTCCTGTTTTTATTTTAAGGCAGTCCAGCTGTTTAGTTAACTAATAATAAACTGCAAATACTACTGCTAATACAGCACACCAATCACAGAAACAATCAATCACAGAGTGCACACATTATTTATAGTGGTTCCCCAAAGTCTGGGTACATCCACTTTCCCCCTTCGCCTATCTAACAGTATACTAGATTCGGCCTAACTTCTACACTTCACCTCAGATCCTCAGATCTTACAACTCAGAACCCAAACCAGGTTCATACAACTCAGAGTGTATCCACACTCCTACAACTCATGCCGACTGCAGTACCTCAGCCTTCAACAAGGCCTACACTTAGAGATCTCAATCTCCTACACCTCAGGCTCACATCCCTACCACTCAGAGAAAATATTCTCTTACACTCAGCCTTTATATAATAGGCTTACAACTCAGATCTAGAATATATCCTACAGAAAATAGTGTTTACAAAGTAATTAACCACCGCCCAGATAGAGAGAGAAGGGATGGATGGCTTCTTGAACAGTTCTTGGAAGAACTTGATAGCAGAGCACAAACTCTCTTAGCTTTCTTCAAAGCTTCTTGAATCTGAACTCAGTAGGGTTGAAATCTTGAGAAGTTAATCTTCAATCAGCTTCTGACTTGAGATTCAGATCTTAATCTGACTCTTTCTTGGCAGCCTAGTTCAGCAACTGCTCTTCTTAGATGGAGCTCTCTGTCTCTCCAACTTCTTAGATCTTCTGTCGAAGGTCTTCTTCTTTTGTGTTGATCGATATCTGTGTAGATCTTCAATCTATTTGTTATTGATTCTTCTTGTGACTATCTGTTAAAGGAGAAAGGCCTTTATATATTCTTCCTCCATGGTAACCGGTTGATCCGGTTTCTAACAAACTTCTGATAGCTTTGACAGTTGCAGTAGACCGGTTAGGAATGGCAGCTATCAAGTCATCAAGTCACTTCTTGAAATACTATCTCTGTCTGAAAGTGTCGAGTCTGATCTTCATTATGTGTCGACACAAGTAGACTAAGTGTCGACACAAGTGGACTAAGTGTCGACACATGACTTGGTGGTGTCGACACAACTCCTTTTGCTGTTGTAATAGCTTCTCGACACAGCTTCTTTAGAATGTGTCGACATTGATTCTGTGTGTCGACACAAGCCTTCTTTTCTTTAACTTTGTTGAAACTTGTTGTGTGTCGACACATCTCCTTTGTGTCGACACAAGTACTTCTTTACTTTAACTTTGTTGAAGCTTTATTGTGTGTCGACACAGTTGATGTTGACAAGTACTTCTATGTGTCGACACTGCCTCTTGGTGTCGACACATTTGATGTCGACTATGTATTCCTGTATGTGTCGACACTGCCTCTTGGTGTCGACATAGTTGATGTCGACTTTGCTACTCTGTGTGTCGACACTGCCTTTGTATGTCGACACAATTTCTTCTAGTGTCGACACAGCCTGTCCAAGTGTCGACGATGTCTACTCCAAGTGTCGACACAACTTTTCTCCAGTGTCGACACAAGCCTTCATAAGTGTCGACATTGCTTCTCTAGGTGTCGACACATGGACTTAGAAATTTTCCTGCATTTCCTGCAATTGCTTAACCTGCACATATAAACTCAAAATACATCAAATACACCTTGATGCATATCATTGAGTAGGGTGAGGCTTCTTCAAATCTGGTACACATTTTCCAATGTACCCAACAATCTCCCCCTATTTGGAGAAGTCATAACCCTTAGTCATTGATATACACCATGCATAACAAATACACAATATGATGTATAACAACATTATATGACAGGGTAAATACTTAAACAAAACATATAAAACAAATCATCACAGAATAATAATAATGCTAGCACAAAACATGCATTAATCATGTTTTGCTTCAACTACAAAAGTTTCTTTAATAGAAGTTTACATAGATTTTAAACACTAAATTTTACAATGTGATAAAATCTAGTAAATCTAATCTAAGGTTGCTCTGGCTCCTTGATGACAATGCCCTTACCAGATTGAATCTTGGCTTGAACTGGAACATCAGTGTCATCAACTGGCTTCTTGCCCTTTTGACCTTTCTTCTCTAGCTCTTCAGCCCTTATCTTTTGTCTTTCAAAATAATGATAAGGATTTGGGAAATATTTGCTAGGCCCCTATGCATTAGGAGGTAGCTTCCCAAGTTTAGCCTTCCTTCTATACTGTACAATAGTTTCTTGTCTGGCTTCATGTTTTCTCCATTCTTGGTCAGAGTACCATTTGCCCCTCTCTAGGGTATTGTCCTTTGCAGCTTTCCAAGCAGTCAGTATAATATTCCTAGATGTTGGGCTCCACAGTTCAAAATCTATCTTTAACTCTGCTTGTTCTCTGAATCTCTTCTTGGACAAAAGAGTTTCTTGCTCTTTCAATACTGCCTCTGGCACAGGCTTGTCTACTTTCTAGATGATAATATTTTTATTACCCTCTGGAGGGCTATACATTGATTGTACTTCATGATGTATCATCTCAAAATCTGCTGGAGAATAAATTACTTGAGCAACTTCAGCTTGCTCACCTCCAAAAATAGCAGGATTTATACCAGATTCAGCCACATTGTCATCATCACACAGGGGTGGATATCCAAGTGTGGCTCTGATGCTATTGGAAATCCATTTAGCATGATCAGATCCAGCTTTGACTAGTACTCTCTTCCCCTTTATGACTTCTCTAGCCATATAATCTCTAAGATCATCCTTCTGAAATCTGATCTGTTCATCCAGAAAATTAACTACATCCTTATAAAAACCCTTTAACTTCAGCAGCAGTCCAGAAATAGTCTTTTGAGACAGCTCAATAGCTGTTTTGACAGCAGTTATGCCTTCTTGGAAGTCCTTATCAAACTTCTCCTTATCAAACTCTTGTTTTTCTTTAGACTTATCAGCAGGCTGGGCTTTTGCAACATTTTTCAATTCTGTAATAATTGCATTGTGGGATGTAGTCAGATTATCATTCATTCCAATCTGATTTTCTAAGACATAGCCCTGCTTAATTGCTATATCATCCACTTGTGTCTTGATTTTCTCTTTGTGTGTGGCTAGGTAAACCACTGCATTATCTCCTTTGTGGAAATAGTCAGTCATTTCCTTCTTATTTTGATTCACCTCAAATCTTATGGATTTGATGTCTTGGGTCAAGGAGAATTGGAGATCTTTGTGAGTCTCATCCATATACTTCTCCATTACTATCCTTTGCTCATCCAGCTTCACTTGTAAAGATATTAACATTGAACTGTAATCAATTGTTGGGGCAGGCTGTGAAGCAACAGTTTGTAATGCCTTTTTGTAGCTTTGGCTTCTCCTTTTGAAGACTATAAGCTTTCTCTTCTTAGCTTGAACCTCAGTTGCATCCTCAGAATCAGATGTGCTGTCTATATCTACTCTATCCTTTGGATTAGGAGGTAAGTCTTGTGCAGTCTTACTTAGCTCCCCCTGAGTCCTTTGCTCCTCAGTTTCAGTTCTAATTTGCTTCTCCTCAGTCATTGTATTCTCCTCCTGAGTTTCTACATGCTCCCCCTCAAAAGCAGTTTTCTCCTCCTCAAAACTAGCATGCTCCCACTCAATATTAGCCTGCACTAAATCAGGAAACAGCTCTTCTAGGGTAAATTCTTGTTGAGAAGGGACAGGAGAGTTTCTTATTTCTGGAGCACCAGCAACTGCTGATGTATCCTCCAAGATTACATCTTGTGGTTGACTGTGTAACTGAGTTGTCTGATCAATATCAATCAAAGATTCAGTTAGCATTTCATTCTCCATATTGAAAATTGATTGATTGACTTCACTGATTACCTCAAGAATTGTTTATGTTGCCAATTCACTGTCCAAGTGAGTAAGCACTTCCTCATATTGAGGCTCCCCCTAGAGTGGATCCAGGTGGATGGGGCCAGCAGATGGTTTCTCCCCCTGCACTCGTGCTTCATCTGCAGGGTCTTGTGCAGTAGATTTCTCAGGAACCTCTTGCCTTTCCTCATCAGGCATGTCCTTAGTTAGGACCCTATCCCATCTTGAGATAATCCTAATGTCCATCCTCCTCATGTGGTTAATTTTAGAACCAGTTGCTTGTTCCATTACCTTTGGAATAGTTCCAGCTAAGTACAGGCACATAATTCTACCCAGATTGGGCTTCTTAATGCTTTCCTTAACCTTTTCAAAAATCATTGCTGACCAATCAGTGTTTAGTGTGAAGATTATTCTGGTCATTAAACTGAACATATGGGAAGAAATTTTATCATGCCCCCTGGCTTGCAGAGTATAACTTTGCCAACTATTTCTGAAAGGAATTTGTCTTGCTGATTCATTCCTTTTTTATTCATTGAGGATCCAATCTTCATGGTGGGATCCAATCCACACCATTTAAGTTCTTCCCTTGTCTTAGAAGAGGTCACTTCTACTTCCTCTTGAGTTCTAGGTAGATGTAGAACTTTCCTTAAACTCTTCATAGTCAGTTTAACTTTCGCACCATGAATTGCAGACTTGATCTTGAGTCCAGTAGAATCCAACGTAGCTGCACCATAAAATGCGAGTACTTCCTTCTTCCAAATCTTGGTTGGCTCAGAAACTAGATACTCCAACCCATTCTCAATAATTAGGGTTACTACCTCCTTAATTTCTGGTTCCGCGTGGTCAAATGCGTTGCGTACTAGCTCATATCCTTCATTGACGTTCTCTTCAAGCTTAGGCACCATTAGGGTTTTGAGAAATCTTGAATTTATATGAGAGAGATGTCGACACAAAGTTTTGGTCTCGAAACTATTGAGAGCGTGTCGACAAACAATGTTGAAGACCTATTTATACCTTTCTAAAAACGAAGGTGAAAAGGCGCATCATAATCCTCTAAATGTGTCGACACTGTTGAAAAGTGTCGACACCGACTACTTAAGTCTCGACAATGGTGCTGACTACTATATGTCGACACTAATATAGTCGACAGAATTTATGTGCCGACACTTATCTGCGCTCGATGATTATTCGAAACTCTACTCGACGAAATCTGTATTGAAACTAAGTGTCGACACCACTTCTAGATGTGTCGACACCTACTCTGGATGTGTCGACACTATTTCTCTGAAGTGTTGACACAGACTTTCTAGATGTGTCGACATCATTTCTCTGGAATGTCAACACCACTTCTATGTGTCGACACAGACAACTCCTTGTGTCGACACCATTTTACTTAGTCAATTTTATTAAACTATTCTAAGTTCAACATTCCTAATTCAATTTTAAACTTATTAAATTTAGTTTCATCTACAGGATTAGTAAACATATCAGCAATTTGATAATCTGTTTTGACATATTCTAGTGAAATTTCCTCTTTCTCTACATGTTCTCTAAGAAAATGGTATCTAATTTCTATGTGCTTAGTCCTACTATGTGAGACAGGATTATTTGCAATAGAAATAGCACTTGTAGAATCACAAAGCAAAGGTGTTCTACTTACTTGAATACCATAGTCTTCTAGCTGCTGCTGAATCCACAATAGTTGTGCACAATAACTTCCTGCTGCCACATACTCTGACTCAGCTGTGGAGATTGCCACACTGGTCTACTTCTTACTACTCCAAGACACTAGTCTTCCACCTAGAAATTGACAGGTGCCTGTAGTACTTTTTCTATCTTCCTTGCAACCTGCAAAATCTGCATCTGAATAGCCTGTCAGTAGAAAATCTTCATTCCTAGGGTACCAAAGGCCTAGATAAGGTGTGCCCTTAAGATATCTCAAAATCCTTTTTATTGCAGTCAGATGAGATTCTTTAGGTCATGCTTGGTACATAACACAGACACATGTAGCATACATGATATATGGTCTACTAGCAGTCAGATATAGAAGGGAGCCAACTATCCCTCTATACAAAGTTTCATCTACAGGTTTCCCGGCATCATCTTTGTTAAGATACACACTTGACCCCATAGGAGTTCTCATGGTAGTGGATGATTCCATACCATACTTCTTTATTAACTCCGGGGTGAACTTAGACTGGGATATGGACAAGCCATCTTCTGTCTGTCTTACTTGGAGACCCAAGAAGAACTTAAGTTCCCCCATACTGCTCATTTCAAATTTTCCTTGCATAAGTTTTGCAAACTTTCTGCAAAGATTACTTTCAGTAGACCCAAATATTATGTTATCAACATATATTTGGACTAGGATTATCTTTCCTTTAGATTCCCTAAGGAATAGAGTCTTATCTATTTTCCCCCTTGAGAATTTGTTCTCAATAAGAAAACTAGACAGGGTTTCATACCAAGCCCTTGGGGCTTATTTTAACACATACAATGCTTTCCTAAGTCTATAAACATAATCAGGTTTGAGAGGATCAACAAAACCTGAGGGCTGCTCTACATAGACATCTTCCTTTAGATTTCCATTTAGGAAAGCTGACTTTACATCCATTTGGAATACCTTGAAACCTTGATATGTTGCATAAGCAAGGAACATCCTGATTGCTTCCAGTCTTGCTACTGGGGCAAAGGTTTGATCAAAGTCAATACCTTCTTCCTGCCTATACCCTTTTGCAACAAGTCTTGTTTTATTCATCACAATGATCCCATTCTCATCCAATTTATTTCTAAAGATCCACTTGGTTCCAATGATGTTGTGGTCTTTTGGTTTAGGAACTAACTTCCAGACCTTGCATCTTCTGAACTGATTTAGCTCTTCTTGCATGGCATCAATCCAATGTGGGTCTAGAACAGCTTCTTCAAATTTCTTTGGTTCCACTTGTGATAGGAAGCTGGAGCAAAGAACTGTGCTCAGATTCATGCTTCTTGTTTGCACTCCTTGTCTTGGATCACCAATTATTTGATTTGCTGGATGATCCTTTAAGTGTCTATTAGCTGGAGGTAGTATATCTTCAAGTTGAACACCTTCAGCCTCTTCATTAAGCTGCACCTCTTGGTTTTCTTCAGCATCTTGAGAGTCTTGTACTCCCCCTGGACAACAGCCACCATTTTCCACTTCCTGAGTTGCAGTAGAATCTTCTGTAATGGTAAGCTTGTCCATTCTCTCATTTATACCTATAGAACTGCAAGCACTACTTGGCAACTCACAGTTAATCAGTCTTGTTTCATCAAAGACTACATGTACAGACTCTTCTACAACTTGAGTAATTAAGTTGTAGACCCTATAAGCCTTACTATTATTGTTGTACCCAACAAATATCCCCTCTTGGGATTTGGCAGCAAACTTGGTTAGATAAGACTTGTCATTGTTTAGTATATAGCACTTGCAACCAAAGATCCTAAAATAGGATAAGTTTGGTTTTCTGCCCTTCACAATCTCATAGGGATTCTTTTTGTGGCTCTTGGTGATAGTAGCCCTATTGATCACATGACATGCAGTGTTTACTTCCTCTGCCCAGAAATATTCTGGGAGAGAAGTGTCACGCAATAGAGTTCTACCAGCCTCTATCAATGTTCTATTCTTCCTTTCAGCAATACCATTTTGCTGAGGTGTTCTAGGTGAGGAAAATTAATGAAAAATCCCAAATTCTTCACATAGTCTTGTCATACTTTCAGACTGAAATTCAGTACCATGGTCACTTCTGATTTTGACCACTATACAGTCCAACTCATTCTGAATTTGTTTAACAAAACTATATAAGACACTTGGGGTTTCAGGTTTTTGTCTTAGAAAGAACACCCAGGAATATATAGAATAGTCATCTACCACCACAAATGTGTAGACCTTCCTACTTAGACAATGAACTGGCATAGGACCAAATAGATCCATATACAAGAGGTATAGACACCTCACTGAATCCTTGTTTTCAAGGCTATGAAAGGTGGATTTGGTATGCTTGCCTTTTTGACAAGCTGAGCATATCTCATCCTTTATACACTTAACTTGAGGACCATTTCTCACTAACTCTTTGCTAAATAGTTGGCCAATAGTCTTATAGTTAAGATGAGCAAGCCTCTTGTGCCATTTAACATAATGTGAGACTCTCTCATCAGCTACAAGACAAATAAGAGAACCATTATTCTCACACTCTAAGTTAAGACAATAAACATTTCTCTTTCTATATCCTGTCAATATGACCTTTTGACCACTTGACCTTTTGATATGACATCCATTCTTAATAAATGAAATGTCATATCCTAAATCAGTCAACTGACTTATGCTAATAAGGTTTTGTTTCAACCCCTTCACATAGGCCACTTGAGAGATAGTAATCTGGTTATTAGAAATGTTACCAAAGCCTTTGATGATTCTTTTTTTCTGAACCACCAAAGGTTACTTTAGGGCCATCCATGATAGGTGTGTAGTCCTTAAGCAAACCCCTTGTTCCAGTCATGTGCCTGGAACATCCACTATCCAAGTATCATATTAGAGGATGGCAACTTGGACTCACCTGCAACACAGATTACTTAATCTTAGAACCCAAATAACTTTTGGGTACATGGTGCAAGTTAGTCTGAACTTTAACAAATCTGCTTGTAGCTCTTCTAACAGGTAGATTGCTACTCTCCTTGACACTGGAATTGTGCCAACAGTCTAAGGCAAAGTGGCCTACCTTGCCACAACACCAGCACTCAAATATGTTGTACCTTTGTTTAGGTACAACCCTAGCTGAATTGTCTACAACAGACTTCTTGTTTTGTGCTGGGGCTTTGCCTTTAGACTTGGACCTAGCAGTCCATGCAGTTTTCTTAAACCCTAACCCAGCCTTATACTTTTGAGGTACAAACTCATCAATCAAGGGTAATACAGATTTAGGTTTAGAAAAACTAGCTACAATCTCTTTCTCTTTCTGAAGTCTAATCTCCAGATTTCTAATCTGATCATTCTTAAATGTGATAGTACCCATCTGAATAACAGTAATGTTTTTCAGTCTGGCTATCTCATTCAGTTTTTGATCCAGCAACTTCTCTGAATCTACTGCAGCCAACTTAAGATCTGCAATTTCCTTAGCCTGAGATTTGGCCAGGTTTTTGCTCTTATTAAGTGCCTGCAGCAAGTCTCCATATTCATCTATCAGTTGATGAATATCACCTTCAGACTCAGACCCATCCACATCACTTGATGTAGATGTTGCTGACTCTGACTCAGTACTGTAATCTGAATTTCTAGAAATACATTATACCTTACTAGGACCAGGCTGATCCTGGCACTTGTCTTCTTCTGACACAGCCATCAGTCTCTTGCACTGATGGTCTTCTTGTTCATATATAAAGTTCAGCACCTGGAGAAAGTCTTCTTCTTCATCTGCTGCATATAGACCAATGTAAGCCTCAGCTTCAGATTCTGACTCTAATGTAGATTGGTCTGACAAGGTCTTCTCCTTCTTAGCAACAAAGGACTTCTCCTTCTTGCTCTAGTGTTGACTCTCCTTATTATCTGCAGTCTCTTTTCTTTTATCTGGACATTCAGCCACAACATGTCCAGGCCTATTACAGCAATAACAAATTATCTTTGATGTTGTAGATTTGCTTGGCTTAGACCTGCTTTTGTCCTTCTTGGATGACTTCCTCTTTTGATAATACTCATCCTTAGGCTGAGATGTGGAAGGCTTAGACTTACACCACTTCTTCTTCAAGAATCTCTGAAACTGTCTAGTAAATGCTACAAAATCCTCATCTGAGTCACTGCTGTCTGAATTCTGGTTGTCTGAATTTTCTGAAGTAGTTTCAGCAACAATCTTAGGAGGTGATGGAGACATCCTCATATTTTTCTTAGTGGCTTTAACCTTGAAGGCCACAGATTTTTCTCTATGCTCACCTTTTGCACTTTTCTCTTCCTCTTTCCTTGCCATTAGATGCATCTCATATGACAGCAGCTTTCTAAACAATGTTGGAGGTGAGATATCTGCAAGTTTGGCCACTTCCCTAATGACACAAATCTTTATGTCTCAATCCTTTGTCAAGGATCTTAGGAATTTACCATTCAGTTCATAAGTACTGAAGATTCTCCCATAGGACATCAACGTATTCACTATCCTATAGAACTTTTTATAGCACTCAGTGATACTGTCAGACTTTCCTTATCTGAAACTCTCATATTCCTGGTTTAGCATAGATTTTCTATCTTATCTTACTTCTTCAGAACCCTCCATGTAGACTATTAAAGTATCCCACATTTCTTTGGAGGTCTTGCAGTGAATCAAATTTTGAAAAGTTGCATCATCTATGACACTAACTATGATATTCTGGGCTCTCTTATCCATAGTTGCCAGGATGATCTCATCCTTAGTCATTTCTGAGAAATCCTTGGGAATTCTTTGGTTTGCATCCAGAATTGAAATCTTCATTGGGATATAAGGACCTTCCTTGACTGTAATATAGATCCTTGGATCAGAAGCCTCCATAAACAGCTTGACCCTTTCTTTCCAGATGCCAAATATCTCCTTTCTGCATATGGGTAGTTTCATTGAACCTAGTTCCTTATGATTTTCACCTGAACCCATTTTCTTGATTCTTGAATCTGCATTATGGATCTCACTCTGACTGTTAAGTCCTTCTTTGAGCAACCTCCCTCTAATACCACTTGAAAGAATTAGTGTATAACCACCTAGAGGGGGGTGAATAGGTGTAATTCCTGTTTTTCTTTTAAGGCAGTCCAGCTGTTTAGTTAACTAATAATAAACTGCAAATACTATTTCTAACACAACACAGCAATCACAGAAACAATCAATCACAGAGTGCACACAGTATTTATAGTGGTTCCCCAAGGTCTGGGTACATCCACTTTCCCCCTTCGCCTATCTAGCAGTGTACTAGATTTGGTCTAACTTATGCACTTCACCTCAGATCCTTAGATCTTACAACTCAGAACTCAAACCAGGTTCCTACAACTCAGAGTGTATCCACACTCCTACAACTCAGGCCAACTATCCTACCTCAGCCTTCAACAAAGCCTACACTCAGAGATCTCAATCTCCTACACCTCAGCCTCACAGCCCTACCACTCAGAGAAAATATTCTCCTACACTCAGCCTTTATATAATAGGCTTACAACTCAGATCTAGAATAGATCCTACAGAAAATAGTGTTTACAAAGTAATTAACCACCACCCAGATAGAGAGAGAAGGGATGGATGGCTTCTTGAACAGTTCTTGGAAGAACTTGATAGTAGAGCACAACCTCTCTTAGCTTTCTTCAAAGCTTCTTGAATCTGAACTCAGTAGGGTTGAACTCTTGAGAAGTTGATCTTCAATGAGCTTCTGACTTGAGATTCAGATCTTAATCTGAATCTTTTTTGGCCGCCTGGTTCAGCAGCTGCTCTTCTTAGATGGAGCTCTCTCTCTCCAACTTCTTAGATCATCTGTCGAAGGTCTTATTCTTTTGTGTTGATCGATATCCGTGTAGATCTTCAATCTATTTGTTATTGATTCTTCTTGTCACTATCTGTTAAAGGAGAAAGGCCTTTATATAGTCTTCCTCCATGGTAACCGGCTGATCCGGTTTCTAACAAACTTCGAATAGCTTTGACAGTTGCATTAGACCGGTTAGGAATGGCAGCTGTCAAGTCATCCAGTCACTTCTTGAAATACTGTCTCTGTCTGAAAGTGTCAAGTCTGATCTTCATTATGTGTCGACACAAGTAGACTAAGTGTCGACACAAGTGGACTAAGTGTCGACACATGCCTTGGTGGTGTCGACACAACTCCTTTTATTGTTGTAATAGCTTCTCGACACAGCTTCTTTAGAATGTGTTGACACTGATTCTGTGTGTCGACACAAGCCTTCTTTTCTTTAACTTTGTTGAAACTTGATGTGTGTCGACACATCTCCTTTGTGTCGACACAAGTACTTCTTTACTTTAACTTTGTTGAAACTTTGCTGTGTATCGACACAAGTCCTGTGTGTCGACACAGTTGATGTTGACAAATACTTTTGTGTGTCGACACTGCCTCTTGGTGTCGACACATTTGATGTCGACTATGTATTCATGTGTGTGTCGACACTGCCTCTTAGTGTCGACACAGTTGATGTCGACTTTGCTACTCTGTGTGTCGACACTGCCTCTGTATGTCGACACAATTTCTTCTGGTGTCAACACAGCCTTTCCAAGTGTCGACATTGTCTACTCCAAGTGTCGACACAGCTTTTCTCCAGTGTCGACACAAGCCTTCATAAGTGTCGACATTGCTTCTCTAGGTGTCGACACATGGACTTAGAAATTTTCCTGCATTTCCTGCAATTGCTTAACCTGCACATATAAACTCAAAATACATCAAATACACCTTGATGTATATCATTGAGTAGGGTGAGGCTTCTTCAAATCTGGTATACTTTTTCCAATGTACCCAACAGATCCTTCTATGGATCTGAGGTAGTGCTTGTGTGCTTGTGTTGTAGGAGATTTATTCTCTGAGGTAAGATCCTGTGGTGGATCTGAGTGTAGGGATATCCATGTACAACCCCATATCTGGCAAGTGGGATCGACAGGAGCTGGCCCAGCCATTTGGCGCAGTTCGAATCAGGTTAATCAGCCAAGGGGTGGCGAGTGCAGTAGGGTTGCTCGGGTCGCCCAGATTGGGGGTAAAATAGGTGCGAGGTGAGTGGAGTAAGTGGGCTCGCACTCTCCCCCGACTCTCGATAGTAGTAGGGGAGTGGGGCAGACTAGGCTTACACTCGCCCCAGGCCATAGGAATGCGACGAGTGACAGCCCCATAGGTCACTCGCCACCCTAGGTGAGTGGGAATTTCACGGACCACTCTCCTAGAGATATTTTTACCTTTTCATCCTCATTGGTCTGCCAGTATCCCCCAAACATCGGAGTTACGTTGTTGGCAGACCGATTTGGGCTGCAAATATCTGTTCAGAGTAGCGGAGTTGCGTTGTTGGCAGACCATTTTCAAAAAACTATAAATAGATCCAAGGGGGTACCTCAAAAGGCAAGCTCTCCAATTTTCTCATTCTCTTTTCTTACAGCACTTTCTGAGGTGCCCTTAGCTCGGCACAGGCTAAGGAGGGGAAGCGCTCTAAAATCTTTCGGGTGTGTGGTGAGACCTCCATGTTGGTGCCTTGGGTCAATTTTGAGTTCTAAGTCTTCAGTAACCCTCGGGAGACTAGCCACCTCCCCATCTACTCACCACCCTCGGGATGTTTAAGGACTTCAGGCAGGAGATGTGGAACCTCGTCATGTTCGCAATCGAAGCTTGTCACGAGTGCTCGACACCCGCCATCCTGGTAGTCATCGCCCTAGCTCTGGGCGAGAAAGCCCCCGTCAGGCGACCTGGGAAAGAAGCAGCGGAGGAAGGCAGCGAATGGGATCTACCGGGGCGAGCTTTGTTCCCTATCTTGTCAATTGTGGGTTGAACCAGCGAGGTGGAGGTGCGAGATGGCCCATCTCGCCTAGCAGGAGAGGGGAGTCCTTTCAGCGAGCTGGTCTCATTTGCCCCAGTTCTAGAAGTGTTCTGTGAGCCAGAAATATCCTACTACACCAGAAGGGATGATCCAGTCCAGCACATCGAATGGTTCGAGGATGTGGTTTCGATCTAACAGATGTCGGATGCCTTCAAGTGTCGGCTCTTTGCCATCGCCCTAAAAGAGAAGGCGAGGGACTGGTTCCATCAGCTTCTAGCCAGCTTCATCTACTATTTTGAGGACTTGTGCCAGAAGTTCTTAGTGAGGTTCACGGCTTCTAAGAAGAGGAAGAAAGAGTCAGAACCCCTATTTCTCACAAACAGGGGGGTGAACAAGACTCTGGGGATCTACGTGGATAGGTTCTAGAAGGAGGTCCTCCAGATTCAAGAGATGGCAGGGCACACCCTCATGGTGGCCTTCACCCTAGAGCTGCAGTAAGGGTTATTCAGGATGGAGCTGAAGAGGGTGCCCCCTGTGTATTTTGAGGAGTTGATGGAGAGAGCAGCCCGAGAAGTCGAGGGGGAGGCATTGAACCCGACGTTTGTCAGGAAGTTAGCCAGGTGGCTTCTAGAAGAGGAGAAGGAGCAAGGAGGTGGTAAGGGGCAGGAGTCTAGGAGGGCCGAGCCCAAGCAGAGGGAGTAGCAGCAGCAGCAGCCGAGGTGGGGGCACTAGGAGCTGAATAATCGTCAAGGTTTGAAGCAGCCAGAGTGGTATGACTAGGGCCCAAGGAGATATTTCCACGGAGGAGACCACCGTCAAGGAGAGCAGGGTCAGTTCAACCCTCCAGGTTGGAGGCAGGGCCAAAGACCTCCTTTCCCCGATCAACATCAGGCTATGGTGATAGCCTTGGGGAGGAGGGTGAGAGGCTTTCAGAGGAGGAGGCAGGAGGCCAGGGCAGAGCTGCCCTACTATAACTTCCACCAGGAAGAAGGGCATGTGACGACTACCTTCCTAGAGTTCCTAGAATGAGGGAAGCCAGGGTTCAGGCCCCGCAGCAGAAGTAGTACTGCCAGGAGGTGTGGATCGAGGAATTCCTGCCAAGGGCAGAGGAGGATAGGTGTGAGGACCAGGCCGGTGTGGGAGGCTGAGGTGGGATTGTGGTGATCCATGAGGGGGTGGGAGTCGAGGTCACCTGCAAGGCGAGCATCCACACCATATATCGCAGGAGCGTTGCCTCCGCATCCCTGATACCACCCATAGAGGAGAAGATTACCTTCATCGGGAAGGACAAGTTAGATCACGAGTATCCGTTCTGCGATGCACTGGTCATTCAGGTCACCGATGAGAACTTTACCATCTCCCGGATCCTCGTGGACAATGAGAGATCCGTCAACATCGTCTTCAAGAAGGCATTTGACGCGATGAAAGTGGAGGCCAGGAGAGTGTTGGCCTCGAACGATCCCCTGTTCGGGTTCTCTGGGGAGAGGAACGAGGTAGAAGGGGGAGTGTGACTCCATGTTACCTTAGGGGGCCAGTCCAGGAACTATAGGTTCGTCATTATGGACACTCCTAGCAGTTATAATGTCATATTAGGACATCCCCTCATCAGCACCTTCCGTTGCGTGCCATCCTCTTTCCACCAATGTCTCAAGTTCATTGTCGAGGGCATTTAGTTCCGGGTCTGGGGAGACCCCAAGGTAGTGAGAGAGTGCTACGTGATTGCGGTCAACTCCATCACCTAGCAAGGAGGAGCCGAGGAAAATGGAGAGAAGGATGGAGGAGCTATTTGGATAGGAGGCCATGAGAGAAGCTGAGGAGATGGGGGTATAGGAGGTAGTGTTCTGCTCCTATGGGGGAGGGGTGGAGGAAGTTCTGGAGGAGCTGGACGATATGATGGTTGTGGAGGAAGTTCTTGCCCCAGGCGAGGGGGATGCTGGTGAGTAGGGAGAGCAGTCCCGGCTGGAGGCAGCGGATGAGGAGGTGAAGATGAAAGTTCTCACCCAGGGAGGAAGGGTGGAGAGAGTGCGGGTCAACGGAGGGCTGAGCCCGGAATACCAGAGGAGGATGTTAGAATGCATCCAGAAGAACATCGACATCTTCGCATGGAGTGTGGCAGACATGCCGGGAATTGATGCGGATGTTGCTTTCCACTGCCTCAACCTCGACGCCGACGTTTGTCCCGTCTGTCAGAATAAGAGGACCACCGACGACAAGCTGGTAGAGCCCATCCTAGAAGAGGTGGAGAAGCTCCTGAAATCGGGGTTTGTATCAGAGATACAGTATCTAGGTTGGGTCTCCAATATAGTAATGGTCAAGAATGTGGATGGCCACTGGAGGATGTGTACAGACTTCTCTTTTTTAAATAAAGCATGTCCAAAATATTGTTACCCCTTGCCTCGGATCGACGCGTTGGTTGACTCAGCCATCGATTTTTCTCTAATGAGCTTTTTGGATGTATTTTCAGGTTATCATTAGATCAGGATGCACCCACCCAACGTCAAATATGTCTCCTTCATCACAGGGGATGGGTGCTACTATTATAAAAAGATGTCTTTTTGGCTAAAAAATGCAGGGATGACTTACAAAGGATGATGGACCCGGTCTTCCGGGAGTAAAAGGGAAGGAACCTAGAGGTGTACGTAGATGACCTCATGATCAAGATTCGGGATGTAGACTATTACCTCCAGGATCTGGAATAGACCTTTAGCACCCCGCAGAAGTATAAAATGAGGCTGAAACCCTTGAATTGTGTCTTTGGGGTGAGCATGGGGAAGTTCCTAGGCCATTTCCTTACTCCCGCAGGAGTGGAGCCTAACCTTGATAAGGTGAGGGTGATCATGGAGTTGGGATCGCCTCGGAATGCCAAGGAGGTCCAGTGCCTGACAGGGAAGCTGGTAGGGCTGAGCAGGTTCCTCTCTTGGGCTGGTAAGAAGTGGTCGCCTTTCTTCAAAGCATTGAGAGGGGGCCATAAGTTTGAGTGGTCTGAGGAGTACGAGATGGCCTTCCAGGCCTTGAAGAAATAGCTGACCCAGTCTCTGCTTCTCTAGGGACCAAAGGAGGGTAAGATCTATACCTGTATCTTAGGGTCAGGGCAGAGGCCCTAAGCACCGTCTTGGTCTGGGGAGAGGGTAAGAAGCAACTTCCAATTTACTATGTAACAAGGTCCTGAGAAGAGCGGAGCTTTGATACCCAATTTTGGAGAAATTATCTTTCACTCCGATGGTCTCGGCTCAGAGACTCCAGCCCTAATTCCAGGCCCATTCTATCTGGGTGGTGACTGACCACCCCCTCCGCAACATATTTGATGGGGTGGAGCACTCTGTGAGGTTGGCAAAGTGGATGGTGTAGTTGAGCAATTTTGACATTTCTTCTGTTCCCTACCTCTCGATCAAAGCCCGGGTGATGGACGACTTCCTGGCCGACTATATGGTCAAGGTGTCGAAGACCGAGCTCACCCATTCGGTCCCATGGAAGGTGAAGGTAGCTGTCATGTCAAGAAGACACTCCTTGGGGGTACGGGTGATCCTAGAGAGACCTCAAGGGAGAAGGATGGAGCAGACGGTGGTCATCCACTTTCCCATCACCAACAACCAAGTAGAGTATGAGGCGGTAATCGCAGGGCTGCGGCTGGCCAGGGAGTTGGGAGTGCAATACGTAGAGGTGCTGACGGACTACATGGTGGTGTCCTCCCCAATAAATGGCAAGTTCAAAGCAAGGGAGCCCACGCTCCAGCTGTACCTGGCAAAGGTGAAAGGGGTTATCGGCATGTTCCAAACTTTCTCCATCAGACTTGTGTCGCAGGAGAAAAACGAGCAAGTAGATCAGTTGGCCAAGTTCAGACCCCATATGGGAGGAACCCTGACCGACCTCTTTCTCCCTTCCATTGAAGAGGAGGAGTTGATGTAAGTGGATCAGCGTCCCTCCTGGATGGACCGCTTCACAACTTTATTTTCTACAGGGGAGTTCTCAGAAGTCCTGGACAAGAAGTGCTTCAAGTATAAGTCAGCATACTACTTGATGTGTGATGAGAAGATGTATCAGAAGACTCTATTGGGGCTTCTAGCATGTTGCGTGGCCGAAGAGGAGGTCCCAAGGATCTTGTAGGAAGTTCACTCTGGGGAGTGAGGGAGTTAGGGTGCAGGACCATGGAAGGGAGGATAGTGAGGCAAGGCTACTTTTGGCCGACCCTTGTCCGGAATGCCACCGAGTTCAACAAAAAGTGTCAGAAGTGACAGATGTTCGCCCCTCTCCAACTGTTACCAGCCTAGAGACTCAGGAGTATTACTGTGCCTTGGCCCTTCGCTATCTAGGGGATGGATCTTGTGGGATCCTTCCCCCAGGCCAGTGGGCAGAGGAGGTTCTTGTTAATAATGATTGATTATTTTTCTAAGTGGTTGGAGGTCAAAGCACTAGCCAAGGTAACCTCCCAGGTTAGCCGGAACTTTGTATGAGGGAAAATTATTTGTATGCACGGGTTTCCTCAGGCCATTATCACGGACAATAGACCATAGTTTGCTAGCGCGGAGTTCATCAGTTTTTGTGATCAGCTCGGGATCAATCTCTGGTTCGAATCATTCAATCACCGAAGGAGTAACGGGCAGGTGGATGCGGCGAACAAGATAATTGTAAACTTATTGAAAAAAGGTGGAGAATTTGAAGGGGAGCTGGGTGGAACAACTCCCTTCAGTCCTTTGGGACCTGAGAACCACTCCCAACACATCCACTAAGGAGACCCCTGTCAAGCTCTCCCACGGCTGCGAAGCTGTGCACCCAATAGAGTTCGAGGTCCGGACACTGCGAGTAGTATAGGCGGAAGAAGGTGGAGAAGAATGGAGTGTCGAGAATGTGAACGAGCTGCGACTCTCCTTATATCTAACAGAGGAACTCCGAGATGTGGTCGCTATCAGGCAAGAAGATACTAAATAGCAGATGGCCAAATATTTTGACAAGTATGTTAGAATCAAATAGTTCTTGTAAGGGGACATGGTCCTGAAAAAGGTAAATGACGCAGGAAGATCAGCTGTTGTGGGAAAACTCAATCCAAATTGGGAGGGTGCGTTTGGTGTCAAGGAAGCATTGAAGTCCGGGGGTATTGCTTCCAGAATGTGGAGGGCGAGACCCTAAGTCACACCTGGAGTGATGATGACCTGGAGCATTTTTATCCTTGAACCATGTACGTAACATCTTTTATAATATAAAATCTCTTGACATTCCATACTTTTTGCGATAGATTTTATTTGCAATGGATTGTATGAATAGGTGAAGAACTCAC